>CM029503.1:36369692-36969692 GCA_017140595.1 Eucalyptus curtisii | reverse complement strand
GTGCATGGATGCGAATTGATTGGTGGTGATTCGTGCTGTTTCTTTGGCTTTTGTGTGGCTATGGTAAACAATGGTGATGAGATTAAAGATCACATTTTGACGCATCACGACCACAAAAATGAGAAGCAAAAGAGGAAAACGCTTGATGTTGCAGAGGAAATATCGTGTTCCCTATCTTCGGACCGATGCGATGGCTTTGTCATTGCCACCTATCGTTTGCGTTATAGCGTACTAGTTCTGTGTTTTCGATTACGCGAAAGAGCCTTTTCCAGTTTGTTTTCTTGCACCGACAGCTCTGCTTTATCGGCCCTTTTGTTCTTTCTTGTTTGTGATGTTCATAGATACGTGCCGTTAGAGGCAAAAGAGAGGAAGATGTCGTTTACGTCTATAATGATCCTTTTCTAGTGTTTTCATGGATGTAAAGGAATCGTGCCCGGTTCTTCATTAGATTTTATGATGGCAGCTCGATCTCATTCTGAGTCAGGCAGCAATTTAGATTGCTGAATCAGTGGCCTGGGGGGGAAGTCAATCGTAGATATTCCATTTTGACCGTGTTTTTGTCAAACGTGAATGTTGTTTACAGACAAGAATGTTGTTTACAAACCGCGTTTGTATTTGCAGTAACAGCTGCAAACCATTTCCTGTCCTTTTATCGTCAATTAAGCGTTCTGTGAGATGCCATCCACGTTGAATCTGCAAGGCCAATTGTTGGTAACTTGGTATTGCTACATGCTATGACCTGCTTGATTGTGAATGAACTTGCTCTTTGGTCAAAAGTTTTTTGAATAGGAGCACTAGGTGAAGTATTGCGCAACATCTGACCCATGTTGGATTTGGTTTTCTAGGTGTCCCTTGGACAGAGGAGGAACACCGGCTTTTTTTGATTGGTTTGCAGAAACTAGGCAAAGGAGATTGGCGTGGGATAGCGCGCAATTATGTTACGTCGAGAACTCCTACTCAAGTGGCTAGCCATGCCCAGAAGTACTTCATTCGGCAGACTACTGCTGGCCGTAGAAAGAGACGCTCCAGCCTTTTTGACATGGCTCCACAGATGGTATGATTTTCCTTCTACAACCTGCCGCTTTTTCCATGTATTCCACGAAACCTTAAGGTGCTTAGCTTTAACTCAGTGAAGCACATCATCCGTTGGATCCTTGCAACAATAACGGACGAACTGCCAAGAAGTGCTTTTATGAAGATAGCTCAATAGCAAAAGTGAATTGTCTGTGTATATGTGTCCTTAAAAATTCGACCATTAGAAATTATGAAGTTTGGAAGAATGGAATATATCTATCTTGAGATTTCTAGTCGCCAGGGAGAAACTTCACTAGTAGCTTGATCTACGTTTACCATTCAAGGTTGACTTGTCTTGTTTTTGTCTGTCTATTCAAGTTTTGTCATTTTACGGTACTTCATGCAGCACTATTCTGATTAATCGATTTTGTGATTTTAGGCCACCGATCGTCTGCTAATACCAAAGGAAACAACCTTGCCTCCTCCTTTTGCAAGAGATTCTGATCAACCCGATTCAATGCCTTCTCTGGATCTCTCACTGGCCTCAGAATCTAAGCCAATGGAAACCTCTTCTCATGAAACTGTCAAAGATGTTGCCAAAACTGCAATGGTATCGGATGTGTTTCCGTCTACCATTCCTGGACATTTCCCAACTTATTACGAACGAGTATCTCTTTCAATCTGGCCATCCAGTATAACCTCTCTGGAAAATAAGACTGCGGAGATATCTCATCATCAGGTCCTGAAGCCAATTCCCGTGCTTCATAAGGAACCCGTCAATGTAGATGAACTATTTGGTATGTCTCAGTTGAGTCTCTTAGAGACCGAGAACAGCTTTAAGGATCGTCCAGTTCTCTCTTTGAAATTGCTTGGTGAGCCCTTGCGCCAATCAGCTTTTCATGCTAATGCTCCAGTTGCTTCACAAGATATAAGCAGTAGCAAGAACAGTCCAATCAAAGCAGTTTGATTTTCGGAAAGGGTATGGTACATAGGCGTCTCATCTTTTCCCTTCTTGAAACATCTTGTTTTCCTCAATATTATGCTTTTATGGTCTGTAGAGGCCCAGTTAGATAAGCATAGATAGATAGTAAATCATATTTATTTTATTCATCTGTAATCATGTATGCTATTATTTTGACTGATTTACATCCAGACTCTTATTTGGATCCAATATATATGTGCTTGTTAATTCTCTGCTCCTTTTCTTTTTTCCCCTTTCATTCTTGGGGGCAAAGTTAGCCCCTAATACACATTAAAGTCAACTGGAAGTTCATTCGCAGAAATCAATCGAGTCTTTGCACCACGATGATTCTACCTGATATGAGACCATTTCAAGATCACTTATATCACAAGTTTTGGGCAGGATTTGGACTCTAAGTTGTTCTCTCCTTTTGCCAGAAACGAGTCAGGAAGTTTATGATCAGAGATATTAAGCTAATCTGCCCTCTGTTTTCTTTCCAATTTTGTAAATTGGCTAGAACCTCTTAATTTTCCTTCTTCTATAAACTATTATTTGCTTACAGCTCCATAGCATTCACTTGCAGCTCTTTAATAGCTATAGAATGGAGAGTACATATCATCTTGTGAGCTAGATTTGAGGGCAAACAGAACTTTGAGCATCCAAGTAGCCTGTGCATTGAAGGCCAGGAAAGAAACAAATTGACAGCCTCATAATCTAAAGGATTGTATTGTGGTAATTGAAACGAATCACATCAGCATACTGAGAAGTGAGAACATGACCGTGTTTCTGGAGAATCCCTAACTCGTTCCCCACACGGTTGACGAAAAGCAAAAACTAGTATCGGGGAAATCATGAGAAATGATGTTCTCAAAACAGAACATTCATGGGAACAGACATTACAGGGCACGCCATGGGATTCATCTACATCTTTCCAACGAGAGCTTTTGCACAGTTTTGCTTTTGCCAATGAGTTATACATAAAAATTCAAGAACCGCTGCAGTTTCCGATCTGCCCGTCAGTTGCAGTACCTACAACTATTTGCAATAGGAATAATACTTCTCTCTTCAAGGGCATCTAAAAGAAAATGCCATCATGATTGATCAAACTGTCGAAAATTGTACATGAAACCGTAAACAGGTAACGCATCCCATTTGTTGACCAAGAACCCTGCAAGATACAGTAGAGCAAAATCTGAGACAGCGGATACATGGCTGTTCTCGTCATCTTGTGTTTTCTCACCCTGAATTTCATGCTGTAAAGGCATAAAATCCCCCAGGAAAGGCCATCGAAGCAAAAGAATACAGGCACCCAATTTACAAGTCAAAATTTCCCAGGATACTTTACGTCAGCTGAAGGCCTCCGCTGCTGGACTTCCTCCATCAAGGGAAACCTCATCTAATCTATCAAGAAATCCTTTCCCTTCTGTCTCTAACGGTGTCGAGCAGTTGACCTGGAAACCATAAGCAGATGCCGCTTCAAACTTCGTCCACAGTTCTCTCTTTAGTGTAGTTTCGCCGGGTCTTTTGCCCATCGGAATACTCTCCGGTTCCTTCCAAACTGGAGTATTTTCAACGAGTCCCATGGTGCTGCCAACAGGTTCTGCCAAAAAAATAAAAATAAAAAAATCATTCCATACATTTTCATAGGCAAATGGCGTGTGTTAATAAGATCCTTTTTTTTATAAGTTTTTGAGACATATAACCTTGCTTTCTGGATTTCTCAATTGCTAGATGGCTTTCTAGAACAGCATTTCCTTGTGATAAAAGAGAGTCAGCTTGCTGGGCCAGAAGAGACACAGTTTCTGTGAACTGGCCATTAGTGGTTGCAATTGTCAGCTGTTTCTCATCAGGGGGCTCCATCAAAATACAAGACTTAGGGGGAGACATAAACCAATCTGGTGAAGACGCCTTTTTCTCCTTTCTAATTCCCAGTTTAATATCTTGTCGTATCCCCAGAAGCTCTGGATACCTTGCGGCCAGACCATCTGGAGCTCCGTCTCCAGATGATTCCGACAATTCTGACGCACTGTAATTATTGACTCCCACAGGAAATGGAGTTGACTTACGAAGATTAAGATTTCCCCAGTGAGAAGATTCAGAGATGGGTTCAAGCACTGAACAGGACTTTGGTGGTGACAGCTTGAAGCAAGGCGTCATCATGAGCATGGAGCAGTCCCTCTTTGATAGCACCATTGGAGATACAAAATCTAGCTCTTCAGTGTTGTCCTTCCTCCTCACAAGAGTATCAACGGGTTTATTTGGCATTGGATGTATAGCCACACCATTTAGTGGGTCATCTTTAATTTCTTGAGGTACAGTAAGTGAAGGTGGTGGAGCAGTGGCCGAAGTTATCTTGTCCAGTAGAGATCTAGATGATTCCTGGCATTTGGATGACAATGCTCTTGATATTGGCAAAGGTGTGAGCATGAACACTTGCCTACCTCTTTCGACGGTACAATTAGCACGCCAGGATACAAGGGGAGAGGGAGAAATCAGCGAATCCAATTTGGCTTGATCTGGACTTTGAACCACAATGCTTTTGTCGTCTTGGACAGGAG
Organism: Eucalyptus curtisii; assembly: GCA_017140595.1. Classification (NCBI taxonomy): domain Eukaryota; kingdom Viridiplantae; phylum Streptophyta; class Magnoliopsida; order Myrtales; family Myrtaceae; genus Eucalyptus; species Eucalyptus curtisii. The sequence goes on along the minus strand of CM029503.1, from coordinate 36,965,159 downwards.
AAGCTAAGACTGCCGGAGACGGTTCTACCACATTTGTAGGTTCAATGGGAGGACTGGAGAAAGCCTTCTGCAATCTGGAAGGCCATGGCTGCAGACAAATATTTTCAGCATCCTGATTAGGGAATGCAATATATTAACAGAATTCTACCATAAGAAATCCCAACAGTCAGACCTTCAATGAAGATAGCATTTCGGACAGGAAGAGTGCCAAAGACTCAACTTCCTTTTTTCCCTGCTTGCTCATATCTTCGAGTTTAAATGCTTGGGCTACTAGTTCATCGATCTGGGAAAAAACATGGAATGCAATCACTAATTACCAAAAGGCAGAGAGTCTAATAATGGAGATGGCAATATATATTTTTATATGCAAAATAGATGGCAATATATATTTTTATATGCGAAACTCATCGCTCGGTTAGCCATATCCTGACTGTCAATGGAGCAACCCGATGAGAACATCCCAATGAAACTCTCCATGAAGAAAAGCAGGGAAAAAAAATAAAAATAAAAAATCATTCATAAGTACGTTTTTCAGGTGAAGCAGGGAAATGGTTCATAAACATTCCGGTCGAACATCATACAATGCACCACTGCAGATTTCAAGCAAATTCATCACACTGCAGATTCCACCCTCATCCTCCCCAACGATTCAATGCCCTGCAAATCCGAACCTCGCACTGCCATCCTCCACATACACTCCGAAAACATAAATCGCATTGTCGGGCGTTGAAACCTTGAAGACTAATCACAAATGAAGAGCCTGCAAAAAGCAGCCTTTTTTCATCATCACATACCACTTGATTTCTGGTCCACTTTCTTCCAGTCATATCACCACACAGCGAGACCCAACAGCAATCGACACCAGCGCCAATTACAGGAACAAACCGAATTCGACCAACGAACCGCTCCAAAACCAGTACCCAACTAGAATCCACGACCGAAGCCAAATGGGTCACAGCCAAACCTAACGTTTCCCCCGCACAACGGGAAAGGCCAAGAAAAAAAGGAATCATCTTTCTCATCAAAAGTACCTGGCGCACGACGCCGGAGAGATCGGACTGGACAAGCAGCAAGCGGTCGAGCGAGTCCCCACCGCCGCCGCCTCCTTCTTCTCGCACTCCACCCTCGATCTTGCATTCCTCGATTCCCACGGGCGGCGCGGACGGAGGGACCGATTTCTTGCTCATACCCGCGGACGTTTTGAAACCGCACTTCTCCCCGGCAGCCTTCCCGCCGCCGCCGGCGGTCGTGCAGCCATTTCCGCAGTTGTTGGGAAGTTCCTTCAGCGCCTTCCTCCCCGACCGCGCTCGGCTCCTCTGCATCTCTGTCTCTCTCTCTCTCTCTCTGAGATCGACCGAAAGTTCGTGCCTTTTTTCGAATTCTCGAGCAGGCGGGCAAACATCACGTCGAATCCTCGCTAGAAAATTCCTCTGGATCGGGCCGGGCATCGTGGGCCGGGCCCTGCTCGAGCCCATCACGATCGCCAGGGCCCAGATGAGCGATCTCCCCCCGGGGGGTGAAATTTCTGAATCTGATCGCAGATCCCGTCCAGGTTCAGAACGACCAGCGCAGACCTCCTTCGTCATCCTCGATCGAGCACCATCGCGAAACCAGAAGGAAAGCCCCGAGCTTTGGCCATGGCGGAGCCGAGTCCTTTCGCGGAGGCCCACCTGCCCCACCAGCGATCGTACGGCGGCGTCCTCTTCCCGTCGGTCCTGGCTCCGAGCGCCGGGATCGCTCCGCCGTCGCCGTCGCCGCCGCCTTCGCTGTCCCTGCTGACGCAAGCGATCAAGACCCGGAAGCCGTACCTCGAGTCGCTGGTCCGGGAGGCCGGGGCGCTGCTGCTCCGGGGGTTCCCGGTGGGCTCCGCCGCTGACTTCAACGCCGTCGTCGAGGCGTTCGGGTACGAGGAGCTGCCGTACGTCGGGGGCGCCGCCCCGCGGACCAACGTCGTCGGCCGGGTCTTCACGGCCAACGAGTCGCCGCCCGATCAGAAGATCCCCTTCCACCACGAGATGGCTCAGGCAAGACTCTCTCTCTCTCTTCCCCCGACCCATTTCTTTGCTCCTTACTACTTTTAGATCACTGGGTCTGAGACTTTTTGCGGGTTCTTGGATTGACATATTGGATCGTGGCGAGGTCTTCTCGCTTCCAGTTTCAGCGTGATTCGAGTTTAGATTTCATCGAGTGCTCTGTTCAACCATTGACATTTTCTGGGAAAGTGGAAACATTGAATAAAAATCAGTTTTTTTCCTGGAAAAATTTCAGCTTTGTTCTTGTTCCGATTACTATGATGTTATGTTCTTGCAATCTCTGTAGCATGTGAAGTTTAGTAGTAGTATCAGTTCCTTGACAGTACGTCGGTCCTTGTTTAATGAGCTGGATCCGATCGTCGACAGGTTCCTGAATTCCCATCCAAGCTGTTCTTCTTCTGCGAAGTCGAGCCGGCGAGCGGCGGGGAGACGCCCATCGTGCTCAGCCATGTCGTCTACGAACGGATGAGAGAGAAGTACCCGGATTTCGTGCAGCGGCTCGAAGAGCACGGGTTGATCTACACGCGGGTGCTAGGGGAAGAGGACGATCCCTCTTCCCCGATCGGCCGCGGCTGGAAATCGACGTTCTTGACCGATGACAAGAGCTTAGCCGAGAAGAGGTTTGTGCAGACTTGGAACTTTCATGGTTGTGCAGACCTGATTCGACTCGGCAAACAACTAATTGAGCCGCCATTTTGATTGAATTACGAGCTCATTGCATATCATTTGTTTTCTCAAAATTTGTGGAGAGTGATCTGGAGGGTCGTTGCAACACTTTCAGTAACCTGCTTGATCTGGACATGTTTATCAGCAATGGTTTAAGGAGACATTCTCATTTTAACCTCTCATAAACATTTGGCCAGGGCTGCTCGGTTGGGTATGAAGCTGGAGTGGACAGAAGACGGCGTCAAGTCGATCATGGGTCCGATCCCGGCAATCAAACTCGACGAGTCGCGGAACCGCAAGATCTGGTTCAACAGCATGGTGGCGGCATACACTGGCTGGGAAGACGCAAGGAACGACCCCGTGAAGGCAGTGACGTTCGGTGACGGCAGTCCCTTGCCCGGCGACGTGGTTCACGACTGTCTCAACATCCTCGCAGAAGAGTGCGTCGCGATTCCCTGGAAGAAAGGCGACGTCTTGCTGTTGGACAACTTGGCCGTCCTTCATTCTCGGAGGTCGTTTGATCCGCCACGCCGGGTGTTAGCTTCACTTTGCAAGTAAATCACAGGCACTCTGGCCATCACACAGGGATAGAGAGGTGATGAGAATGACCTAGATAGTACATCAACTAAATAATTCTAGTGTATATTTTATTCCCTGGAATAAATTCTACGTGGTGGATCTACTCTGAACAATTAGCATATTCCTTCAATCCTCAAAACTGCACGTCAGTGCCAACTTTTTACCAAATGAATCCCCCAAGCGCTGTTTCTGTCTGAAAGTAATCCGAGGACACTGAGAATCCGCATAAAGTAGAGACGGCGATATGGGTCGAGAACCAGATTTGAACTCACTTGATAGTGAATATTCACATCAACAAAACAGAACAGATCTATTGAAAAATAAGCAGCGGAATTTGTCCTCACGTCATCCTCACTTCACAGTTACAATTTACACTGGAACTAGAACTAATTTTCCTGCCAAAAAAGATTTATACTTCCGAATGGCAATGCACCTAGATGGAGAACCAAAAAGTAGACTCACAAGAACGAAAAATAGGACGTATAGGAACAACCGTCCGGATCCGCATTTTGTATACACGCACGGCTACAAGTCACAAAGAGGCGGCCTTAAGCCAATGGGAATAAGAGACTTTTTGAAACCCTCACTATCTTCCTTGGACGAGGCCACTGAACACTTGGCTGTTACCAGCGAGAGTAGCTTCCCACTCCACCGACGACAAAAGGATTTGAGAAAGGGTGATCACGACTTGCTTCATGTCTGGCCTTAGGATGGGATCGTCTTCCACACATTGCCTCGCCAACATGGCCATCTAACAATAAGAGCCCACCAAAAGTTTCTATGAGAAAACCGTCCCAAGCACATACTCTGTTGCTTGAAGTTCGTGAGCCTAGTTAGGCGCAAAAAGAATTCGGAATTCTTTTCTAGACCATGTATAGTGATCTTGTGATGTCATGGTGATGCTTCATGGCTTTACACTATTTGTGACGCTAGTAATGCCTGATAAAGAACTTGAATAGGATCGCAAAAAGCCACTGCATATTACCTTGTATACACAGTCGTGGGGATACAAATCCATCAGATTGGGATCGATGCAGTCTTTCAGACTCGACATGTTCATGGAGTCCGGTGTGTTCCTAAGAGCTGCCAACATCTGCAGTTGTGTTAGCATTATGATTAGTACAATTCAAGGTCATCTTTCTTTCATGCTGCAGAACAATATCAAGACATTTCTGCATATTTTCCTACATTGAGTCGGGCCCAATGGGCAAGCCAACAGAATGATGACTTGAGACCGATTTCAGGAAGAAGATTAAAATCTCTATTCAATTGTATATTATAATCTAAAGATTGGACGGACTGTATATCATGACTGTATATATGCTGGAGAACTTTCCATGAGAACTTACAATGGACACCAATGAACGTCTTTCTGTACTTTTTGTCCCTGTGCCTTCAGTGCGTATTGTGGCCTCCTTTCCAGATATGATCTCGAAAAGGACAACACCAAATGCGTATACGTCACTCTTGGTAGTGGCAAGGCCGTTACTCAAATACCTAAAACCACCAACAACATTAATACACAGCTAACAAAGGAGGGACAGAGTCGCCACATAAAAGTTTGAAATCTTACTCCGGAGCCAAGTAACCAAATGTGCCAACAACTTTTGTGATGCTGGCCTCTCCTTCACCTGTTTTTCCAACAAGCTTTGCCAAACCGAAATCTGATATCTAACGGAAGCGAGAGGGAAGCACTTAAGTCAGCAAAGATGCATCAAATGGCCACTGGATCTCACTAAGAGAGTCAAAAAACAAAAATACCTTTGCCCTAAAGGAACCATCAAGTAAAATGTTGCTGGTCTTGATATCTCGATGAACATAATGATTCTTGGCATGCTCATGAATGTATTCTAGACCTCTAGCAGCATCAAGCACAATCTGCAACCTCATAATCCATGAAAGAGATGTTTGACCTAGCGACAGTATTTGCAAATCATCAAAAACTCAAACAGACAGGTCTAAGCTGAAATGTGTAGGAACATATTTAGCACATCGGAATGAACAAGAACCAAATCTTCTACTTCCTTCTCCAAGTACGGTTGATAGACGACAAGAATATATCGTCAAGCAGAAAGTACCCAATGAGGCGCATGCACGGGCATAAGGCATTAAGCACAATGTTACCTTTGCTTTGTGGGTCATGTAAGTGATTCTTCAGTGAACCCTTCTGCGAATACTCATAAATAAGGAATAACTCATCATTGGTGGCTGCATAACCAATCAACTCCACCTGCAGAAACCAAAACGGGACCATCTTCAAACTGATGAACAAGATTCGGACAGGAAATAATGTTTCCTTATTTAGATGAAGAAAGGACCTTACCAAATTTGCATGATGGACTTTGCATAAAACCTTCATCTCCGCTAGAAATTCTCTTGTTTTTGTAGCAGTCATTCTTTTGATTGCAACTTCCTAAAAGAATTTGACAGACAAGAAAGCTCTCAGGTAAAGAACATTACCCTATGAGTGAAAACATTTGTTATTAAGAATAGGCGGTTGTGTACCTGGTCATGCAAGACTCCGTGATATACAGAACCATATGTACCATGGCCAAGAAGGCTAGCGTCAGAGAATCCATCAGCTGATAACGTGACCTCTTCATAACTGAAAACTACAGGCTTCTCAACATCAAATACATCAGTTCCCAGAACTGCAAAATACAGAGAAGCACCTTAGCATATGAATTGGAAAAATTACCACAAAGACTTGAAGAAGGTATGGGCGAAATAATTGATTGAGCAAACTTAGTGCAATAGAGAAAAAGAAGGTTGAAATAATTTAAATAAAAGAAATGTCTCCAATCCACATCATTCAATTGGGCAATTGAAGCTGAGAGAATAGCAAATAACTTGTGACACCATTTCAATTAAACTGGGAAAGACGGTGAAGACAACTTTCAGCATAATCATATTTTGCAAATTTATGAGCTAAAGTTCAAAAGAAATCTAGAAAAAGTGCAAGCACTTTCGTGGTGTTCAACTCTAGGGGTAGTGTATGGCGTAAGTTGCAGAGATGACTGAAAGTACTGTACCTTTTGGAAGATCTATCTGGCGAGTACTGGGTTCCCCATTGGTTTGCCTCCAATCTCCTGGTTTGCAGCAGATATATCTTCCTGAACCACAAAGGAAACTTGGATTCCGAAGGATATGAAACTTATGTTGACCTTTTTCATCATGATCCTTTCCACGGTTTCCTTGGGCTTCAGTGAAGCAGCTTGATGACCTCAATGAAATGAAAACAACAACGCATACTACAATAACAACAAGACCAATCCCCAAGCTCCCTATTATCCAGCCGTATGATACATGAGCCTTGTGATGCTCTTTGCCGTCTGCAAACAAATAGGAGGTAATTACATGAAATTCTTGTTTCTAGGAAGCCCGAAGTCAATGTTTGACTTCAGAAAGAAGTTCAGAGTGATATGCATGAAAAGGGAATGCCACATGGACGATAAGATCAGTAAGAGGATGCTCCCAGTAAGACCAAATGGAGTGAGCAATTCATGGTTGCTTCCACAGCAGATTTCTGATCCTCCATTGCAAAATGGAAAAAAAAAATAAAGTTGGCATTTATATCAAGCATATCTATTCGTGAAGTGGATGTTGAAATATTGTCCCACATCTCTTGACAACAAATCCCAAATGCTCTTTATATTCATGTGGTATCCCTCCACTTATAAGCTTAAGCTTTTGGGTTAGACTTTTGAATATAGTATCAAAGCCAATTAAAGATTCCATATGAATGTGCGTAGGTGTGGGGTCCAACATCACTTGACAACGGATCATAAATGCTCTTTATATTCATGTGGTATCTCTACACCTATAAGCTTAAGCTTTTGGGTTGAACTTTCTAACGGTATATGCAATATGTGAAGATAATCTGCAGTTTTCTTATGCTCAATTAAATCAGCATCGTGCACAAAAATTACTTTGAATAAATCCAGTTCTAAGTGATCCACCCCCATGTTTATTCTTCCATGTTCACAACTAGAAGACATAGAAAATAAACAGGAAAAGGAAACACGGAATAGCTACCTAAATGCAGAGCCCAACACTTGACTCAGATACATTATACACACCTGAAATGCTCTCCACAGGTGGTGCCGGAGCAGGGGCCGGAGTAACATCATTCTCCAAAGGATAAGGCTCACCAGGAACTGCAGCATTGAATCAAACAATGAAGTTAACAACGAAGGGCGACCATAAGGTCTACAGTGTGAAATTTTCAATGCATAACCAAAGACTGGAAACAAATCAAAATCCTAATCAGAAAATCGCAGGTGGAACTTACTTAAGACAGCGGATCAGATTATTTAGTCCAAGAAATGGCCTATCTGGGATAAGCCCAGATAGAGAGACATCCTCATACACACATTAGCTAGCTCAGACTGTAAAAGTTTCATTACATTGTGTTAAGCTCAAAGTAATTAGACACTGTGTTGGTATAACCTGCGAACCAGGATTTCACACAGGAATTAACTGCTACCACTCCCGACCACAAGCTTGAAACATGTGCAAGAAACTTAAGGCGAAAAACAACTTCATCATTTGGAAATTGGCCGAGAACATGACTACGACTCCTATGCATCCCACCGGATAGCCACTATCCGGGAATTAAAGTCAATTTCCCCAATTGAATGCACAAACGTCAGGCACAATTCGCTGTCGTCGCCGACTCAAAACACAACAATATAACCGCGTTCCGAAACGGTTCACGCCTCCACTTTCCCTCATGCTTCAGAACCAAAATCAGATTAAAACACGAGAAATTACCTGAATTGAGGGGTATGTAGTAGAGATCACCGACCGTGAAATTGTCTGGGTTACTAATCCCATTCAGTTGCTCAATGCTGTCCATGCTCACACCAAACCTACTGGCTAATGACTCCACACTATCCCCATCCTTCATCACGTAACTCATTAAGTAATTCCACAAGCCACTCGAACACCCACAGAATAACCGCAGAGACACGACCGCGCCGGCCTTCGCTCTCCGCGTCGAATTCGGCAAGAGCGCGAGCCCGTCGTAGGCCTCAATCACGGTGTCGTAGACATACCCTTCGTCGGATTTCATGGTGTAGGTGGTGTTGGTGGCGTATTTCCTGGGCGTGGACAAGCAAGAACAGTTCTTCCTCACGAATACGTAGTCAAGATTGGAGTTTTCCACGGTTACGTCCGCCGCCAATACGTCGAACATGGACTGGATCACGCCGAGGGTCTCGTTCTGCTCGGGCTTGAAGGCCAGAAACGACGTGCAGAGGCGGGATGTGTCCGTACAGTTCATGGGCGTCGGGTAGGAGCGGAGAGGATCAATGTGGAGGAGCAAGCAGAGGAGGGGAACCAGAAGACGGGCCCGCGAAAGATACATGCTTTCGACGAGTGGGGAAGCTAAGCTTGGTGAAAGATGTCAACTTCGGGGATGCAGTGCATGAAATTTGAGGTGAATTTGCACAGGTACAGGGAAGAAGGCGAACAGTGGAAGTGAAACTGAGAGACCGATGCTGAAACTTGGTGGGTTCTCCAGAGCTCCCGGAGGCTCCCACAATCAAGAATCGTCAAGAAGCAGGGGGAGGGGGCGAGACCCAGAAAACAGGGGAAGATGAAGTTTGGAAAGACCGGAGCCTCTGCAGAAAGATTTTGCCAGAACAAGAGAGGATCCTTGTTGGGTGGAGGCTTTTGGGGACCGTGGAAGGACAGACGAAGAAAGGAATGACGAAGGGACTCATGAGAGCAGAGCACTTTCTCTCATTTTCCTTTTGCGCCTTTTCTTCTTTCCTACCGACTCTGCCTCTCTCTCTCTCTCTCTCTCTCTCTCTCTATTCTGCCGAAACTGTTCGCAGCACACGACAGTGAAAAAGGGAAAGCGACTTGGGGAAACTTTGGACAGGAAGACGAACCCAACTGCAACTGCGGGGATACAACAGATATTTCCGCGATGTCTCGTGCTGGAGTAGGAATCCGCCCGCTGTCTTCTTGATCACGACCCATTTCTTGAAAAAAATTTCTTGGAAATTTTCTTGAATAATTTCTGCTAAAGTCTCTTTCTTTATTGTGGATTTAGCGAGATGGTGGATATTAGAGGGGAAAAAAAATCTTCTTTCTTCTTTTTTTTGGTGGGGGGAGAAGTTCCGTTGCCTACAAGTTATGCAAAGGCTTTGAGATCGTGTCCCATTTGCTGTCTTGACCCCGGATCTCGCTCTCTCCCAGGCTAGCATCTTCAATTATCTCTGTTTTCTCTGTTTTTTCTCTGTTTTCTCCCTTTTTTTCACATCATATTATAGTGAGCAAGGTGTAAAAATAATAAAGGACAATTTTTTTTATATTTTTCACATCATAATATATAGCCGCTGAAATAAAAAATAAATGTAAGATGGAGCTTTTACTGGCCAAAACAGCTGGTCTTTGAATGAACGGAAGCAATCTCCATTATGACCCATTTGTAAAAAAGGGTTCTTGTTTATCACGCATAATACGAGAAAAAAATTACTTTAAAAATGACGGAATTTCTTTATTTGAGTCGGGCGCAGTACTAAAATGCGAAATTAAATGAGAAAAAAAGGGTAAGCTCTCTTAAACCTGCTATTTAGAAGGGTCTTCTCCCAAGCACGAGAGCAAGAAAAGGAGAGAAGCATCTCTCTTGTCATGAAAATAGAGATAGAGGAAGGGGCATGAGAAAAACAAATTTAATGAAAAGAAAATCGATTTAAAAAAAAAAAAAAAAGCAAAAAAGCCAGGAAAATTCAATTTAAAAAAGGGGTAATTTCTTAACATATGGGTGAACATCTTGCGAAGTTTCACGGGATTGATTTCGGAGTAGTTTAGGGGTGGGACATGGCTTGGAGTGGGTTTTGGGAAAAGTGGGGGCACGAACTGCGAAAAATATTGGAAAAAAAAAATTATATATGCAGAAAATTACAATAAAAAATGAAAATATAAAGGAAAATGAATAGAACGGTTGGGCCCCACTCGAGGATGGCCCCGAGGGCCCCACGCTGCGTTGCCGATTAATCGTTGAATTGGCGGGTCAAACAGAGGGAAAAAAAAAAAGACGTTGACCGAAAGGCTGCGACCCCCGGTAGCCGACACTACTAGCATTACTCCTACTACTAAGTACTAGGAGCATCAAAGGACGGTTGATTTAATTGGCCACATGTGCATAAAGGAATTTTGAAATTTATCATGATAGTATAATTAAATTATAAAATTTATAAAAAAAATTAATTGAATCTTAAAATTTTTTATAAATTGAAATTTAAAATTTATTAAATTAGTGCAATCGAATTCTTCTGTTAAGTCCGTTCAATTTGATTAATAAAAAATATTGACGTCATTTTTTTTGAATATTTTATATCTTAGGCATGATGACGTGGTTAAAACGACATAATTTTGATCTAAATTTGATTTTTCATACAAATTTTACTTAAAATAAATTTTTAAAAAATCTAAAACTAACAAAAGAAAAGACAGAGAGAGAAACGGCAACAAGGGTTGCAAACCCCCATCGCTCGTCGCCATCTCCCACCATATGTTCAAGCATATTAGCAAGTTCATCCTATGTTCTAATAACATTTTTAAATTGCACGTCATTAAGTAAAACTAAAGAGCACGACACGTAGATAGAAACCCGACTTGTCGGCTCTTTTCTCTTCTCCCATGTCGAATTCAACTATAGTCTTCATCCGAACCTTAAACCCCCTTCAATAACTTCTTCTTTCTATTAACAACATGGCGATTTCATTCTTTTGCATTTGCAAGAAAACCTTCTACGCGATGGACTCGGATTATATCTCTCAAATAATGTCTTAAGTAAAGTCTTTATAACTCGTGCTTCTTCTTAATGGATCAATCTATCGAATGAAAGGGAACAACTGAGAAAAAAAAAATGTATGTGGCATCGTGGACCATGTTGAATACTCTATGGTTAGTAGGACTGCCGGGAAATTAATCAAACATACCCAATGTTGCTTGGCTAGCGAAGATCTCATTTCAATTCAATTTCTTCTTTTGGCCTCATTTTCGGTCGTTGGTGGGGGACCGATGAATTGAAGCGGCGTGGAAACGTCGGAGAAAATCAGGGACTCGGGAATTTGACGGGAGGCGGGACCGCACGTGGGGGCTGGAGACAACTGTAAGAAGATGGAAAAGATTATGATAATGTCCTTCGGGAGACACGGAGATCTAATGCACCTGGAGCAAACGCCAAAATATACTCTTCTCCCCCTCCACCACCCAGGCCCCACCGCCCCCCAAAAAAGCCATCTTTCGCTTAATTAACTCTTTAATTAATCCAATTTTTTTTATCTTAATCTCGATTCCTTAATCTCTCTCTCCTCTTTTTCAGGCACAGGTCTTCTCTCTGTCGGACAGTGGTGACTGATTACTCCTAAAAATGCCCTTTTTCTCACTGTTCTAATTCGTGGGTTACCATCTGACCACAAAAAGAAAAGAAAAAGTAAAAAAAATTGGGTTACTTGTGGTGTGGATACTATTTCTCAATAGTTTTTTGCTGAGGCAGAGAGAATTTTGTTGTCAGATGAAGTCCAGAGTCCTTTTATCATGAGGTGGTCTGTTGAAGCAAGGTTGCCATTGCCCTCTTGAAGAGAGGGAGAGGGAGAGGGAGAGAGAGCATTTTGAATAATGCGATGAGATTGGAATGTTAAGTTCTGAGTTTGAGTGGGGTACAATTCATCTTGAATGTGTCTCATCATGTATCTCGTTGGCAATGAGATTGCAAACAACAGACATAGAACCAACGGGTACTGAGAGTGCCCCTTCTTTTCTTGTGCAAGACTAGGAGTAAGTATGACTCTTGGATAGAATTTGAAACCGGAGAATCAAACCGGTAGAAACCTATTTAGTCTCAAATTCCAAGATATGCAGAGTGGTTCCAGATTTTAAAAAATTAAGGAATTTATTTCGATAAGTAAATTACAAATTCTAGATAGATAAAGCATAGAACGAGTTTTGTGTTTTTTTTTTTTTTTTTGGTCTATATCATCGTAGGATCTTGAAGTTTTTCATGGTGTCTATTTATGAGTCTATAATTTGGAACTACTAGTCTGAACTTCAATTTTATGATCGAGACTTTTATTTTGTTAATAGTTCATATTCTTCACACATCTAAATATAAGTTGTAATTAGTGAATTGCAACAGAAAGTGACAGTTATTAAAAGCGATGGTTCACTGCAACTTTTCAATTAATATAGATTTCGAATTCTAAGATATGTAGAGTAAGTTTTAGGTTCAAAAAAATAGAAACCCGTTTCAATAGGTAAATTCTAGATTCATTTAAAACTTATACGGAATCTAAAATCGCTAACTCTTATGTAAGACTCTCGTTGCACCCATGATCGCAAGATGTGCATTATTGAGTCAATGAGGAATGAAATGATATCGATACCCAAAGAGTGATGCCGTTCGCGTCTTGGTTTGCCGCCGATCCTTGGTCTATTCACATTGTAAGGAGAACGAAACAATGTCGAAATCCATTTTCATCCGTCCAGACATACATGTGCAAAAGTTAAAGTTCTATGCCTCTTGCGGTAATTATTGGGTCTTTTGGAGCTTAACCTATCTGATCCTTTTGCTCGGTTGGTGGACCTTTACCTAATTCTAGTCACGAGATGAGCTCGCATGATACCGCCAGACTATGATTTCTGCCATCACTGCCCAAAACCACCTAGGCTAGTTTAATAATTATAAATGACAAAAATAACAAAGGGTAATTACATATATATAAATTTTGAATTTTGACCTAATGTGTAATGTGATTCATAAACTTTTAATATGTTCAGTGTCGTCCATAAAATTTAATGCAATGTGTAATCTCATTTTTGAAATTTTAATTTATTAATTGTAATCTCTAAACTTTTTGTATACTTTCTAGTTCACAGGCTTTTGGTAAATATTCGATATTATTTTTCCGTTAATTCAAGTTCATGGAAAATATCGAGCATTTCTATACAGTCCAGGGAATATATTGAATACGTACTAAAAGTTTACGGAGAATATTGAACAGATTTAAAGTTCATGGGCGATATTAAATATTGGACTAAAGTTAGGGACCACACTTCTCATTGAGGACAAAGTTTCGAGGGTCATTTGTGTCATTTTCTCTAATAATAACAACAATTAATGCTAGACACATGATATTAGTTGGAGTAGGAGGAAGGACGAGGGAGTAAGTATGTCCATGAACTGCCACATTGAGAAAACCTAATCTCTTTTAACTTTATCAATAACACCAAAAAGGCTTAGCAGGGACACGTGGGGCCCCAGTCCAACGTAGCATGCATGTGCATGTCCCCGAGACTCTCTTATTCATCCTTTATTATTATTATCGAGTTTAATTCCATGAAAAGAGCTTCTCTACTTATATAGAGTATGCTAAATCTATTATGATTTCTATTCATATGGTGGGCTGCTCTAGCTATATAATATAGCTGATTATTAGTTCTTCTTGTAATGATGTTCCTTTTTTATGTGTTTTTATAAAGTGATTGGTGGACCCTCATCCAGACTGGAGTTGCGGGCAAAGCATGCTGTGTCCAACCTCATTCGCTTGCGTATGGCTATAATATTTGCAATATATTACTAGCTTGACATGATCCAATTTTTGGCACCTTCTTTTTTGGGATTTTCGAAGCCAAAATAGTTTGCTTAATCGGTAAAACTCTGTGTCCTTTATTGTTAATTTTGAGAAAAATCGTCCAATCAAAAACTAAACTTATTATATATATCATTTTAGTTATAAATCTTTGCGTGAAATTTCAATGTAGTCCATATGATCAATTTCAAGGTCTCAGACTAAATTGGTAAAATAAAAAATTTTGGAACTAAATAGCATCTATACTTTATGACTAATCATACAATTTCCCTACTAATTTTGGTACTCTAGCATGGGAATTGTTTCTTGCTCTATAAATATAACCAAAACTCTCACTATCGACAACATGCCCATGCCTAAAAATATGGGTTTGTTTTTTTTGTGTGAATTTTGATTAGTGTTGGTAAGTACAAAAATGGTAAAAACAAATGACCGGTGGCTTTTTTTTCCCAAGTAATTTGTTAGTGAAATATCAACACTTTTATGAAATTGCCAATTTTTATAGCATGCACTTTACTGTTTTAGCATCAACTTACCAATTTTCATTTGCACTTATATAAAATTGTAAACCTAAATCATAGAGTGGCTTATTAACTTCAGTCAAACAAAAACAAATTAAGTTTGAGTTACCAACTCTTGTTTGACCTATTTGCTTCCATTTTATCTTCTTCTTGAATTTATCAACTTCTTCTCTCTTTTTTTTTTTTTTTTTTTTTTTTTTTTTAAATTACTAGAAACCCATTGTGAAATCTACTTGGCCATGTCGGTGCCGATCCTGCACTTTCCACAAGTTCTTCGACACACCCCTAGATTCGATATACCAAAGCAAAAATCGCGAGGATCGATGGGGACCAAGCTTTTAGCTTCAGCATAGGAAAAGGGCTACTTGACAACCAGAAATCACTTCACCTAATGGCTACACTTTTTGTGCTCTACAAAAAGCCCTCGACACTAATCCAAAATGATGGCTCTCTTTTCAGGCTATTCACTTGCATGCTAATGAGCTATATATATCCAAGTCTAAACCTAAGTCTCATCTCCTATGGGGGCCCTCCCCTAAAAATTATAAATTATGACATTGATGACATTCCTCGAGACCATAGTTGGAGAAAAAAAGAGGAGCTTTTGCACGGCTTCCATAATCAATGATTTCATCTCTAAGAAGAGACTTGCAAAGAGATTATTACCCTTTTTCTCTTTTCTGCTCATTTACTCATTTCTGGACCATCATAATTGATCTGGTCCCTAATGCGTTCCACATCGTTTCATTCAAACCACAGTCAATGAGCTTTGTTAAACTCTATAGCTGATGCAGGGCGGTTCTTAGTTATCGAACAGTCGTCGTGCGAAGTTGAGCGGGCAATGACACTGACGGCAGATGACTTTGTTTAGAATGTGCAGACTAATTACGAGCACAAAGTGATGTGGACATTCTGTAAGTGTATCGTGTACATCTTTCATTAATGAAAGGGGAGAAGCAATTCAAAACGATGATGGCAGATGATACTGATGGATATCTCTGGGTTTGAGTGTAAGATGGGCCGAGAGGCCCGCTGCGAGCGGACTCTTCTGGGCCTCGCAGATCTTTGGGATAAGCAGAGGCCTTTGTTAGGCCCAATTACTAAGCTTGCCGCCAGTCCATCAAGAGCACAACCCAACACAACTTGTAATCTTATAAAAAATAGCAGAATCTGATAACATAGGCATGAAATTTTGGAGGAACTGATTACGATTTCGTACATAAAACGCGTTGCGTGAACGTGTTGACATTATCCATCTTACCGATTGATCATGAGATGTCTCGAAGCTAAAAGAAAGTTCTTTTTGATATATTTCACCAACCGTTTGAAATAACCAATCTCAGCGTTTGTAACGCGGAATTCTTTTTCTGAAGTCAAGTCGATTTTGATTTGTGTTTCTGCCGCTACTCATGGGATTCATTTTAACCTTGTGTTCGGTACACCTTTTTCATGTGATGGCTTAAAATTTTCGAATGAATCACTTGTGTCATGGTCGCTACATCAAAGTTAAGTTTCATCTTCTCAAAACTCCTATAGTGTTAAACTGCAGATATTTAAGCATTGCTCATCTTATTCCTCATTCTTCCGACTCCATGTACAAAATCATATAGATCCGTAGCATTTCGTGCATTTTGCAGCTAGCACAAACATACAACCGTGCCACATGTTCCCACTCAACGGACGTCCGAATACCTCAATCATTCCATTTAATGGATCGGCTACTTGTATAAACAGATTATGCACAAAAATATACATGATATATTTGCCCCGAATGATGTGTGGGGATGGCCAATGCCTACCCACATTAAAAGTAATTAACAATTCGGTGAGGTCCCCGGACCGAAAAACAGTCAAACCCTAGACGGGCAGATCGCGTATTCTTATGGTCTTTGAAATCTTTACGTGTTTCATCCATATATGGACTAAGAAATCGCCCTTCAAGATTGACCAAGAAAGCTAGGGCTTGGGGTGAGCTTTTTCGCTTTAAAGCTTGGAGGGTCCTCAAGAACTTTTACTTTAGGACCCAAAGGGCAAAAGGGTAGGGTCAAAACACCAAAGATGGAAGGAGTCGATGAAGAGAGGTTCTTCTTTTTGTTAATGCTAGATAGGTGGTTGGGATTGCAACAGTTGAGAACGACATCTATATATCCCTCTTCGTTAGTTGGGGACATTGAGGACTGTCCCAACAAGGTTCCGATACATTGTCCACATTAAATTGCCCACGTTTCGATTTTGAGGAAAGTTGCCAGATTGGGGCCCCTCTTCATCATCACAAGGCTTAGTGTGGTGCCCTTTTTCTTGTGGCTTTCGTTTGGGTTTTCCTTTGCGTTCCACCTGTGTTCTTGGTGGACATCAAGATGGGTAACCGAGGCTCAAGAAGGACGTAATAACCAAAAGTTTGTACTAGGATTTATCTTGATCAACATCTTCTTGGTGTCTAATCAATGGGAAATGGAAGTAACTCTTCTCGTCATTTATCTTCCTTTTTGCCAAACACATCATTTACATTTGAGTGTGATAGATAAATGATATGACAAGTAAACAATAAATGATCCCTTTCACATAATGGAAGGAAATGAAAAAGTGAAAAATTTGAAACGGATGTGGCCTTTGATAAGTTTTTAAGGGTGTTCAAATAAACACAAATCCAAAGAGCAGGCTCGAGAAACTAGAATTCACGTATCATTAATAATCTGAATATTGTTATGAAATCTATGAATATGATGTAGAAAAGTACAGAGCCTTGCTATATCTCATCATCTTGGCAGAGCTCGACCGAGGCCTTCTTTGACCTCAAAATCCATCTTTTTCAAGGTCTTGCAAGTAGTCTCGAGCTTATCCTCAGATGTATATCAAGTGGTTAAGCAATTCTCCATTTCTATTAAGCAACAACAGCTATATTCATTACTCTTAAGCCGAGTGTATCGAAACGTCATATTTTGAATGCACCAAACATGTATCTTCCTTGAGAAACATCGAATTGGGGGCGAGATTCGAGGGTTAGAAAGAGATTGGCGATTAGAGACAAAGATCAATCCTGCAGCAAACAGAAGAGGTGGACCTAGGCACGATAGCTTTTTTCACTCGCAATGGGCGCTATCTTTTGGCCAAAGGTACAAAATATGAACCTCATGGAAATAGTAAATCTCTTGGCTTTCGCGGCGCATGAAGTGTTCACATTCGGGTGACTCCGGGCATAAGGGCTTTTCTTGCCAAGACTAGATAGATGGACTTGACAAGGAGCACTTTCTAAATCGCTCAGAGGGAAGTGATGCATGATGGGGGCTCCTTTTTGAATCATATCCCAAATGACAAACGTCAAGAGATTCTCCAATTTGCCTCCAATGTCGACCTCGCTACAGTTCTCTATGCTCACAAACATCAAACACGTATCTTACTTCTTCGATTTTCCTTTTCGTCTTTCGTCTTGCGACAATGGGATACTGTCGTTCGGCGATACGAGACAGAGAAAAGAGGGCCATGGAGGAAATTGAGCGTACTAGACTCGACAGAGTCCCGATGATGGAAGACGGGAATGTTTTTAATTTCGCTTGCACAGGCAACGTACCCTTAATTAGCGTTTGTCGACGAGTAGGGGAAGGCGTCACTCGAAAAGAATGTCATGCACGAGGGCCAAAAAGGGTCTCTCAGAGTGAGGTGTAAAGAAGGAGATGGGACTTTTTGAGTGTATTAGATCGCGGAAGATTTTCAATGATCTTAATCAGCCTTAAAGGATCAGCCCACCAAAAGTCTTGCCGCCCGCGAATCAGTTTACACTTAAAAACATTTTTATAATCTCCACGATGGATGGGGTTAGAAGTAGAACCTTCCTGTAACATCAACTTTGCTGACAAAGTGCCACACGAAAATATAAATTATTGTGGTGCGACGAGATAAGGGTTAACCCAAGTTTGGTCACAACAACCAATGATCTCGGATTAGCATGTCTAATTAAGAAATATGGCGACTGATCTTTTAGATCATTCTTACGTGGATGATTCTCTTCTTGGTTAACTAAAGATGGGGGAGCGATTCTTCACGCTTTCAATGTGATATCTTGACCCCCGGTCGTCCATAGTCATAATTAAAGGTTCGAATGTGCGAGGAAACCTCCTTAAAACCCTAATCATCACGGCTATAGAAACCCAGAAGCCCTCCTTCGTTCATGATTCGATGAGGGGAAAAGAGCTTACGAAATGATGATCGAACTCGGTCGTCCAATGTTGAAGATTCTGCCCTTTCTCTTTTTTTTCTTCTTTGTGGAAAGCTATGGAAAAGGAAAACACACCGATGCACCACCGTGGGACTAGGTCTGATTTCTTGACCAATAACTAAAGAGAAAAAACCTCAAAAAAGGGTCTTCAGGAGTGATCAAATCAAGCAATTTTTCCTTTTCATTTTCGGCTGAATTTTTTTTGGACATAATGGGTCTCGATGACCAATGACCTTGTTCCTACTTTAAAATAGTTAATTTCTTGCTGCAATATATGGTATGCAAATGCGAGGCAGATTCAAAGAACATAAGAATCTATTCGATCATGGCAATTGATTGCACTTCTAGTTTTTTTCCAAGATTTCGGGTCCACATGCACTTTAGCTCTTTAGAGCATCGAGGAATTTACATTGGCCATCACGAACCTTCGATATTTTCATTTTACCTCATGATTAATCGGGGAATTTATAATGTATGTTCATTCATGTTTGTTTTTCCATAATCTACTGGACCTTTCTTAAAGCATGCGTTGGAAATCTCACAGCATTCATCATTCAATTCTCGCCGAAAGTTGTCAAACAACTAAAACACGACAAAATTTCTAACACACGTCATTGCGCGCCATTCATTTTGACCGAATTCAGTTATAGCCTGGCACACTAGATGGCCAAATGATTAGCGGGATGGAATTTCTAACACATATCAATCTATTTACGCTCGGTACATCTTAATCGCCAATCTAGAGATCCTGAAATTATTACTTTCAAATCTCAAGAAATCATTCTTTTGACTTTTATCCTATCTCCTTTTGAAAATCATTGAGGACATGCTTTTCAAGTCTTATAAATGAAAAACAAAAATAGAAAATTAAAGGGAATGAAGCTCACAAGATTCTAGCTATGGGGGTGATGATTTTGTCATCAATTATTCCTCGGTTGATCATGAAATATCATTGCAAGGAAGTACACATATGCGGCGCGTGAGGGTAGGGATTCAATCAAAAGAGGGGGCAAACATATGCAAAGTCTCAAAAGAGGGAGGATGATATGGATGTAGGGTGGCGACCAATTTGGCAAAAAAAAAAGAAGAGAAAAAAATTGATATTATATAAATGTCTCTTTGAATTTTATGTTAGTGGTTGGGGATGATGAGTAGCTATCAAAGAAATTGAGAAAATGGATATAGATAATATATGCATATGAAAAATATATAAAAATGAAGTGGTGGGGTCTCTGACAAGCAAAAAAGATAAGGATACGCACGTCAAGGAAAAAAGATGTAGAAATTTAGGAAATGTGGGTGATTATGAGTACATGGAGGAAATCATGTTTTAAAACGTGGCCCAAACGATAGCCGGCCATCGCGTCGACATGGGAAATTAATATTAATCGCTCATTAAAGTTTTTGATTAAACTATTCTCATCAAGCTTTGTGAAAAAAGGAAGAAGAAGAAATCCCCATAAAAATGTCTAAGCAGCCAACCATCTTGAATGTTGACGTCACCTAGTTCTAATCACACTTCTAAGTTAAAATCAAAATGTTACACTATGTTTTTTCCCCCAAATCTCCGCCGCTTATCTCACCTCTACGCACCTGTTGACACCAAAAAAATGTCCAAGTGCTTAGTCGATAACTCGATCAGTGGAGGCCAGTTAAGGGGTAATAGAAACAGGAGATTGGTAAGTGTTAAGCCCCGTTAGTCAATAAATTATGATTCGTCGACGAGAGAATCCAGTTTTAGCCGACGGAGATATCGATAAATGATTAAGTATCTAGATAAAGAGTCAACTATTAAAGAAACGCGCATGGTGTAACCGTTGGATGGAGACGACAACTATTAAGTAGTGGAGCCGACAATCTCGGGTGCTGTCGGTAAAGACGTAATCGTTAAAAGAGTAAATGCGATGTAAGAGTCAAGTAGTGGAGTTGGCTTGCACTGTAATATGTATAAAGGACCGCTAATTTATCTAAAAGACGCCCATTGTTTTGTCAAACCAACTAATCTCTTTTTCTCGTGAACAAGAAAAAGAAGGCGAAAATAATTGAAATAAAAAGCTAAAATCAACCATGGAAGACAAACTAAATGGGGGCACCATGCTTTTTTATGAATGGATTGACAGATGAAAGATGGACCAACGTATTAGCACGCATCATATACTTATCATAGCTCGATTACCTAGACAATTTTTTTTTTCTATCAATTTTTCCGCTTATATAATTTACTAGACATTCTCATGTTTACAATTTCGAAAGTGACAATTCCAACATGGAAGAGCACTCCATAAAAACCGAATCCTGGATCACATCGAAACCACATCTTATTTTTTCGGTGAGACTCCTTGGGAGATACAGTAATTGCAAATGGCGAGAGAAAAATAAGAAAATTTACTCAACTTTCTTGTATAGTAAAGTATTACTAACTATTATTACTAACTATTTTTTGCAGGATCGAATTTGGTACAGACAAGCTCGTCAAATATCTCACCATCAATTGATTTCGTCCAACATTTTTTATTGCAAAATGACATGCAACCTTTTCTTCTGAAGGATACTGCTGTCCTTTTGTCTTCATCAAATGAGATGAGACTCCCCCATATTGTCCATATTTCCCACGAAATTTATTCTAAATACCCAATTTTGACATTATCATTATAAGGTACACAATCGACATTAAAGTATTTTGACACGAGCACTCATGGGATGGAAACTATTATTTGCCAATGGAATGATCTCATTCACCAAATTTTTTAGTTTTGCATGCGTCGGAGCTTGGACCCTATTTGCGCAACGCTTTTTTTGATCCATCAATGTGTAGGACAAAAGATAATATTGATATAACCGATGCAAGTCAGACTAGGCAAAATGCATTTGTAGTTTGGCCATTTCGTCATTACTAATTCTTTGATTTTCTTGCATTTTCTTGCTGCACAAGTTCTCCCGCGCTCGAAGAATGCGGCTGAAGCAAATCTCTCTTTACTCGTTCCTCCCTGCCAATGAGCGGAGGCCAAGAAGCGCTTCTTCTCCATCAAGATTTCTTTCGATCCTTTAAAAAAATGCGAACTACCCAATTGAATTCATCCGCAAGCGACTCTCTTATCCGCCCCAAAATCCCACATTTGCCTTAATTTAATCTGTCTAACAAGGGTGGACTTACGCCGTGTCATGGCAGTAAAACCAAGATGCCGAATCGCTCAAAGGACAGGATTTTTCAAGAAAAAGCGAGAGATGTTAGAAAACAGAAACAGTATTGTGTCCCTCTCTCGGGAAGAAAACAAACAATCTTGCTTGATTTACTCGGACTTCTCAACTAACAAGTAGCTTTCACACCTGTCCGCTTCCCTCCCCCTTCTCTCCACCCCTCTGTGAAGACTTTGGACGAGTGTGCGTAGAGAAGTTAGCTCGTGTCCGGGAATGTGTGGTAGAGTGCACTGTAGACAGAGTGTGTGGAGATTTTGAAAAAAGAAGAAAAGAAAAAGAGGGGTGAAAAGGGCGGATCCTTTAACTTTTTCTTCTTTTCTCTCTGGGTCTTGAACAGGGGAGGAGAGAGAGAGGTCATCTTTTTAGGGCCCTTTAAAGCGGGGTGGTCAGACCCAGCACGCTTTGCTTGTTGAGCTGAACAATCCAGCGTTTTATTTAGGGGACGAGGGCCGGGGGGTTGCGTGCGTAGCGCTCTCAAAATTCCATTTTTTTCCCTGTTCTGGTTTTTTCGGGCAAAGGGAATCTTTATCATCTTCTGTTCCTCTCACTTTCCTCTTGCCCCCCTTCTTCTTCATCTTAAAAAATCACCTTTCCTTTACAATATACCATCCTATCTCGCATAAAGATAAAGAGTGAGAGGGAGAGAGGAGGTGAACCCACTAAGCGTGCCAATAATTTAAACCAAAGTGGTGTATCATTCCTCCCTATCGTAGCTCTCTTTACTTGCTTTTGGGAGAGTGTTGATCATTATTAGGATTTTTAGCTTTTGGCTTGGTGGGGTTTTTGTATTTTCTTCTGGGGTTGGTTATAAGAAGCTGAGAGATGGGTGGTTTTTTCAGTTTGTGCTCCTGGTGTTTCCCTCAAGTGGTTTGAGTCTCTTGTAAGGCTGTCTCGTTCTTGCTACCTGGTTAATGCTTTTAGCTGGTTTTGAGGATGTGGGTCTTCGTGACTCTTTGCTCTGGCTGATTACCTACAATTCCTAGGATAGGTAAGTCTGAAAGTTTCTATTTGGCTTTGGCTTGTTCCCTCTCTTGCTTCTTAGCTTAATCCATGTGGTTTTGGGGTTGAAGTTTCTCTTGCTTGTAGAAATCCAACCTCCATGCGAATTTTCCTCATTTGACTTTTCTGGTTTGTTCTCTGTTTCAGCGAAACAAGCACTTTTTCCCCCTCGTTCAACAAGTCACTTTAAGTCTCTCTTCTGGGTGGTAGCATATGGAAGGAGTTTCAGGAAATGGGGTGGCCAATCCTCAGCTGCTGGATTTGATGCCTAATAAGAGAGAATGGCATGTGATGATTGATGGAGCCAAAGCTCGTGGTTCTTCAGAAGAGAAAAAGCTGGAGCTCAGGCTTGGTCCTCCAGGCACTGATGACTGGTGCAACCTAAAACAGGACATGAACAACAAGAGAAGGGACGAGGTTCTCCTTCCCTTCGGCCACTTTCCTTCCATGGCCTCCACACAAATCGCCACCAACAATGGTGGACACCAAGCCCACAAGTTTGGCTCCTCAGAAGCTCTGGCATCTCCATGGCCTGGTACAAGTTACAAAGAGAATTGCCAAAAACTGCAAGACCAAGAGGAGATGAAGCCACCCAGGCCATATTACCAGTTCCCATCAACAATCTCTCAGAGCAAGAACTTGCCTTTCTTGGCAAAGGAGACTTCACAGCCCAACTGCAACAATAAAGGGTTGAACTTGCAAGATTCAGGAATGAAGAAGGCGTTTTCACAGGCCTCTGCCTCTTCCTCTGCTGCAAATACAGCTGTTCCCTCTGTCTCTCAGAAAAGGTACTCGAAATTATTCGTGTTGGGAACACAGCATTAATTTTTTCTCTTAAACCTATGACATGATGATTCTTCGTCGATGCCTGCTAAGGTGGCTCCTTTTATTGCTGTTTTTTGAGTAATGATGGTTTTTTGTAGCTTTTCTGGCAACTCAGGCTTTTCCCTCTTTCATCCTTTTTCTTGCAAGTCTTGCCTTTTCCCTGCTATGTGTTCTCTGCATCTGTCAAAAGTGTTAAAAAGGATGTTTACATGTAAAGATTGTCGCAGATAAGTTTTTTTTTTTTTTTTTTTTTCTGCGTATATCAACTCTAGAATAAAAGATATTTGCTTGGTATTTACAGATTCTTAAACATATTAATCTCTTTCAAAAGATTTTTTTTTTCTCGCATCTGCTTCTGATTGCTTCATTTACTCTTGTCTGAAAAATACTCATCTTCTAGCGACAAAGTCGTTCTGACTTATTTGGCTTTGCTTCTGTCTTTTTGGTTGCTATCTCTGGATGTTCTTGAAAGCAGAACTGCGCCTGGTCCAGTGGTTGGTTGGCCTCCAATTCGTTCATTCAGGAAAAACATAACCAGCGGCAGTTCCACCAAACCATCTCCTGAGCCTCAGAATGAGACCCCAAGCAAGGTTGGCAGGGAAGACAAACCTGTCGAAACCTGCGAAAAGAAGGGCATGTTTGTGAAGATCAACATGGATGGTGTTCCCATAGGAAGGAAGGTTGATCTCAAAGCCTATGATAGCTATGAGAAGCTCTCATCTGCTGTTGATGAACTCTTCAGAAGCCTCCTTGCAGGTTAAAACCACTGTGGATACCTATATAAAATCCTTAAATTTTGTCATATAGGAATATTGTAATACATGTTCCATTTATTTATTTTTTAGGGGTCAAGAAGAACATTAGCTGACGATGTTCCTTGGTTTTTGTTCTTCTTCTTATTATCCAGCCCAAAGAGATTCCTCAGCTGGTGGAATCAACAAGAAGCAAGAGGAAGAGAAACCAATTACAGGGGTATTGGATGGGAGAGGGGAATATACTCTTGTTTATGAGGATAATGAAGGAGACAGGATGCTTGTTGGGGATGTGCCATGGCAGTAAGCATCTTAAATCTCTTGGTGGATGGATCTGATGCATTAAGATTATTATTCTCCCTCGCATTTTTATATTACAGGGCTTAACATGAATCCATTAGTGGGCTCGTCGTTTCATGTTTTGATGTCATTTAGTGAACTCCGGACATTGCGTGTGGAATTTTCACCCGCATCGCTGTCCTTTTGCCTACTCTAGGATGAATTTTCGGTTTAGGTGCACTCGGAGCTCGATGTAGTGGATTTTCGTTTATGGACACGAAGAGAATTGGATTCTTTAATTCTTGCATTTGGAAGTTGGCTTGTTCTGTGATATTAATGAACAGAGGAGTACCATCTTGTTAATATTCTAATATATTGCTGCATGTATGGTTTGCAGCATGTTTGTATCCACCGTCAAGCGATTGCGGGTGCTGAAAAGCTCTGAAGTTTCTGCGCTGTGCCGTAAGTTTGTGCTTTGTTGGTATACAGGGACTAAAAATTCTTTCTCTATGTTGAGATCTAATAAATTTTTTGGTGTTTATTTTTGTCTCAGTTGGCACCAAGCATGACAAGAATAGCCTTGAAATGAAGGACTAATCAGAGGATTTTTTCATGAAGGATTTCCTGAGGAAGAGAAAGACACCATCTGTGTTCATGTTTTGACATTTGACTTGAGATCTTTGATCAATGAGAAGTAAAATTATCTGTGAGCTAACTGCGTAGAATTTCTGAAGCAAAGTCGATTCAAGAGGGTCGTCTGGGTTTGCTCTTGTTGCAGATCCTCTTGGTTTTGTAAAAAGACAGCAGGAACTGGTTTTTGGGTTCATGTAATATTGAATGCTACGTTATGTGAGATTTTCAGATACTCTCCAATTCCTCCTTTTGCTTCTTCAATCAGAAATCTTTATGCCAATTCATGCAGTTGGGGTTCAAGTTAGGAGAGAGAACAATTGGTTGAAGCCTCCTCTTATTCAAGCACCGCAATTGGTTCTGAATCCAAAGGAGTGCTTTATGTCTTAACTGACCATTACATTTGACTTTGACGTGCTAAGTTTCCAATGGGGGGAAATTTTTCTGATGCCAAACAAGCGTCGTTTGACCTCTAACCTCTGCTGTCCGAACGCCTTTTCTCACCCGTCGTTGGACTAAAACGTCACGTTGCAACAGTCGTCGAATCTTAAATATCTGCGTGATTTACTTCAGGAAGGCTAAGGTTGTTGATGAACAGGTCGGTCAGAGCATTTTAATGCACATGCCGCTTCTTTTATGCTCAGAAAATGAAAGTAATTTTTTGATACATTCATCTAAGGTTAGTTTTAACTAGGTCAATGACTGAGGATAACATGGTCTCTGTCTTTGTCCAATTTAGTGCTCAGTCAGATGCTCCAAAAGAGATCATAGATTTAATTAACATTGATTGTAACATGTCCATGAATTGATAAGGTAAGTGCAGGCACGACTAATCTTCCATGGCTCATCGACAACTCAGAATATCATCCGATCCTCCCGATGCATTGGTTTTATTTCTAATTCTCAATCATTCCAGCATTTGATACAGGAGACCGACGTGTATGGAGCGTGTTGCGGCCGCACTAGAGCTGAGATGTATCAAGAAGAATGCACGGAAACAGCTTCACACAAATTGGTCATCATCTTTTGACCAAAATAAAATAAAATAAAAATTGGCCTTCATCTTCAACATCCAATCCTCCATATGTCGTCTGTTTCTTTAATTCCCTGTAGACTGAAATCACTACAACTCAAAGCCTCCTTTTGGGCACGAATAGAGTGATGAGAAGTGAACAAAAGGCATGCCCTTTTTGATCCTTTTGATCTCAAAAGACCCTCCTCCACTGCACTGAGAGCATAACAAGGACATTGCAAAGTGATCTTCCATGGACTCTCGACTCTCCTCTTTCTTTGGTTCTCTCTCAAGGACGATCTGTTATTCATTTTATGCAAACAGGAGTTCAACATCTGTACTTGTCCATTTGCTTTGGCAGGGCTTCTTGATGAGCTCAATTAGAGGCTGAAGGAGCTGTTTTCTTTTTTGGGTTAGGTGCTGAGAGTCAATGCCCCCGCAGGCAATTAAACAACAATGGCTTGAAAACTTTGAAAATGCACTCCACACAAAGAAAGAGGTGGGGTCCTTTTCGTTGCGTGTCTGCCTAACTTGAGGGACAAACCTCAAGCGATGGTCTCCATGCCGAAAGGAATCATTCGTTCGTGCGCGCCCCCACGTGTGCGTCTCGGTTGGTGTACGTCTTAGTCAATTTCTTTCCTTTTATTTTTTCCTGTACCAATCTTAAAGATTTTCTTGTTTTGGGGAGAGGTTCCTTTCAATGAACATTGCTGGCCGAATTTAAATTGGGACATGCCTAAATTGCTGAGCGAAAACAACTGCACAGCTTTTGTAGACAGACGACCCTTGAAGTGGTTTGTGTTGGTGGGAGTCTCTGGAAGAGACAAACCAGGCGTCAATTGTCTTAAAGACAAGGACGGGAGGAGAGAGCTATCCTTTTCCCACTGTTCCCTTAATCATTGCAGCGATAACAGTGGGAATCTTGTGACAAGGGTAGTGCGAAATCCTTACGAAATTCAATCTTAAAACGTTCCATTATCTTCAAATAAACATCATCCGGACGCAATTTTCAATTACCGATTCAAAGATAGCGAGACCTAAAATTTTATAGAGGACTTAGAAAGCATAACGACAAGCAATAATTTTTCCATGAATATATTCTGTAGGACTAAGCTTTGTTTAATCTGGCCTGGGCACACGAACCGCAAGGAGAACCCAGAAAGACTAATAAAAAATCTAAACATCCTCAATCGGACACATAAGACTATAACGATAACCAAACTGCAGCGTACGACTTTAGGTTAGAAAAATGGAAGAGATGGATGACTAAAAATGAAGAGATGGATGACTAAAAATCCATTTGTTCCAACACTTTTCCTCCTCCACCGGGGCAAACGTGGGGGCAGGGGTGATGGAGATAGCCCACCTGAAAATCGTTCAGACGAGGGCGGAGGGTTTGACAAAATCCCTGAAATTTGGGGGGCTGATTGCACAAATAAAAAAAATATTTGGGTGGAGAAAGAGAGAGAGAGAGAGAGAGAGAGAGGCAACGTGATGCCAAGTCAAAGTGAAGCTACTTTATCGATGGGAACTCGGCATAAAAAAACTGGATACAAATTCGTAATTTACCCTAAATCGTTGTCATGCACCTCTGTCTAACACAACGTTGCGAGTGCATGGTCATGTGAACCGATTAGATTGCCTATAAAGACTAGCGAGTAATGGCTCAAGAAGAGAGTCATAGCATATGTCATGTTGAATTCGTGCCGCGCTTTCGTGCCAACTTGTGCATATATTCTGCAAACTCTCGTATGGGCAAAGCCCAATTTCGAAAGAGGAAAAGTTACCACAAAAGAACGGGGATATCCATCCTTCCATCCCATAAATGGAGGACTACAGACTCTTCCAATAACTATAGAACCTTCTACCTCCAAGCAAACATGTCGAAACCTCCAAACCTTTCTGCTACTACCAAATTCAATTGCTTTGACATAGCGCTTTTCCCCAAATAAACCTTGTGAAATCTCCTCCCGATGTTTTCGAGTAGAATCGAGCAAGAACAACTTCAGAGACAACTTGTGCCCGTGTCAAAATAAACTTCCGACACGACAGTTTAAAGGGTCAATAGGTAATTCTTGCCATGTAATGGTGCACTGTTTTCTAACTATATATCGGTCGAGGTAAAACAAAACTGTTCAAGCTGCATGCCGGATCATCAGTAAACTTTTAACGCTAAAAGGCCACCCAGTCAAATCAGAGAGATAGATAGAGAGAGAGAGAGAGAGAGAGAGAGGCTAAATATCCCTTCCATTACACGTCAGTAGTGTACAATGACTCAAAAACAGAGTAGAACATCGAAACCTGATACACACACTAACCTACTGAAGCATCTCGTTGTCCATATGGCGAGATCCTCAATCCTCATAAACAAAACCACTTTCTATAGAAAAAAAAACCCACCGAACAAGTCCAGCATATTTCACGACATTTTCCCATACTTGACAGAATGCTGGAATAATCAGTGAGAGCATCAAGTGCAAGCACTTCGGTCTAAAATTAGAACTGTACAGATCAAACCGCAAAGCTTTGCTCTGAAAGCTGCAGTTCACACTTCACATCACGTTCGAAGACAAATTCGCTTCCCTTTTTTTTTTTTATGATTTTTTGGGTTGAAGTTTGCTTCACAATATGAAGGTACCAATGCGCCTGAAAAAGAAACAAATGAAAGCCAGCAATTAGTACATACTTACCAGAAACTGCTGGCTTTCTGTCTCCTTTGGTCTTTCTGACTCTGATGGTCTCACAGCCAAGAACTTTTATCAGTTGATTCACAATTTCAATCCCTTCAAAGCTGCTCATGTAGAACTCAACCTGCCATTGAGCTAA
This sequence comes from Eucalyptus curtisii, assembly GCA_017140595.1. Classification (NCBI taxonomy): domain Eukaryota; kingdom Viridiplantae; phylum Streptophyta; class Magnoliopsida; order Myrtales; family Myrtaceae; genus Eucalyptus; species Eucalyptus curtisii. The sequence goes on along the minus strand of CM029503.1, from coordinate 36,936,019 downwards.
ACCACCAGAAAGGGCACTATGTAAAGACAATCGTGGTGCCAAAAAGTAGAGGATGCGGCAAAAAATTTAATAAAAAAACGCATGAACCTTATCACTGGCTTTTGCAGCTCTGGGTCCATGCCGCCCCTCGGCTGAAGTGCCAGCCCAACCACCGCATTTGGCTTCACAACACACAAAACAAGAGATGAAAAGGAAAATAACTCAGTAAATAAAACGAAACCAAAAAACAAAGGAAAAATGACTCTCCAAGAAGGTAATGCAACTTGAATGAGTCGCTTAGATGGACAGATATTGTCCTGATAGAGGCCCGGGTACTGTATAATCAGCTCTAAATGAAAAGGGCAAAATAAAGGAAAGAGAACACAAAAACTAAAAATGCAAAAGAGAGCTTAAATTTAAAACCTCCAATTCCTCTCGCAAGCCTCCTGCGAACTCAGCACATCCAACCTCCAAAGACAAGTTCGAATCTGCCTCACATGAATCACTCCGAGAAGACCCCAGATTGGTACTACCATCAATGCTAACCTCAGCACTCCCATTATTCCCCTCACTGCTTCCAAAGGTAGAGTCAAGCCGCATACCCTCACATGAACCCACCTCACTTGCAAGCACTCTACCAGCACTGAAATTAGAAGCACAGCCACCTTCGGCATTTTCTAGCTTTGACTGTTCATCAACCTCAGATACTTTCAGCTCTTGGTTGATGGACCCGGTATTAGCACTAAAGTTAATAGACTGAAAGTCACAACTTTTGCCAACCTGCGATGTCGTGTTCAACTCAGAAATCTCTCCCTTTCCCACTAAACCTAATATAGAATTCTCCTGAGACAGGTTGCGGGGTTTGTCAGTAACAATTTCAGGTGATACTGAACCACATGTGTGTGGACTGAGAGATCTGCGTTTCTTCAAACCACTTTGCTTCACATCCTCCCCTACAGGGCTTTCCTTCTTTTTAAGGTCTCTCTCAGCTGATTCACCCTTGCACACATCAGCATCTTCTGAGGAAGCTTTTTCACCTTGATGCTGGGTTGAAATTCTAGATCGGGCTCGCTTATATCCATCAGGAAACACATAAGAAGGAATCTGTCTTCTGCGAACATGAGACACATATATCTCCATCCCCAGTTTCCAGAACACATACATATTTACGGAGTGCCTAAATTCATCAACCGTCCCACGTATGTCAAACTGCTGACCTTCCTGAACTTTCTCCCCCTGTTTCCTCTGCAAACCCATGAAAAAAGCCGTATGTGCACATTGCTTCGATGTATCAACATACTCGTGAGGGTATGGATGGCATTGCAACTTCCCATATGTGTCCCGTTCAATCTGCAAAACAACAGAAAAAAGTGAACAATGAGTAACATAAAAGTTGCCATTCTATTCTATCTCATCAGTTCATAAGGGATGCACATATAGGAGTGCATCAGGTTGAACTCTCTATTCCCAGTCAAAGAGGATGGAGACTACCATCAAAGTCAACTGCCTAAGCCTTGATTCCACCCAGCCTTTCCAAGAACGCAGGTCATCTGCATCTTCAGCAATTACATCGACCTGCAAATAATTTTTATAGCTTTCGAAGAACATATAAGGCTCAAATAGTGCACTCCACTGGGCCTTATTCAATTCTATCTCCTGAAAAAAAAAAAAAAAAAAAAAAAGGTAGAACACAGAAGGACATCAGAATATATCAGAAAACTAACCAACCTATGTGAGCAAGATACCGGTATATGCATACCTCACATATCTTGTTGCCAAATTGGAACTGTTCCATCATAACACGCAGAGTACTGGTTGAGACATTATAACTAGAATTCATACAAGGATATGCAGGTGTTATGATAGGCATATGATGGGTCCTGTCACGAGGATTTTTACGTGGATCCCAAACAGAAAAGCCAAGTTCATCCTCTTCAATTGGGCATAACATAACAGGGTTTGGCCAACGCCACTGTGTATAAACTCTGAAAAACCGTGAAACTAGCATACTAGGGATCGCGTTAGGATAAAGCTGGCACACACGAGCTACGAGCAATGCCCAGTTGACACCACCAAGAAATCCAGTCACCTACATATTAACAGATAGAGAGAGAGGGACAGAGAGATCAGATAAACTGAACAAGAAAAACCTGACACTAGTTTGTTGATCCATTGCTGTATGTAAATAAAAGGAGAATACTCACATTGGAATAGACGCCACGCCTTTTAGCCCAAAGCTTTAGACAGCGGAGTGTAGTCCGAAAATTCTACACATAATTGACACACATAAAAGCGACATAATACTGATAAACAGGGAAAGAGACTCAAATAAATCAAACCACCAAGAAAAAAAGTAAGTACACATCTTTGTACCTCAGCATTTGGAACAAGCTTCAGAATTTGATCTGCAACCCTGCACCCATTGAGACTTCGAACAGTAGGTTCATCAACATCATACAGAACAGATACTTGGGAGATGTCAAAATCCTGTAGAAAGGTAATTCCCATAAAAAAAGAAAGTCAAGAAATGAAGCATAAGGCCAGAATATCCTCTCTGATGAAAGAAACACGAAAAAGAGGAGGATCCATGCAGCATACAAAATACAGAGGTTGAAAACTAGTTGAAAATTGACAAAGGAAAGATCTCCGATAACTATGTCTCCCACTCAGTTCCCTTCACAAGTTAATCCAACACATTGAAGATTCTAGTCCTAGCATTTTTCACTTATAAACATGTTTCACGGTCATAATCATTACCATGCCCGTTTGACATAAGGAGGCTGCACCACAACAGAGGCACAGGGAAAAAACCAAACAAGAGAGAAATTGCAGCATGGCATTCTGAAAATGCAAGTTACATGTATTTAGCATCCACTATCCATGTCGTAATTTTTATAGCTTAATTTGATACAGCTACAGCAAACTGAAGCCCACAGACATCACATTATCCACATCTATGCTAATGTTTGCATGCAGTCAAGCATGAAAGACCTAATTGTTAACATTTCAGTGCATACACATCAGGAACTCAGGGATTTTGAACTGCCACAGAAAACACAGAGGACTATGACGTGTAGGCGGATCCCCAAAAACTTTTGCGGACTCAACTTAGATAATAAAGTAAGAGAAACAGTTATAACGTTCACAAGGAGAACAAAGATAATCTCCACTCACATCTGGCACAACCAGTAGCGAAATGCTTGCATAAAGAAGGTCGATTGATATCCCATCAAACTTAAATTTCATTACAGGCACATGAGCATCGGGAACTGGCTGTAATTCCGTCACTTCTTCCATCTGTGCCAGGATGTCATGCAATATGAAGAAGAAATCCTCCTGATGAGGGTTAAAAAACTGAATTAGATATATGTAAAAATGAGGATGGAGCAGATAAACAAGTAGATGAACAAATTGAATTACCTCTCGATTCACATAGGATGGCCCAACACACAAAGTGTCTATGTCAGCACCAGGGCCATGTACCTGCATAAAAAGAAAAGTTTGAATTATTTTTCCCCACAACATAAAGGCAAAGAACAACACTCAGCATTGCATTTATACCATCAATCATTAATTAACAAACAAAAATTTTCAAAAAAGGGAATCCTACTACTTATGTCACTAAAATCAACCAAAAACTAAAAATCAAGAAGCAGTCTCCCTCTTACTGTCAGAACGGGGCACCACAGGCTGCACACTGCACACATGCGGTAATGCAAAAAAGAAACAATATTATGCTACCGCAGAGAACCCTCTTACAAGAGGAAAATTACTGAAGATTTTGATATTGAAACCAAGGTTAAATAACAAGGTGAGAAATGACCAGGAAACTGCTTTCGTAAAACCATATAAGGAGTAAATGAACCAAATGAAAGAACCTTACCCCAAGCCTATAAGAACCAAAAGTAAAAATAACAGCATTTGCATCCTCCACCATTTGATCCGAGTACCCACGTAGACGAGTTAGTTGCTTCACCCAATCTTTTACAATCTGAAAATGGAAAAAGAAAGCATTGACAACACAAATAAACAAACTTAGGAGACTTTATACCACAGACAGTACTTTCACATATTACAGGAATGCTTGAATCCTCTTGAACTCGCGAAAAGCTCAGTATCCAAAAACAGTTGGACCAACAAAAAATTACCAACAGCGAACTAGGAGATCCTGAAACTTTCTCTTTTATTATATCATTTACTCATACAGAGTAAGAAAAACCATCAGAAACACAAAGTGTAAACAACAATGAGTACCAGCGGGTGAAAACTCCAAAAGTATTACCATTAGCAATCCAAAAAAAAAAAGACTCATCAAACTAACAAATATAGATAATCCATGCAAGTGCCAAATAAACAAAATAACTATCACATGCTTCAATTTGCAGAAGACAATTTCTTTGTTTTCTTTCCCAAAAGAAAAAGAAAAAGAATTTATTCTGACCCTAAAATCCAAATAGATATTTTTGGCCTTTCAATATTAGAGCAAATTCAGCTTCTCTCCACCTAGGCTTGATGTAACCCAACAGATTATTAAGCAAAATGCCCATCGTTTTATCTTTGGCATGAAACCAATGCAATCATTAAATCCTGTAGCAGAACAGGTTTTGATGTAGCATCAATTTCTTGAGCAAAGTTTGCCAGCTCTTTCACTTTGGAGTGAACTCAACTGAACATTATTACACCCTTCAGCTGGCCAAAAGCAATTTTCCTCGCTACGTCCACAGAGAGAAAAAAGCATCTCAAGAAAATTTTTAGTATGTAGATTGAGAACAGAAATCTGCTAAGATCATCCCCTGGATTGTTCACCTTCTCCAAGAACCATGTCTATGATGCAATCATCCAAGAAAACAAATTCAGGCCTCATCTATAATGCTCCCTGCCACATAAGTTACTAACATTAAACACGAAACTATCGATGGATCCTAAATGGACTCTGTTGTTCCTCGGGACGCATAGACACTTGAACCAACAATTCCAGATTTTAGATACTAAAAGAATTTACAAATCCCATTCCATGCTTGTGTTTAGCACGTAAAAGTAACACACAATGGTCTCACTGCTTTCACTACAATCGTCCAACTTGGCAGAAACAAAACACAAAAGATTAACCAACAACAGCTCCTCCTATGCAATATCAATTTAACTGCAAATCATGGAAATCTTCCGCAATAAGACCTCAATACGCAGATGTAAACTCAAACCAAACAACAGCATCCCCAATATCCTAATCACGTACAACCCACAATTTACCTGCCCAATACGATCGAGAACCATCTGTCTCTTCAGAGCCTCCTCTTCGCTCTCATAGAGCCCAGCATCGACCAAAAACTGCGCGCCCAAGCGAAATCCCAGTGAGAAAAAAAAGAAAGAAATTCGCAAAAGCCGAACCAAACACAAGACGCCAAGAAAACCAAAATATCCAACCTTCTCCAACTCCATGCTTCTCTGAACATCGACCTCGGTGGGCCCCAACACCGATATCGGTTTCGTGACCCCGAATTGCTTCGTGGCCGTCGCCGTCGTCGCCATCGCCGGCGGCGGCGATGCCCCCAAACCCTCCGAGCTCACCATCTGAGACGAATCGGACGCAAAAAGGCGGAACCCCAATCGGGCCAAGAACCTTCCCAATCGACGAAAAGAGACGCCAAAGACGAAAAAAAACACAAAATCTCCCCTTTATCCCCCAAGAACACCCCCCCGACCAATTCCGGCAGATACCCAGAAGACCTAGAACCGAAGGATCGATCGGCGATCGCCGAAATCTCCGAAATCGCCGAAATCGCCGGAATCGAGCCCCGATCGGAACAGAGAGGAATCGGGGGAGGACCAAAGGCTCCGACTTTCCGGTCCCATCGAGAGAAAGGGGGCCCACCAAGATGGAATAAGAAGGAACAAGCCAGGAACAGGAGCGGATCAAGAAAAGCCGAAACCCTAGCGGAGAACGCAGACCGACCGCGAATCGGCACCGCAGCGGAGGAACCCAAAAGAGGAAAGGGATAAAGGAGGAAGAAGAAGCGGAATCTTTACCCAATTCGAGAGGAAGAGGGGCGAATGGCGAAGCAGAGGAAGAAGAGGATTCGCAGTCCGAAATCGCGTCGGAGAAGATGCAGATAGAGAGAGAAAGCGAGAGAGGAGAGAGAAAAGAGAGTTGATTTTTCCAAGTTGAAGAAAGAGAAAACGAGAGAGAGAGAGATGATATTTCTTTTTTTTTTTGTTAAATATCGGGAGACGGTGGCGTCGGTGATTTTTGTGATTCTTTCCTTTTTTTCTTTTAATTCGTGCGTATAAATACTTCTACTCCTTCTTTTTATTATTTATTGAAATACGGATTAATTTCGCCCCTTTTTTAATTTTCGATTGATCTTATTTTCCGGTCGGAAACTTAATTTGAAATTTTATGAGATGCATATTTTTGGGTTTCCAACGCCGATTCGTTTAATATTTTCGCGTGATTTTCAAAGTCCGAACAATACTAATTCCTTAGATTTGACGGGAAAACTTGAAAAAGTACCATTTCGCTTTTATTTAATTTGAAGTGATCAAGGATTTTGTTTGACGAGGTTATATCTATCAATCTTTAATTGATCTTTTTTACCACCTTTTTTCCAGATGTGCAATTTGGTTTTATTGAACAAAAGAGGTATTTATATTTTCTAAAAAAATTCATACGTGCATATGCATGCAATACTTTTATGAAATTTCAATGGTCGAAATATTCATTTAACTATACAACTTCGATGGAAAGTCAAGAAATTTAAAGGGTTTCTTTGGATTTTGTTTTCTATTTTCCCAAATCCTTTGAATTTTTTTTCTCATGTGCGCATCAGTGACTAGTGAATAATTAAATAAGATAAAATTGCAGTTCTGAATGTATTAATCGCGTAATCAATGCTTCAAACTCGAAAAAATTCAAATTCGGCTACATGACATTGGCTTGCGTGGATAACTTCCGTTCCCAACACCCGACAACCGATAAATTTTGACAGATCTCGCATTTCAATTTTCATTTAATCTCGAAATGCTTGGAATATTCCAGATATTTGTATTTCAGCACGGACAATCGCATGAAACACGATCCTAATTTGCCCTAAACAGACAAAACAACGTGAACTGTTTTTCTTGGATATTTAATCTGGAAGGAAAAATAATAATTAATTATTATTATTATTATTGAGTGGGGGGGAGCACTGTACGGTAACGTCGGCTTCACGCGGAAGGTTTACCAAATGCCTTTGACTCCAAATGGCGTCTCTCGTTCGCCGGCCCTTCCCCCACCAATAAAAATCATCACGTGGTCGGTTTCTTTTCTTTCATTATTATTTTTTTATAATGCCTCGCGCCTAATTTGATTGGTGAAACCAGAATGGAAAATAATGTAAATGACCCCCGAATTTTTTACTAATATGCAAATCATCCTCGAATTTTTAATTTTTTAATGTGGCATACGAATATTGGTACAATGTGTAATGTCGTCTATGCACATTTAATTTGTTTAATGCATGCTTCATGTCGCCCCTAGAATTTTAAATATTTATATGAACTATATTAAACAAATTAAAAGTTTAGAGATGACATTATACATTAACCTAAAGTCTAGAGGTTACATCGCACCAATTAAAAGTTCAAGAATCACATTACACATTAATCAAAGTTCATGAATCATTTGTGCTACTATCCAAAGACGAAAGCCATCTACACTCTCTTTTTGGATGTGAAAATTTTACTTGTTCTTAACTTTTGAACTAGACTTTAACCGGTTATCTAAAATGGTTATATCACAAAAAACTCCAAATTAATACCTATTCGAAATTGTTATATCTATGATAAATTTATCCTCCATCAATTTTCGTTAATTTTACTATCAAACTGTTAGTCATATGATACGTGGCAATTAACGATACCAGTTTGAGATTTACCTTCATTTGTTGAAATTAATGAACAGTAAATTTGTCATAAATATACAAATTTTGAGTTGTTTGTGATTAAAAAGATTAGTTTGAGGTAAATTATTAAAAGTCTACTAGTTTTTGGTCAAAAAATTAATTTAAAGTAAATTTGTCACAAATATATCAATTTATGATTTTTCGTAATATTAATATTATCTAAAAATATATTGCTTGATGGATGAATTTAATTTAAGTCATAAAAAGGTCCTATGTGCTGGCGTAATTATAAGTAATATATAATGGTTCGATCCCGCAATTAGCGAGGAAGACAAATGCACGTTATTTAATGATCAATTTGAATAATGAGAGGGATTCGAATTTGACAGACGAGAAACGGGAAAAAGGAAGAAGAAAAAGTTGTTGAATTGCCACTTCCTTGACATTGTTAATGGAGATAATGATTTACCTCTTGTCTCTTTGGATTCAAATTTGGGGAAATTTCTTCTTCTTTTTTGTCATCTTAATAAACGACTAATCTGTTTTTTTGTATAATTGAGGCTAGCATGAATGGGTCGGGCTGTACATTTAGCTCCAAGGAGGATGATCCATATTAATGGGCTTGGTGGCCCGTAGGCCCAAATAGGATTTGGGTGTCATTAGTTACCTTTTATGCTCACTTGGGATGGATCCTATCCAGATCGGATCGAACCGTATTAAACAATTTGAAAAGAAGCTTCACCAAATCAAAACATTTAGGTTGTATTTGATGATCCAAATTTAAATATAGATAGGATATTAAATTATTTTTCTAATGTTTCATGATGTTCTCCAAACTTGATATTCCCGGATACATCCGGATAAACTGCCAGATAAGATATGGCATATAGGGTGAGATAATCCAAATTGGATATAAAATTTTATAAATTAACTTGGCAATTTCCACACACTAGGAAAACCCCATCTATGTGGGACTCATTGGTGGCACCCCACCAACACTCTAGAGGTTGTCCACCGTGGTGATCCCTCATTCTAGCGTCCTCAAGTATCTTGTCGGTGCTCTTACTTGCAGCTCACTTAGAAGGCTAGGGCTCTCTCTTTCTCAATCGGTTTTCTAGCTTTTCCACCATTACCAAATCATCTCTCAGTTCATCTTTGTACATTGCCTTTGACCCCTCATTTTCATCACTTTGAATTAGGTGTTCATACGCCAAAGATAGATCTTTATCGCCACTAGTTCTTCGAGGAACAATAAGGGAATGGGAAGAAAAATGAGAGAGAGAGAGAGAGAGAGAGAGAGAGAGAGAGAGAGAGAGAGAGAGAGAGAGGGAAAGAAGGAAGAAGAGAAACCAAAGGGAAGGGAAAATGAAGAGAAAAGATGGGGGGAAATGATGGCATTCCTTGGGAATTTTTCCTTGTTGCAGCCATGAAAAGGAGAAGTTTGACTAGGGGATTTTAGGGTAATCATGAGGACTAATTTCTATTGGTGGGTAAGAGAAAGGGAAAATCGAAACTTTCATGGGAGTGTCAAAGGTAGGTTTGTCTTATTTGCATGAAAAATCCTAAGTTTGTCCTTTTCTATTTGGCTTATATACCTTAAACAAATCTTAACTTGAACAGAAACAAAACTATCCCCTCTCCTAACCTAAAGAATTCAGCCATCACAAACACTAGGCACCTAATTAAGTAACTTTATTGTAAGATCATCTATTAATAACATGGGCCAAAACTTAATGGAATTACTCATATCTTCAAGTCACCATTTCTAATGCTCAAGGTTCTTATGACCATCATTATTTCCATACGTCATAACATCACTAATTGAACCACAAGAAAGTACCATCGAACATCCGAAATCATTCAAATTCATGCAAGACAAACATTGACTAAAATCTTGGCATTTTCCAATTCAACCAAACCTTCTGCACACGTCTAGCTCATTGGGCCTTATTCACGACCCATCTTCCTCTCACCATCCACGCTTAGCCCAAAACTAGGCTCCATTAGGCCTTCACACATCCAGCCCACGCGCAAAGCTTATCGGACTATCCACCTAGCTCGATTCCACTTACGTCGATAAGTACTAGCTTAAACGAAAATTTTATGACCAAATTTTCAGAATGTCACAAGGAATTTCAAGTTTTTGCACCATTTTGGACTTGTGTTTTTGAAATTCTGACATAAGGTTTTATGGGTTTTATTTTTTTCTCACCCTTTTGTTGATCTATGATGCAGAAGTCAAGGAGTGCTACTAGTAGTGCAATCCAGGTTAGGGTTTCCATCTCTTCTACCTCACGATGTTATTGGTTCTTCTTCTTCTTTTCTTTTTTAAAATAGATTTCGAGTTGTGAATTCGTTCATTGCTAGGAATTAGCTGTGCCACTGTTTTCTATTGCCAATGCGATGCTTGTATGAGACAAATTTGGAGGCTTTGTCTTGTCAATTCGAGTGAGTTTCGCTTTTTGGAATGCATGATAGGCTAAAATGACTTTCTCCCTTATGCAAAATGACTTTTTCTTGGATTTCATTTAGTTTGAATTATTTGAATTATGCAAATCCCTTTATTTTGTCATGACAATAGTCGTTTTCTTGAGTTCTCATGTAAATATGTTTTAAAGAAGATTCTTTTTTATATATCATTTTCTTAAATGGCATAAAGTTATAAATGTCTAAAACTGAAAAAAGCAGTTTAGTGTAGATTGCATCTATTTTCAATTGTCTTGCTTTAAATCTAGCCATACTTTTTGTCACTTATATGATGGTAATTCGTGTTTTTTTTTTTTTAGCTTTCTTCATATGCAAGACATGTATCTTCAAAAAGTTGTCAAGAGCAATTGTTTACTTATGTTTGACAATTACGATTTCAATTTATTGCAATACTCAAGTAACCTCTTGAGTTTGAGAAAAAGATGTCTAGGAATATTATTTCATGTGAACATTTAAGTCTATTATAATTAAATTCAAATTGTATTTGTTTACTTTGCATTTATTAGTATATGGCAAGTTCATTAAAGGAAAAGACATTTTGGAGTCCTAAAGAAGTTGAAACCTTTTATAAGTTGTGGGTTGAACAAATTGATAATGGCAATTGTTCTGTAAACAACAAAAGAGATGGATGGATAGTTATAATTAAGAAATTTGAGGACTTAATGGACAAAAATTATGATAAAGATCAAATGAAGAGTAAGTTGGATAATTTTAAGGAAGATTGAAAAAGATGGAGGACATTGGTCCTAAAGGAAACGGGATTAGAATAAGATCCAAAAAAGAATATCATTGATGTAAGTGATGAATGGTGGGAGAGGAAAATTTAGGTTTTTTCCCATTCTTTTGTTATTTTTTTAAGTTCATCCATTCTTTATATGTATATATATAATAGGAAAATACTAAGGTTGGAGCTTTTAGAACGAAATGCGTACATCCGAATCTTTAAGTTTTGTTGGATAGGATGTTTGGAAATACTTTTGTTATTGGAAACATCATTTGAAATCCTATACAAGGCTTATGTGTTGATTAAGATGTTGTGGCCATATAATTTGATATCAATGATTATGCAAGATTTACCGATGATAATATAAAGTGTAATATGGGTAAAAATACTAGTGAATGGCCTCGAAGCAATAAAAGAACGTTGCAGAGTTCAGTGAGGCAATATCAAGAAAATAAACAAAGAAAATTGAATATGAATGATAAGCTAGCAATGCAAATGGAGAGAATTTGTTCGGTTATTGAAAGTAGGAGCTATGCTAGAGAGTTTGATCTTTATAAGGAGTTTATAGAGATGTTGAAAACTATACTTGAAATTAAGCAAAATCAAGATTTATACTTTTTTGCAGGCAAAAGAACACCTCAAGTGCCAAAATTTTGCATAATGGGACACTTAAGTGCCAAAAGTTAAGAAAGTGATACTTAAGTGCTACTTTTTTTTTTTTTTAAATGGGACACTTGATTGCCACATTTGGCGAACTCCACCAGAAATCTTACGTGACATTTTTTTTATTAATTTTTCTCGTTTATGTGACTTGCCGAAAGGCTGACTCAACAAAGAAACACAAAAACGATGTCGTTTTGCCACAATTCGAATTTTAATATAAAAATCATTTTAATTTAATTTAAAATCAAATTTTTTTTTAAAAAAAAAAAAAGAGAGGAAGGTAGTTGGCGGCTAAAGGCTTAACCCTCGCTGTCGCCGACTCCCGGCCGTTGCTAGAAAGGTGGGGGAGGGTCGGCCGGGGTTGTTAAGCCTTGGCCAGGGGCCGGTGACCCAAGTCGACTGGCGGTGAAGGCCTGCGAGCCCTCACTTAGATTTGGGGCAAGGGTCGTGGCCCTCCCCTAGATTTAGTGAGGGTCGCCGGCCCTCGACCGATCTTTTCGGCGACGACGGCGAAGCGGCGGCGGTTGAGCCCTCGGCCCGCTAGCTACCTTCTCCCTCTTTTTTTTTTTTTTTAATAAATATTTTATTTATTTTATTCGGTTCTAAATTTAATATAATAAATTTTTATATTATTTATTTACCCTCTTCGATGTGCAAAACGATGTTGTTTTGCACTTGGCTCGTTGGAAAATTGTCATGTTAGTGTTTTGGCCGGATTTTCTCTCCATTGGCATTTAACGATCCATTTTACTCCGATTTTGGCACTTAAATGTCACTTTCTTAACTTTTGGCACTTAAGTATCCATTTATGTCAAATTTTGACACTCTAGGTGTCCTAGTGTCCTTTTTTGCACTAGATTATTTTTCAAAAAGGAAAGACAATAGCAAATCTTCTTGAATTTAGATGGTGATCAATAAAAAGTCACATGATTCAAGTATAAGTTCGTATAGCGTAATCATCAATAGGATGTTAGCTATTTATTTGAATTTTTTCATATGCAACATTGTTGTAATGTGAGATCTATTTGCCCTACTTATTTATACTAGTTGACGAGACATGTTTATGTTATATCGTAAGACCCGTTTCTAATTGGTGTTCTTTTTATTGAGTGGAGTATACATATATATGATATTGATAAATGCTTTTTGTTTATAGATGATCTAGATAATTTGTTATATCTCTTATTGTAATTTTATTTTGTTACTTTAACCAATTATGAATAATTCTCCTGAAAGGGAAGACTATGAAAAAGAGGAAGATGAATATTGGCAACTCATCCTACGCTATTTGCCAGGTAACATATGGTCAGAAAATACCGTGCATTATATTATCATATACAAGAAATGTATGGTTAAGAGACTTGATAGGCATTAATGCTAATCTTGAATGGTATTATCGAATAATGATTTAGTGACACGATATAATTTGCAAGAATCTAGGAATATTGATTTTGTAGAAATATTAGGATTTTTTTTCATATTTTAGGACATAATATAGGTAAAATATTAGCATAAGAGTGCTTTCGACATTCTGGGTAAACCATATGCAAACTATTTATCTTAATTTTTGATAAAATACATGAAATTGAAGCCTTCAATCATCCGATTGGCAATTTAAGGAAGTTCCAAAGAAGACTAGGAATAATATAAGATTTTCTCAACATCTTAAGGTAAGTTATGATTATACAATATATAAGTGAACTAAATATAAATCAAGTAATATTAGTGTTCTTGTTTTAATATTGCATTGGAGCTATAGATGGTATTCATATTCCAGCGGTTGTGCCTATGAGTGACCAACTTCGTTTTATCGGTCGAAAAGAAACATCGACGCAAAATATAATGGCCATGTAAACATATGAAATTTACTTATGTTTAGGCCGGTTGAAAGGGAACAATTCATAATACTCATGTATTTTATGAAGCCATTAGGAGACATGATTTATAATCTCCTTATCCTCCAAAAGGTTTGTTAATTAATGGTTTCTACGTATTAATATATGTATGTGTTATATGCTGATTAAATTTATGATATCTCCATGTAGGTAAATATTATCCGGTAGATTCTAGATATCCAAATCTCACGGGTTATTTAGGGCCATATAAAAAAGTTAGATATCATTTGCTTGAGTTTCAACGAGATCCTCAAGAAGTGTTCAACCGTGCCTACTCCTCACTACAATTAGAAATTGAGCGAGCTTTTGGTGTATTGAAGAAGAAGTGAAAGATTCTAAAGAATATACCAAATTATTTATATACATAGCAAGTGAAAATTATGATAATAGCAATGACTTGAATGATGCATATTTTGCTAGATTAGATTTGGATTCCAAATTATTTAAGGATGTTGAGTTTTTTTCCTTAAAGCATATGTTATTGTGTTTATTGAAATAAAGAATAGAGGAAAACGAGAAAGATAGTCCCTTATTGAAAATAGTTTTAATATGGGCTAAATGTGTTTGTCCAATGGGCGTGGTTTAGTGCAACTATGTTCCAAAAATGGATTTAGTAAAGATTGGGACAAATCTCATTCCAATAAATTCCAAAATAATAAATAAATTGACCTTATGTATGTTGGAATCATGTGTCAGAATTACAAACTTGCATGTTAGAATTTTGGATTTGCATATCGGAGAGTGTCGGGAGGGTTAACTAAGTGTTGCATTTTTTGACACCTCTTGATTGATTGTCAAAGAATATCAAATATATATTGGAGTGTTCGACACGACATGACATGAAGACTCCTGAACTCTCGAAGAGTATCGGTGCTTCCTAGCTTGTACCTATATGACATATTTACCTTTTGTCAAAATCTTGTCAATGAGAACCATTAAAAATCTATCTACAAGGATGCTAAAAAATAAATTTTATTGACATAGTGGTCAAGTAGCTTAAGTGAAATAAAAACAACATTATTTTGGCTGAAAAATTATCTAACGAGACCTTGACAGATGATAAATATGCTACATAGGTATAAATTTAGGATTTTTAATATTACAATAAAAAAGTTGGGGTATATGTAATGGTTTGAGTTTTTTTTGGCTTTCTCTCTATTTAAAATCCAAGTTAAGACAAAAACTATCCTAAAACTTCAATAAGTAGCGATACGAGTAGAGACTTCCTTATTGTTAGTTTCTTGGAGAGACTGCAGTACTCATCAATCTTGGGTCTACGAATTGCAGGTAGAGCAAAGTAGTTAAGGCTTTAATCCAATATTTCATAGCAAGCGTAGAAGCCATATGATAACACGCAAAGGAGGATCACTGTGTTGGTCATATCTTCCCGACCTTTTAAAGTTTAAAAACGATAACCTGTGATAATGTGTCCAACTTCTAAAACCACACCACCTAGAAAAGTAAGAGGAACATGACTACATATTAGAAAAAGAAATAATGACTTGAGAAAAACTTCACGCATCAACTTCAAAAATTTTAACTAAGGAAAATATGAAAATGATTTGGTGGTTTGATTTGATTCATGTGTGAGTGGTGTAAGAATAGTCCCATAACGAAGAATTGAAGTGGTGTTAAGTGGTTAAAATATCATAGTTGATATATAATCACTAAGCTTTCGAGTGAAGGTAAGTTCAACTTAATATATTGATGGACTCGAAATTTTGGCTCACTCTCGCCGATCTTCCCACCTAATGGTATCAAATTTGCACCAACGATTAGCATGAAGTCTGTTTGGTTCAATTGGGTTTTACGGTTTGGACTGTTTTTTGTTCATCCTTGAGCAAAATGTCCAAGTATTGCTATATTTTCATGGGCCTATTTCCTATAGGTCAATTTCATTTTTGCCCTTAACTTCTTTTTATCTTAAAAGATGTATGAACAAGAAAAATAACAAATTTTAATCCTAGTACCAAATTTCTCCGAGCTTTTTTTTGTCTAAAAAAAACCAATTTTCAATTTAGTCTCAAATTTGGCCCCATTAACTCTCTGTTCAAAAATCACTGTTAGTCGTTTGACGTGGTATTTTCATGTTATGCGACATAAAAAATCATTTAAAAAATGGAACTAAGTCGGTTTATATGTTGTTGGTACTAACTTATGTATGAACTCAAGAGATGAGTAAAAAGAAGTATATCGCTTTGGACTTTGTTATAGTAAGGCCGATCTAGAAAATTTTACAGTTTTCATAATTCGTGTATTCTTTCCTTTGAAGGATGAATCATTTTAGATTACGGATACTTAATGGTGTTTTAAGAGCACTTATTAATGCGATTTTATGTTTTCCTTTTAACAGGAGAAGAGAGTAAGAAATTAAGAATACCAGAAGGTAAAAAAAGGAACTTCTAAGCTCACTGTGAAACAGGGAGACAGATAGCATTAATGGAGAAATTCAAAGCATAGGATCACGGGTATCATTAATGTTCCTTTCTCTCGGATAACACCAAGATTCGAATATCCCTCAAGAGATTTCGAAAAACTCAAATGCTGAGGAAGCCATGGGGATTGAATTGAATGTGATCCAGATTCTCATTTTCCATACAAAATTCTCATCGGTATACACAAAGAGTATGCCCGATTTTGTCTCTCTCCCCCCTCCCAGATGTCCAAATTCATTATTCACCTTCACCTTTCGTTTTCATCAATCAATTTTCATCCCATAGCCCCATAATCTTTCTAACTATTCAAAATTTGAAACTCTCCAACATTTTCAAAATCCCCCACCACCATGGATGGCTGCCGATCACAATTTCTCTTGCTGCATAAAATAGTAAATATGTGCAGATGATTTGCAGGGACTTCTGGGATTAATTTAAGTAAAGGGGGAAGCCAAGCAAGATTAAAGAAAGCTTTTCTACGCCCAAATTGTGAAATGTTCTTTTTTCCTTGAAATTGGTCCACAGAGTTACCTACAAAGCAACCCTTTTTATTTCAGACAAGAAAAAAGGAGGCTAAACCATCAAATCAGAGGTTCCATCAAAGATCTTCTCTAACCCAACAGAGGTAATTTTGACAGATGGGGTCATTATTTGGGACCCAAAATGGAAAAACCCATTTGGTTGGTGTGGCTTTAATTGCTGTGGAAATGAGAGAGAGGGGGGGGGGGGGGCGATCTTGATGCGGCCTTTAAAAGGGGAAGCAAGGTAGAAAGGACCCTACTTAAACAGGGTGTTTGAAAGAGTGGAAGATTCTCTGCGACAGCCACTGGCTGGCATTATCCCCACTGGTACTTGAAAGAAGGAAATAATTTTACATGAAAAACAGTGCAGAGAGAGAGAGAGAGAGTTTTTTTTTTTTTTTTTTTTTTTGGCATGAAGAGAGAGAGAGTTTAGCAGCTGAAATTCGGCGCTCTTTTTGAAATTTTGGAAATTAGCTCTTTGGGTGAGTAGAGCTCATCAGCTTTTTCTCCATAAAACTCCTTGACTCTTGACTCTTGACTCTGTTCGTGTACTGTGTCATTGAAATAGTAGTCAAAAAGTCTCTGGTTTTCGTGACATCCTTTTGTCTCCAAATGCAGTTTCTTCACGAGTTGTTGTCAGGTTATCTTCCACCAAACCAGACATGTCAAATCTTTATCCGTTTCTCTCTCTTTAGACGCCACTCTTTTAATTTTTCATGACTAACGAATTGCATTTTCTGTTGTTGCTTCATGGAGTTTTGACCCTGCGTTTGTTGTTTCTCAATTGGTGCTTGGCAACTTCATTTCTACTTGCAGGTGTCTACCTTTAATTTCCACCAGTTATCAAGTGCCGCAGAGTAAGATGGGAAAAGCTACAAGATGGTTGAAGGCCATATTGGGAATGAGGAGAGAAAAAGTCAGTCTTGACAGTGCATATTCCTTTTCTAGCGACAAGAAGGAGACGAAAAGGTGGAGTTTTAGCAAGTCTGGGAAGGATTCTGATGCGGTGAACAAGTATCGGCCCAGCAGTTCAATCTCGGATGCTGCATGGCTCAAGTCTTATGTTGCGGAGGCGAAGAAGGGGCAAAATGAGCAGGCGATTGTGGTCGCAGCCGCCACGGCAGCGGCTGCCGATGCCGCGGTTGCAGCTGCAGAGGCGGCGGCGGCGGTCATGAAGCTAACGAGCTATGGCAGAGGGACCGTGCCGAGAGGTGGGAGGGAGAGGTGGGCTGCAGTGAAAATCCAGACCGCTTTCAGAGGTTTTCTTGTAAGATGTTTCTCTTGAATTGGGTTTAACTTAATTTGGGAAAAGTAGGTTGTTCTCTGGTTCTGATAAAATCCTATGATGCTTAATCACATCTCTCTCAAACATACATACCTGTGAGTTGAAATGAGACATCGATTATGAATAGAACAGTATCTCATGCCATTGAGACTTAACTGATTTGAGTTCCATGAATAGAACAGTATCTCCTGTTCTGCCTGAACTATTCAGATTCGAACATTTTCGATTCGGAATGTTGTTTGCGTCTTTCTATTGCAGCCTCCATATTCCATCTTTCTCTCAATTTTTGACTCTGCATTTGCCAGTTAGTCTAATATGCTCTTTTACAGTGCTTCACCATATGAAAATCGGTTGCTGGCTCCAGCATTTGTCGGCATTGTCTCAAATGGGTATATATTTTTGATGAAACTATGCATTGGTGACAGGCCCGGAAAGCGCTTCGAGCTCTCAAAGGATTGGTTAAGCTGCAAGCCTTTGTTAGAGGCTATCTGGTCAGGAAGCGGGCTACTGCCGCTCTGCGTAGCATGCAGGCTATAGTTCGAGCCCAAGCTGCCGTCAGATCGCATCAAGCTCGCCATTCCCTCGACAAAGAGAACCGGTATTCTTTGGAAAACCGACCCAGGAGATCCATGGTGAGAATCTTTTCGAAGCACATCCCTCTGGTTGTTAGCTTCGATTGTCTGTCTCACCGTGTTCTGTTGCATTTTACAGGAAAAAGTTTGTGATCCAAGAAGTGCATTCCACAGCAAGAGGTTCTCTCCTTCTTCAGAGGTCACGAGCAATTTGGAAGAGAGCCCCAAAATTGTCGAGGTCGACACGTTCAAGCCGCGTTCGAGATTCTGCCAAATCCACAGCCCGTTGACGGAATGCGTCTACGATGGATTGGACTATGCCGTTTCGAAGCAGTACTCCGAGTGGCCCCTCGCCGGCAACGAGTGTATGACTCCAACGCCGGTTAGGAGCCCCTGTGGAGATGGCTACTACGCGCCTCGCTCCGAGCTCCCGAGCTACATGGCGAGCACTCAGTCGTTCAAGGCCAAGTTGAGGTCGCTCAGCGCCCCCAAGCAAAGACCTGATGAGGGGTCGAAGAAGAGGCTCACGCTCAGCGAGATCATCGCCGCCCGGAACAGCGTCAGCGCCGTCGGAATGCATCGGTCGTGCTCTCAGTTTTAAGACATCTTCGAATGACCGCGATTCGTTTGCCAATACCCACGGTCGCTGCCTCTTGCGAATAGTATAGATGTCTCAATTCAGAGCTTTCATCTTCAATTTAGATGTCTGCAATGAACGAAGATCCAGCAGTGTGTTTTGTGTAGATTCTTACTCAGTTTTGGGAGCTGTCCCTGGATGTTTGTTTTTATGTAAAACCAACCAAATGGAAATTGCTTCAGATGGTTCCTACACTTCCCTTATCTTAGGAGTAGTAAGCGACCACGGATTAGGATGCGTTTATTTTGAGAAAAATAAATATTTTTTTTAAAATTGATTTCTTATTTCACTTATAAAAATGACTGAATAAAAAATATGTTTATGAATATATTAGATATAAATTATTGTTGATGATGAAAAGATCTTTTTATTGAATATTTATTTCAAATGATACAGACGATTATTTTGAGGAAAAATCATTTTGAATTATTTATTTTTGATGAAATAAACAGACCTTTTGATAAAATAAATGAAAGAAAAGGATAAACATTTGAAAGTTCTTTGACCAGCAGCACCCATCTCTTCCAAGATTTGCTTAATGTTTATTGTCTAATCAAAGCGTGAATCAAGGTGGATCTTGCATTAAGATATTGCCGGAATTATCTCCAAATAGAAATTTGTTTTTTTTTCCTTCTGTTGGAAAAATAAAAATTAATATCAGCGTTGACTACAAGATTGCTACGGTTCTAATCTAAGCTAAGCTAGGCTAAGCTAAGCTCTATTTTAATTGTGTTAGGAACGTGAAATCATTAACCAATCAATGTTATTGATATTGGAACATGATTTACATTTAATTATTTTTATTCATTGTGGCATTATTATCTATTACTCATTAATTTAACTAGTAAAAAGGAGCCAGCTATATGTTTTGTCTTTACGGCGAATGTTCTTTTTCACTTCCTCCCAAGTTCTTTCTCGAGTCAATAAACGAGCCGCGGCGACGAGGTTTGTCCAAACGCTTTTAGGGTTTCCTATTGTTGTTCTCTAGCCCTTTTTATTTTGATTAAAGCAAGAGTTATTAAGATGCTAAATATAATTCAATACCTCATGGTATTAAGTGTTGTCTTTTTAACATTGTACTAGATTCAAAAGTATCAAATCGGAATTCTCATATTCCCTTTTCGAAAGTTTCATCATTCATATATCTCGGAGGATTTCTCACTTTTTTTGTTCATTCATTTAAAAATTCACATTCTTCAATTGTCTAGGAGGATTTACAGATATTTCAACTGACATGTATTGAATCTGCACACTTTTGATTTCTATTGTATTCTACCAACCTTTAAACGAAAAAGTATTGGCATACACTATATAATGCAAATTGTTTTTCAATAATTTAACTTACAAAGAGTCTATATGTAACCTATCATTAGGTCAAATAGTTTTATAGTAAGAAAATTGACATGAACTTGTGTATTTAAACTTCCTAATCAAGTGAAATGATAATACTTAAGAATGACTAATAATTTGACAAGTTAAATAGAACACGTTTATTTCAATGACGAAAGAGATAAGATACTTGACTGAATTGGCTTGCCAGCCTAATTGAGTATCTCGTTTTTTTATATGGATTTCCTTTTAATTTATATAATAGATAATATTATGTATGCTCGTAATATTTTTTTTATTACGTAATCACTGTTCCACCCCTCGATATAGTTTTAAACAAAACCCAAAGGGCGAGTGAGAGTATTTCGAGCCAAGTTGAGTTCAATCGAGTCATAAAAGAACGAGTATGTCGAGTTTTTTATACTTAAATGTAGCCAAGCTTAGTTGAGCTCCAGTACGTCGAGTTGAGTATGCCAAGTCTTATATCATATCGACTTCAAGCAGGAAAAAGAGTACCTGATTTTGATCAAGTCGAATTTCGAATTTTGAGTTTGACTTCACTAATAATAATAATAATAATAATAATAATAATAATAATCAATGCCACTAATTAGGATGGTGAGTCTCACTCAAGGTAGGGATTTTTAGAGCATGGGGAATCTTAAGTTAATTTAATTTTTTTTTTTTTCAATCCGAGTTTATCCACCCCTATATCGGACTTATTATCCGGTATTTTATCCGGAAACATCAAGGTTTATTCGGTCCGAAGAATGTCGCCAAATACTAAATAAGACAATTTAATATCCTATCCAAACTCAAATCCGGACCATTAAGCGCAGCCTAATTCCTAAACGTCCTATGAACTTTCATTACAACTCCGAGTAATTATAGCCGATAACTGTTCTTGCGCACCCTTTTTTTCACCTATTTTCCATCTTCTTCCCTTCCGACGATCCACAATCCTTCGCACCAACTTCACCAGTAGATTTGGCTCTCACTTCCAGGGTGCGAAAACCCGTCGCAGCTTTCTCCAAAAAGCCAGCGATGAGTACAACTCATGTTGGATCCTGGGTTCTTGGTCGTCGCCGTCTTCTTTCTCGAATCCATTCATCATCACGAACGAATCCTTGAATGACAAACTCACTCACTCGGCGATTAGGGCCGATTCGGCTCTGCTTGTGAACGAGTGAAAATCGACATCATCGCCACGGGCGCGACACCAATGGGAATATCGGCGAAATTAACTTTACATCATCTATAAAAGTCTAAAGCATGATTTTTACGGGGAGTTGAATGCTACATCCATATAATATAAACGAGCGAAGTTTTGGGGTGCATGAAGATACTATCTCCTATTCCAACTTAAGGAGTAATGTTATTTATTGCTTGAAACTAAAACCTCTCTTTTTTTTGGGCGTGGTTCGAGCCAGAATTTCGTTGCTTTAAATTTCCTTTTAAGCACATTAAGGACCATAAAAAAAAAACCCTTTCTTCATTTATTTTATTTAATCTCAATTTTAAGAATCGCACTGCTTCTTGGACTCCAGCTCAATGGTTGGTCTCAATAAGTTTTTTTTTTTTTTTTTAAATTACTTTTTTATCTGCATCACGGAGTAACATCTGGCCTATTAGCTCAGCTGGTTAGAGCGTCGTGCTAATAACGCGAAGGTCGCAGGTTCGAGACCTGCATGGGCCATTCCTCAATCTCCCTTTTTATTATCATTTTTTTGGCCAGAAATTTGCTTTAACTGTTCTTTCCCGGGCCGGGCTTGATTTTGAAAAGCAGCCGATTCTGAAAGTAACGGTCAAGAACGCAATTCGTTTCTGTTAACTGCCACGAGAACACAAGCAAGAATGGGGTTCGAGACATGGCACGCCCACATTTTCTGTAACAGCCAATATTATTCCTCATCAACACCCTCAAAAACCTCAATCGCTCGTGCTTCTGAACCCCCGCGAATCGCCCTTTTCTATCGACATCTCTCCGTGCGCATTTGTGTTTTCGTTAGGCAGAGAGGGATGTTGGGTGGACCAAAGAGAAGATTCGGAACCACGACGAGAAGCCGATCATATGAAAGATTCGATCGGGAAATGAGGACGAACTCTCGATACCCTGGCGAGTCCGAGTCCGATTCTTCTGGTGTTGGAACACCGGTCTCGAGCCCTTATGATCCTTTCACCAATTACCTTTCGCCCCGGCCCAAGTTCCTCCGCTACGACCCCGGACGGCACTGTGAGGTCCTTCATCGACTGGAGGAAGTGATGGACGGTTTTGGCGGCACGAGTATAGGTTCCAATTCCGGAGGGTCCGTGAGTGAGGATTCGGCGGAGCAAGAGCAGGAGGATTCTGACTTTGATGGAGCAGGTAATCGAGTGGAGATGCCGCAGATTTGCAGGTTGAGATGGTTATGCAAATTGCTGCTTTTGCTTCACGTTTTGGTGCTGCTGATGGTGTGTATCTGTCATACGAGGATTTCGTTTCCGTTACAGGACTTTGAAGATTGGCAAAAGAGGTCGAGTTGTACATATGAAGATGTTTCTGAGGAGCTTGTTGAATTTGTTGAAATTGATGTGTCAAGTAAGAGCATTTCTTTTCCTTCAGATGAAATTGGCGACGTTGAAGGAAGGCATGGAAATTTGAGTTCTATAAATGAGAAGGGACCTGAAAAGATTGTTGAACTTCATGAAAGCAGTGCGGCTCAAACTGATGTCGACTCGTCAGGCGATATAGGGGATGCCACTGAGTGGAGGGAAATGGATGAGGTGATGAAGGGTTCTTATCAGTACGATGAACTAGATGAGGCTGTGGAGGGACAAGATGGTGGGATTTCGAAGAGGGCTGAAGTTGAACTCGAAGAATCTTCGAAGGTGGCAGAGACAAGACTCGAGAAAAATGATGATGTCTGCGAACAAGAAAACGAAGGCGTAGAGAGCGACTTTTATTGGATTAAGAAGAGCTCGGAGCCTCAGGGGAGTGGAATTGCCAAACCAGAAGTTGGAAGCGAAACTGAAAATCTGCTGCTAGAAGAAACTCATGAAGTTGGTGAAGTTACTTCATGGTTCATAGAGATTGAATTAGTGACGATGGCTCTTCTTTGTGTTTTTGCTGCGGCAGTTCTTGCATTTGTGCTGGTGCTGTACTTGAGAAGGAAGAAAAAGTTTGCTAATGATTTGCCTTCAACGTCAGGACAATCTTTCAGAGTGCCGCCGATCAAGTGTACTTGCGAATTCGCAGAGAATTCAGAAAGAGAGGATCGCTTGGCATCTGATCGAGTCTCTTCTTCTCCTCTCGAGAGTTCTTCTTCGCTCGGAAGCTTTACTACTACTGAGATGATATCGACAAGAAAGGTAAGAACGGCCGTGTCATACTCTTTAGTTAATATAGGCTATTGATGGCATCATTTTCCATGGACTTCCGTGACAAGTAATTTTCTCTATTGCCTTGTCGCAGGAGGATGGAACCGGAGAAGCTTGGGTCAGTATTGCAACTCCAGTGAGGCGATCCAGCCGAATTCATGAACGTGCAATACGATCTCGACGACATCTGATGAGCTCAAGTTAGTCCCCAAGTGCAGGAAATGGGAAAAACAATCTCTTGGGTGGAGATTCATTCAGCTTGACTGGATTTTTAAAAGAAATGGAGCAATTCCTGTTGTTTTTTTTTCTTTCATGGAGTTTGTGAAGAAGAATCGTAATTGTGTAATCTGAGGGGATGAATATGCCCAGAAAACTTCCCTCCACCACCTTGGTGAACAAAAACTTCTCTAGATTGCCCTTAAAAGAATGCAAATTCGAGCTTGACCTGAGGTTTCGCCAATGCCTACTGCCGTCGCCATGAGGAACTTAGCTAATCATAATGAAGCTGGAAAAGCATTATTTCAGAAAACAATGGACAAACTTTCTGTTCATATCACATCATAATATGGATTCTCAGAATCATTTAGAAAACCAAACTTGGGGCCATGATTACAAGAATTGAGCAACTAGACATATATATAGATAATGAAAAATCAAGGACGACTTGAACATGAAAGGCTGTTCTAGTCCTGACATGGTTATTCCAATTGACTCTACTCCCCCTGTCTCAGCTGGAGCAAGGAAGAAGACAGCAAGCCTCAAAGTGGAGTCAAAATCTGTAAAGAAGTATAAGCTTCGGCGCAGAGATTTACAGGCCCTGATCGATCAGGTAATCTCCCATCCTCTCAACAACCATGTTGCACTGTCCTGGTGTCAAAGGTTCCTCATAGATGCCAAAGATCAGAGCTTGGGTGGTCTTCTTCACGGTAACGCCACCAGCACCCTGCAAATCAATGGAAACACTAGCACGCTTGACTATCCTGTTAGGAATCAGCTTCAACAGCTGTGGCACTGCTCGACTCGAGGACACAGAATTCAAGTGATCCGGAGTTAAATTCTCAAGCTTTAAACTCAAGTATCATGTACCGTGTCTCCCATGCCCACCTTAACTTGAAATAAATTTCATGCTTACCCAGAAACAAGTTATAAGATGGCAAATTCGCTTCATTCATGTACATGCGATATCACTCGCTTAGTTAGAGTTTTTCAAACACGCACCACCTGCATCTATCAAATTCTCCTATCAATACATAAACAGAAGAAGAAGAAGACCTGCATACCTTCTTTCCGCGAATAACAGCTCCCGCCTCTCCCTGGATAACCATGTATTTTGTGCCAGCGAGGTGTAGCCCCGTCGGAGCAAGCGAGCCGGGCTCATCAAAATCTTTCATGATGGCAGCAATCTCCTGTGGCTTAAACTAGAGAAAAGAAAAAGAAAAGGTATGACGCGACATTATCATCTCATCTCAATACAGAGAAAGGTTCTCAATTCAGTTGCATTATCAAGGGAACATACAAAATACCAACCCCAAAAAACCCATTCCCCGCCGCCCCCAAAAGATCATCTATGCACTCGTCATGAGCTGCATTACTAGCGTAATGCTCGCATATCGACAAGAAACTTAGCTCCCGCTAACCCGCCATAACGAAGCGAAATGATCATACAGTTAGCTAAAAAGGGAGGGTAACAAGCATCGGATTATCCGATAATTGCGCAATGCAGAATGTTGAAACCATCGAGATCAATCTCAGATGGGGACAACATGCTGTTCCCACGACCGACATCGATTCCTAGAGAAACATCTCCAGTTCCGATCACACGAGCGTACGATGATCAAATATCAAGCGACCAGGAGATCAATCCAATCCGATGGCATCATCATCATCATCATCATCATCATCATCATCACGAGATCGGACGACGTGGCGCATCTCTAGATCTCATCATTGCTCACGCATCCGTAACCGACAAGACGGGATCAAACGCAGATCGAATCGAACCGGAGATCGCGAACACGCACGCTCATAGCTTAGCTCTAGATCGGAGAACGACCTGAGGGAATGCGGAGCTCTGCGCCCACACGCTCCCGTCGTGGCCGACGATGGCCGCGGCGGCGAGGTGGTGGCCGTCGATGTCGCACATCAGGTGATCGTCCACGTACGTTTGCCACGACATTTTCTCTCTCTCTCTCTCTCTCTCTCTCTTTCTCTCTCTTTCTGGCTTTCGCTTCTCCTCTGTGTCCGGTTCAAAAGAGAGGCCTTATATAGCGGATGGGGAATTAATCCCCTGCGATGCACGTGCAGTGCAATCATCGTGGACCGGCACGGAGGGGGCCCCATCGGGCGGTGCGCGGGCCCCGCCTGATGAGACTGCAGCCGTCCACCTGGCGACGTGATCTCATGATTCGGGTGCGCTGGTGAATGAGTGCCGTTCACGTTCGCCTCTCGGCCATTTGGATCGTGCCTCGTGAGGTTTTTAGTGGAATTGGATTTATTGTATAACTAAATAAAAGGTACTATTTTTATCTTTTAAACTAACGCATCTTTTATATACATACATATATATACCAAAAGAAAAATAGGGCATTTTTTTCACCAACCAAACCAAATTCTTAAAATTTTAATTTTGGTGATCGGATAATTGAGTTTAAATTAAGAGCAAAATTCAGTTAAGGTACTCACAAGTGGCTCTACCTTGGTTGGATGATTACTCAAGATTGACTCGTTTAATTTTGAGTCAAACTCGAGCTCGATTGATTCTAATATTTTCTCAAGTCGAATATTTTCTTTAAAAAATGTTTAGGTTAGTCAAAATAGACACAAATGTCTCAAGATTGTTATAACTTTTTTTTTTAAAATATGATCCCACAATCAGTTAAATTTGCCTACATTAGATTTCACTAAGAATTTATTATCCAAATCTAATAGTTGATAACTATGAAGACTGTCCATATCTACTAGGATCGGTCTTGATGGAAGACTATATTTATTAGGATTTGTATAGGCATATAAATAGGTCATCTAAGTCAAACCTTCTTATTATTCTCATTGTTCCGATTATCTAATAATCAGAGAACACATCATCAACGTCAAGAGGGCAATTGGCTAGAAGTTAGTATAGAATTTGCATATTTATTCGATTAATCAATGACACAAAATTGATCGTTTCCACAATTGATCCTGATCATCGAGATCATGATTTTCTACAAATTTTCTAATAAAGACTACATAACATATTCACATCATTTGAGCCTTTAGAAAATTGGGATCAAGCTCGAGCTTGAAATTGAGTTCCTTGATAAATTAATTGTACTTGAGTTGAGTTGAGCCGAGCCAAATCGAGTGATATCTCGATTTTATAGTCAAGTAGAGCTCCGGCATAAATTCTAATAGTTGATCTAGTTTTTGTGTTGCATATGCAAGTCGAGCTCAAACTTGATAGTGTATCGACTTTGCTCGACTCGATTACTCTCCTATTTTAAATAACTTTTCCGATCGTATCTCTCTAGTTCCAACTATAAGCTGACATGTTCGTTGAAGCATGCAAAAGTTTTGATGCAAAAAGCCAAAAGTAAATTTCGTGTTGAGAGATTTCATTGCTCAAAATCTAGTCATGGTCTTCATTTTCGGAGTTAGTCTCCTAAATTTGTTGATAGTCCATAATGAAATAAATAAATAAATAAAATATATATTTAGCGTCAGGCTCTTGAAATTGGAGCCGCAAAACATTTGATTTAAAGAGGTATATAACTTCAATGACCGATTAGACAAATTGAGAATCTAAAGAATGGACTGGAAAAAAAAAGGCAAGCTAAAAAATATAGGCTTTCACCTAAAAGTAAAATCGAATTTGATAGATACTAATATCTTACATTGGCTTGAAACTGATCTATAAAATTATGCATCTTTTACTCTTTAGTTGTTGGGAGATGGATCCCCTGGCCATTGTGATTGTTATATTTAATGTAGAAAATTAACTTGTTGTCATGGAAAAAATTGTTAAGCACGGGAAACAAATTTACTAGTCACGCTTTTCACATAGAAAAACAAGACTTTATACGTGGTAACTTATTCATGTAATAGTGAATTTTCTTATATGAAATGTCTCTAGCAAATGACCAACAACTTTTCCCTAACGGAAAGTGAATATCAATATATTTGCGATCCGTAATTCCAACTATTTGTTGTCCCACAGAATAAGCAAGTCCAAAGTATTTACTGAGCTTTGTTCCATATAATATAACGCGATGTTACGTGATATAACTTTTGTATGAGTCAAAATTCTGATATAATATTACTTGATTACTTAATTAGTAGAGACATAACCCGAATTCTTTTACCGGGTGGGTGAATAGAATAAAGCAAATGTGACCTGCATACATTATAACGTTTCTATTATTAAAAGATCTTTGTCATTGCTTGAGATTTAAATGTCTAAATGATAAGAGAGTGTTTAGATACATCTAATCAATGCACACTAGACCCATGGATTGGATTGATTCGGTCCAATTTGAGATCCAATCAAGATTAATCCATTTAAAGATTAATCCATTTAACTCATTTTGATTCATTTTTATGCAATACAAATACAGTAACCCAATACATACTCGATCCGACTCATATAACTAAAACACTATCGTATTTAATCAAATCTAAGAAAATTCATACCTATAGAAGTTGGTTGAGTCTAAATAAGTTGCAAATTCATTTAATACTAATATTATTTTGGGTTTTAACATTCTAAACCCATTTATACTGTCTACTAAATATATATAACTCATATAATAATTGTCATCACATATAGGTGAAGAAATTGGTTTATAACCCATTTTGACTAGTCTAATGCATGTCTTTCCTCTCGAGAGATTTATGGTGCACATGACAAAATTTTTGGAACATAAATTGATTTTTAGCCAAAAATTGATTTCTCAATTTTTATTTCGAAATTAAGAAGTTAAAAATTTTAATTTATGATTTTTTTTCAAATATATTTATGGAATAGAAATCATTCTTTAAAATAAAAAAATCAAATCGCATTCTTAAAAGGATTTATTTCCAAACCGTTTAGGGGAATAGAGAAATAGAGAAAAGTAGAAATTTTATCATGCGCGCTCTTATTCGTAGTCAATCACATCAACAATGGACTTAAATGGGCCCCGATCAATGAAGAGAAACTGATGAAAGGGATCAACTAATGTAATACATGGGATCAGGCAACTTGAAGGTTCGGTTGCCGGCATGGATTCCGAGCAGGTCGCTCCATTGGTCTCCGATATTGCCAACGATTCTGTACCCGCTCTCTTCCACCTTCCTCCTCTCGCTCGATTTGTAGACCATCGCCGTTGTCCCCGAGTAAGCCGATCCCCTGCAAACCCAAACGACCGGTGAATCCAATTCCGATACGGAATGACTTAAGGCATGAGGTTGTAACCCTAATCGATCATGTTAAGTCTATAGAGGATGAAGCAATGAATTTCGTATAGTTTTCTTGCTTCTTTCGTCGCGTTTCAGGTGGATAAAGAAGTCGGAAGGCGAGCTTACTTCAGGATGGGCATCTCCCAATAGCGAAACCCAGCGTTCCTGAGATTGGAGGAAGTGATCTTCCTCAGGTCCTCGGTTCTTCCGGTGAGGAAGATGGGCTTGATCCCCAGTTTCAACAGCTCCCGGTACAGCTCCAGCGTCTCCGGCAGCGCCGGTCCTTTGCCGGTCAGGATCCACTGACTGAACAGCGTCGCGTTGAAGGGCTCCACCCTGCGCATTCGATAATTAGACCGGTTACTTTACACATGAAAATGGATTACAAAGCTAACCAAAGCGCAACGAATTAGAGATGGACATGATTGTGTTTCCCTAAGAATGAAAAAGATACCCTAGAAGTAGCATAAGATTACTTTTGAGTTCTTTATGTCCTGTCATGAACAGTCCAAGCTGTCCCTCTTTTGTCAGCAGTGTCGACTGGGAATCATGTGGGCAATTCCAATGACAGGGACAACAGCCAATTTTACAGCTTTAATCCGACATGATCAATGCACTGTTTCCGAACCCGGGAAGGGGCGGATCGTCTTGCATTGAGGTTATCAAACGGCAGAAGAAATCACATCATCGTATGATTCATTATAATTACGTGCACGCAGGTCTTATTCATTCGCTTGTAGAAGTTATGACTCGGCGATGTTACGGACAAACTAGAGAGCAATATCATATGTATTTCGCCGTCCACGTTGAATTTCAAAGATCCGCAAGAAAGGAGACAACTTTGGCAAGATCTCCTTTCTGGACCTATTAAGCATGTTGCGTTATTTTTTTTGGACTCTTGAGGCTTCTGCTTTTCGCGTGGTCCAAGAACCCATTTTGCATCTACATTATTGCGGATTCCAAGGGGAGGAAAAGGCTAAAAGGATAAGATTTTCGACCAGCATTATTATGCAAGAGTATACTTTCTTAAAACATACAGCATTTACCATCTACCTCCTCCACGTGGCTCTCCTCTTTATCTTTTCTTTACTATACTTTGACTAAGTCTCATGAGATGAACATAGATGGTACCTATCCTTTGTTCAATGACCACCACTATTGTTTTTCAAGGCAACAACGTCATACATCCTTTTCTCCCCTAGGACGGCCGACTATCATATATGAGCTCATTCCAAGTACCCGATACCAACACATGAAAGACGCCGAGCAATCAACAAAACCCGCATTATCATCAAAATTAAAGGTGTCAAACGGGTGGGTCGGATCGGATTTGGGTCAGGTCATTAATGGGTCGACCCAAGACCCATTAACCCATTTATGACCCATTTATGCATAATGTAAATTTTTTGACCTATATCCAACCCGACCCATATTAATAAAATATTTTCATATTTAACCAAATTTAGGAAAACTTATTCTTATGTTTTTTTTCAAGATTATATTACTAAAAAACTTCCAAGCAATACAAATTTGATCAATAATTTTTTTTACAATTTTTATAAATTTTAAAATAATTATTTAAAAAAATCGAATTTTAATTATTTTTATTTTTTACAAATTAAATTTATTTTTATTTTTATTTTTATTTTTTAAGTATTAATAAAAATTTTTAATTTTTTTTTTTTTTTTTTTTCTTCTTCTTCTTCTTCTTGGCGGCGGCACAATGTGCGAGCTCACCCGGTGAGCTAAGTCGAGCTCGAGGCTCGCTTTGCTGTGGCCGGCGGCCGGCTGAAGAAGAAGAAGAGCAAAAAAAAAGAAGAAAGAAAAAAGAAAAAAGAAAAAAGAAAAGAAAATTTTAAAAAAATAATAATTATAATTTCGATTTTTATAAAAAAATGTTTTTGTAAAGTTAAAGAGAGAAGAGAGATTGTGAGGTTTTGAGTAAAAATAAATGAGTTCATTTTTTATGGGTAGATAAATGGGTTTTAAATGGGTCAGAGAGTTGACCCATTTAAAACCCATATATCTCAGTCTCTTTATTTTTAAAACCTATCATGGGTGCTTTAGGAAGTAAGGCTTGACTCATTAATGACCCATTTAAACATAATCTTTTTGCGGATACAGAGAAAGAGTCTTCACTGTAAAAAATCTATATGAAGTAAGTTCAAATAGACTAAGGGCCTGCATGGTAACGTTTACGTTTCTCAAAATTTCTGTTTTTTGTTCCCGGAACAAAAAAAGAAATGTAAATTTTTGGTAAAACATTTGTTCCGGGAATAATTTCTCTACTTTTTTGTTCCGGGAATAGATTTGGAGCGAAAACGAAAACAAAAAAAAAAAAGTTTCTTGTTCCCTAACAACTTCTAGAAATAAGCCAATTTTCTTTTTTAATTTTCTTTTATTCCTCTCTCTTGTCGCTGCCACATCCAACCGTCGGCCGCCGTCACGCTGCTCTGCGGCAGCCACCGGTGTGGCGGCGGCCGATGATGGCATCGGCGGCGCGATTGACGATCCATAAGTAAGAATAAAAAACGAATAAATACATAAAAGAATCGTTGCGTTACCAAACACATTTTTATTCTTTTTCTATTCCAAGAGTAGAAATTTTGTGTAGTTCCAAACGGGTTCTTTTACTTAGAAATTGTTCCCCGAATAGAAATAAAAAAAACTATTTCGAAAAAAAAACTAGTCTCCCAAAAAAAGCGTTACCATGCGCACCCTAATGGTAGTTAAGATGGTAACTACAGGGCGCTTTTCAATTTTTACCCCGACGATTGTCTTTCTACGGCGAACAACCGTCGATCCAATCAAACAAACACGACATCTTCGAAGAAATTTATTCAGCCACTCAAGTTTCAACTTTGGCAAAAAGTAAACACATGCTTTGGGCTTTAACAAAGCTTGTGAAATCACTTTCTTTTACTGTTTTGGACCGTCAAAATGAAAGAGGAATTAGAGAAAACAAAAGCGTAGTGCATTTGTAACATACCCGAATCCATGGTTCGCGTAGTAAGGCAGACTGGAGAGCAAGGTGTCGTCAACGTCGAACACCCACACCCCTTGCCGTCTCCGGCGAGCGTCAGGCTCTTGGCGTAGAGCACGGCCTCGCGCGCCACCACCTTCGAGTCCTCCCTATACTGATGCCCCAGCATGTAGTGACCCACGTAGCCCTCGCACTTCCGCGGGACCGTGTTCCAATTCTTGATGTTGTGGGTCTCCACGCCCAGCCTCCAGCTCAGGCTGTTCAGGCCGTGGACGCGCTTGCCGGCAGAGCCCGAGCGCGGCCGGAGGAGGTGGATTTCACGGGGGATTCCGGCGAGAGAGCCTGGGATGTGGTGGCCACCGGAGCCGGCCTGCGGCCGGAGAGGGTTGGTTCTTGTCGGGCACATCGCCGGCGAGGGACAGTGATGCCGGGACCGGATGGCGAGGAAGAGGAGTATGAGGCTCGTCGGTTTCATAACTCTCTTTCGTTCTCTCTATCTCTCAATCTTGAAGCTGAATTATTAGAGAAAAGGTTGTACTCAGTGAGTTGCATGCATGCAAGAATTGGTTGTCCTTTATATAGGCAAAAATCCCGAAACGCCACGTCCCCACAAAAATCTCGAGAGATTTGGCTGATCGATCTTCACTGTATACATATGCTGATCCACATTTCACGTGCATTGTGAATGCAGAAGAGGTTTGTTTTTAAAAAAATAAATAATTTAAACGATACTTGCCTAAAAACGATCGCATTGCTCGCTTATAAAAATGAAAGAACCATAATTATTTTGATGGTCTATGAATGGTGAAGACATTTTCCATCCGCAAATAATTAAAAGTAATACAAGTGATCATTTTTTAAAAAAAAATATCTTTAAAATCATTCATTTATTATGACATAAATGGAGCTCTTTAAATTTGGAATACAACAACGACAGACATTTATATCGAATATTGGCCATCGATCTTGTGATGATTTTTCTGAACCAAAGAGTTCGAGGCTAGAACTAGCATCACGTTTTCTTTAAAACAAAGAGACAAGAAAGTGTAGCCATTTTCCAGCATGATACTGACATTTCGTAAAAGGAAAACAAAGGATACGACAATTATTGTAAAATGTTGTTAAAACACCGCCAATTGCTGTAACTATTGTTAGATCAAGACGCGATTATCCTCTCATGCATATGGTAGACTTTTGACCTGAGATGTGAGATTGAAGCTTAGAAATATATATCAGGCGAGGAAAATATTGGTTTGGAAGTGTTTGAACTTAAAATTTCTCGAGACCGCTACAAATTAAGTTTTTTGAAGGTATAGAGGCTAAAAATACATAATTGTACGATGAAATGACAATTGACTAGGACACTTACGACATAAATAGGGTAAAAAAAAATCTCCCATGTAGCTGCAAGTATATCCTCCGGCATATCCACACGGACAGAGTTCCTGCCTCACCTCTTCACCGTCCAAATGCTTTGGAATTTCACCGGAAACATGCATTAATCCTCTGGCTTATATGTAGATTAAAAAAAAAATCTGCATTATTGATTTAAACTGTTAAATAAGAAAGTCGAGTAATTCGGACAGTAATCACGTTTATAACATTATCCGAAAATCTGGAAAATATTTAATTAATGGAGGACCCTCTTCCCAATTTTTTTCTTTTTTATTTTTTTACAGTTGTGCAGATAATTCTCGTCGCTTTTCAGCCAAGCTCTTTTTGGGGCACGTTTTATTCGTGAAACCGTCACGATCGGTCCCCAATCTTCAGGGACAAAAGATGCCTTCATGTCTCTTTAATTAGAAAAAAGAACAGAAAAAGAAGAAGAAGAAAAAAAAACAAAGCATCCAACTTCAATTCAATCTGACAAAGGAGATGAGCTTTTGCTTCATGTCTTTTTTGTCACTTTTTGATGCATTTCACCCAAGTGAAATTTTACGGGGGATGGATAATAGAGTTCTAACAGGTCATAATTCCTTACATTTTTCGATGCTCCTTTTATTCTACTTATTAGTGGGCAATTACATAACGATAAAAAGCACATTTTATTTTTCATTGGGCTCCTGTGATGTATCTTACAGACAGCTTCCTTTGTGTCAAACTAATGCTATATTTATTTTACGAAAAATGAGTGAATTGAAAAAAAAAAAAATTACTTTTATTACTTATAAAAATGAATGAGTGAAAAAGACTTATGCCGTTCACGTAAATGCTTAAACACTTTTGGTCAGTAATGGAAATATTTTTCGTTAACTAATTATTTCAACTAATACACGAGATTAATTTTAGGAAAATATTTTTAAAAAATCACTGATTTTCCATAAAATAAATAACGCCTAAATCCACTTTCTTGATCCCCTCAAAGAAAAGGTAAGAGAACATTATGACACTTCTAAACATGTAGAAGTAGTGAGATCTGAAATCGAACTCAACCGCCACCTTCTTTTACACATGAATGTGCAGTAAAAGATTCCAGAAATTACACAATACATTGCAAAACAAGCATTTCGACAACGTCCTTGATCACTTTACAAGACCCGAGCTAACATGTAAACTATACCGGTAAAAAAGACATTGAAGATATCATAGAGATACCCACAATTTTTACTTCACAGCCAGAGTTCTTTTAATCGTCCGATATCAATGAGTGCAACCTCCATTATCATCAAACCCCCTTTCAAGCTCTTAACGGAGCTGACCTTCTCGACCACGTGACGGTGGAGACTCCAATGTGATCTGTAAATGTCACATCCCTCCGAATGATATGTAATGATCGATCACAAACAAACCGATCTCGCCTCGGTCAGTTCATTCGGTAAAAAACACGACATCTCCTCTCTCCGCGGTTCAAAACAGAGAGCCTTATATAGCGGATGGGGAATTAATCCCCTGCGATGCACGTGCACCGCAATCATCGTGAGACTGCAGCCGTCCACCTGGCGACGTGATCTCATGATTCGGGTGCGCTGGTGAATGAGTGCCGTTCACGTTCGCCCCTCGACCATTTGGATCGTGCCTCGTGAGGTTTTTAGTGTAATTGGATTTGTTGTATAACTAAATAAAAGGTACTATTTTTATTACCCAAAAGAGAAATAGGGCATTTTTTTCACCAACCAAGCCAAATTCTTAAAATTTTAATTTTGGTGATCTTATAATCGAGTTTAAATTAAGAGCAAAATTTAGTTAAGGTACTCACAAGTAGCTCTAGCTCGGTTGGATGATTACTCAAGATCGACTCATTTAATTTTGAGGCAAACTCAAGCTCGATCGATTCTAATACTTTGTCAAGTCGAATATTTTCTTTAAAACATGTTTAGATTAGTCAAAATAGGCAAAAATGTCTCAAGATTGTTATATATATTTTTTAATATGATCCCACATTCAATTAAATTTGCCTACACTAGATTTCATTAAGAATTTATTATCCAAATCTAATACTTGATAACTATGAAAACTGTCAATATCTACTAGGACTAGTCTTGATGGAAGACTATATTTATTAGGATTTGTATGGGCATATAAATAGGTCATTTAAGTCAAACCCTCTTATTATTCTCATTGTTCTGATAATGAGAGAACACATCATCAACGTCAAGAGGGGAATTGGCTAGAAGTGCTTATTCACAATTGCTCAAGCTCCACATATTTATTCTTGATATAATCAATGACTGAGTTAGTACAAAATTTATACGTTTCTGCAATTGATGCTGATAATCGGGATCGTGATTTTTTGCAAATTTTCTAATAAAGACTACATAACATATTCACATTATTTGAGCCTTTAGAAAATTAGGATCAAGCTCGAGCTCGAGCTCGAGTTCCTTGATAACTTAATTGTACTTGAGCTGAGCCGAATTGAGTATGATATCTCGATTTTATAGTCAAGTAGAGCTCTAGCACAAATTCTAACCGTTGATCTAGTTTTTGTGTTGCATATGCAAGTCGAGCTCAAACTTGACAGTGTATCGACTTCGCTCGACTCAATTACTCTCCTATTTTGGATAACTTTTCCGATCGTATCTCTCTAGTTCCAAATATAAGCTGACATGTTCGTTGAAGAATGCAAAAGTTTCGATGCAAAAAGCCAAAAGTAAATTTCGTGTTGAGAGATTTCGTTGCTCAAAATCTAGTCATGGTCTTCATTTTCGGAGTTAGTCTCCTAAATTTGTTGATAGTCCATAATGAAATAAATAAATAAAATATATATTTAGCGTTAGGCTCTTGAAATTGGAGCCGCAAGACATTTGATTGAAAGAGGTATACAACTTCAATGACCTATTAGACAAATTGAGAATCTAAAGAATGGACTGGAAAAAAAAAAAAAAGGCAAGCTAAAAAAATATAGACTTTCACCTAAAAGTAAATCGAATTTGATAGATACTAATATCTTACATTGGCTTGAAACTGATCTATAAAATTATGCATCTTTTACTCTTTAGTTGTTGGGAGATGGATCCCTGGTTATTGTGATTGTTATATTTAATGTAGAAAATTAACTTTTTGTCATGGAAAAAATTGTTAAGCACGGGAAACAAATTTAGTATTCACGTTTTTCACATAGAAAAACAAGACTTTATACGTGGTAACTTATTCATGTAATAGTGAATTTTCTTATATGAAATGTCTCTAGCAAATGACCTTTAGAGGCGACCAACAACTTTTCCCTAATGGAAAGTGAATATCAATATATTTGTGATCCTTAATTCCAACTATTTGTTGTCCCACGAAATAAGCGAGTCCAAAGTATTTACTGAGCTTTGTTCCATAAATTATAACGTGATTTTACGTGTTATAACTTTTGTATGAGCCAAAATTCTAAAAAATAATATAATATTACTTGATTACTTAATCAGTAGAGACATAACCCGATTTTTTTTATCGGGTGGGTGAATAGAATAAAGCAAATGTGACTTGCATACGTTAGGACGTTTCCATTATTAAAAGATCTTTGTCATTGCTTGAGATTTAAATGTCTAGTGTTTAGATACATCTAATGTTTAGATACATCTAATCAATGCATACTAGACCTATGGATTGGATTGATTCGGTTCGGTTTGAGGTCCAATCAAGATTAATCCATTTAACCTATTTTGATTCATTTTTATGCAATACAAATACAATCAACCAATACATACCCGATCGACTCATATAGCTAAAACACTTTCGTATTTAATCAAATCTAAGAAAATTCATACCTATAGAAGTTGGTTGAGTCTAAATAAGTTGCAAATTCATTTAATACTCATATTATTTTGGGTTTTAACATTCTAAACCCATTTATACCGTCTACTAAATATATATAACTCATATAATAATTGTCATCACAAATAGGTGAAGAAATTGGTTTATAACCCATTTTGATTGGTCTAATGCATATGTCGTTCCTCTCGAGAGATTTATTGGTAGTCAATCACATCAACCATGGACTTAAATGGGCCCCGATCAACGAAGAGAAACTGGTGAAAGGGATCAACTAATGTAATACATGGGGTCAGGCAACTTGAAGGTTCGGTTGCCGGCATGGATTCCGAGCAGGTCGCTCCATTGGTCTCCGATATTGCCAACGATTCTGTACCCGCTCTCTTCCACCTTCCTCCTCTCGCTCGATTTGTAGACCACCGCCGTTGTCCCCGAGTAAGCCGATCCCCTGCAAACCCAAACGACCGGTGAATGCAATTCCGATACGGAATGACTTAAGGCATGAGGTTGTAACCCTAATCAATCATGTTAAGTCTATAGAGGATGAAGCAATGAATTTCGTATAGTTTTCTTGCTTCTTTCGTCGCGTTTCGGGTGGATAAAGA
The DNA here is from genome assembly GCA_017140595.1 of Eucalyptus curtisii. Lineage (NCBI taxonomy): Eukaryota > Viridiplantae > Streptophyta > Magnoliopsida > Myrtales > Myrtaceae > Eucalyptus > Eucalyptus curtisii. The sequence continues at coordinate 36,898,050 of CM029503.1, read as the reverse complement.
AGTCGGGAGGCGAGCTTACTTCAGGATGAGCATCTGCCAATTGCGAAACCCAGCGTTCCTGAGATTGGAGGAAGTGATCTTCCTCTGGTCCTCGGTTCTTCCGGTGAGGAAGATGGGCTTGATCCCCAGTTTCAACAGCTCCCGGTACAGCTCCAGCGTCTCCGGCAGCGCCGGTGCTTTGCCGGTCAGGACCCACTGATTGAACAGCGTCGAGTTGTAGGGCTCCACCCTGCGCTTAGTTTACACATGCAAATGGATTACAAAAGCTAACCAAAGCGCAACGAATTCGAGATGGACATGGTGTTTCCCTAGGAATGAAAAAGAAACCCTAGAAGTAGCATAAGATTACTTTTGAGTTCTTTATGTCCTGTCATGAACAGGCGAAGCTGTCTCTCTTTTGTCAGCAGTGTCGACTGGGAATCATGTGGGCAATTCGAATGGCAGGGAAAACAGCGAAGTTTACAGCTTTAATCCGACATGATCAGTGTACTTTTTCCGAACCCGGGAAGGGGCGGATCATCTTGCACATTGAAGTTATCCAACGACAGAAGAAATCACCTCATCGCATAATTCATTATAATTACGTACATGCATGGCTTATCCATTTGCTTGTAGAAGTTATGACTTGGCGATGTTACAGACAAACTACAGAGCAATATCATATGTATTTCGCCGTCCACGTTGATTTTCAAAGATCCGCAAGAAAGGAGACAACTTTGGCAAGATCTCCTTTCTGGACCTATTAAGCATGTTGCGTTATCTTTTTTGGACTCTTGAGGCTTCTGCTTTTCGGGTGGTCCAGGAACCCATTTTGCATCTACATCATTGCGGATTCCAAGGAGGTACAAAGGCTAAAAGGATAAGATTTTCGACCAGCATTATTATGCAAGAGTTTACTTTCTTAAAACATACAGCATTTACCATCTACCTCCTCCACGTGGCTCTCCTCTTTATCTTTTCTTTACTATACTTTGACTAAGTCTGATGATATGAGCATAGATGGTACCTATCCTTTGTTCAATGACCACCATTATTGTTTTTCAAGGCGACAACGTCATACATCCTTTTCTCCCCTCAGGACGGCCGATAACTCATTCCAAGTCCCCCATACCGGCATGTGAAAGACGCGGAGCAATCGACAAAATCCGCATTATCATCGAAATATAATCTTTTTGCAGATAGAGAGCAAGAGTCTTCACTGTAAAAATCTATACGAAATAAGTTCAGATAGACTAACGGTAGTTAAGATGGTAACTACAGGGTGCTTTTCAGTTTTTACCCCGACGACTGTCTTTCTACGGCGAACAACCGCGGATCCAATCAAACAAACACGACATCTTCGAAGAAATTCATTCAGCCACTCAAGTTTCAACTTTGGCAAAAAGTAAACACGTGCTTTGGGCTTTAACGAGGCTTGTGAAATCACTTTCTTTTACTGTTTTGGACCGTCAAAATGAAAGAGGAATTAAAGAAAACAAAAGCTTAATGCATTTGTAACATACCCGAATCCATGCTTCGCGTAGTAAGGCAGATTGGAGAGCGAGGTCTCGTCGACGTCGAACACCCACACGTCCTTGCCGTCTCCGGCGAGCGTCAGGCTCTTGGCGTAGAGCACGGCCTCGCGCGCCACCACCTTCGAGTCCTCCCTATACTGATGCCCCAGCATGTAGTGACCCACGTAGCCCTCGCACTCCCGCGGGACCGTGTTCCAATTCTTGATGTTGTTGGTCTCCACGCCCAGCCTCCAGCTCAGGCAGGACAGACCGTGCACGCGCTCGCCGGCGGAGCCCGAGCGCGGCCGGAGGAGGTGGATTTCACGGGGGATTCCGGCGAGCGAGTCTCGGATTGCGGCCACAAAGATGAGCAACGCCCACATACTTTCTTTCCCCATTTTTTGCCTCGAGAGAGAGGGAGAAATAGGTGTAATCTTCGGCTTGCCTTGCTATACCACGAGGACGCTCCTTTAAATAGGCTCTACATCGCCTCTCCATACGACATGAACTTAGAATCATATGTCGATAAACATCACGCGACGTAGCCCTTTTTTTTTTTCTCTTTTTTTTTTTTTTTGGTTTTTGTTTTTCCCTTTGTTTTGAGATAGTTGACAATTTCATTAAGCTAATCAAATCCGTGGGGAAGATCTCTCAATGATGTCCTCATCTTAAGAAACGATTATAAGTTTAATTGTTGGTGGTGAAAAACGAGAACCGCAGCATGGGAAAGCACGACATTTATGGATCACGTTATCTTGTCTGACAAGATTGCTGGCGGGATGCCTCGGATTCTGGCCTCGAACCGCCCAGTGAATCGTCCTTTTGTTTGCTACTACTGTTTATGGTCATGGCCCGATAATATTTATCAGAGGACCCTTTCCAAGTTCAGGAGTGCAATGATGTGAACCACCGAAGACACTTTCGCCCCTGATCATTGCGTACCAAAAAACCTTCTGCATTCGATTTGTTAGCAAAATATGGTGAAACTATAGTTTCAAATATCTAATGTACGTATGGCGTTGCCTCGACATCATCCGTGGATGTCTAATATTTTTCCCGGTTCCTATTGAGCTAGGGAAAGTTTTAACCAGATTCATGTAGTGATCAATAAAAGCGCAACTCACTTAAGTTCAAAATTTGGGAAGAAGGTGTAGTGGGGAAATTCTATTCTGCCAATTCCGCCACTCGGTCAATTCTGTTATACTTAACTCTTATTTTATGGCCATATATTTTCCCACCTAAGTAGTGGAAAAACCATTCTACCGTTACGTGAATTTGATTTTTTTTTTTTATTATCTCGAAAGTTGTTTCTATTTCTTCCGTTTTTTACTCCAATTATCGTGGGAATATCGTTTAGTCAGTCAGTAAGAGAAAAAAAAATCAATTGTGGAGACTCTTAAGGCTCCTACAAAATAGACATAGGCACTGCCACCGTTAATAAACACATCTTTTCAGTATTAAGTAGAATCTACCAACCGAAAAAAAGTGGGGAAGAAAGATCGGCAAATCTGCCAAGTCCCACGAGATCGTCAATTCCAAAGCAGAAGTTAGGTTGGAGTCAATTTGAAGAAATGAGATAGGGATTGGTCAAAAAAGTATTATTCAACCCAATGATTGCCTTTATTTTCGAGGGTCTATATAATTGCCTGGTGGAAGGACGAAAAAGATGCCCCATATGCCAGGAGCGCTGCAAAATGTGAAATCTTTGAATGAGATTTTCGATGTGAATAATAATAATTTTTTACCGTAAATTCCAGGTCAATGCATAGTTCCATTCATAGAAATATTACGAGAAAATATTGGCTGGGTCTTACCCTCCACGTAGGCGTTGGGTAAGACCATTCAGCGACCGACACGTGGCTCCACGTAGGCGACGGCGTCAGAGGTTTAAAATTTGCGCGCGCCGCTCCCGGGCCCACCACTCGACGCTCTCTCTCCTCTGCGACCCGTCGACTCCCTCTCTCTCCTCTCTCTCCCCCGTTCTCCGTTCCGTTACGGGGAGAAAAAAATCGCACGACGCCTCCTCTCGCTCTTCCATATGCTCTTTCCCCTCCTCTCTGCTCTCTCTCCTCCGCCGGTTGCCCCACGACGCCGACGCTGCCGACGCTCCTCCGCACGACGCCGACGCCCTCCACCTCCGCCTCCGCCCCCGCCTCCGCCTCCACAGTGTTGCCGCGACGCCGACGCCCCTCCGCGGTTGCCTCCGTCGCCCCGACGCCGACGCGGCCTCCGCCTCCGCCCGAACCCGACTCGACGCCGACGCCCCCTCCGCGCGGTCGGTTGCCTCATGCTGGCCCCGACTCCGACGCCCCTCCGCCTACGCTCCCCGCACGACGCCGACGCCCTCCACCTCCGCCTCCGCCTCCGCCTCCACAGTTGCCCGCGACGCCGACGCCGACGCCCCTCCGCCGGTTGCCTCCGACGCCCCTCAAGCCGGTTGCCTCCGTCGCCCCGACTCCGACACCCCCTCAAGCCGGTTGCCTCCGCGCCCCCGACTCCAACGCTCCTCAAGCCGGTCGCCTCCGTCGCCTCCGACGCCGACGCCCTCCACCTCGGCCTCGCCGCCCGACGCCTTTTCGCCTCCCTCTCGCGACCTCTCGCTCCGCTCTCCCTCTTTCCATGTTCGAAAGTTAATGAGTTTCGTGGCCTATTTGGTTTCGACAATGAAGTTTGTGTTTATCACTTCGCAGAGATAGTTTGCGCTCGAGGTAGAACATCTTGCCCGTTTCCCGACCCGGAGGTCTCTCTCGTCTCTCTCTCTCTCTCTCAACCAAATTGTCATGCTCGGAAGTTCTCGTGTCTTCACCCTGAGAACTTTGATATTGAAGGCGTACGTCCCGGAGATAAAAGGTGTTCCCGAGCCGGAAGTCGTGATGCTTGAAGGCCTATGGAGGCTCGTAAGCATCGGGCGCTTTCACACATCAACTAGAGGTAAAATTTGGTTAGTAGGTACAGAAAGGGAAAAGTATCGAATTGGAAAAAGGGACAAAGTTATTATTCGATTTTTTTTGTTTGTTGATCTAAATTTACTTTCCCTGCTGGGTGTTTGCTTTGTAAAGAAGTTTGGATTTTTAATTGTTCGGCAATTGCAAGTAGTACATGTAAATCTGAAAATAGGGGCCGAAGATGAACCGCGAGCATATTTTGGGTAATTTATGCTATGCTTCGTGCATTATGATCTCCTTTAATTGTGTTTCGAGATACCATATCGGTTGAATAGATTAAACTTCCTTACAGTGCTTCTTCATATGACTACGTATGCTGACACAACAACGCAGAGTAGCGAGGTGTAGTTCGGAAAATAAAACACCGTCCACGCTTCGCATTTAACTTGATTGGGCAATGCAGACCCGTCGCAATTAGATTGTTGTTATGTATATGTGTAGGTCAGTTGTATGTATTATCTGTCTTGCATACATGAAATGGGTGATCATGTTTGTATTTAGAAGTGCTCATCACACAATTAGAATAATCTCCCATGTGTTAATATTCTTCATGTGCTTTAAATGCTTAGGAGATTTTTTGTCTGTGGTTCTGTTGTTATCAGAAGTACTGCTCATTAGAAAATTATTGCCTTTCGGGATAATTTTTTAGACATCTATTAGGCGTTCTCTTTTGCACAATTCCCTTTGATTTAATCCGAGGTTCACTAACCTGCAGAAACTCTCTTCAACTTTTGCAAATAGTTTTGCAAACTTTTGGTATCTATCGGTAGATATGATGACCAGCTAATGATCTTAAGGCACTCTTAGTCTGTTTTGACCTCTTCCAGCTCTGTCTCTACTCATTTGATATTGGAAATATTGTGTCGATGATCACAAATGAGTTTAGTCATGGGCATGGATACGTTCATGTGCACAACACCGTATTAAAGCTTTTTCTTCTGCTGAAAAACACTTGCTTAAGAAAATATACATACAACGGCACTTTTCAACTTCCATTGCTTTCCTTTAATCTGCTTCGCTTAAGAATTTTCCAGTAAATCCGATTCCGCTTTATTGGAAGGCATATTCTTATATTTCCTTATGCCGGGGTTTGCTTAACATCGGCTTTAGGTTGGAGCTTATTGAGCAACCAATAACCATGCTTGGAAATAGTGATGAACTTCAGGATCTTACCTTATTTGCTGGCTCTAGGGACGACAGTTTTCATTCAGTCTCATATTTCGGTGAGCTCTCGTGTCATGATGCCTTTTGAGGCCATGGATTCTCTCGAGGTCCTTCCTTATCCTGCTGGAGTACAAAATCCATCACGTGTGGTGTCTTGATTACGTCCATGAATAGTTGAACCGTAGCTAGCTTTGCTAGAAGTGTTCTTGAATTTTAGACTTTTTTCGAGTGCGAACCGGTTCAGCCGGCTTGACTATTTTTCAGAGCAGTTTCCTGCAAAGGGACATTTCCCTAAGAGGCAATCCCTAAGAGGCAAAATTAATGCCCCTTTCATTATCCATAAGATAGATGATCCTCTGTCTCATCTTCACCATGTGATACCTCCATGCTTGATCTGAATCGTTTATGGCATGCGCACCCGATTGCCGAGCTATTCATCCGATTATTTAGCCGGAGATCTCGAATCATGCGATGACATGTGCCATCGAGGCTTGAGTGTCGGTTGCACATGTCGGTGTCTCAGAATTTAATCGATTACTATGTGGAGAAATAAACTCCTTTTGTTCTTGTGCTTCCTCAAAATCTTGCCGACGAACTAAGCACATTCCTTGTCGGCAAGATTTTGTTGTGTCTGTTTTAGGTTTTGGCAGCGCGAAGACATCTTTGCGAAGAGAATGTATTTATTTAAATACATTATCAATTGTATTAGTTAAATAAATAATAGCTTCGAACAGTTGCGAGAAATCAAACTTTTGATGACACTTGTGCTTCTTAAACATCCCTCTATCCTTTAATAGTTGTCACAAATGTGATGATGTTTCCGTCATGGCAAAAGTTCTACAAAATGTGGAGAAAAAAATTTATTGGATGACTCGAATACGGGTAGAACCGGATGTGTATCCATTAGGGCTTCAATGGAAGGGAAGTCATCTAAATTTTGGTCCTTGCAGCTCTATCTTTGATTGTGACTTTCTTAACATGGTAATGCATTATAATGTAAGCTTACAAGTTCAAGAAGCTTGTCGAGGGTACTTTTCTTACTAGAATAGTTGCTTTTAGTTTGTCAAATGAGAAAGCACTACCTCATTTGTGTTAAAAGAGAATAACGCATCTGTTGAAGTAACTCACATCGCATGTCTACTGGGTTTATATGGGCCTTATATTCATGTGGTCTCCTTACATTTACCAGCTTAAACTTTTGGGTTGGACATTTTAACAGCATCAAGGTTGGTTTTTGACGGGCCTGATAAAAAAGAAAGAGATCGTAATTCTCTAATCTTTGTCATTGATTTGTTGAGCAAGAAACTAAACACACTTGCGTACACTACCATGTGTACATGTTTCCATGTCTAATATATTTTGAAATGGGTAAAATGGTATTTTAAATCTGTCTTTTGCACCAAAAAGAAGAAAGGAATGAGTAAATTTTTGCATTTCGTACGTGACTAGAAAATTAGGCATAACATTTCCAAATTGCAAAGTACATTAAATCTGTCGAATTGATCATAAATGGCAGTGGCATGCAATGAGTGAATGTGATTAAAGTTTGAATTGGAATTAAAGGATTCTGAACCCACCCTGTATGAGCACCTCATCTTGTGTGATTAAATATGAATGTCAGAGGTTCTGGTGGATCCTAATTTAATCTTTCGGTGAAGATTGCAGTTTGTAAGGGAGACGATTGTTGCACAATCGGATAAGATCTCTCCAATGAGTTATGTGGTCTCTATAGCATCAAATATGAAGGTATCCAAACTTTCTTGCATAATGCGTTTACCTCTCTAAATTGATGATGTGCATGCATTCTATGGAAAACATTTGTATCTTTCCTAGTTCAAACTTCAGACCAATCCCGCCGGTCCTCTTCAAGTAAACTGGAATAGCATACGATGTAGATACTAGATATTTTCTATACTACTATACTCAAGTGTTTAGTCTTCAATCCTACTATACTCAAGTGTTTAGTCTCTGTACTTGTGACAAATTTCATAGACAACGATGATGAATAAGCTTTGAAAGATGCCAGCTATCTCGCGAAATGAACTTATCTCTCTATGTTCTCCTTTAAAATCCCATTTAATGGCGCCGATGGAATGGCTAATTTAAGTAAGTTTCTGGCTTGAGGTCTTTTGAATTTAGCAGCTCAGAATTTGGTCTTGTTTGAACTTACAAAAATGAGCTATTCGGAAATTTGCTTGAAATTTTTGCTGATAAATACATGCGATTTTAGCTTGAGTAATTGTGTTGCTGTCAACTCAACCTGTTTTTTCGAGGGGATAATGGACTAGTATAGTGTTTACTAATTGTTTTGTTTGGTGCTTTTTCACATATGTTTATCGAGTGAGTCATCCGTAGTTTATCGAAAATGAAAAGTGAGTTAGGTTTTTTAAAGAAGTTTTTCCATAGTCATCACTTATCATTGTTTATTGCTCTTTCTTGTTAGCTTCGGTAATGAGAGTTTCTTTTTCACCTGGTGCGGGATGAAAGTGAAGAGAATGCGAATGATGCTTTGAGTTGGTAAAGCGCCCGAACAAGCGAGACGGCGAGCAATTGCTGCTGTTCATAGAGGAGGGAAGACCATTGCTTCTAGAAATTCTTACAAGGACAAAGGTGGAAGGTCATCTCACAATTCCAAAATTCAAAAACAATTAAGCTTCGGTAGTGCACATGGAAGAATTCAGCAGATGTAGGGGCTGGAGGAAGGTGTGAGTTTAAGACTTCGTATTATAGCATATTTCGCTAGGGAAGATAAAGGAGTTTTTTGTGTATTGGAAGTATAGATAGGTGGCTATTTTGCTGCAGAATATGTGTAATAGTTAGTTACCGTAATGATGTTTATGTAATAGTCGATTCCGTATCAAAAGAAAAGCCACACATATGCAATTTTGTACGAAAGAGGAACCTCTTCTAGTATGTTGGTCATTACTTGTCATATGGAGATTGTGTGACGTTTAATTTGTTATTTGCTGCTATTTCCTTGATGTAGTCATCTTCCAAAGGTTTCAATCTTTTTGAAGAGTTGTGCTTACTTGTTAAGGATATGTGAGCTTTGTGGAGAAAACTTTGGCATGTACGATATCCTGTATTTTTCTATTGCAGTCTGAGGAACGAATGAGGAAAGAGATGGAAAGATTTGATCGTGAAAGAAGGAAGGAAGAAGAAAGGTTGATGCGTGAACAGCAGAGAGAGGACGAGAGATTGCTATGTGAGCAAAGGCGAGAATCAGAGCGACGAGAGAAGTATTTACAGAAAGAATCTATTAAGGTAAGTATTTGAGCTTGATATTGCATTTTCACTAGTTAGTTTCTTTTGCTTTATTTGATTGGTTAAGCAAGATCTCTTCTTTTCTCTTTTCTTTACCAACTTCTCTGGTTTTTTGTTTGGAAGGCGGAGAAAAAGAGACAAAAAGAAGAGCTTCGTCGAGAAAAAGAAACGGAGAGACAAAAAGCTGCAAAGTGGAGAAGGCCACGCTCACGTAATTGCCAAGGAATCCATGGAGCTTATGGAGGATGAACAGTGGAGCCGATGGAATTGGCCGCTGCAAGCAAGGGGTTGCCTTCAATTGTTAATCCGAAACGTTTAGAAATGAGGATCTGGTTTATATTTCCTTACACTTGAATTTGCTTCATGCTGTCATTTTGTAGTAAAGGAGCTGATTTTGACATCTTCAAATTATAGCCAATAGATGCATAGATATGTATCTCTTGTTACTGCTTCTTGTTTCTGTAGTTACACGGAAAAAAAAAGAGTTTCTGGTTTGTTGTATGGTGCTATTCTGGTAATTGAGTATACATGCGCATGTACATAAGCAGGCGCATGCCTCCATGTGTATGCGTGCACGCTTTCATTTCATTTCCAGACCGCGCGAAAAGCCTTATATTACCTTGGCATACAACTCTACATAAGGGCGAAATGCAGGATCTTCCGACAATGCCTCGTCAGTTGGCAGTTTCAGCAGCCCCTCTTATTCCCATTCAACAATTACCTTTGACTAAAGCCAAACTAGGGCGTTCCTTCTTTTTCCCAGATGTGTTGAACCAGATAGTGCGTGCTTTTCATTTCGGTTTGACAATTCATTATCCCTTTCTCATGTTTATCTCCACAGTTCACTTGCAGAATAATTGGTTTTCAAATCAGAAGCAATGTCCAAATTACCAGAGTCATTGTGCCAATGAGAGGCGCACGCGTCCCATACGACATCACGAGAGGTCGAAACCTTGCCTCTAACTTGATTTCCCGTTAAGCAGACGAAACAATGCAACCATCTACAAGCTGAGAGGAGAGAAAGATGAAGAAATGGCGAGACTGGATCTTCAACCAAAGTTAGGACCCCAGCGTGCGATGAGGCTCCTCTTGCTCGAAGACTGGCTTTTAACGCAGAGGAATCCTAGCGCGCTCCTTCTTCCCCGCATGTGTTGAACCGGATAGCGTATGCTTTTCATTTTAATTTGAAAGTTTGTTATTCTTTTTTCATGTTAATCTCCTTAATTCACTCACAGAATTATTTGTTTTCAAATCGAAGCGATGTCCAAATTACCGAGCCATCGTGTCAATTAAGAGGTGCGCGCGTCCCTTACTTCTTCACGAGAGGTCGAAACCACGTCTCGACTTGATTCCCCGTTGAAGCGAGACGAAACAATACAGCCATCCACAAGCCGAGAGTAGAATTCGAAAAAGATGGAGAAAGGGCTAGAGTGGTTCTTCAACCAAAGTTAAAACACTAACGTGCGTTGAAGAACAAATCCACCAATGAAAGATTCCAAGTGGTGAAAATGTTCGCCGTTCAATGATGAAAAGGGTGCATCGGACGTCCCGGATTCTTAATAATCATCTCTTGCACGTGGGAAGAAATCTTGATCTAGCTAAACATTTTTCTTAGGTTGGAGAAATTTGCTCGAAGGATTGGTAGTTTGGCAAGCATCGCATAAATGCATATTACCAAAGGCGTCATACGCATAATGCAACTCACTCAAAGCAGCATGTTTAACTACTAACCAACTGGAAAAGGTAGTATCACGCAACAAAAGATGTGTTGAAAATGGGCATAGATTTTTCTTGTGACTTTCAAAGAGTTTGCTGGCTTGTTCCATCCAAGCACCGGCAATGCTTTGACTATTATTGTGGATGAAGATATATGGTGCGGGCAGCACTAAGCGCTAAAATATATGCTAGGTACAAAGGGAAATCGGAGAACAAAGCATTCACTTCATGCGCACTTCATAGAAGTAGCTCAAGATCACCACAGCCGCAACCACGCCACTCCAACAGCACCTTGTGCCAATACGACACCATTCGCTACGTCTTGCTGCCCGAAGAACTTGGCGTGAACCCCGGTTCGAGAGCTTCTTATGCAAGATTGCATAATCTCTGAAAAATGCATCCTCATCCCGCCACATGCTTGACAACATTAGGGAAAGAAGAGCATATAGCAAAAGAAAACGAGGACGAAAAGAAGCACGGTATCAAATTGTCCGTTTGTCTCTTCTCAAGGTCGTGCCAACCACCATGAGAGAGTTGTGGGAACAACAACCGATCAAATATCAAATCAGGTGTTCCCAGTAGCACAAATATGATGCTCTAGCCTAGAGGTTTCAGGGAACCACATAATATATCCATCCCAACACATGTATGTATCTACCCAAAGATTTGATGTGCGATCTCATTATGAATATTTCCTGGTCTCTACATAGAAGATAGTGATGGAACAGACGAATGCTTACTTTTAAGCATCACAAGCCTACACAGCATAAATTCCATGAAAAACACTTTCCATCTCTTTTCATTCTCGGCAAAACCAAGGACAGTACCATCAAAGGGTTATAGACCGTGTGCATAAGGAAACGAAATAGTGGTGTGGGCGGGGTAGTTTCATCAAAAAGAAATTTACAAAAGGAAACCATGCAACTGCAATTTGATTTTATAGATTTATCGATGGAGTCACCCGAGACCACGCAAAAAGCTTATTTACCTTCGCATACAACTCAACATAAGGGAGAAATGCAGGATCTTCCAGCAATGCCTTGTCGGTTAGCGGTTTCCAAAGCAGCCCCTCCGCTTCCCCTTTCAACAGCTCGCTGTGTCAAAAATGATCAATTAGTATCTGGCTCTATAATGCTCCAACCGACACTTAGAAAATGCATCCAGTGAAAAGATGAAATCTTACACAAAATAGGAATTATCAAACTTAAGGGGTTCCTGAGTCCAAGGACCATCAAATCCAGATCTTTCCGGGTGTGCCCTTCCCTAGACACAAGAATAAAAAAATAACAAGTGTGGTTGCACATCCCCACCGACCTTGAATGTAAATCGAAGCGAAATAGAAATTACCGGTGTATGAGCCCCGATAAGGCCACTATGTCCTTGTCCGAGAGACCCATCCCGTAAAAGATGTCCCTTAGATGTGGAGGACCTACGTCCAAAGCAATGACAAGTTTAGAAAAATTTCAAATACCCTTTAAGCAAAATGTACGTGTATTTCACCAATAAGAGAATTATAACGCATGAAAGATCTCCTATGGATTTAGAGCTATGATAAGTTATGGATAGGCAGTGGATTGTTAAACGTGAATATCACAAATCGATAAGCTTAACCAAGCTGCGGTTGAAGGCCTCCTTTCGATCGGCTACAAAGAGTTGCGGATGTAAAATATCATGTGAAATATCAAACTGGGTTTGCATGAGTAGTAATATTCTTTTAAATATAATCAAACATCCCCTGAAAACATGGTCATAATGAGTCTCATACACATATAGTCTCTCTCACCTAATGGCTCGCTTTTCTTATATACATGTTGTCTCTCTCCACATCACGGCTTAAACTTTTAGGTTGGATATTCTAGCACTGTTTCATATGACAGATCAAGAGTTCAAATCCCAGCACTTCTCTCTCAAGTCATTCTTCGTAGTGAGTTCACAACAGCTGGCTCATACGAAATAGGCACTGTGCCCATTTTGCTTGTGCAGTTCTTAATCTGGAAACTTACTGACATTTAGATGGGATGTACAACATCGGAATGTCAGTTAGCTCCGATACCTCTTTTTCCACTGCGCTTCTTATCTCATTCAAATCATTCCTCTGGAAACTTACTAATTGATATTCAGATGAGATGGACATACATTTCAATACTAACAGGCCACAACCATAAGAAAAACAATAAATAGTTATTTAACTTTTCGCCTGGAGCAACAAGAAGCACGGTAGGCCATAATATTTAGAGGGAGGGATGGAGGGAAATAAAGGGAGGCCAAACAACAAAGGGAAAGTTGACACAACAAAATACCTCGATTAGCATATGGAAGTCTTCCTTCGTTTGGAGAAACTCTTGAATCCTGCGGATAGAAAAAAAACTTAATAAGGCACTCGTTGGAATTATCTTGCTCACATACAGCTAAAACAGAGTACCTTTCTTCCAGGAACAAAGTCGATTGTGGGACCTCCAGTGACTTCTACTGCAACAACTCCTGCTAGCTGAAACAGGCATTTCGCTCATAATGATCAATACTCACAATTGATAGACCATTTTTAATAGTAACCACTAAAATTGATCAGCTAAAATATAACATTATTCAACCGCTAAACAACCAAGAAAAATACCAGTTGAACTAGACAGAGGAGATTTCCTATAAGCAACTGAGAACTAAATTCCCAAAGGACTAAAAATAAGATAGATAAAGATTTGCTCCTAAAGCATCTGAAAGTAGAGAATTTGTGGGTAATGCCAATTAAGGGCTTCACTACGTGCATGCATATTAGTTTTGAAGATGTTGCATGCTGGAGGGCAGAAAACATCAAAGTTACATGGCAAGAATTCGAAGTCTTTTTCAAACTAAGCTTGTTATATCAACAATGATTTTGTCTGCCTATTTGGGGAGCCAACTCGTGATATGTAAGACAGAAGAACCAATCCTTTACACAGTCTTTTCACCTGGTATAGATCTGCATGTGTAATCCTCGGTTATTTGGACTTCACCTCCTCTGTATCCAACAGAAAAGCAAATGTAAATATACTGACTGAAGTTATATCTCAACTCGCATTTGTAAAAAACTCTACTCATCAAACCTATGACCTTATCCATGATGGGTTCCTAAACTTGTATGGTTGAAACTATCGAAACATAACATATCTACGGGTTGACTCAAGTAAAACATATGCAACAGTCTTAGGATTTCCTTGGTCAACAATCATGGAAGCTTTAGACGAGAATACTAAACCACCCATGTTAAGTGTGCTCTCGTAAACCGAACATAGGATAATACATATACCTCAACTTTATGAGACTGTAGGGATTTCTTTAAAAGAAGGAACAAAAAGGAAAGACGAGTCAAATTGAATGAACCTGAACATATTTGGTTGCTGCAGGTACAATGTTCACATTCTTTGCCCCCGCAAAAGCTGAAAGTATACAAGTTCGGCCTCGTCGGTTCACCGCCTTACCCAGTTTCCGAAGACTGACTTTCTTGTCTTAGCAACAAAATTACGCGTAAAGAAAGCGGCTGATTGTTCCTTAGTTCTTATGCATGATATGCCAAAGTTTGCTATAGATTTTTAACAAGGAAGAAGAGAAAAATGCTGCACCAGCTTATTTACCAATGAGTGCTTGTGATCCGAGGAATTGGGTGAACAAAAGCATCGGCGTCCCACATGTCAATCCGATGAACAACAAGACGGAGATTTGGTGCTGAACATCTTTTTTCTTGTGCGATGAATTTATCCAGTTAACTCGGAGGAGCAAATTCAGTACCGATGAACACCTCAAACATATGATTACATCCATTGCAAAGAGATGCGCCAAAGGTACTTGGAAGCAATCGTACATCACGGCAGCAGGATGTAAATTTGGCATTGACTTTTATGAGAAATGCTGTTGTTAAGCGAGCATGTTAGTCATCCTAAAGTCTACTATATCATTCTACTCTCAATTCTAAAATGTCACCGATCGCGCTTAAACTACACCGTAACAAGAAATTATTCATCTAAAAAGCTCGGAATGCTTACCCCATTCGCGAGCGACGTGGCAACCATATTTGAAGTAGCAATCGACAGGAACATGAACGGAAGATTCATGTTGTCGCAGAACACCGTCCCGGGACTGTTAATCCGAAAATTGCACCGATGATTAGACTCATAAGCAAGCTTCTTGCCTTTTTCCCCGAAACCGATGGAGCTCTAATTGAATCGAGCTCAATTCGGAGGAACTTCAACGATCAATCAAACTAACCTAAAGCAGCGAGCTCCGTCGAGCTTCGGCGGCCGATCACGGCCGTCGAGATGAGACTCATCAACGGAGCGTTGATCCACGGCCCGTTGCGAGCCCCGAGAATATAATGATCTCCTTGATTTGTCGGGGCGGAGGCGGAGGGGCGTCGACGTCGGAGTCGGGGCGACGGAGGCGTGGCGTCGAGGCGGAGCCGGAGGGGCGTCGCGTCGGAGTCGGGGCGACGGAGGCAACCTTCGAAGGGGCCTCGGTGTCGCGGTTCACCGGAAAGGTCGTCGGCGTCGGCGTCGCGGGCAACCCGTGGAGGCGGAGGCGGAGGCGGAGGTGGAGGGGCGTCGGCGTCGTGCGGGGAGCGTAGGCGGAGGGGCGTCGTCGAGTCGGGCCAACGAGGCAACCGACCGGCGGAGGGGCGTCGGCGTCGAGTCGTTCGAGGCGGAGGCGGAGGCTGCGTCGGCGTCGGGGCGACGGAGGCAACCGCGGAGGGGCGTCGGCGTCGCGGCAACTGTGGAGGCGGAGGCGGGGCGGAGGCGGAGGTGGAGGGGCGTCGGCGTCGGCGTCGTGCGGAGGAGCGTCGGCAGCGTCGGCGTCGTGGGGCAACCGGCGGAGGAGAGAGAGCAGAGAGGAGGGGAAAGAGCATATGGAAGAGCAGAGGAGGCGTCGTGCGATTTTTTTTCTCCCCGTAACGGAACGGAGAACAGGGAGAGAGAGGAGAGAGAGGGAGTCGACAGGTCGCAGAGGAGAGAGAGCGTCAGAGTGGTGGGCCCAGGAGCGGCGCGCGCAAATTTTAAACCTCTGACGCCGTCGCCTACGTGGAGCCACGTGTTGGTCGCTGAATGGTCTTACCCAACGCCTACGTGGAGGGTAAGACCCAGCCAATATTTTCTCAAATATTACATGAAAATGGAAAATCTGGCAGTTACCAAAAAATATTATAGAGGAAGAGAGAGAAGCCCTAGCGTTCCCATCTATTAAAATTTGAATTGTTTGACTAGAGGATGAAAAAGGGAATATGCTATCTCAGATCTTTTTTATGCTTTTTCATAATTAATTGATTATAATACAGCCAACGCGACAATAATGGTGTTTTAGAATATGGCAAATGAAACATGCACGATGTAAATTTATTGTCTCGTTTTTTTCCTATGGCTACAGAACAAATGGAAGTCCACGTTAAGTTGAAAAGGATATTGGGTTAATTTTTTTAATCAACTTATAATTGTTAATTAGCTAAGAGACAAATATCCCACATATACATTTAAATATTACCCTCTTGGTTGAGATTGCCCAACCTAATTTCTTGCTTCAATGATCATCTTAAATGAGACCTTTTGGACATGGAAAAAAGTGATATTCATCCGCACATGTTGATTGTGTTAAAGCATCTCAAATCGTACGTATATGACGTTTGTATCATACGATCTCCCTTCAATTATCAACTTAAATTTTTGGATTGAACTTTCTAGCGTATCAAATGTGGGTTCTACCTAATTTATTTCAAATGTGCGGTCCCCTGTTCGTCAAATTCTATTTTGTTTGCGCGGCCTCGTCCCTCCACATTATTTCATGGAAACATGTCTACCGCGCATATGAACAGTGAACACAGCTCCATGTCCTCCACCGTTGGATCAAAGAAGTCCCGTTTGTCTCATCCAGAGCGCAACTAAATTTGGATCGGAATAGACCTGTCCCAAGCTCCTGTAGGCATAATAAATGATCGATATAACTAGATAAGAATGGACCCGCCAGCAATTTTTTTTATATAAAAAATCAAATTATAGAAAATTATAAATTATCGTGGGACCCATTTCTTTAAGAATTTGTGGCTTATAATAGATTATTTTTCTCACAGTACCTTAACGACTGATATCTAGCAAAGCCTTTTATTTAAAAGTTAATGAGTGTTGTTGAGTCCTTGTTTGAGTAATTGATGTAATGCTTTGAAATTGGAGCTAGAGATTCATGTAAACATTCCATTAATCTACTATTGATCCCTTGATTAAATCACAAAAGGCTCGTGTAGGAGAAAATTACCTAATCAATCATGAGCTTATAGTACAAATGCTAATTCGGTCATAAATTTTTTCAATTTTGCCAAATTTAGTCATAGACCTTTGCGTGAAATTTTAATTTATTCCATCTTATCAATTTTCACCGGAAAATTGTCAATTTGATAATCTATTTGTCGTTGATCGTCCTACGTTGCACACTTTCATGTCAATAATGGACTAGATTAGAACTTTATTGTAAATATTTAGAATTAAATCGATAAAATAAAAAAATTCGTACAAACTATACTTTAAGATTGATTGTACGATTCCTCAGCTCACACGGTCCTCCTTTTATTCCCCTCTACTAAAGAATAATGCCGACGTTTCTCGTTTCTCGTCCACACATCCGGCAATATCTATCGATTCTCCTTGTCTGGGAAAAGAAAAAGTTCCATAACTTTGTTGAAAGTGAAAGAGTTAGCGGCATGGAGTTTAGCTCATGTACCTCCAATCTATCTTCCTATTAAATCTAAATTCACTTCAACCAAATCTCAACCGACGAGACTCAGCACGTAAAAAGGGCAAGAAAGAGAAAACAGTGGCACAATTACTGCACATCTCAAAGTACAACATATCCATTAGTACTAGAACATAAACGACAAGACATAAAGCATTACAAAGGTGAGTCTAATCCATCCTTTTAAGCTCTTATTTGTGTGTTGCCGACGAAAGGATCTCCTCGCGTTAGCCAGCGTCGCTAGCTAAGTGTTCGGACCTTTCTTAATGCCACAGATTAGCGGGGGCAGCATAGACTCAGACATAGACACAAGACACACGTCGATCGAAGCTTTGAACGACATTAAGAAAAGAAATCCGAGGAGGAGGTTCAGGCGATGTAGAACATCGGATTCGGGACCTTGAAGGTGCGGTTCCCGACGTGACTCCCCAGCAGATCGCTCCACTGGTCCCCCATGTTCCCCAGGATCCTGTAGCCCGCCCCCTCCAGCTCCTTCCTCTTCTTCGACTTGTACACCATCGCCGTCGTCCCGGATTCCGACGTCTGCCTGCGCCGACGGACGTTTCACCGTTCTTAGTTCAGGCCCGGGGGCGGAGTAGAGAGAGAGAGAGAGAGAGAGAGAGAGAGAGAGAGAGAGGGTCGGAGATGGGAGTAAAGAGGGTCTTTTTTTCTTTTCTTTTTTAGGCTTACTTGAGGATGAGCTTCTCCCAGGTGTGGTAGCCCACCTTCTTCATGTTGTAGATGGTGATGGACCTCAGGCTCTCGGACTTGCCGGAGAGGAACACGATCTTGAACCCTAACTTCAGCAGCCTCTTGTACAGGTCCAGTATCGCCGGCACGGCGGGCGCTTTGCCCTCCATCTCCCATTCCTTGAACGTCGTCTCGTTGTACTCCTTCGCCCTGAGATCATCGAAATGCCGTAAGAAAAACACCTAGTTGTTCTCGTTTAGCACATTCATGCCTGCCTTAGGAGACCCTTTTAAGTTTTACCCGAATGCATTGTCGGGGCGGGCGTAGTAAGGGAGGTTGGAGAGGGCGGTCTCGTCGAGGTCGAAGATCCAGACGTCCTTCCCGTCCTTCTTGAGCGTCAGCCCCTTGGCGTAGTCGTACGCCGCCCAGGCCGCGGCGTTGCAGTCCTTGCGGTACTGGTGGCCGAGCATGTAGTTCCCGACGTAGTTCTCGCAGACCATGGGGACCAGGTCCCAGTCCTTGATGTTGTCGGTCTCCACCGCGAGCCGCCAGCTCAGGCAGGAGACGCCCGGGATGTGGTGGCCGCCGGAGCCGGCCTGCGGCCGGAGAGGGTGGATCTTGTCGGGCACATCGCCGGCGAGGGTCAGCGATGCCGGGACCGCGATGGCGAGGAAGAGGAGGATGAGGCTCGTCGGTTTCATAATTCTCTTTCGTTCTCTCTATCTCTCAATCTTGAAGCTGAATTATTAGTGAAAAGGCTGTACTCAGTGATTTGCATGCATGCAAGGATTGGCTGTCCTTTATATAGGCAAAAATCCCGAAACGCCACGTCCCCACAAAAATCTCGAGAGATTTTAAGCCTTTCTTTTGAATAGCTGATCGATCTTCACTGTATCCATATGCTTATCCACATTTCACGTGCATTGTGAATGCAGAAGATCTACGCTCGATTTATTTTGTAAAAAATAAATGATTCGAATGGTATCATCGCTTACATCGCTTATAAAAATGAAGAAACAAAAATTATTTGTATAGTGCACGGATGGTGAAGACATTTTCCATGGGCAAATAATTAGAAATGATACAAGCAATCATTTTAAAGAAAAAAATATTTTCAAAATCATTCATTTCTTATGACATAGATGGAGCTCTTTAAACTTGGAATTTAGCATCGAGAGAGATTTATATCGAATGTTAGCCATGGATCTTATGATGATTTTTCTGAACTAAAGAGTTCGAGGCTAGAACTAGCATCATGTTTTCTTTAAAACAAAGAGACAAGAAAGTGCGGCCATTTTCCAGCACGATACTGACATTTCGTAAAAGGAAAACAAAGGATACAACAATTATTGTAAAATGCTGTTGAAACTCCGCCAATTGCTTTAAATATTGTTAGATTAAGACGCGATTATCCTCTCGTGCATATGCTAGACTTTTGGCCTGAGATTGAAGCTTAGAAATATATATCAGGAGAGGAAAATATTGGTTTGGAAGTGTTGGAACTTAAAATTTCTCGGGACCGCTACAAATTAAGTGTTTTGAAGCTAATACAGGCTAAAAATACATAATTGTACGATGAAATGACAATTGAATAGGACATTTACGACATAAATAGGGTAAAAATAATCTCCCATGTAGCTGCAAGAATATCCTCCGGCATATCCAAACGTACAGTTCCTGCCTCACCTCTTCACCGTCCAAATGCTTTGGAATTTCACCGGAAACATGCACTAATCCTCTGGCTTATATGTAGAAAAAAAAAAAAAACATCTGTATTATTGATTTAAACTGTTAAATAACAAAGTCGAGTAATTCGTACAGTAATCACGTTTATAACATTATCCAAAAATCTGGAAAAAATTTAGTTAATGGAGGACCCTCTTCCTAATTTTTTTTTTTTTTTTTTTTTTATTTTTTTAAAGTTGTACAGATAATTCTCGTGACTTTTCAGCCAAGCTTTTGTTGGGGCACGTTTTATTCGTGAAACCGTCACGATCGGTCCCCAATCGTCAGGGACAAAAGACCCATTCATATCTGCTTTAACTAGAAAAAAAAAAACGAAAAAAACGAAAAAAAACAAAGCATCCAACTTCAATTCAATCTGACAAAGGAGATGAGCTTTTTTCTTCATGTCTTTTTGTCACTTTTTCATGCATTTCACCCAAGTGAAATTTTACGGTGGATGGATAAAAGACTTATAACAGGTCATAATTCCTTACATTTTTCAATGCTCCTTTGATTTTACTTATTAGTGGGCAATTACATAACGATAAAAAGCACATCTTATTTTCCACTGGGCTCCTGTGGTGTATATAGACGGCTTCCTTTGCGTCAAACTAAGGTTATATTTATTTTACAGAAAATAAGTGATTTAAAAAATATTTTTAAAAAATAAGAACTTTTATTGCTTACAAAAATAAATGAGTGAAAAAGACTTCCGCCGTTCACGTAAATGTTTAAACACAAATTTTGGTCAGTAACGGAAACATTTTTTGTTAATTAATTATTTCAATTGATACACGATTAATTTTAGAAAAATATTTTTAAAATCATTCATCTTCTGTGAAATAAATAAATCCACTTTCTTGATCCCCCAAAGAAAAGATATGACACGTTCTAAACATGTAGAAGCAGTGAGATCTGAAATCGAACTCAACCGCCACCTTTTTTACACATGAATGTGCAGTAAAAGATTCCAGAAATTACACGATACATTGCAAAACAAGCATTTCGACAACGTCCTTGATCACTTTACAGGACCCGAGCTAATATGTAAACTATACCGGTAAAAAATGACATTGAAGATATCATAGAGATACTCACAATTTTTACTTCACAGCCAGAGTTTTTTTAATCTTCTGATACCAATGAGTGCAACCTCCATATCATAAACCCCCTTTCAAGCTCTTAACGGACCTGACCTTCTCAACCACGTGATGGTGGAGACTCCAATGTGATCTGTAAATGTCACATCCCTCTGAATGAGTATGTAATGATCGATCACAAACCAATCTCGCCTCGGTCAGTTCATGCGGTAAACACGGCGTTTATGACTTCCTTCAAATTCCGACACCCTACGATGAGCATGTCGCCGAAGGATGAACTTGCGAGAGCCTTCTCAGCTGACCTTGGGACGATACACATTTTATATCCGAGCTTTGCCACAGTGTGCACCCTCTTCTCGATTCTGGGAACCTAGAAAGGACGGCATCGAACTTATTGACATGGCAAAATCAAATTACAAAGGAAGAGGGGGTAATTGCAGTTGCCTTGGTGTAATGAAATAAGTTGACTGAAAATTTTGGAAAACTGGATCTTACCACGCGAAGCTCGCCACCGAGGCCAATCTCTCCAATAAAAGCAACGCCAGAGGGAATGGGAAACTCAAGAAAGCTAAAGAAAGCGCATGAAAACGGAAAAGGGAAGGAAAGAAAAAAGATTTAAAGTTCATGAACAACACATTGATGCACTAAATTTATTGGTGCCAGGAAAACGAAACTGATGCCATAAAAGCTCATATGTTTAGTGGCATTGCAGTTCTCATTCATGCGAATAATGGACATCAAGAACATGACAAAAAGCGCACCTGCTGCAGATTGCTGCTGCTACGGCAAGATCACCAGACGTCTCTGCTAATGTCACTCCACTCACCACATTTAAGAAGATGGCCTAGAGGAGGAAATATCAATTACAATTACACAAGATACTCAGAATCCTTATTTTTGTAGCTCACATTTTTCAGAAGCTGTAGGTGTACGACGAATTAAGTCAGATGCTAAGGTCTGGTAATATGTATAAGAGGGAGATAGTATGCAAGTAGTGAAGGCATAAACAACTAGAAAAAAAGGTAGATAAAGCGTAATTGATCTCACATTTTCCTGAAGCTTCAAGCCAGCTTGCTTCACTAAAACCTATGAAGAGCACATGCAACAATAGTTAGCTTATACCTTCCGATTTCTCCATGCAGGGGACAGAAGCTTTCAGCTTAGCTCAATAAAATAAGGCCAAATGGCCAATCATCACACTTTCATGCTTGATTCTCTAGCCATTTACCAGGTTGCAAACAAGACACCTTTAAAATTAATGTGCATACAAGCACATACAAATTTTATAGCCTCAGTTCTTGGCCTCGCAAAATAGAGGTGAATGTTTGGTTTACAATGCAGCTTGTTATGCAGAGGGTTGTCCTCGGAGATATCTCATTTCCATACCCACCCCCCCCCCCCCCCCCCAAAAAAATAAAAATAAATAAATACTAAATAAGGAAAGAAAAACAAATGTCACTAACCGAAATAATCATGTCTGCTCTACTTGCTTGGATGCCATTGACCTGTCTTGAAACTGTAGAGCTTGATAAACATAAGGCCTACGGCAAAGTTACAATAGTCAGAATGAAGAAGACAAGAAATAACACCCCACATGGCAGAGTCAACAGCAAGGATGATCCTAGAACAGGCATTAGCATCGTGGATGAAGAAAAAATGTCAATAAACTTTGCCTGTCCAAAATAAATGTTTCTGAAAATTTCAGATCTTTCCAAAGTAAATTTGCTAACCTAAAGTCCATTGACGTACCCTGAGTATTAACTATTGGGATGAGCAGCTTCACGTGTCAATGATGACTGTTGTAGTACAAAGAAAACTGATTTGTGGAAAATCTACCTGAATTTCAAGAAGAAAGGTTCGGGATCCATCCATCACAACAGCAACAGCTAATCCAGCCATGACTTCTGATTCAGAATGCTCTTCACTTAATAAGATCTCACTGGGATTCAAGACAGCTTCTAGTCCCAATGGTGACATTTCAAATACGCCAAGCTACATTAGGGGAAAAGAAGATCTAAGTGTCCCAACACCTTGAGAGTTCAATTCTGCTCCACAAAATAGGGATATTTTAACACGCCAATAATCTTTTAGCATGAACGCGCTTTAACTTAGTATGCAATGTATGTGAGAGAGAGAGAGAGAGAGAGAGAGAGAGAAGGGGGGGGGAGTGCAGTACTTTTATGAACCATACAAAAGGAAGCTCCAAAATGGAGCAATAGTCGCCCACGGTGAACACTTCCAAGCAGATAAATGTTTCTTCTATCCACAATTGTATCAAGATGACTGGAAAAAGTTTGAGATCAACTTTGGTAATCATGATCTAAATGTGTGCCAAAGCAAACAAATAAAACAAAAATTTGACTTAAAAAATTGCTCATTAAAGCAGCTTTCAAAACAAAAGAACAAGTCAAAGATACACAAAACTGCCTAAACAAAGAAAAGAAAACAGCATGAATTCTGGTCCATGTGTTAACACAACACTTAGTGGAATGCATACCTCATCGGTGGACCCAAAGCGATTTTTCACGGATCGCAGCAGACGATGGGTAGAGTGCTTCTCTCCCTAAGAAATCAAGAGAGAGGTTTTGATAAGATGGTGCAAAGCGTTTACTTGTCAAGAAGCTCATACATGTAGCATACCTAAACTAAGTATGATACGTTAAAGAGAAAAGCACTGCAGTTATTATTGTATGAAATACACAAGATAACACATGAAACTACTTGTTAAAATGAACTGTTGCCATCCCTAAGAAACAAAATCGATCCAGAAGTAGCTGATAATTCTTTTAGGTTACCCCGACCATTGACCCATTGTATGCTAAGATTACTTTTGAATCAAATCACTTCAATGACAGGAAAAGAATGCATTAAGTGACTCTAGAAGACCTAAACTGAGATGCTACAGTTATGCCACAGCTTCAGCAAATCCACTATCAATACAACGAAAGAAATGTTGATAAAGGTACGAACTTCCAGATACAAAACGACATCCACAATGTGCTCCAAAACTCTGGGACCAGCAATTTCTCCAGATTTTGTCACATGTCCAATCTGAAACATACAATCAATAAGAGTGGACTCACATAAGCAAAATCTTCCAGAAAGATTGGTCGTTACAGCAACTAGAATATCACCAAGACACTAAAGATGTATGGGATGACATAAATGCTATAACGTCATATAGGAATAGTCCAAATTTGTGGGTAATTTACCACGTACAAAACAAACGATGAGACTAATAAATTTTGAATACCAATAGAACAGGAATGTTTGTCTTCTTTGCAAAACGAAGCAATGCTGATGTACATTCTTTCACCTGCCAGACACCAATGTCAAGATCAATCATACATTTGTCCTTGGTGCATTTATAAAGATAGTCAAGATGAAGCAATCAATATCATTTCTCTTAAATATTGGGTAAAGTTGCTTGGTTAACCAATAGAATTTTCAGAAAAGCTCATTTAAATATGTGATGACGACCACATGCCAGTAATACCGGTCAATCTCACGAGAGAAGTGAAAAAACTTTAGGCAAAAAAACTTTTGGCAACACGAGATCACTTAACAAATTAGAGTGCCCTAAACTCAATCACCAATCTCCTGAATTCAGATCCAATTTTGCTTCTTGCAAGGGGGTAGATTGCAAAGATGTTACCTGTGAGAGACCTCCAGCACTTCCAGCCACTCCTTTTAGATAAACTGTCTGAATTGAATCGATAATCAAAGCTCGAGGTGAAAGAGCTTGAATTTTTTCTAGTATGTCCTGCAGAACAAAACGCATGTCAGGCCTCACACAGAGCAGATGCATAATCAGCACCTTTGAATTTGTGACAGACCTGGACTCTCTATATCCAAACATAGAGAAATTTTTGAACGTAGACAACCCATCAAAAGGTTCCTTTAACAAACACATGTTTCAATTATTTTCCAAGGAATTATTATCCCCATTGAACTTTGGGTCTATCAGGTTATTAATGGCAGTTCAAGGATCCAAATCAATTTACACATGAAAAATCAGGACAAAATTGTAAAAGCAATTTGAGAGGTATGAATAGCTGCTCAGTGCAAATTTCCTGAGTTTGCACTCACCTCAATATCAGTGCTTGAGTACAAATACAGTTCTTCAGTTCCAATGCTTAGACGGTCAGCTCTGCTTCCAATTTGCTCCACACTCTAATACAAAATCAAAGAGATTCCTCAGAAGGGGAAAAGGTAGATTCTAAGTGTGATATGACAATGACACATACAGGTTGGCCAGAAAAAAAGATAAGCAACACATACAGCACATGCCTATCAGAGAAAATCTATATCCTCATTTCTATCAAGACTCCTTGAGTAAAATTGTCTCATGGCTAATTCTTAAGGTACAAGCCAGAGAAATCCTAAGACAGAAAATGCACAAGAGCCTATGTTTACAAACAAGAAAAACCGTCCGAAAGCAATAATATCTGGCAACAAGAATGAATATGCATGACAGCAAAGACCAGCAGAAGGCTAACATGAAAAAACCATTTACCTCTTCCCCAGAGACATATACTACTGGAGCTGATCTCCCAAGATCATGCCCTTCGGCAATCATTGCAGCCATCTTCCAGTATTAATATATGAGATGGACAAGGTAGGGCACAATGGTTAGACAGGGAGGTAGATATATACAGAACTTAAAATATTTTATGAATATTTAATATATCATCTAAGTACATTACCTGCAGCAACAGGGTACTCTTGCCAACACCAGGATCACCTCCCACCAAAATTAATGAACCTTTAGAGCCACAATGCAGCAAAATCAATAGCTTTGATAAAATTAAGATCTTCAAAACTTCCATACATCTCAAGTGAAAGTTCTAGTACAGCAGCAGATTCATGCAGACCATACAGCAAAAAAGTAGGTCGAACCTGGCACAAGACCACTGCCTAGCACTCTCGAAACCTCCTCTCCAAAGGGTCCATACCTAAACATCAAGCACCCCAAGAGATCATTTATTTTAAGGAATTAGAGCGACATGCACGTTTCTTTCAAAATAAATTAACAGAAGTACTAATGTGTCGCAATAACCAGCATGGATGGTTTCATCGAGGTGGACAACAGATTGTCATCAGGACCAAAGGTCATATCATCACTCTCGTATTACTAAAGAAAAGGAAATATACTATCATTCCAGCAAAATTTCATCAGAATCACAAGATACGCTCTATGATCCAACTCCTGGAAAGATGTTTCGAAGTAGATTATGTCAAATGTAGATAAGACAATAAAATCAACTCGACAACAACTCTCTTCAACTATTTATCTTTTTGTAGCAGCTGCATATAGGGTCCAAAGCTGACCAGTTACTAATTTCCCAGAACAGAACAAACTTACAGAGGAATCCGCCACTCTAACTGATTCAACCCCCTATTCACATCCGTCAACCGCTGCGGCCGCACCTCGCCAGCCCGCTGCGGCAGCCACGTCCTCACCGCATTCTCCGACACCTCGAAGCCCCTCACTTTCTCGCTCCCGCCGCCGTTCTCCTCCACCGTGAACTGCTTCATCGTCCCGGCGCTACGGCACGACCTGCACGAACCCCACCACTGTCCATCCGTGTACCCACATTCCGAACAAACCCAACAACTCCTCTTCTTCCCCTTCTTACCGCTCCCACCATACGAGCTCCTACCACCTCCAAAATACTTCCTTTCTTCGGGAATTTCACCATTCCTGCTCCTTGCTTCGCTCTCGGGACCCGACCCAGCTTCCCCGCCGCTGCTTCTGACCCAGCGGGCAGAAGGGTCGTAGACGTTGCCGACAGCGGGGGCGGCGTCGCTGGCCTCCGACTCGGAGCCCGAGGGCAAGGGCGCGAGACCGGGGTCTCGAGAGAGGAGGCGGCGATTCGTGGAGTGGATGCCGCGGTGGAGACGGGGGTTCTGGAGGGGCTTGAAGGAGGCGAGGGATGTGGGTTTGGAGGTGGGATGGAGGAGGTGCTTGTGGGTGCAGAGCGTTCTCAAAGCTCTCATTTCCGATGCTTGCATGACATGGAAAGAGGGAGGGGGCGAGAGAATCTAAGAAAGATGGAATCTTTAGGGCTTACTTGCAGAGTTCAGAGCGAGGGGAGGACGAAGACGTCAGCGCAAAACCCCGCGAAGTTCAAAGGTCAAGGGCGCTTCGGACGGGGAAGGACACTGATTTATTAAGGAATATTTCTTTAATTAAAGAAAAAGATTTTTTTTTTAATCTGAACTTAAATTTAGAAAAATGATTTTTTTATAAAAAAATCAAAGATTATTATTTTTTTTTTCAAAATTTGAGTAGATAGATAAAAAAAGAAAAACATATCCTAACACTTGTTCCTAGACCTTGATAGCAAGGCGGGGTCCCCTACTTGAGCCCAAGTCCATTAAGGCCGGGACGGGCTAGGGCTAGGGCTAGGGCTAGGGCAGGCCAGGTCCATGTCCATCAAGGCTGTGCCTCGGTCCTTAGTGCACTTGTAAGAGTTCGTCAAGGCTAGGTGTATCTTGCCTTGCATCGTCTCCATGGACCGTGTGCATTGATCTTGGCCATTCGAGGATCGTTCTCGTGGTCGAGTTGATCGATCTGGCCGAGTGTCTAGATTGACCTTGGTCGAGTGCATCGAGTTCATGGACTATATGGATGGGCCTCTGACCCTGATGCCCAAGCCCGGGTCCTTGGCTTTTGAGCCTTGGTTCATTGAGGTTGACCTAGGACTCGTGTGCAAGCCTAAGTCCCCCGAGCTTGTGCCATGGTCCATTGATGTTGGGGTCGGGTTTGGGTGTGGGGACCGGGGCCTAGCCTTGATAGACTCGGGTAGGGGTGCTAGGGTCTTGGGCCCAACCTTAATAGACTGGGTCTAGGTGCAGGGGATTGGATTTTGGGCATGGGGTTCGGGGCCTAACCTTGATGGACCAGGAAGCGGGCACCAATATCAAAGTCCTGGGGCCAAGCCTCGATGGACATTGGCTTGGGGTCCCCATGCCGGGCACTAAGGTTTGGGGCTTGGCTCCGAGGGCCCAGGCCTAGGTGTCGGGGACTTGGCCTAGCCTTTGTAGACCCTGGTCAAGGTGTGAGGTAGTTGGTCATAGGCATCGAGTTTTCGGCTTTGGTTTTAATGACCCAAGACTACTACCCATGCTCGTGCTTGGGAATCTGTATCTGGACTTAAGACCTTTGTACCCATGCCAGGTTCCTTATGTACTCACACACAAATCATTAGCGTCCGGATAGCATATGTCTACTTAGAAAAATCAAATAAGATTTTCCTCCAAACAATGGAAAATTTTTTACAGTTTATTTTCAAGTCTCAACCACAGAAAAATATTGTCTTTTTCTAAAAAATAAATTTCCAAAATAAATTTTCCATAAATAGCACATTTTTACCTCCTTGTGAAATATATAGGAGTCAACATTATACTAAAAAATTGTTAATTGTAAATAAAATAATTAAATTACCGTGTCATGTCGTGTCATCCGCAATTTCTAGTTTGTAAGGTAAAGTGTTTTTCTCGATGCGTTTCTTGAGTTTTTAATTGATCCACCGTAAATTGATTAGTGAAGACTCCAAATGAAATTGATTTGCATACTAATGACTTAAATCTAAGTTACGAATTGGTATAGGCTTGGGAAAGCCTGAAATAAGTTTAAGCTTAATAATTCATTAGTTGAACTTTAGGTGAATCATTGTTCAAGGGTAGGTTGTGACAAACATGACTTAAGCATGTAAACAGAAACAAAAGTTTCAATAATGCTTATTTGTGAAGATTGTGAATAGTTGATGCAACCACTATCTCCATCTTCGTGAAATTTAATAATACCTCAGGATTATTAGGAAAATTTGAATGTCGATGAAGACAGAACAATAATTTATAGATCTTTGATTCTTTGATGTGTGATGATGATTGTGGGTCTTTAGGTAATATTTACCCCTCACTATTATTCTTGCTTGGCTTAAAACAAATATACCTTCAAGATATAGAGAAACAAGTTCAGCAATTCCTCAATTTTTCTCTTGAAATTTTTACCTTGAATGTGTTATCAAAGTTGTTCGTATAAAAAGAGAAGGAGAGAGTTACGAGAAGAAATTGTTATTTTGAACAATTGTAATGAACATAAATGCTTTGTTTTTATTTGTTTTTTGTTTTTTATAGACAACCGATTAATACATTTCTTGGTAATAAGTACTTTGGCCCCGTTTGGTTCAACTTTTGCAATGAGTGTTGGGCCTCCAAAGTTCATTGGAGAAAATGCAAAACATTTAACAAATGTTTTTGAGACTTCCTTGACTAAATGCTAAAATTCAGAATGCTGAAAGCCCAATGCAAGTCTAAAAGCCCAATGTAGGTAGGGACCTGTTTTGGACTTTTAGCATTTTGGAAATGCAAACTCTACTATTCATCGGTCACTATTCATCTTCTTCCTCATTCATCCACAACCATTCAGCTTCCTTGATTTGTTGTCGAAGATTGGGCTTCTCTGGCAATCGCCATCGCCGCCTGGGGGTCGTGCCTTCTTGTCGACCACCCCCTAGGG
Source organism: Eucalyptus curtisii (assembly GCA_017140595.1). Classification (NCBI taxonomy): domain Eukaryota; kingdom Viridiplantae; phylum Streptophyta; class Magnoliopsida; order Myrtales; family Myrtaceae; genus Eucalyptus; species Eucalyptus curtisii. The sequence continues at coordinate 36,868,685 of CM029503.1, read as the reverse complement.
TGGCATGACCTGCGACTCCGGTGGCGTCGCCTAAGGTCACCAGATCTGGCCAACCCAGGCAACGCTTGATCTGGCCACCGGCGGTTGGCCCGCGACAGTTGACCAGTAGTGCCCTCCGTCGAATTTAATTTTCAAACTTAAAGAAAAAAAAAAGAAAATAGCAAAAGTCCTTTATAAATGTGGATTTTACCAAATGGTATTTACACAAAAACTATTTTCCAATGCTATTTGAAGTTACAATTTACCAAACGGTATAGCATTTCGGAAAACCCATTTATCCCAAAGTTATTTGTATTTTCCTAAACCCATTTCCCTAAGGCCAAACCAAACGGCCCTTTATCCACACCATCACCATTTTTCATGATAAACTATGACCACTTTTCATGTTAACAATTACCTTTTTTTATAGCTAAGAGTCATATTTTTTCATCACCAAGCGTCACTCTTTTCATGACCAAGAGTTACATTTTTTTATGATAACAAATTATTTTAACAATTGAAAAAATTATCCAAAAAGTTATAATTTATTGCACTTTTGTCAATTTAGTCCTAAATATTTTAATTATGCTAATTGAGTTGTAAACTTTTCATGTTTTTCCAATTGATTCAGCTTGGTCGGAAATCACTAACATATATTTTTTCAATTTTTGTTATTAATTTTATTTTATTTTCTTTTCCTTCTTTACTTTTTTTTATTGTGGCGGGTGAGGGTCGTAAAAAAAGAAAAGAAGGAAAAGATAAGGGAAGAAAAGAAAAAAATAAAAATGAACAAGAAAAGAATAAAAAACAAAAAAAAATTAAAAAATGAAAATTGTCCACTTCAATATCGGCCATAGTATCATGTAGACAATTGATATCTACGTTAATAATTTCTGACTAAAATTGGCATTATTGGACTCAATTGACAAAACGTAAAAATATTTATGACTCAATTGACACAATTAAAATGTTTAGAACTAAATTAACAAAAATATAATAAATTTATGACTTTTTGGGCAATTCCTTATGGAGAATCCAGACATGATAATCTAAACAAAAGTAAAATAAAATTGGACATGATAAACTTAAGTATGAAGTATAGTTAACGTGCATACGGAGGACTATCAAGCTCCATTGTGGTTGTATCAAACTCACTTCTTCTCTCACTATTTCCCATTCTTTGGCTTCTTCCTGAACTGATCTCTACCGTCAAGCACTCTTTTAGTTCCGATAGAACATGGTTCATGTCTGCCCTTTCAACCGCGTTCGTTGGTACACATGCCAAGGCTATTTCCACCGCTTTCCGTACAGAACTGATGTTGAATTGGTCATTTAACCTCGGATCGACAATGCTTTGGATGTCCCCTCTTTCTACGAATGGAGTTACCCAGTGAAGTATGTGCATGCTGCCCTCTGGACTTCTTATAATGGCGGGGTGGCCCGTGATTAACTCGAATAAAACTATGCCGAAGCTATATATGTCGCTCTTCTGGCTCGAGTGTCCAAGTATATGAAACCTGAGGATTCAAAAGGAATTGCTGCTTTGATTAGTACGGCAATTGCCCAAGCTGCCTTCACAAAAATGTACTTACATACGTCTATCCAACATAAACATGTATGAATAGGTGTGTGGGCCTCTCGTACTGGTCTAAATTAGTACAGTTATTCCACTTCATAGGTGGAATGGAATAGTCTTTGTATTCAGAAATTTTGAGTCACTTACTCCGGATCGAGATAACCAGGCGTCCCCGCTGGACAAGTTGATATATAAGAATCCTGCTCCGTTACAAATTCTTTCGATAATCCAAAATCACAAATCTTCGCTTGCATGTTCTCGTTTAGTAAAATATTGGGCGTCTTTAGATCTCTATGGATAATAGGAGGTTTGCAGCCGTTATGCAAGTACTCCAATCCTGCACCGCCAGCAGGAAAAACTTGATGAAATGTATTGGGTAGCTCAACTTGTGGAAATGTCAACAAAGATGTCATCATCTACTTTATGTACCTTGAGCTGCATCGATTGCGATTTGTAGTCTCTGGCTCCAAGTCAAAACATTTGGGTTGTGTGCTGCTTGAAAGTAGAGAATTAAGGAGTATTCATGAAAGATGTGAAGCTTGTTTGCTATTGTATCCGTTAGTTGAGAAAGTCAATTTCATTTCCATGGTGCTATTCTGAATATCTAAATTGACCAATTAATCCAAAAGTCTGAACTATCGAAGAACGGCATTGAGATGAAATTATCTCGACACATGTCGCGCTGTTGGAAAAGGGAATATCAGACAAACCTGACAAATGTTGCCGCACATTTCCGTTGGACATGAATTCGTAAATCAATGCCATGTTTTCAAATTCTTCACAATATCCGATAAGTGAAACCAGATTTCTATGGTGAACGACCATCAAGAGTTGGGCCTGCACGTCAAGGTATCAGAGCTTGCCATGAGTAGAACTCCCAAAAAATTGAAAACATGACACATTGATTCTAGTTGTAGTAATGTTTCGAACCTCTCTGTGAAACTCCTTGCAGCCTTGCTTTGATGATTGAGATAACATTTTTACGGCAACTTGACTGCCAGTGTCAAGTCTGCCAAAATAAACTTTCCCAAATCCTCCCTCTCCAATTATTGTTCTAAAGTTATCAGTAATTCTTGCAACTTCAGTGGATGTAAAATGTCGATTTTTTGACAACTTTAATGTCCCGGTAGATCTTCCAAAAGTGGTGGTAGTAGTAACAGCAGCACCATCTGGAGAAAAAAACTTATCAGGTCATGGTCTTCACTTTGATATCATATATCTTCACTGCAAACAGAGCCTTTTTGAAAAAATATGTAATGACTTATTCTAAGAAGAGACTGTGTCGTGAAAAACAAACCAGAAAGAGCAAAGCGAGTAACCTCAACCAAATGAAGCATACCTTGAAATGCCTTTATTTACATGACTTGTGGGTAAGCGTTGTTGCAATAATGATATCATTAACCAATAACGCGTGCATAGTTTTTGAACATGAAACAGTGATGACATAGAAACATGATTACGTGAGTGAGGTCAAGTCGGTGCGTCATGTTTACTTTTTCCAGGCCCAATTGTGCAAAGGGCCACGAGCAATTGGACTAGCTAACCAGTTTGGGGTTCAAAACCCGACTCGGACTGACAAAATCACATGCAAGACTTTTGATTTTCCTTGCACATGCAATATGCAAAAGAGTTACTTTGGATTTGTCTTCTTTTGATTATCCACAATACTGCAAGAGCTCCCAATGAAATCAACACCAGAACAGCTGCAACCGATGCAATGATTGGAGCAACAGATATGCCCTTTTTCTTTGGCTGCACATTGTTGGTTGGACAATTGTCTGATTGGCAAAGATTTGGATTTCCATCTAAGCTGTCGAAGAATGTCAATAGTAGATGTCAATGCCAGAAGATTAGGGCATGAATTCATGGATATCCCACCCTGTGTGTGTATTACATATACAAGTTGATGGAATAAAAACTAAAAAAAGGCAAGTATCACTTTCATCTTTGTCATTCTTCAGTGTGAGCAGCAACGTACAGAACGAAGATGCAGATTGTATTGACAATAATTAGCGATTAAATGTTGTGTTACATTAGTGTGGCAATGAGCGAACCTTAGTAGCAACGACCGATCTGCCTTCTTCTTCAAGAGAGTTCGAGGAAGAGAGCCATTCAAGTTGTTTCCACTTAAATTCCTGCAAATATCCATGATTAGAAGTTGACAGCCATTTACTCGAGCTAGATAACCACACATAATAGTTCCATCAAAAGCTTAGTGACTCACAGAACTCTCAAGCTCGGCATTTGTGCTAAAAAGTCTGGCACGGACCCAGTTAATGAATTGTTGGATAAATCCCTGAACATAAGCCAAAAAAGTACTAAGAAACTTCATTTGCATGTACTTATTGAAATGTATAGAACAGGATAAGATAGATAATGAACATCGTGCTAATGATAAAGAAGTATGCTGCTTTTTTTGGGGCTTAGTGTTGTCCATTCTTTTTCTGTTCAAATTAAGTAAAATGAAAGAAAAACTGCCAATGCATACAGGGATACAACTGCTGTCAAATTGGAGATCGATGTAGCTATAAGTCCTTTCAGTCCACTAGAGCTCAGGTTCCTGCACATCAGCAGCTAACTCGATTAGAGTAAAATCCCACCGCTTAAAACTTTGAACATGGAAGGCATTGATTTAGAGACTTAAATTTCAAAATCTTCCTTTCTTCACATGATGTATTACCAATCTGTACTATAGTTATTGTCAACTAAACTTATCTTTCGAGACTTGTGCAGTTCCAATGCAGCATTGTGTCACAGAAAATATGTTTTTGTAGACTTACAATGAGATGATTCTTGGAGAACTATCATAACTACAATTCAGACCATTCCATGAGTACTGTGTAGGAACGCATGGATCACCCTGCCAACTTGCTCCCATCACCCCATATGCTTTCTTGATGTCATACACGGCATTAACTAAACCACCACATAAATAGCTACAATCATAAGGAAATCAAAGATTATCAAAACAAAAAAAAAAATTAAGTGGAAGCATAGATAATATACAATCATCAAGAAAAGTCGGTGAATTTGGAAGCTGCGCCACAGTGAAAACCTCGATGGCATTGAGGAGCGGTGGCAAACTAGAGCGGGCCGTCGCACTAATAGTCAAGTCCAAAGATAGGCCAGCTATGGGAAATGAGGCTATGGTCACCGGCTTTAGGTTCTCCAGCATGACGGTTTTCACGAATTCATTTAGTACATTTACCGTGAGTTCTCTGAATTGACCCTTTTGCAATTGCAATTCCACAAAGTGGAAGTATACATACCAGACAGTGGTGGAGTTCTCTGAGGTCCATAACAGACTCAGAGGATCAGTGACATTTTGTACTTGTGTGGCGGTCATCAAAACTTCGGATGGAACTTTATAGGCATCATTGCTTGTACTTGTCACGATGGCCGTCGTGTTGCTGACTGACGACAAACCACTATTATAAGTCTCCGCGTTCCAGATGCGATCATATACATCTTGCGGATGCCTATTAATGCCGAAGCCAGTCAAATAATCATAGTAGTAAGTGCAACATGATGAACAAACCGACACAAATTGGTTTGGGAATAACAGCACGTTTTCTATTGTTCATGCCGTTGCATAATGCGAAAACACATGATTAGTAAATGTGTATATACTAACACGTCATTTATAGACTGATGAATGTGGTCGACGTCCAAAATTGAAGGGCAATAACTAAGAAAATCACCTGTATGTGTTTAGGCTCCCCAAATTAGTTCTCTGGACGGATACAAGTGCACCGGAATTGATTTGGTAAGTCGAGTTATCTAGCAACCGCAACTCGAGAGTTGATATGAATGGAACTCCCGAGCCAGTATTCACCAAACAAACTTGTATGTAATCTCTTGGAGGAGTGTAAATAATCTCTGAATGTACATAATTTGTAGAGTTCACTGTGGTCCAATAGTTAACATCGATATGGAGGTCAAATGCTGGGGTTTGATTCTTGCCATCATAATTACCATACCAAAATGAAGCCCTGACCAAATATGTGTTGCCCCTCCCTTCATCTGGCTTTAAGGTGTAACAATTCCTTGTTCCATTGGGGAAGGTCCTGAGATTCTTTGATTGTTGTTGAAAGTCTTCGTAGATGTCATGGGTAGACACCTGCATGTTTGTTCCGGAATCTATAAACCCAGCATCGGCCTTATAGTATATGTCGAGGTCATCGTCAGGGTAATCATTAGGTGCCCCGCAATCAATGCTTATGAAACCTAAATCAAGGGGAAACCGGAGACTGTCACTTACTCTTCACTATTCATTAATTCGAAATATTAACAGTGTTCTAATTTTTTTTTTATTCTTTGTGATGTCCCTTAAACTTTCTTATAACTTTTTTACAACCGTATCAACTAGATAGATATTTCAGCAATGAAAATTACATCGGTAATAATTGGGTTGAGAATTGTAAGTTGAAAAGAAGTTATGATGGATAATCGGATGGTAAAGGCATCTGTGAAAAGCTTGAAAATTGAGATGTGATTTGCAAAAATAAAGTGAACTAGAGGATGTTACACTAGGGGTGGGTTTGTTTTGCGTAAAATGAATTATTTAGAGAATATTCTTTTTAAAAAAATATTATACTACTTATCAATATAAATGAATAAAAAAAATTTCATCTTTATGAAAATATTTAGATAATACTATTGTCGATAATGAAAATATTTTTTATTGATTAATTATTTTCAACGATATAAGTGACCATTTTTCAGAAAATATTTTTCAAATAATCTATTTTGGACGAAATAAACGGAGCCTAGGATCCGTGAATGTTTCCTTGAGAATCTCAAAGCAGCCTTAACTTTGCTAAATTGCTAAATTGCTAAATTTTAGTTCAAAAGATTGCTCTAAATAGTAGGCGCTCATTCTTGAAATCAAATTGGAGCATGACTACACTTTGTCTTCTGCTTGAAAAAGGAGGATCGCTAACGGAAGGAAAGGCAGACGCTGAATCATCACTCCTCTTTCCTTATGTCTCAACACTTCGCAATTCAATCATCACCATGCGAGGGGGGGGGGGGGGGGGTGAGAAAGGGAGGGAGGAAACCTGGATTTTGTTGCCCGCGAGCAATTACTCCTAGAGCTAGACAACCAATCAAGACATGCAACATCTCCAGGATCTTCATGGCATATCAAACTATCGCCGTTTCACAGAGAGAGAGAGAGAGAGAGACCTGGATTTTGTTGGGCTAGAGCCAGCAGCTTCAATCCCGGAGCTAATGAAGAAGCAATGGAAACACACCAGAGGAGGAGCAACACGGATCTTCCCATTTTCGGTGTCCAGAAGACAGAGAAAGGTCTCTTGCCAATATACATAAGTACATGCAACCCATATTAATAAAAGAACAATGCTTAGCTAACCGTACCGTTAGCTTGGAAAACGGAGGGTCAATCCTCAGCCACACATTTTGAATGAGAGAGGGAGACTTGTGTCTTGCTTGGAAACTTCCCAGTGCTTGTGTTTGAGGAAGGAAAATTGTTGTCGACATTCTTTGACTGTCACACCGTGACACGGTGATGCTAGCCCCTCTCTAAATAAAAGCTATGAGGTAGTGGGAATAGGAAAAATCCACAATGGACATACAATAATACATCAAAGTTCACTCTTCAGTTAAATTTGATCTGGTTAAGTATAAATGACAGGTTTAGACTTTGGGCCAGCTCTTGTTGTTCCACTAGCTTCATGTATACCGTGACTCTATTACAATATTTAAATATTAAACAATGTCTTACAACAACAGTTGAAAGCTTTTAAGAGTTAACGTTGATTTCACAAACTTTTTATATGCAATATTTCCATGTTATCATAATCAAATCAAATCGCTTGTCGATTTATATTTGTTTACCCAAGATATAATTAACTTAAGTCTTTGAGCGAAATAAAGTCTAATTAATTAGGTGAGACGAGTACTTATTTTGAAATTTGGGGAATGATGTATTTTGGAGTGCACTTGAAAGCTTCTACGCTCACCATTATTAATGATCACCGGTAAAAGTTTGTAGATATTTCATTTGCTTAATGATCACTAGTCCAATGACTTAAGTTAATTATATCCTCTGCATTTTAAAACCAAGTTTGGTAGATATTTAATTTGCTAAATGCAGAGGATAGAATGAAGTTTTAGATTAGCAAGCACTTTTATGTGCCCAGTTTCATTGGACTGAACCAGAATCAGTGGTTTGGTCAAATTTCTAGTCCCAAGACTAGCCGATCTAGTCCGCGGTTCCTAGTTTTGGAAACTAGTCCTCCCAATCCGATTCTCGATTCCTAATTGGGACCAGATTGGACTAGGAACTAATCACTCATAATCCAAACTCGTTTTAAGCAATTTCAAAACACAACTCGTGACAACTCAATAGAGTTTTTTAGAGCTGTTATCCAAGAGAGTTGACAGCATAAGAAAACTCCTTTATTATGATTGTTCCTTGGGGATTGGTATCTAAGAGTGGAAACACTTGAGAGTTGAGTGTTCGAGCAATTGTAATCTTCTTTTTGCTAAAAATTATGGAACCATCTCAATCCAATGTAGTTAGGTTTTATTTTTGCAATTTATTTCTCACTTAAATTTTTCACATTAGTTGTAAGAATTTATCATTGATTGATTATTCTAGAAATTTTGTTTGTATGCAATTATCGTTATGGATTTTATTAAATTCAAGTTGGAGAAATTTACTAACAGGAACGATTTCAATTTGTGGTGCATAAAGATGTGTGTGATGCTAAAGCCATAGTGTTTGGATTTAGCATTGGAGGGAGATGATAAATTTCCTCATACTATGAAAGCAGAAGAAAAAGTTGATATTTTGAAAAAGGCTAGGTGTATAATACTGCTGAATTTGGGGGATAATGTTTTGGCTGAAGAGATAAATAAGACGAGTGTAGATGCAGTTCGGGCGAAACGTGAAGCGTTGTACATATCAAAATCTCTTTTGAACAAACTTTTTGTGATTCAACGGTGCTTCACTCCAAGATGAAAGAGGAATGTCAATCCAGGATGACTAAAATATCACTTTATTCTTTGTCCAGTTTTGATGAGTAATTTCGTGGTTATCTAACGAGAGTAAGTGAATTCTACACCGTTTTCCAAAAGAATGATAGAAGAAATTGTAGGCCAACGAATGCAGAAGTGGCGCTATGGCTTGTCGATCAAAGGCAAAAACCCAAAGATGGATTCTTATAAAAGACGTAAGTTTAGATTAAAGTTTAGAGTGAGGAAAAAGCCGTTAAGATGTTACGGCTATCAAAAAGAGGGGGACATTGCAGGTGGATTGTCCATAGCTAAAGAAAGTAGAGAGATCACAGAGCGACGTGAATGTCACACGGGCCAGAGGGGAGGAGTCATACGTTTTGAGGGGGACTACCAGTTCAACTGGAGAGGAGTGGATCATGAATTCTGGATTCACATATCACATGACATCACATAGGGATTAATTTTCAGATTATTAATCTATTGATGTCGATTTATTTTAGAGTCTCAAACTTTGAAGGTTTTCATAGTTGCGCTTATGGTCATGAAGGGGAAGCGGGCAAGCGATCTCTACTACCTTCAGGGACAGACAATCATAGGCTCAACTCCTACAGTTTCATCCACATGTCCGAGAGAAGTATGAACATTTCGAGTGAGCAGAGTTTTCTGTGTGGGCATGAAATTTGGAAGATGGACTTTTGCGAACATTGTGTGTTTGACAAGCAGCACATAGTACAGCACAGCAATTCACAGGACCAAGGCACGATAGATTACATTTATTCAAACTTGTGGGTCCCTTCAGTTGAAAGAAGGTATTTCGAGTATGTACTAACCTTCATTTATGAGGTCGACTGATGACTTATTGATGATACTAATAAAAAACGTTGCCCATTTTTTTTCGTTAACGTGAAGAAATATGAATCCATGGATTTTGTTTTCAGATTAACAAAATCTGATATTCGACAATTAATAGGAATGGACAAGAATGTTACCCCAGGTATAAAAAATCTTTGCAATGGAGATCGAATCTACATTTACTGCCAAAGTGTACGATCCCGCGTGAAGAAAGCAATCCATTTGTCAAGCTTAAATGATGGAGGAGACTTGAGTTGCACTAGAAATGATGGAATAACACGGAATGTAGACCCCATGGTGAATCGCTTATTTATGAGAACAGAAACTGTGTGGTCCCATCACATTATTAAAGTTGTTTGTACATATATTTTCCAATCAAAAAGATGATTTCGGTGGGGCCCCCGACAGCAGGTAAAATCAGACTTGAGTTAATGTTTTACTATTTGTTTTGAATAATCTTCGCACTAAGTCCTCTATGATGTGAATTCATAAGAATAGATTTCCTTTCCTGCGCTAAAAAGTAAGATCGAAATTCTCCATTTCTCTTCTTTATTTGGAATAATGAAGGAAGTCCTGTCTGCTGCTCTTAGCTTAGTGGTGCTCATTGCTTCCGACTTTTTAAAGTGAAACATTATAAAGAACAAAATCCTAGGTCGTCGTCCTCGTAACTGGTGTAAAGTGCTTTGGATAGTGAGGGCGGTCAAGTCACGAAAAAAATCTCAAATTAACTTCTACTACCATGCCGCAAATCAAAGGGTGCGTATCGATCTTGAGGTGACTAAAGAAAGGATTGACTTCTACTCCCATGCCGCAATCAAATGTCCATAATTTCTCATGCTTTGTATTACAAAAAACGTTATAAAAAAAATTTCAAATTAAGTTTATTATGACACATTTATTTTAAACTTCTTTTTTGACATGAAAAAACCTCAAGGTATACCCACTATGACTGTTGTGACCTACTCATCGATAGAGAGAAAGAGAGATTTAGAGGTATTGTCTAAAAAATAAGCCTACGACCCTAATTTTATTTTAGATGCGAGCTCTCCCAAACCCATACCCAATGTGACATTAGACATTCGATTTTGATTTGATTTGTGAATTTCTACATAAGGAGGAGTTGCCACTAGTATATTGAGGTTGGTTAAAAATCAAGTGAGGCATTGGAGTGTACTTCACTTTCTATGCAATTAGAGAATCTAGGATTGGAGACTTGGAGAAAAAGTGTAAAAAAAGTCCTAAAACTTTTGCATTTGTGCCAATTTAGTCACATATGAGGGGATCTAGACCTAGAATCAGGGAAGACGAAGTAAATTTCCTGCAGGTATGCATCTCACAGTGGGCGAACCTCACCGTTCAAGCCCTTCAGAGACAGCCTTTTAGCAGAAAACTACTCAGCCCTTTAGTTCAGAGCCTAGAGACACTCAAAGGTGCCAGGATGTTTCTGTTTCTAACATACTCGAGCTGCCTTTCTTGGAGGAACCTATCAGGCTAGAGAAGGAGAGAGGAGTTTAGAAAGCCATAAGAGGTTTTTCACTAAAACACCCACTTCATTCAAGGGACTCTGCCTTTCACATTACAGACTCCTTGCCTTAAATAGGCAAAGGAAGACACAAACAGACAAGGACCAAAAGACAAAGGTCCAGATCGAACGAGCAAGGTGGCTCCGGAAAATTCCGGGAGGGAATTATTCGCACGCTTATGAACGTAGCATGCGTCGTGAACGACCTTCCCTAGCCTAGTGAACGGTAAAAGTGAACGATTGCTTTGCTGATAACTTTGTACGGACCATGATTTCAATGGTCATGTCCGTCTCGGGCGTTGTAGGCTGTTGTGTGAATCTTCATCCGAGCGTAGCTTTGTCATGAAGAGATGTTCTTCATATTTTTGTGCAAGGGCTTCAAGCTCTGCTGGTGAGAGAATCTGTCTTGACGAGGATGCTTCTTCTTGTTCCCAGTTTGTGTCGTCATCTCCTAGACGGATACATGGCTGGGACATACTTGGCATGCTTGGCTGAGGCCAGTTGTCTGGATGCTTGTAGAAGGATGATGAAGATCCTGGGGTATTGGGGTCCTGGGACAGAGGTCCTCCCCACCTAGCATAGGGGTCTTGTGTTGCTTGGACAATGTGATCAATATCTGTCATTTCTTGTTCTTGGGATGATGCAGCTTGTCTGAAGTCGTTGAATGCTTCCTGTGCTTCTGGTGGAAGTTCATAATGATCCCATATGGCAGGGGCATTATAATTCCGTTTCTTGAGGGATGATTTTGTTTTCTTGACAAAGGATTCTTTGAAGTTCTCGATGACGGTATTCACAACATCGAACCGATCCTGGATAGGATTTATGAATTTTTGCTTCTCTGCTGTTCAAATGAGGTTTATAGGAAGTGGTTCCTATGTCTTGTGGTTCATTAATTATGGTACCATTATTTGTGAAAAAGTGCCATGGACGTTTAAAAAACAAGATGGTATGGACTTCAGGATTTGATGTCAAGGGTCTTAGTTCTTTCTCTAAAAGTTGTTTCCACCATGTTGGGGGATAAAACCAATTTAGAAAGTCTAAGAGATTTTTGTCGCTTTCTTTTTCAACATTACCTTTGCCGAGTAGAAAAATTCTTGTGAGGTTGGCAATGAATCTTCTGGTTGGGATTTCCATAGCTATCAGGTACTTGTTGGTTAAGTACCATAATAACTTCTTGAGTTGATCGGGAAATCATCTTCCTTCCGAGATGAGAGGATGGATGAATGGGTAATTTGTGTTTAACCCAAAAGGACAGAGAATGGAGCCTCCATTAGATCGAAATAGCTCAGTATGGCATTGCCACATGAGACTATCCATATTCTCTTTGAGGTGGTCTTGCTGGATTTCTTCAATAATCTCCTTTTATACTTCCATTTTAGCGAATCTTTGATCTTCTCGATATTGTATTTCTTTCCATAATTCAATATATGGAAAGCGTGTCTTTTGATGTACATGTTAATCTCCGTTAGGTATTCTTGGTCTTGACAAAAAGTCGGCAAGCACATTTTTCTTTCCAGGGGATGTGTTTGGTTTCAAAAGAATATTTCGAAAACCATTCACCTAACGAAGCAACCGGGAATTTGGGATTTGCTTTTGTTTGAATTTGGTCATTTGTGGAAAAGATGTCATATCTAATTCTACTAGGAAATGATGACCAATGAGATGAAATTCAAATTTTTTGATCCCGTTTTCAACCGCTAGGATTTCTTTGAAAGTGGAATGATAATGCATTTCAGCCCGAGAAAATTTTCCACTTTTGTGAGCACAAAGATATCTCTTACCATCAATTTCTTCAAATAGGATGGCTGCCCGGTATTCATCACCGGCGTCGGTTTGAAGAATTCTTTTTCCCCGTTGATGGTATTTGCAATGGTGGGAGATTTTGCATGATCTCCTTAAGCTCGGAATCGCTTTGGTCTCGGATTTTTCCCCAAGGCGGGGATGCTTCTTTAGCATTGACTGAGTGGAATCGGCGACTTTGCAATATTTGGAACAAAATCCCGAGATAATTATCCCCCGAAATTGCTGAACTTGCTTTGTGGTGAAGTTTTCTTCGGAAACTTTAATAACTCCCGTGCAATGTGAGGCCCTGGATAGTACGTACCTTTGTTGAGGTGCATACCGAGAAATTCAATTTCTGTCTGGGCAATATTCATTTTCCTTTGTGAAAGCATAATGCCATGCTTTCTTACAATTTCTGCAAATTGTTCAAGGAGTTGGCGATGGGACCGCTCATCGGGCTATAGAGCGTAAATATCATCAATGTAAACGCAAAGACTTGACAGGATTGGCTGGAATATTCGGCACATGGCCTTTTGGAAAAGGGATGAGGCGACTTTCAACCCAAAAGGAAGGACTTTCCATTGGAAATGCTGGTTTGGGATACGAACCCCGTTTTGGGTCTCATCGGGATGAATGCCCAATTGCCAAAATCCCGCTTTGAGGTCAAATTTGGAATAGATGTGGGCCTTGGTAAGGCCAGCGAAGAGAGAATCTCTTGAGGGTAAAGGAAATTTGTTATCTTGGAGAAAAAGATTGAGAGGTTGATAATTGATTACCAATCTCATTTTTCCCCTGGTCTGCTCAGCACGTTTATTGACATAAAAGGCTTCACAAGCCCATTGAGAGTCGAAGAGTTCAATAAGTCCTTGCTGAAGGAGTTCTGAGCATTCCTGTTGAGCTAGAATCAAGTGATCTGGGTTCATTCCTGAATGGCTCGCCTTAGTTGGATTGATATCTTCATTCTTTTTGAAAGGAAGATGAACAAAGAACTCTGGATTTTCCCATAAAGGATGAGAACACTTTTGGGCAAATTCAGAATGGGATTCTGCACATGATGCAAGTAACTTTTGCATGATCGGATCGAGTAGACTCATGTGGATGGAAAAGAGTCTGAATATTGACAAACTCAGAGAATTGGTCTCTATACCTAAGACCTTTTCCAGGGATGATGCGGAGTTGAGCAATTTGAGTCATGATGTCCCACCCAATTATCAGATCTTTATTAGGGAGACTGGATCCAAAGATTTTGGTAGTGATAGAACACTGAGGAAAAAATTGGACAGTTATGGGAGTAGTTCTAACATTTGTGGAAAAAGTGTCTCCAGAGGCAGAATTGAAGTATCGGACATGAGAGGTCCAATATTCTTCAGGTAGAACTTTGGTGTCCAAAATAGAACAACTTGCTCCAGTGTCAATAAGGGCAATAACATTAATGGGTTTTGCAAACTTAGAAGTGAGAATCTTGACAGGGAAATGGGGACACTGGATTTGACTGGAGAATATGCCAGGAGGTTGTTTTGAGGATGAAAGAGATATGTGGAAAATCTCTTCAGATTCTGTGTCAGATTCAGTTTCACTGGCAGTTTGATAAGAAGGAATGACACAAAGAGTTTGTTCTGTTTGATCTTCATCAATAGAGAATAGGGATTCAATATCATCGTTTTCAAGAGAAATCCCAGTTTCATTCTCAATATGATGAATTAAACGATTCTGACCTTTTTTTGCCTGGGGACAATTTTTGGCAAAATGTCCTTTTTTTGCGTATGTAACATCCGTCGATTTCTTGTGGCCTGTGCGATCTTTTCTTTTTCGCAGGTATCGCCGTTTCTTCTTTCTTCGGAAGTGTTTGGAGCCGTGTTTGTACTTCTTGATGTTGTATTTCTTGAAATGCTTTTTCTTGTGGCCATACTTTCCACAATCGCCATCGCAATCGTTTTTAGAGCATTTAATCTTCAGCTTCTGGCGGGAACAGGCTGCTTCAAGGCCTTTATCTTCCTTGATGTATGTGCGTACCATCTGACGCTTCAGACAAAGGTCTTCAAGACAAAGGTGGATCTCTTGCTGTATTTCTCCCAAAGGAATGTCTTGTATCCTTTTTTGTTTTCCAAAGAAGGATCTTTCAACCATGTGGGTTAATTCTTTGGGAATAGAAGTCAGGAAGACGTTTTTCAGATTTGAATCAGCTCCAAGCTGATAAAAGAGTTTAAGCATCTCTCTCTCCTCCCTTTCTTCTTCCTCTTGGTGGTGGCCGGCCGGCAAGTGATGGCCGGGTGGGTTGGCCTCACCAGACTAGGGCGAGGCTGAGCCTTAGTGAGGGTCGGCCTCACCAAATCTCGCTTAGGTGAGGCCAACCCGCGCTTGGGCGACACCTCGCGAGGATGCCCTGGCCTAGGCAAGGGCCGCTCTCAGCTTGGGCAAGGGCAGCCCTAACGAGGGCTCCCCTCCCCAAATCCGGCGAGGCTGCCTTAGCCTCGGCGAGGCTAGCTCACCCAGCCATGGTCGGTGGCCAATCATCGCCTGTCGGCCGACCACCACCAACAGGAATAAGAAAGGGAGGAGAGAGAAAAAAGAAGGAAACAAAAAGAAGAAAGAAATTAGAAAAATAATTAAAAAAAAATAGAAAATTATTAAAAATTATTCAAGTTAGTGTCGGTGGTGCCATGTCAGTGAGACAATGTTCACGCCAGTAAAATCCAACTAAAATAAATCGGAAGGACTAAATTGGCACAAAACTAAAAGGTTTATAATTAATTTGGCACTAGTTAAAAATGTTTATAACTAAATTGACACTATTAAAATGTTTATGACTGAATTGGTACCAAGTCAAAAGATTTAGGACTAAATTGGCACTATTAAAATGTTTAGGACAAAATTGGCACAAATACAAAAAATTTAGAACTTTTCGACACTTTTCCCGAGACTTGGTTATACTAATTAATCAACCAAGTGCTTTTTCCATACATAATCATGTTCATTAAAAAAAAAAGATTTGTCGATAGTCTGGATTCATTTTAAACCTATCCAAGAAACATGTGAAGTGATAATGCGGGTACACAATTATTAAGGTAACAATCAGTAACCTAGGAAGTATTAAATATGTTACAAGAAAAAACAAGAATCTATCGCTACAAAATAAGGAACATGCCATTCCTAATTAGGCTAAAGGAAAACCTTAATCAACATACTAAAAATGCGGAACAAGAGCATTGGTCTCAAAAAGGAACATTCAAATCCTATTCTAAAGCCTTAAGAATTTGTTCAATTTTGAGCACAATTTTTTTTTAGAGGATTTTCACACATTTTAATAGAAAACACTCAAAAGCCCATTTTTAAGCTTTTTCATGACTTTTAGAAGGAAAAAAAAAAGAATTTTCAGAATTTTTTAGCATATTTTTGAAAATAAATATTTTTATTATTTTTTAATTGATAATACGAAAATAGGGACGGGGTCAGAACATGAACTATTCCAGAACATGCTTTAAATTGGGTTACTACTCAGGCCAATTTTAATTGACACTTCAAAAGCCCACTCTCCCTAAAGCAACACAAAGCCCATTACTCAAGCCCTTTTTTCTTTCATGACTATTTCAGCCCAAGATTCATTAAGCCTAAATGAGCCTAAAGTCCACTATGCCTAGCTGAAGTCCCCAACACTCACTCCTCTTGACCACCCCTTCTCTGTTCTATTTCAACATAAACGTGAGAAGAGTGACCACGCCCAAGCATGACCGAACGCCAAGCTTCACAGTGAATGAATTAATATGCGGCCATCACCGGACTGCAATCACCAGACCGATTTACCATCAATTTTCACTTCTAACACCAGACGGTTAAAACCCATACACCCATAGTCAAGATGAAGCAATCAATATCAGTACTCTTAAATATTGGGTAAAGTTGCTTGGTTAACCAATAGAATTTTTCAGAAAAGCTCATTTAAATATGCGATGACGACCACATGCCAGTCATACCGGTCAATCTCACGAGAGAAGTGAAAAAACTTTAGGCAAAAGAACTTTTGGCAACACGAGATCACTTAACAAATTAGAGTGCCCTAAACTCAATCACCAATCTCCTGAATTCAGACCCAATTTTGCCTCTTGCAAGGGGGCAGATTACAAAGATGTTACCTGTGAGAGACCTCCAGCACTTCCAGCCACTCCTTTTAGATAAACTGTCTGAATTGAATTGACAATCAAAGCTCGAGGTGAAAGAGCTTGAATTTTTTCTAGTATGTCCTGCAGAACAAAACGCATGTCAGGCCTCACACAGAGCAGATGCATAATCAGCACCTTTGAATTTGTGACAGACCTGGACTCTCTATATCCAAACATAGAGAAATTTTTGAATGTAGACAACCCATAAAAAGGTTCCTTTAACAAACACATGTTTCAATTGTTTTCTGAGGAATTATCATCCCCATTGAACTTTGGGTCTATCAGGTTATTAATGGCAGTTCAAGGATCCAAACCAATTTATACAAGAAAAATCAGGACAAAATTGTAAAAGCAATTTGAGAGGTATGAATAGCTGCTCAGTGCAAAATTCCTGAGTTTGCACTCACCTCAATATCAGTGCTTGAGTACAAATACAGTTCTTCAGTTCCAATGCTTAGACGGTCAGCTCTGCTTCCAATTTGCTCCACACTCTAATACAAAATCAAAGAGAGTCCTCAGAAGGGGAAAAGGTAGATTCTAAGTGTGATATGACAATGACACATACAGGTTGGCCAGAAAAAAAGATAAGCAACACATACAGCACATGCCTATCAGAGAAAATCTATATCCTCATTTCTATCAAGATTCCTTAAGTAAAATTGTCTCATGGTTAATTCTTAAGGTACAAGCCAGAGAAATCCTAAGACAGAAAATGCACAAGAGCCTATGTTTACAAACAAGAAAAACCGTCCGAAAGCAATAACAAATTTGATCTGGCAACAAGAATGAATATGCATGACAGCAAAGACCAGCAGAAGGCTAACATGAAAAATCCATTTACCTCTTCCCCAGAGACATATACTACTAGAGCCGATCTCCCAAGATCATGCCCTTCGGCAATCATTGCAGCCATCTTCCAGTATTAATATACAAGATGGACAAGGTAGGTCACAATGGTTAGACAAGGAGGTAGATATATACAGAACTTAAAATATTTTATGAATATTAATGTATCATCTAAGTACATTACCTGCAGCAACAGGGTACCCTTGCCAACACCAGGACCACCTCCCACTAGGGGTGAGCGCGGTTCCCGGGTAGAACCGGGAACCGGAGAACCGAACCGCAGGGTCCGGTTCGGTTCCCGGTTCCAAAGAAACCGGTTCCGGTTTCCGGTTCCCTTTTTCAGGGAACCGGCGATTCCGGTTCCGGTTCCGGTTCCCATAGGAACCGGAACCGGCGGAACCGGAACCGATTAAAATAATAAAAAAAAAATCCTATAACACGTTATTTCTCTTTTCCCCCCACGTGATTTCCCCTCTTCCCCTTTCTCTCTCCTTCTTTTCCCCCTTTTTCCTCCTCACGTCACTTCCTGCCCCCCAATTTTTTTCTTTTCTTCTTTCTCTCTCCTCTTTCCCCTCTCTCGGCCGAAACCCCCCTTCTCTTCTCCTCTTCTTCTTCTTCTTCTTCTTCTTCTTCCTTTCCTCTTGCTGGATGCTGCTTCACCCACCACCACACCGCCGCCCCACGCTCTACTCACCACCACCTCTTGGCCACCGAACCACCACCACCTCGCCGCCCCACACTCGTCCGACGAGCCGTCTCGCCGTTGAGCCCGACGAGCTGTCACGCCGTCCGCACCATCCCTTGCCGTCGTGAGCCACCGCCGCCATACCCAAGCCACGTCACCACCTCTTGCCGCCGCTCGCTCGGCCGTCCGGGCCGTCGTTGCTCAGAACCGCCACCGCCTCCGCCAGACCGAGCTCTTCCCCCTTGGCCGTGGGTTGAGCCGCGACCGCCGCCATCTTCGCCGCGCCGTCCGTGCCGCCGTTGGTGCCGTGAGACTCGTGTCTTCTTCGCCGTCGCGCCGCCGTCGCCGCGTGCTCGCAGTCGCCGCGACCTCCTCGACACCCTCGAAGTTCTTGGGGTTCATGTGGAATCCCCCCGTCCCGGGTCATGGAGCTTGCTGCTATCATGGCCATTGCACTTACAAATGGAGGGGTTGGTGAATTTTTCCTCTATTGTTCTGTCTCTCTTTCTATTTTAGGGTAAAATTTGAGTTCTTGTGAAAATGGTATCCATTTGTTTCTGATTTTTCCTTTGCGGGGCAAGCCTCCGTTGGCAAGATTTCATAGGCATCTCACTCTTCTGTTTATAAACTCCACTATTAGCTTTATCGAGGAGAACAATGCCGGTAACGTTGCGGTTTGAAGAGCTCGCTAAATCGATTCTAACCACTGAAGCTGAGGTTATCTAATGAACTCAAAGCATGTGCATTGCTTTTTCGGCTTGGATAGTTAAAAATTGCTTATTTTGCTTCATGTTGCGTTCTTTTTTATAGGAAACAGAGTGATAATCATAATATAGAAGAAGCCAAGAAATTGACCCATTAACTTCATGCTTCAGTTTCTAGGCATCCCTTAACCGAGTCGTTATTGTACTTTGGATCAATTGGTTAGTGACGTGCTGGTGCACTTCATCTTGAAGGAGAAACTACACAAGCTGGGGATGTTGGGCTGTATGATGTGCATTGTCGGTTTTGTCATAATTGTCATCCACGCACCGCAAGAAAGTCCCATCACTTCTGTTCAAGAAATATGGATTATGGCGACTCAACCAGGTCAGTCTTCAGGCCTGGTAACTGATTTGCTGATAACTGATTGCATTTACATATCTTTTTCAGCTTTTCTGCTTTACGTCGGCTCGGTAATCATGCTGGTGTTCATCCTGGTTTTCCATTTTTCACCTAGATGTGGGCACACGGATGTGCTAGTTTACACTGGCATCTGCTCATTAATGGGCTCTCTCTCGGTAAATCAACTGCTTCTGCATCTTTTGGAATTTTTTTTCCTTCCAACCTACTTTAGTGTATTTACGCCAAACCAGATTGTTGGAAGCCCCACTTAAACGCAAGAGTTGACCTTGCATCGTTAGCTTTAGGTAGATCATTGATTCGGGGTGCAGGAGGCTCATCACCAAGGACAAATTGTATTCTTTTTTTATTCTTTTTGTCCTGTCAAAACAAAGTTAATGAGTTACAATAATTGTCTTGGGGACATGTCTAAATTACTTTTGCATATGGGTATTTTTTCTTTCTCAGTTCTCATAAGTCATATGATCTATCTGCAGGTGATGAGTGTGAAAGCCCGTGGGACTTCTTTGAAGTTGACTTTTGAGGGGAAAAATCAGTTGATCTATCCAAAGACTTGGTTCTTTATGTTGGTGGTGGCTACATGTGTAGTTACCCAAATGAATTATCTCAACAAGGTCCGTCCCAAGATGTTATCCAACTTTAATTAGCTAACTTGCCCAATGATGAATTTGTAAATTTCATTTGTCATTGCCTCACAACAATCGATAATATTGAATGACACCAAATTATCTCTTTTACGTAACTTTTACTTTTCCCATATGTTGAGATTACATAACATTGGAAGAAAAGGAAGTCATGGAATATATGCATCTTTCTTAACTGGATATGGTGCTTGTCTTTTTTTGTGGTGCCTCCATGTTTCATGTTTCTTGGGATTGTAGGACAAGTAGAATTTTGTCTTTCCTTGGTTAGAAGCATTTTGCTGGTGATATGGTAAATTGACCAACCTGGTTAAAGTTAACTCCTAAGATTATGATCATGAAGAAGTCAAATTTTTGTTTTTTGACATTCTCTCTTCTTTGGTAAGGCTGTTTTGAGATTCCAGCCTCTCCATCTCTAGTCTGCATTTTGTGAATACTGGTTGATTCCTGAACCTCATGAGCTGTGCTTAGAACAATCAGGAACTGCGGAGGAATCTGCCTTTTTTTGCCCTTGGGTCTATGATAATTGAGGACTCCGAGTGTTTGAGTCTTGCAATTCTTAACTAAATTTTCACCTGTAAACTTGAAAATCTATGTTCGTGTGGCCTTTTGGCAAGGTTACTGCCCTCCTTCATTGTTGGATAGACTGGTCTGTCCTTTTCATTTACCTATGCAGTAATTCTTTATGTCTAGATTGGGTAGTTCAAATCTGTAAATGAAAAAAAAAAAAAAGAAGGAAAAAAAAAAAAAAAGAACCTGTTGGAACCTGGAACCGACCCTGGAACCTGTGACAGGGTAGGTTCTAGGTTCTTGGTTCTGATGGGTAGGTTCCGGGTTCCAAAAATGAGAACACATGCCGGGGTAGGTTCCCAGGGTTCGACGGAACCGAACCGAACCTAACCGCTCACCCCTACCTCCCACCAGAATTAAGGAACCTTTAGAGCCACAATGCAGCAAAATCAATAGCTCTGATAAAATTAAGATCTTCAAAACTTCCATACATCTCAAGTGAAAGTTCTAGTACAGCAGCAGATTCGTGCGGACCATACAGCAAAAAAGTAGGTCGAACCTGGCACAAGACCACTGCCTAGCACTCTCGAAACCTCCTCTCCAAAGGGTCCATACCTAAACATCAAGCACCCCAAGAGACCATTTACTTTAAGGAATTAGGGCGACATGCACGTTTCTTTCAAAATAAATTAACAGAAGTACTAATGTGTTAGAATAACCAGCATGAATGGTTTCATCGAGGTGGACAACAGATTGTCATCAGGACCAAAGGTCATATCATCACTCTCGTATTACTAAAGAAAAGGAAATATACTATCATTCCAGCAAAATTTCTTCAGAATCACAAGATACGCTCTATGATTATGTCAAATGTAGATAAGACAGTAAAATCAACTCGACAACAACTTTCTTCTACTATTTATCTTTCTGTAGCAGCTGCATATAGGGTCCAAAGCTGACCAGTTACTAATTTCCAAGAACAGAACAAACTTACAGAGGAATCCGACACCCTAACTGATTCAACCCCCTATTCACATCCGTCAACCGCAGCAGCCGCACCTCGCCCGCCCCCCGGCAGCCACTTCCTCACCGCATTCTCCGACACCTCGAAGCCCCTCACTTTCTCGCTCCCGCCGCCGTTCTCCTCCACCGTGAACTGCTTCATCGTCCCGGCGCTACGGCACGACCTGCACGAACCCCACCACTGTCCATCCGTGTACCCACATTCCGAACAAACCCAACAACTCCTCTTCTTCCCCTTCTTACCGCTCCCACCATACGAGCTCCTACCGCCACCAAAATACTTCCTTTCTTTGGGAATTTCGCCATTCCCGCTCCTTGGTTCGCTCTCGGGACCCGACCCAGCTTCCCCGCCGCTGCTTCTGACCCAGCGGGCAGAAGGGTCGTAGACGTTGCCGACGGCAGGGGCGGCGTCGCTGGCCTCCGACTCGGAGCCCGAGGGCAAGGGCGCGAGGCCGGGGTCTCGAGAGAGGAGGCGGCGATTCGTGGAGTGGATGCCTCGGTGGAGACGGGGGTTCTGGAGGGGCTTGAAGGAGGCGAGGGATGTGGGTTTGGAGGTGGGATGGAGGAGGTGCTTGTGGGTGCAGAGAGTTCTCAAAGCTCTCATTTCCGATGCTTGCATGACATGGAAAGAGGGAGGGGGCGAGAGAATCTAACAAAGATGGAATCTTTAGGGCTTACTTGCAGAGTTCAGAGCGAGGGAAGGACGAAGACGTCAGCGCAAAACCCCGCGAACGTTCAAAGGTCAAGGGCTCTTCGGGGGAAGTACACTGATTTATTTAAGGAATATTTCTTTAATTAAAGAAAAAGATTTTTTTGTCTGAACTTAAATTTAGAAAAATGATTTTTTTTTTAAAAAAAAATCAAAGATTATTATTTTTTTTTTCAAAATTTGAGTAGATAGATAAAAAAAAAAATATATCCTAACACTTGTTCCTAGACCTTGATAGCAAGGCGGGGTCCCCTACTTGAGCCCAAGTCCATTAAGGCCGGGACGGGCTAGGGCAGGCCAAGTCCATGTCCATCAAGGCTGTGCCTCGGTCCTTAGTGCACTTGTAAGAGTTCGTCAAGGCTAGGTGTATCATGCCTTGCATCGTCTCCATGGACCGTGTGCATTGATCTTGGCCATTCGAGGATCGTTCTCGTGGTCGAGTTGATCGATTTGGCTGAGTGTCTAGATTGACCCTGGTCGAGTGCATCGAGTTCATGGACTATGTGGATGGGCCTCTGACCCTGATGCCCAAGCCCGGGTCCGTGGCTTTTGAGCCTTGGTTCATTGAGGTTGACCTAGGACTCGTGTGCAAGCCTAAGTCCCCCGAGCTTGTGCCATGGTCCATTGATATTGGGGTCGGGTTTGGGTGTGGGGACCAGGGCCTAGCCTTGATAGACTCGGGTAGGGGCGCTAGGGTCTTGGGCCCAACCTTAATAGACTGGGTCTAGGTGCAGGGGATTGGATTTTTGGCATGGGGTTCGGGGCCTAACCTTGATGGACCAGGAAGCGGGCACCAATATCAAAGTCTTTGGGGCCAAGCCTCGATGGACATTGGCTTGGGGTCCCCATGCCGGGCACTAAGGTTTGGGGCTTGGCTCCGAGGGCCCAGGCCTAGGTGTTGAGGACTTAGCCTAGCCTTTGTAGACCCTGGTCAAGGTGTGAGGTAGTTGGGCATAGGCATCGAGTTTTCGGCTTTGGTTTTGATGACCCAAGACTACTACCCATGCTCGTGCCTGGGAATCTGTATCCGGACTTAAGACCTTTGTACCCATGCCAGGTTCCTTATGTACCCACACACAAATCATTAGCGCCCGGATAGCATATGTCTACTTAGACAAATCAAATAAGATTTTCCTCCAACCAATGGAAAATATTTTACATTTTATTTTCAAGTCTCAACCACAAAAAAATAGTCTTTTTCTAAAAAATAAATTTCCAAAATAAAATTTCCATAAATAGCACATTTTTACCTCCTTGTGAAATATATAGGAGTCAACATTATACTAAAAAATTGTTAATTGTAAATAAAATAATTAAATTACCGTGTCATGTCGTGTCATCCGCAATTTCTAGTTTGTAAGGTAAAGTGTTTTTCTCGATGCATTTCTTGAGTTTTTAATTGATCCACCGTAAATTGATTAGTGAAGACTCAAATGAAATTGATTTGCATACTAATGACTTAAATCTAAGTTACGAATTGGTATAGGCTTGGGAAAGCCTGAAATAAGTTTAAGCTTAATAATCTATTAGTTGAACTTTAGGTGAATCTTTGTTCAAGGGTAGGTTGTGACAATCATGACTTAAGCATGTAAACAAAAACAAAAGTTTCAATAATGCTTATTTGTGAAGATTGTGAATAGTTGATGCAACCACTATCTCCATCCCCGTGAAAAATACTAATACCTCAGGATTATTAGGAAAATTTGAATGTCGATGAAGACAGAACAATAATTTATAGATCTTTGATTCTTTGATGTGTGATAATGATTGTGGGTCTTTAGGAAATAACTACCCTTCGCTATTATTCTTGCTTGGCTTAAAACAAATATATCTTCAAGATATACATCAAGCGGTAGAGAAACAAGTTAAGCAATTCCTCAATTTTTCTCTTGAAATTTTTACCTTGAATGTGTTATCAAAGTTGTCCGTATAAAAAGAGAAGGAGAGAGTTACGAGAAGAAATTGTTATTTTGAACAATTGTAATGAACATAAATGCTTTGTTTTTTTTTTTTTTTATAGACAACCGATTAATACATTTCTTGGTAATAAGTACTTTTGCCCCGCTTGGTTCAACTTTTGCAATGAGTGTTGGGCCTCCAAAGTCCCTTGGAGAAAATGCAAAGCATTTAACAAGTGTTTTTGAGACTTGCTTCACTAAATGCTAACATTCAGAATGCTGAAAGCCCAATGCAAGTCTAAAAGCCCAATGTAGGTAGGGACCTGTTTTGGACTTTCAGCATTTTGGAAATGCAAACTCTACTATTCATCGATCACTATTCATTCATTACTATTCATCTTCTTCCTCATTCATCCACAACCATTCAGCTTCCTTGATCTGTCGTCGAAGATTGGGCTTCTCTGGCAATTGCCACCGCCGCTTGGGGGTCATGCCTTCTCGTCGACCACCCCCTAGGGTGGAATGACTTGCGACTCGGGCGGCGTCGCCTAAGGTCACCAGATCTGGCCAACCCAGGTGACGCTTGATCTAGCCATCGGTAGTTGGCCCGCGACAGTCGACTAGTAGTGCCCTCTGTGGATTTTACCAAACGGTATTTACACAAAAACTATTTTCCAATGCTATTTGAAGTTACAATTTATCAAACAATATAGCATTTTGGAAAACCCATTTATCCCAAAGTTATTTGCATTTCCTAAACCCATTTCCCTAATGCCAAACCAAACGGCTCTTTATCCATACCATCACCATTTTTAATGATAAACTATGACCACTTTTCATGTTAACAATTACCTTTTTTATAGCTAAGAGTCATATTTTTTCATCACCAGGCGTCACTCCTTTCGTGACCAAGAGTTACATTTTTTTATGATAACAAACTATTTTAACAATTGAAAAAATTATCCAAAAAGTTGTAATTTATTGCACTTTTGTCAATTTAGTCCTAAATCTTTTAATTATGCTAATTGAGTAGTAAACTTTTCATGTTTTTCCAATTGATTTAGCTTGGTCGGAAATCACTAACATATATTTTTTTAATTTTTATTATTAATTTTATTTTATTTTATTTTCCTTCTTTACTTTTTTTTTTTTTTTAATTGTGGCGGGTGAGGGTCGTAAAAAAAGAAAAGAAGGAAAAGATAAGGAAGAAAAGAAAAAAATAAAATGAACAAGAAAAGAATAAAAAACAAAAAAAATATTAAAAAATGAAAATTGTCCACTTCAATATCGGCCATGTCACGTAGAACAATTGATATCTACGTTAATAATTTCTGACTAAAATTGGCATAATTGGACTCAATTGACAAAAGGTAAAAATATTTATGACTCAATTGACACAATTAAAAGGTTTAGAACTAAATTAAATAAAATATAATAAATTTATGACTTTTTGGGCAATTTTCCTTATGGAGAATCCAGACATGATAATCTAAACAAAAGTAAAATAAAATTGGACATGATAAACTTAAGTATGAAGTATAGTTAACGTGCATACGGAGGACTATCAAGCTCCATTGTGGTTGTATCAAACTCACTTCTTCTCTCACTATTTCCCATTCTTTGGCTTCTTCCTGAACTGATCTCTACCGTCAAGCACTCTTTTAGTTCCGATAGAACATGGTTCATGTCTGCCTTTTCAACCGCGTTCGTTGGTACACATGCCATGGCTATTTCCACCACTTTCCGTACAGAACTGTTGTTGAATTGGTCATTTAACCTCGGATCGACATTGCTTTGGATGTCCCCTCTTTCTACGAATGGAGTTACCCAGTGAAGTATGTGCATGCTGCCCTCTGGACTTCTTATAATGGCGGGGTGGCCCGTGATTAACTCGAATAAAACTATGCCAAAGCTATATATGTCATTCTTCTGGCTTGAGTGTCCAAGTATATGAAACCTGAGGATTCAAAAGGAATTGCTGCTTTGATTAGTACGGCAATTGCCCAAGCTGCCTTCACAAAAATGTACTTACATACGTCTATCCAACATAAACATGTATGAATAGGTGTGTGGGCCTCTCGTACTGGTCTAAATTAGTACAGTTATTCCACTTCATAGGTGGAATGGAATAGTCTTTGTATTCAGAAATTTTGAGTCATTTACTCCGGATCGAGATAACTAGGCGTCCCCGTTGGACAAGTTGATATGTAAGAATCCTGCTCCGTTACAAATGCTTTCGATAATCCAAAATCACAAATCTTCGCTTGCATGTTCTCGTTTAGTAAAATATTGGGAGTCTTTAGATCTCTATGGATAATAGGAGGTTTGCAGCCGTTATGCAGGTACTCCAACCCTGCACCACCAAAAGGAAAAACTTGATGAAATGTATTGGGTAGCTCAACTTGTGGAAATGTCAACAAAGATGTCATCGTCTACTTTATGTACCTTGAGCTGCATCGATTGCGATTTGTAGTCTCTGGCTCCAAGTCAAAACATTTGGGTTGTGTGCTGCTTGAAAGTAGAGAATTAAGGAGTATTCATGAAAGATGTGAAGCTTGTTTGCTATTGTATCCGTTCGTTGAGAAAGTCAATTTCATTTCCATAGTGCTATTTCGAATATCTAAATTGACCAATTAATCTAAAAGTCTGAACTATCGAATAACGAAATTGAGATGAAATTATCTCGACACATGTCGTGCTGTTGGAAAAGGGAATATTAGAAAAACCTGACAAATGTTGCTGCACATTTCCGTTGGACATGAATTCGTAAATCAGTGCCATGTTTTCAAATTCTTCGCAATATCCGATAAGTGAAACCAGATTTCTATGGTGAACGATCATCAGGAGTTGGGCCTGCACGTCAAGGTATCAGAGCTTGCCATGTGTAGAACTCCCAAAAAATTGAAAACATGACACATTGATTCTAGTTGTAGTAATGTTTCGAACCTCTATGTGAAACTCCTTGTAGCCTTGCTTTGATGATTGAGATAACATCTTTACGGCGACTTAGCTACCATTGTGAAGTCTGCCAAAGTAAACTTTCCCAAATCCTCCCTCTCCAATTATTGTTCTAAAGTTATCAGTAATTCTTGCAACTTCAGTGGATGTAAAATGTCGATTTTTTGACAACTTTAATGTCCCGGTAGATCCTCCAAAAGTGGTGGTAGTAGTAACAGCAGCACCATCTGGAGAAAAAACTTATCAGGTCTTGATCTTCACTGCAAACAAAGCCTTTTTGAAAAAAATATGTAATGACTTATTCTAAGAAGAGACTGTGTCGTGAAAAACAAACCAGAACGAGCAAAGCGAGTAACCTCAACCAAATGAAGCATACCTTGAAATGCCTTTATTTACATGACTTGTGGGTAAGCGTTGTTGCAATTATGATATCATTAACCAATAACGCGTGCATAGTTTTTGAACATGAAACAGTGATGACATAGAAACATGATTACGTGAGTGAGGTCAAGTCGGTGCGTCATGTTTACTTTTTCCAGGCCCAATTGTGCAAAGGGCCACGAGCAATTGGACTAGCTAACCAGTTTGGGGTTCAAAACCCGACTCGGACTGACAAAATCACATGTAAAACTTTTGATTTTCCTTGCACATGCAATATGCAAAAGAGTTACTTTGGATTTGTCTTCTTTTGATTATCCACAATACTGCAAGAGCTCCCAATGAAATCAACACCAGAACAGCTGCAACCGATGCAATGATTGGAGCAACAGATATGCCCTTTTTCTTTGGCTGCACATTGTTGGTTGGACAAATGTCTGATTGGCAAAGATTTGGATTTCCATCTAAGCTGTCGAAGAATGTCGATAGTACATGTCAATGCCAGCAGATTAGGGCATGAATTCATGGATATCCCACCCTGTGTATGTATTACATACACAAGTTGATGAAATAGAAAACCAAAAAAAGGCAAGTATCACTTTCATCTTTTTCATCCTTCAGTGTGATCAGCAACATACAGAACGAAGATGCAGATTGTATAGACAATAATCAGTGATTAAATGTAGTGTTACGATAGCGTGGCAATGAGCGAACCTAAGTAGTAATGATCCATCTGTCCTCTTCTTCAAGAGAGTTTGAGGAACAGAGCCATTCAAGTTGTTTCCACTTAAATTCCTGCAAATATCCGTTATTAGAAGTTGATAGCCATTTACTCGAGCTAGATGACCACACATAATCTTTCCGTTAAAAGCTCAGTGACTCACAGAACTTTCAAGCTCGGCATTTGTGCTAAAAAGTCTGGCACGGACCCAGTTAATGAATTGTTGGATAAATCCCTGAATTTAAGCCAAAAAAGTGCTAAGAAACTTCATATGCATGTACTTATTGATATGCATAAAACAGGGTAAGGTAGATAATGAACATCATGCTCATGATAAAGAAGCGTGTCGCTTTTTTTGGGCTTAGTGTCGTCCATTCTCTTTCTGTTCAAATTAAATAAAATGAAGAAAAAAATGCTAATGCATACAGGGATACAACTGCTGTCAAATTGGAGATCGATGTAGCTATAAGTCCTTTCAGTCCACTAGAGCTCAGGTTCCTGCACATCAGCAGCTATCTCGATTAGAGTAAAATCCCACCGCTTAAAAGTTTTTTTTATAATTTTTTTTATCCGTAAAAAAAAAAAAATTAACATGGAAGGCATCAATTTAGAGACTTAGGGGGTGTTCGTTTATGTTCTTTTTTTTTTTTTTGTTTATGAACAAAAATTCTGTTTTTTTTGTTCCCAGGAACAAAAAAAGAACATAAACGCGTTTGTTTACGTTTTTGTTCCAAATCTGTTTTTTTTGTTCCCGGGAACAAGAAAAGAACAGAAACAAGAAACAAGAAACAAGAAAAACTTGTTTACGGAACAATTCCAAGAAACATTTCTCTCATATTTTGCTCTTTTCTTTCTTTTCTTCTTCTTTTTTCTTTAACCGGTTGCCGGCCTCGGCCATGGCCGGCGACCGGCCGTCAAGGGTTGACGATGCCGTCGAGGGCCGGCGACCTCGCCGGAGCGTCGCCGGCCCCCGGCGAGCCCAAGCCGCCGGTCGGCGAGGCTCGGCCTTGCCTTGGCCGGGCGAGCTCGGGCTTGCCCGGATCCGGTGCCGCCGAGCTCGCCCGGCCAACGGCGAGACATCGCCGGGCGATGCCGACCTCGCCGGTGGGCCGGGCGAGCCGCCGGGGCCGCCGAGCCTCGCCGTGGGCGGGCGAGGCCGTCGGCCCTCGTCGGTCGGTCGCCTTGGCTGGCCGGGCGACCGACCACAAGGAAGAAAAAAAAAAAAAAGAAAAAGAAAGAAAAAAATGAAAAATAAAATAAAAATATTTAAAAATTAAAAAAAAAAAAAAAAAAAAGAATACAATTTTACCAAACATGTTTCTTTCTTTTTTATTCCAAGAACAAGTTTACCAAACTCGTTCTTTTGTTTAAAAACCATTCCCCGAACAGAAAATAATTTTTTCTATTTACGTTCCCTAGAACAAAAAAAGAACAGAAACACAAACAAACGCACCCTTAATTTTCAAAATCTTCCTTTCTTCGCATGATGTATTACCAATCTGTACTATAGTTATTGTGAAGTAAACTTATCTTTTGAGACTTATGCGGTTCCAATGCAGCATTGTGTCACAGAAAATATGTTTTTGTAGACTTATAATGAGATGATTCTTGGAGAACTATCAGAGCTACAATTCAGACCATTCCATGAGTACTGTGTAGGAATGCATGGATCACCCTACCAGCTTGCTCTGATCACCCCATATGTTTTGTTGATATCATACATGGCATTGACTAAACCACCAAATAAAGAGCTACGATCATAAGGAAATCAAAGAGTATTCAAGCAAAAACTTAGGTGAGAACATAGATATATACATACAGTCATCAAGAAAAGTTGGTGAATTTGGAAGCTGCGCCACAGTGAAAAACTCGACGGCATTGAGGAGCGGTGGCAGACTAGAGTGGGCTGTCGCATTAACAGTTAAGCTCAAATTATGTCCCCTTATGGGCAATGAGGCTATGGTCACTGGCTTTAGGTTCTCGAGCATGACAGTTTTCACGAATGTGTCTTGTACGGGGGCGTTTGGTTCAGCTTTCCCAAGGGGCTTTGAGCCCCCAAAGCCCCTTGGGAAAAATTTAAGGGTGTTTGGTTCGGCATTTGAAGGCTACTTGGCAAAATGCTTGCCTTTGAAATGCTGAAAGCCCAAAGCATGTGGGGACCTGCTTTGGGCATTTCAGCATTTTCGGCATGCTCATGAGAGGATTAATGAATTTTTGCTGATTGCCAATTTTACCCTCAAAATTTTATTAAAAGTCCAATTTTACCCCATACAAAACAAAACCCTACCTTTCTCGACGCTCTTTCCTCTTCTCGTTCGGTCCATCACGCAAAGGCTCTTTTCTTTTCGTCTCATAACGAGATCCGCTCTCGCCGATTCTCGCAGCATCGCCTCCACTCTCGCCGCCTCTTTTTCTCTCCTCTTTTCTCTCCTCTCTCTTCTCTCTCGCTCTCTCTCTCTCTCTCTCTCTCTCTCTCTCTCCTCCCTCTTTACTTCCTTTTCGTCGGATGGTAAACGGATCCGCCTATTATCGGTCTTCTCGGTTTATTCCCTCTCTCTCTCTCGCGCACACCCGATCCCTCTCTCTTTTCTCCCCTTGTTCTTGTTCGTCCGTTCAGGTGTTTGTTCAATTTCGCTTCGTGGGTATGATTATGTTTTTCTTGGGTCTGCGCTGGAACCCCGTGATCGGGGTCGGGCCGGCGTTGTCGGTGCGTTTGGAATTCGATTGATCTAGGAGCGTTGCGGTTTTTCAGTTCTTGAGTTTCGCACAGGGTTCGGTTGGCGATGGGTGTGTGCTTGGTGGAGTTTGCTTGCTGAATTTTGGGCTCTTTCGTTCGTTTCTCTCAGGAACGCCTGACCGAAGAAGGCGAGGACGAGTTGATGTGTGGCGCCGAGTCTGGGTGGGTCAAAGCTCGAACGTGGTGCGATCACTTGGCCTCCCTGTGCTCCGATCTCATTCACATTCCGACCCCCGACACGCCCTGCAACAGGTTGGTCTATGATCTTGCTTGCTTTGATTGATGCATTGGTATGGATTTTCGTGCCTCGTCGAATGGTGGGTTTGGTTTCACCACCTTTCATCACGGTAGCTGTAAATTGTTATAGCTGGAAGACAACAGAGTAGAATTGAATGAGTGATAGTTCGATGTCCTGTGTTGTAGAGCAGGAGGGGTTTTGATCCCTTCCTGTTGTATAGATGAATGCATAAGTTGTTAGAGGCTTAATGCCACTTTCTAGGTACCTTTCTCACTTCTTAAGGAAAATTGTAACAGGTCCTACTATGAATTAAGATGTTTATGACAATTCCAAAGTAAAGTTAGTTTTGCCACTTTGAAATAATGGTGATTGGAGCCGACGATTCTCCTTTTTAAGGCAAAATATGTAATATCATCAATACTTTCAGCATGATCATGCCTCTTAAACATGTTGCTTAATGTGACTCCGCCATATGAATGCATTGTAAGAATAGCTTTGGTCAAGTAAATTATTGTATCTCTGTTCAAGTAATTATGTGAACCAAATGCTTCCTTGGCGAAATGGAGGACAAAGAATGTTGTCGATTACGCTCGGGCTGGTCCACATGTCAAAACATCTGCTATGACGGGAGTTGGCTTGCGGGAGTTGCTAGAGCCGATCGATGAGAAGCTAGAATTATAGAATGACCGGTCGAAGAGGGAGAATGTGGTCGAGAGGAGTATCTTTTACTCGAAGTGGAGGCCGCCTCGCACGGAGGAAGATGCTAGCGTGGCAGTTGAGCAATAGCGCGTCTCAATCGACCAACTTGCTTGTATCGAGTACATTTTGCGGTGGTGAAGAGGCACAGGGTCAGCGTTCGACGATTCTTCTTCAGCAATCCTCTTGCCAACTGAAGTTCGAGGAGCCGTCGATTGAATATGGGGTTTCGGAAGAACCCGAAGTTCTGCATGCTCATCTGTCCCATGAGTCCCAACAGATTATGCTTTTTACCCTGTGAATGTATTGGTAAAAAGCATCTGGGCATTTTCCTCATCTAGCAGCAATGATCTTCTCTCCTTTCCTTTCCAGGAGAAATCAACATGTAACTCACGTAGATAGAACCACTCAGCAATATGTTAATTTCATAGTTGATGATATAAATTCATGCAATAAAGCAAAGTTGCCGTGATATTTGGTTTTTTCCACTTTCAATATGATTTCAATTTAATGTTTCTTTTGAAATTCTTATGACATGGAGGTAATTTTCTAGTGTAATTTTCAACTGGGTTTATCGGCCCTTCGCTTAAGATATATTTCAAAATTGATAAATATCTTTGTGGTTTTATAGTTTGTTAATATCTTTGTTTTGTGTAGTATGTGTGTGTTGACATACAATTTGTGAAGTCTCTCATTTCGATACTCTGACGTTCAAATCAACTGATGAATATTTCATCGAACGTTTAACGATTTATTTGTATAAACAATAAACAATATTTCATTGATAATCTTATCCATCTCGCGGTGGATAAATTGGTTCGCGCTTTGACCCCTCATCCAAGAGGGTAGAGGTTGGAAACTTCTCGCTCTCATATTAATTTATAATCAAATTCTTTTAATATAATTTTTAAATAAATTTACTAATATGTATCTTTTCCATTACTCTCAACATGAAAATGTAAAATGTTATATACTCATTGTTTCTTTTTTGCAATTTTAAAAATACTAAAATTAAAAAATTTAATTTGGTCACACCAAAGGGCTTTTCAAATACATGTTTACCAAACAGTCTTACATTTCCCTAAAGCACTTTTCAGTTTTAGTTTACCAAACAGTCTAGCATTTCGGAAAATCCCTTTACCTCAAAGGTATTTGCATTCTCCCAAGGGCATTTCCCCAAAGCTGAACCAAACGGGCCCTACATACACTGTGAGTTCTCTGAATTGACCCTTTTGCAGTTGCAATTTCACAAAGTGGAAGTACACATACCAGACAATAGTGGAGTTGTCTGAGGTCCAGTACAGACTCAGAGGATCGGTGACATTTTGTGCTTGTGTGGCAGTCATCAAAACTTCAGGTGGAACTTCATAGGCATCATTGCTTGTACTTGTCACGATGGCCGTCAAGTTGCTGACTGACGACCAACCTCCATTATAAGTCTTATTGTTCCAGATGCGATCATATACATCTCGTGGATGCCTATTAATGCCAACGCCAATCAAATAATCATAACAGTAAGTGCAAGATGATGAACAAGCCGACACAAATTGGTTTGGGAATAACATCACGTTTTCTATTGTTCATGCTTTGCATAATGAAATCGCATGTTTAGTAAATGTGTATACAACATGTCATTTACAGACTGATGAATGTGGTCAACGTCCGAATATCATAGGCAATAACAAAGAAAATCACTTGTATGCGTGGTTACTCCCTAAATTATATCTCCGTCGGTTTTTAAGTGCACCGGAATTGATCTGGTATGTCGAGTTATCCAGTAATCGCAACTCGAGAGCTGATATGAATGGAACTCTCGAGCCGGTATTCACCAAGCAAACTTGTATGTAGTCTCTTGAAGGAGTGTAAATAATGTCTCTGTATATCCAAGATGAAGAGTTCACCGTGATCCAATAGTTGACATCAATATGGAAGTCAAATGCTGGAGTTTGATCCTTGCCATCATAATTCCCATACCAAAATGAAGCCCTGACCAAATATGTGTTGCCCTTTCCCATTTTTGGCACTAATGTGTAACAATTCCTTTTTCCAATGGGGAAGATCCTGAGATTCTTTGATTGTTGTTGGTTGTCTTGATCGATGACCCGGGTAGACACCTGCATGTTTGTCCCAGAATCTACAAACCTTGTATCGGCCTCGTACTATATGTCGAGCTCGTCGTTATGGTAATCATTAGGTGCGCCACAATCGATGCTTGTGAAACCTAAATCGAGGGGTAACTAGAGATTGTCACTTGCTTTTCACCATGCATCACGAATTCAAAATTTAAATAGTGTTATAAATTTCTTGATGCTTTGCAATGTCCCTTAAACTTTTTTATCTAATTTTTTAACAACTATATCAACTAGAAGGACATTTCAGCAATGAAGATTACGTATTTAAGAACTGACTTGATAATTGTTAGTTGAAAAGAAGTTTTGATGGATGATCGGATGGTAAAGGCATACGTGAAAAGCTTGAAAACAGAGATATCGATTGCAAAAATAAAGTAAGCTAGAGGATGATACACTATTAACTCTCCATTATAAAGGAGGATTCGTGGATGTTTCCTAGGGAAAGTAGAACAGCCTTAACTTTGCTAAATTCCTAAAGTTGTGTACAAATTATTGCTATGTGTAATTTTAAAACGTTAAAACTCCTTGAGCTCAACTCCGCTTATATACTCGGTACTCATTTTCTAAGACAAATTTGAGTATGACTATTTTTTGTCTTCTGCTTGCAAGGTCGATTGCCAACGGAAAGAAAGGTAGACACTGAATCATCACCGTGCTGTTTTCTAAAATCCCTTTTATCTAACATCTCTAACTCTTCACAATTCAATGATCACTGTAAGCACGCGTGAATGTGAGAGATAGAACCTGGATTTTGTTGCCCACGAGCGAAAACTCCTAGAGCTAGACAACCAACCAGGACATGCAACATCTTCAAGATCTTCATGGCTTATCAAACCTTTCTTCTCATTGATTTCTGCATTTCAGAGAGAGAGAGAGAGAGAGAGAGAGAGAGAGAGAGAGAGAGAGAGATCTACCATCTCAAGGCCAAGAAGAACAACATCAATGTTTTAATGAGTCATAAGAATATGTTAGTAGAGAGAGAGAGAGAGATCTACCATCTCAAGGCCAAGAAGAACAACATCAATGTTTTAATGAGTCATAAGAATATGTTAGTACTTCACTGAATGCTAGTTCATGGACCGGACGTGCACTTGTAAATTAGTATTGGGGGAATGGTTCCTCTATCAATGGCTGATATATTATTCGCTTCAAATGGTCAACTCAATTATAGAGAATGGAAGTTTGGATCTAGTAGAAGATCAACAAAGAATCATCAATTTCATTCAATGAGGTTTTGCCTAGTAAATTAATTGATTATGACCTTTTGGACAGGCAACAAACTCGCAGTTGGACCTGAAGCCTACCGAGAAATTGAGAGATTATAATATGAAGTCAACTTAGACAATGCATGTTACGTGTCCGAAATTACATTGTCACGCCCTGATCCTCGAGTGCGCGCCCATCCATCACTAGTCGATTAAATAGCGACGTTCCAGGACGCATCGCCGACCCTTTCATTTCAATTCACAGGCGGAAGCATATAATTAATTCCCTGACAATAAAACAATGGGATAGAAAAGAGTAGGACCACAACTCATAACCAAAACGAGCCTTTTATAAAACAAATAGTTTTATACACAAAACCAGGCTATTTACAAAATTATTGGCTTAACAAAAAGGGAACTGTCCTATGACCCTCTAGTCAGACATATTCGCCGATTCTTCAGTCTCCACCTTTCCAGACTCCGGGGCTTCCGGTCCTCCACCAACACCATCTAAGGACCCGAAAATGGTTATACAATAACCGGTAAGACAATGTCTCAGCAAGTTCAACCCCCTTAAGACTCGATTATGTAGAAAATACACCCTAAGGGCTGCCTAAGCACAACCACGAGTCAGAGGATTTACCTTGGCTTCAGTTTCCTTCATGCAAGTCAATACAGTTTAGATAACTCATCAATCACTTCACCCAATCAAATCGAATCATTAATCAATTGACTCAGACGATTACATGTCATCGAGACTATCACACGGTCATTTCGATTATTCATTCTTAACTCTTAGTCACGGCCCAACAGGCACGACCTATTAAATTTTCAGTGATGAATCACGGCCCAATGGGCACAACCAAGATTAAGTGGTAATCACGGCCCCACAAACATGATCTAGATTTAGTGGTAATCACAGCCCCACTGGCATAATTTAGGTTAATGGTCATCATGGCCCCACCGGCATAATCTAGATTTAGTGGTAATCACGGCTCCACTGGCATAATTTGGGTTAAATGGTCATCATGGCCCCACTGGCATAACTATACTTCGGCGATCTTCTTGATCTAACTCACGGTCTTACACGACAATTTTTTTTTTCCAACCAATTACCAAAGTAGTCCATTTTTGGAATAATGACCCATAATCACTACTCACACTCAAATTGCACAATCTGGTACTCAATTAAATAAACAGAAAGCACCACTGTAATTAGCACAAAATTCCAGTCACCGACTATCCCAGTTTAATTTTCAAAAAATAAATAAATAATTATATAAATACGAAAATTAATTATTAAATGCAGAAAAAGCATACTTAGGCCTGTAATGCCTAATTATATGCCGGAATGGGCCCGAAAAATTTTCGAGACTCGTTAAATAAATACTAGAGTCTATTTACTCGCTAATTGCACTAACTATCCACCTAACATGCATCGGCAATTAATTAAATTCACTAATCTAATATAACTAACCACCTAATCTAGCTTAGCCTAAACTAAATAACCATTAAGCATAATTAACCTACTAAGCGAGGATTAGTGAGTTAAACTCACTTGTTTTGCTATCCGATCGGATCAAATCGTCGAGGACACAACGGGGCTCACTTCTCTCCAAAGCGGGCCTAGCTTTTGGGGTCGGGAACACCTTCAAAATGGGTCAAACTCTTGCTAGAATACCCACAATTTCAGCTTCTGTTTTGGGCTGAAATAGAGGGCAACAAGCTCGGTTTGAGGCGAGGATGGACCGAGGAAGGTTGAAGGGACCAAACCGGGTTCAAACGGGCTTGCTCGGCGGCGAAATGGCGAAGCATGGGCTCCGGCTGGGCTCAGGAAACCTCTTGGTTCATGGTGGAAATGGGATAGTAGCCCGAGATGGCGGAGGCGCGTGCAGCAAGGAGGAGAGCACGAGTGCGGGTGGCGGGGCACATGGACGGCGGACGGCGTTCCGGCGTGGCGTGCGGCGGCAACGAGGGCTTCACGGCTGGTCTTTTGGGTTGCTGGGCGTCGAGCAGCAAGGGAGGGGGATGGGAAGGTCGGGCAACAACATATGGGAAGAAGGGGAACAAGATTTGCTAAGGAGGGGGCCACCAAGCTTGTTCTTATTCCTTTGTTCCCTCAACTTAATCCCCATCCATAGCTGTCTTCCACCAGCAATTTCCAGACCCATTTGCCCCCATCTAGAAGCTTGAATTTGTCCATAAGTCGTGGTGGGGGTATACGAATTTGACAAGAATTCCTCTCTAATTGGACACTCATTCTTGCTTAAATCAATCCAATTTGGTCTCAATAAATTCAACCGACACCTCATTGATCCAATTTGTATTTTTTTCTCACCAATTGATCCCACTTGCTTCCGAATTTTGCGATAAAAAATGGTTTGCTGATATTTTCTGGACAAAAACGACCCTACCTCGATTTTTTCCCAAAAAGTTTCGGTTTGCAGAAAAATCTCCTGAGACTGAGTCGACGCTCCTAGAATTAATTGTGATATGACAGAACTTTCAATTTCTGAAATCGGACTCAATTTCATGGATAATTTCAATTCGGCGTGATTTTAGCGTGACCTAGGCTACCGGGTAGCTTTCAGAAATTTTAGTGCAAATGACCCTTGGTCGATTTTCTTCAAGCTACAATGAACCCACTCGACACATTGATGACTCTCGGTTGTCGTGAAAATCTCGATGATTCAAATACGGACATATGGTACCAAAACGATAGAAAAATAAGTCTAGTGTCGGTCGACGAGAATTTTCCAATTTAGTCGAGTCACCCACGTTTAGCCACACATCTCGGTCGAACCGATCTATCTCTGATTTCTAATCGACTTATATTTGTGCCGTAATAACCTCTAAAAATGAGCACGGTCGAATAGCCGATTCCCAGTCGAATTCTTTAGTCTATTGCATTAAAATTTTTTAATGGCTTTCCCAGATAGTCTAGTTATCTCGAGAGTGATTAGCTCTGAGAACAGACCTATAGGCGCGTCGATGAAATGCCCGATTAATTTAATTGAAAGCAGAATCCAAAAATCCAGGATGTCATCATACATAATCTTGAAAAGTCCATTCCACTTTGGAATGTCCAAGGCATTTTGTGACAAGTGTTGACATTTAAAATTTCGCTATTTTACTTAAGACTTAATAGCATTAAAAGTTAAGAATTAGTTGCTAAAAAAAAAAAGAAGCACTTTCATTAAAATGCATTGTATATGTTTTCATTAAAATCCGTTACGCATAGACATTAAGAACATTTACATAACTAGCTCTAATTATTAAATTCATTAAAAAAAATCGAAAAAAAA
The DNA here is from genome assembly GCA_017140595.1 of Eucalyptus curtisii. Classification (NCBI taxonomy): domain Eukaryota; kingdom Viridiplantae; phylum Streptophyta; class Magnoliopsida; order Myrtales; family Myrtaceae; genus Eucalyptus; species Eucalyptus curtisii. The sequence continues at coordinate 36,830,029 of CM029503.1, read as the reverse complement.
AGAAGACAAAAAAGCAACTTGGCTCGGCCTTCTTTCTTTTTATCCATTTTCATTGGCAGGGCCAGGCCCAGGCCCTGCCAATGAAAATGGGTAGTGAAAAGAAATTAAAAAAAAAAAAATAGAAAGGTGGAAAAGACGTGGGAGGGAGACGTTCGGTGAAGGTGGCGTAGATGAGACGATAGTGCAGGGGGAAAGACAAAAAAAATAATTAAAAAATATTATTAATATTATAAAAAAACAAAAAATAGGTTTTTAAAAATAGATTTTGTCTTTTTTAGGGTAAGTTCGGGTCATTGGATCGATCTAGTAGGAGGTCGGATCGGGTTTATCCGGTCTGAACCCGTTTTCCTGAGTATAATAATATTAAATATTAAAAATATATAAAAAAATTTCAAAAATTCAAAAAATTAAAAAAAAAATTCAAAAATTTGGAAAAATTTAAAAACTCAAAAACTCAGAAAACATTAAAAAATTCGACCATTTAAAAAAAATTATTTAAATTTTTTAAAAAAACTAAAAAAAAAAATTAAAAAATTGCAAAAATCTAGTTCTTTTTTGGAAAGTTCAAAAATTCCTTTAAATAAATAAAAAAATTCTAAAAAAATTAAAATTAAAATTTCCTCGAAAAATTTGAAATTAATCTTTGAAGTAATTTTCTCCTAAAAATAGGAAACATTTCAATTTGGAATTATGTTTAAGTTTGATTAAGCTTTTAGGATTTTACCTTAGGGTTTCAATTTTCCTTAGGGACATATGCCTTTGAATGCATAATATTGATATGTTGATTTTGGCTTCTCTTTAATCTAGTTAGGATTAATATTTATCTTTTCTTTGATGTTGAATTTTTGCTTTTTCATGCAATTTATTAATCGCTTTCCTTGGTTGCTAATTGTTATTTTAATGATTGTGCACCCGTATGATCACCTCACGTGTTATTGGGTAGGTATAAAATCAATCCAAACTGCTTGACAAAAATCTTTTCTTTTAACATGAATAAGATCAGATACCGAAATGGCACTAATTGATTAATTAGTGTAATCAAGTCCCCGACTCTAGATTCTTTGGTTGTGTAGCAAGTGTGGCATTCTCCCGTGCCTTACTTGATTTCTAATCAACCCTAATAGGTTAGTGGCGACTCCTTTTTGCGAAATTCTTTAGAATATCCCAATGTCACGCGAGATATGGGCTTGGGAGAGCCCACGCCTAATCATGGGTTTTAGATCTATCCTTTAGGCAATACCCCTAAACCTACTCCTTCCTCTGGAGGGTAGGTCGCGACAACAAGGACATACGATCTTACTGTAGATTCCTTGCAGACTCTCCTTGGCGCCAATTGAGACGAATCAGGGTAAGAAAACATGCAGACGAGATTATAATAAGTGAGATGCCCTTAAACTAACGTGCATAGATAAAGTAGAAGAGATACTACACCTATTGCCTTTTTGAGTGTCTAGAGTACTCCTTTAGATCCATTCAATTGAGACGAATCAGCGTAAGAAAACATGCAGAAGTGATAATAATAATTGAGATGCCCTTCAACTAACGTGCATAGATCAAGTAGAAGAGATACTCCATCTATTGCCTTTTTGAGTGTCTCGAGTACTCCTTCAGATCCATCTAGCCGAGAGCTAACATCGATCTAGGCTTAGTTTGACTTGATCAGTTGGTCGCAGAGTAAGAAAAGATTTAAGACCTACATTGAAGGGTGAAAAGAGTTGATGGGATTTTCATCATCATTGTTGGCTTTTCGGGCTTTGCTAGCATAGCGGCTTTTTGATTACTTTGAAAATAACAGTTTATTGTAAGTCACAAATTTTTGAAGGAGTAGATCCCACACTAATGTGAACGCCGACCGCCTAGCCCACAGTCGACGAGGGCTTGTAGTCTCTCCTCTAGTGGACATTCGTTGGTGACAATGAAAAAGCAAAAGAAAATAAAAAAATATGTTACAATTCAATTTTAAAAAAATTGTAAACATTGTTCACGTCAATGGCGGCTGTGCCACGTATGATGACTAGTGTCAAAGTCAGTGTTTTTTCTACCAAAATTGGCTAGAAGAATATATTGGCTAATCGATAAAAAGTTTACGACTAAATTGATCAAATTCAAAGGTCTACAACTAAATTAGCATCCGTTAATATATTTAGGACATCTTGGAAAATTATCCTATAGAACTCGTTTTACGATCGAGCAAGCAAGAAATTCATGTTAAAGTTGAATTCCTAATCTGAGTCAACTAAAAGACTTTTTTGTACTTATTATTTTGAATCCTAATATTAATTATATGGCCTTTGCCCATTAGTGGGCAGAGGAATTTTTGGTCGTAGCAATTAATTGTGCAGCGATTTTGTGAATTACGTCATGAAGAGTATGCAAGTATTTTAATGCCAATATATCTTGTGATAAGACATCTAAATCCCTTTGTGAGATTGATAGAGTATTTTGCAAGAAATCATGAGGGTAAAATACTGCAAAATTTTTTATGGTATAATTGGGGGCTTAAAACATTGAAAGTGTTTGAAAGACTCGAGTATGCTTATAATTTCCATTGTATTGCCGTGATCAATAATGAAATCATGTATTGCTTTCCACATGGAATAGATCGCATCAATCGAACCATGTAAATTCAATATTTGATTTATTTTCTTGTTTCATTTATTATTTATTTGATCACTTATTTTTTGCAACAATTACATAGGCCTATAAAGTATGTGCATATGTTGGAAAAAATCACGAGTAAATGGAGCCACAAATGCGCCGATATTACACGATATCGAAGCTATAAAATGCAATATTGTACGTTCAAGTGATCAGTGAATAGGATACTTACGACATAAATAGGAACGAAAAAAATCTACCAATGTACTATATATGCTCCATCGTATCCACGCGTGCAAACTTCTTGCCTTACCTCTTTACTGTCTAAATGCTATCAAATTTCACCGCACAGATGCACTATCCTCTTCCTATGTAGATTAAAAAAAAAGTATTATCGATTTAAATTATTATATAACAAAGTCGAGTAATTCAGACATTAATTGCACGTATTGCTGGATCCATAGGTCCGAAGACCATAAGGGACTAGCAATGGTAGTCCGGAAACTTGGTGTCTTGCCAGCACGCTCTATTGTTTGAAGAGGTTGAGCTTCCTCCCCTTACCCCCAATTCCAGCTAGTTTTTTTTTTCTTGACTAATTGTGTCAATTTCCTAAGCTTCTTTTTTCTTGACTAATTAGTAAGTTATTTCTAGTTAAACATAAGAAATCCAATTAAGAAGCAAAAGTATCCACCGAGCAAAAGTAGCAATTAGGTTTCTAAACAAACTGAATAGCCAAGCTATTCGATAGCGAGATAGGAACTCACCACTACTCTGAGCCTCGAATATAGAAACGACGACGTATGAAACGCCTGTTTCCTCCAATTTCACGCCACTGATGAATTTTTCTAATGCATGGATCTTGAAAGCACCCCTTACGTCTATGAATTGAGTAAGGGAACATTCAGCAGGGTCATCTGTCCATGAAAAATCGCCACAGCTTTCATAACAAAGAACCTGTGATAACGAACAAACATACTCTTGATTATAAACTAAAAGTGAAATACAATTAAGTGTTAAATCTGACATATCGAACCCCTTCCCGAACAGTATATCTCAATCATTTATTCAATTTATATGGTCGGATAAATTAAAAGAGAAATAATGCGTTAAATCAACATATCTTTGTGATAATCTAATGATTATCTATGCAATTAATAGGGTGCCAAAGCATTTCCGAGAAACTATTCGATATCATCACATGCGCGATATGATGAGACGAGTCTGGAAACAACATGGCAACGAAATATTCTCATTTTGTGATGCACTCTCCAAAACTGGGGCTGTCAAAAAGGGGCAAACTATATTCGGGGCTCAGAGCAGTAATGAGTTCCTATCTCGCTATCGAATATCTTGCCTACTCAGTTTGTTTAGAAATGCTCGGTGGATACTTTTGTTTCTTAATTGGATTTCTTATGTTTAACTAGAAATAACTTACCATTCTTTCGGGATATATTGCCTGTGATAATGTTCAGTGACTTTCGGGATATATTGCCTGTGATAATTTTCAGTGAAGTCATATATAGACGGTATTTCTTGGACGAAATTTTTTTTTTTTTTCAATGTTTTACGACAAAAGTTTCTATTGATTCTGACAGGCAAGAGCACGCTGTTGAATGCACTGTTTGGCACAAAGTTCAGGGAAATGGATCCTTCAAGAGGGAGGTATGTTTTTGAACTGTTCTTTAGGTCACTCTAGTGATTTGGATTAGGAAAAATGTCCAAAGCCAGGTTGTTATTTTTTCAGGTCCCAAACCACCGAAGGAATATGGATCGCGAAAGCTGCTGGGATTGAACCGTGCACTCTAGTTATGGACTTGGAGGGGACGGATGGAAAAGTAAGACAGGTGTATTTACTAGATGATTTTGCATGGATATATAATAGCTTAATTTGTCCATGTTCAACTACTTATATTTGTCCATATGTAATTGTGAATTCTAATTTTTTGTACATGTTGAAACGTTAATTTGTTCATCGGGTAGCTGCTGTAGCTTTTCCACTCTTGTATGGCTTTTCTCATCTTACCAACCCAGAAGGTTGATTTACGTGTAGCTGACGCTCATTGAAACTCACCTGATTTACACTTGGTTTGAGTAGGCAGCAATTAGCATTCTTGCAGCTGCTTAACCGGTGTCATTTTTATACAGGACGATACTTCATTCGAAAAGCAGAGTTCTCTTTTTGCTTTGGCTGTCTCCGATATAGTGCTCATAAACATGTGAGGCTTTTGCTTTGCTCTAGTGAGATACTGTTTCTATTTCTGCAGCGTTATCTACGAGGTTGTTGTTTTTGTATTTTCCTAGTGCCCTTTCTAAGCATCTTTTTCATAGATGGTGTCGTTGGGTCGGCCTTGAGCAAGCTGGGAGCAGGTTTCTGCTCAAAACTGTATTCCAGGTATTTCTTGTCTTCTTTTCAGCATCTTTTTCGTAGGTGGGGTCATTATATTGGCCGTGCACAAGCTGCCAAACTGTATTCCAGGTGTTTCTTGTCCTCTTGCCTTAAATAAGCTAAATGTTTAGTTCTAAGAGTTAATGATAAAGTTGCGACTCTTCTTGAAGGCCATGATGCGATTGTTTTGTCCAAGGAAAACAACTCTCGTATTCGTATTACGGGATAAAACAAGGAGGGTTGGTGCCTATACTTAATCATGTTTCCAGTTTGGATTGTGATGGTTTTTATTTGCTCGTTTTGGTTGCATCTGGTAAGTTTTGCCCATCTGAGTTGATTTTTTTTTATATGCTCTCTGGTTTTTCTTTTTATCCAGACTCCTTTCGAATGTCTAGAAGCTGCCTTGAGAGAAGAAGTGCGGGAGGTGAGGCTTGTTGCATTTCCTTTGGAAAATCGACTTTGTAAAGCCGTTGCTGGTTTCATTTAGTATTTTCCTGCAGATATGGGACAGTATTCCTAAGTCAGAGCAGCACAAGGGAACTCCTGTCAGTCATTTTTTTAATGTAGGTGCTCCGATGCTTGTATGAGTTCCTCTCGATGATTTCCTTTTGCCTCTAATTGTCAAAATGAAGTTCATCCTAATGACTCTCTCATGCTTTCCAGGTTGAGGTCGTTGCTCTTTCTAATTATTAAAAAAGGAAGAGCAATTTAAAGATGAGGTATACCTACCTTGCACCCCATAGAAGCACGTTTGGACCTTGAATACGATTGCCCAATTTTTATGTCGGCTTTGTTGTTGTGTCTTGACAAGATTTTCAAATGCCGCAGTGGGCACCCTTTCTTTTGCATAGATCCTGTGCTTGAGTACTGTTTAGGACAAAGCTTTGGTCCTCGTATGCATGAGTTTCGGAATATCTGTGGAAATGCCACTCATCATTGACTGCTATTTCTGATTTCCCTAGGGCTTATCATTGCCCAGTCATCCCTTATTGAGTTTGGTGATTTTCACTACTCTTCTGTTCACATTCTTAATCAATTATAGTTTGAGACATGTTATGTTTCCATCTCATCTTCTTGTGCTCTGTATTATGGAATTTGGAGCATTGGTTGCCAAATGGATTTTACCCTTTATCTGCACTAATCTTTTGCCATATGGTCGAATTTCCTTGACGATGCGCCCTTAGAGGGCGGTTCTTGGATAGTACTGCACCTGGTGGGCTGGCAGGAGATTGAAGGGGTAGTTCCTGGTTCAGGATTTTGTTTTAGTGCTCAGCGTATTTGGATGGTCATTAAGGAGAATAAGAACTTGGACTTGCCTGCGCACAGGGTGAGTGTTAATTGAAGGGCAACTGGATATATTGCTGATAATGAGAATGCTAATGGACGCATCATGCTATCCGTGTTAAGGTCATGGTGCTCGCATACGCTGTGAAGAGATTGCCGATGAACAATATTCCAGTCTTACTAAAAATGAGGTATCGATCTGGTTCTTGCTGGACATGAAACTTGCTTGTCTGTTTTGCTATTTTGAAATGCAAGCATATGCAATTTATCTTACACATATTAAGATCAGGCAAACTCTTCTTAATGTGTTAGGATTGGCGTTTGATTAAGGAGGCTGCACAGTTGGGACCCGTTCCTGGTTTTGGAAAGAAACTGAGTTCCATTCTTGAGGCCTGCTTTGCAGGGTAAGATGAATAATATTATCTGATGAATTACAGATGGTGGTGCGGCCACCAGATTTTATGTTTATTAAATATTGCAAGTACATTAAGGTTGTCCAGCACAATGGGCTTCATGTTCTTACCTCTAAGAATGTTGTTTCTTTGAGATTTTGTGGGCTTACGTGAAGTGGGGGCAGTAGGAGCATTTTCTTTTCTTGGAACAAGTGCATTTTTTAAAGAGCAAACACAAAGGAAACCTCGCTTTTTTGAAGTTTGTGTTTTTTAATTTTAGGTTGGACAAGTTGCATTCCGTGATATATCTACAATCTGGTTGTTGAGGTCTAGCCTGAGTAGATGAGATATAGCTGTTGAGGTCTAGCCTGTGTAGATGAGATATAGCTATTCTGTTCAAGTGATCATTCCAGTCTGGAAATGGCCCCCTTCATTCACAATCTGAGTATTATTTCAGCTGGTTGTTCAATGGTTGCTTTTGAGCAATCATCTTCTCGTTTGATTGATCAGATTTCCTGATAGTGGGAGAGTAATGGCTAGTTACAGTGTAGCAGTTGCCTAGCTGATGGTTTAGCTTAATTTGGCCTTCTGTTTGCGATGTTTCCTTGTTTTATTTTCGGGTGATCATTATGTTCTGTCAGGATTAGAAATTTATTTATCACTATAAGTACGTTTTATCTATAAAAATTTTTGTGCCCCTTATTAGTTACGAATCGGAGGTGGTACATTTGGACAAGGATGTCCGATCTACGAAGCGGAAGCAGCTTGAAGAAAGGTCACTTCGAGTAAGAAGTTATGGGGGCGTTTCTCCTTGCTTAAAGTGCTTCATTTTTTGGGTTCTGTTGTATGACTGCCACTTCAAGCTGCTTGGAATGTGGAAATATTTTTCCTTTTTGACACATTTTTTCTTTCAGTCACGATGTTTTCATTTGAAGTAAGCTTACACAGAGAGTGTCTGTTGAGGACATCTTATCATATGTTGCTTATTGTGTTTTTCTTTTTTATTGTCAGCTGGTACAACCAGCTTTCCAAGCAGTTGTTCAAAATATTCTGTACGGATGTCTAGATGAGTTCAAGGAAAGATTTGATAAGGCTTTGAAAGGAGGGGAAGGGTTTTCAGTGGCTATTCATGACTGTACTCAGTCTTGTATGGCCCTATTTGATGAACGATGCGCAGGTACGGCAACTTGTAATGCCCTCATTTTGGCCTAATGTTGTAAAGTGAATGCTCTGAAATAGTAGGCCATGAATGAAGGTTTGTCATTGTGCTTTGTCTTGTAACTAAGCTCTTTTTTGGTTCTTTAACTCTTCTTGTGCTCGCATTTGCACTCCTTGGGTGGCCTAGTAGTTGTTTTGCTTGTATAAGTCATAAATGAAGGTTTGTGTCTGAGACTGGAGGCTGATGTGAAAATATGGTCTTGTTGGTAAATAAGGGGGTGTTTGTTTTTCTTTTTTTTTTTGTTCATGAACACAATTTTTGTTTTTTTGTTCCGGGGAACAAAAAAAGAACAGAAATGTGTTTGTTTGCGTTTTTGTTCCAAATCTATTTTTTTGTTCCTAGGAACAAATTTGGAACAGAAATAAGAAACAAAAAAACCTGTTTATTGTTTCTGGAACACTTCCGAGAAACAATTTTTCTCTCTCCTATTTTTTTTCTTCTCTTTATTTTCTTTTTCTTTTCTTCTTTTTTCTTTGGCCGGTTGCCGGCCTCGGCCCGGTGACCTGCTGTCGAGGGCCGGCAACCTCGCCGGAGCGTCGCCGGCCCCCGGCCCCCGGCGAGGCCGAGCGTCGCCGGCCCCGGGCAAGGCCGAGCTCACCCGGCCACCGACGTCGCTCGGCCTCGCCGGGCCACCGCTAGGTCGGCGTCGCTGGCGGTGGCCGGCGGAGGTCAGCCTCACCCAACCACGGCGAGGCTAAGCCTCGCCGGGCCGGCAAGCCTCGCCGTGGCTAGGCGAGGCCGCCGGCCCTCGTCGGCCGATCGCCGGCCATGGCCAAGGCCGGCGACCGGCCAAAAGGAAGAAAAAAAAAGAAAGAAAAAAAGGAAAAATAAAATAAAAATATTAAAAAATTAAAAGAAACAAAAAGAGAACACAAATTTACCAAACATGTTTCTTTTTTTTATTCCCGGAACAAGTTTACCAAACGCGTTCTTCTGTCCAAAAATTGTTCCCCTGGAACAGAAATAGTTTTTCCGGAACAATTTTTGAACAGAAACGTTACCAAACGCACCCTAACACTCTGGGCATTTAGGAAACTATTTGTATGTTCCTGCCATGCTTACTTTTGACTTGTTATTAGAGGAATTTGACTACCAAATGTATGGATAAGTTTCATATCATTATTTGAACAGATGTCGTAATTGAACAAGCCAAATGGGATACATCTAGAGTGCGGGAGAAGCTGCGGAGTGACATTGATGCCCGTGTTGCTTCAGTCCGTGCTACCAAGCTCTCTGATCTTACAAAAGCACATAAGGTAGCATAATGAATAGAGATATTTCTTCTTCTCTTGAGCTTCTCCCTTTACCGATGGAGGGCTTTTCCCCTTTCACTTAATGGTGGTTGATGGGATCTGCACAAATGAAATTATGTTTTTACAGGCAAGACTGAAAGAAGCATTGTCTGGACCAGTGGAAGCTCTTTTGAAGGGAGCTGATGGTGAAACCTGGTTGGCTATCAGGAAACTTCTTTCGGACGAGACTTAATTGGCCATAACTCGGTTCTCCGGTGCCCTCTATGGTTTTGAAATGGATGAACAGAGCAAGGGAAAATTGCTCACAGGTTTAAAACATCATGCAAGGGGCGTGGTAGAAGCGAAAGCAAGGAAAGAAGCTGGAAGAGTTCTTATATGAATGAAGGACCGGTAGGGAAAAGTTTGTGATTTACTCGTCAGTTAGATTCAATTCCTCATGATATCCTTATGTGCTTCATTTTCTATGCAGTTTTGCGACATTGTTCAGCCATCACACTAACACAATACCAAGAGTTTGGAGAAGGACAGATAATGTTCGAGCATTCATTCAAGTTGCTCGTTTGGCAGTATGCAAAAATTTATATCCGGCAAAGTTTTACATGTTTCTCCTGTTGCTTGCTTGTGGATCTTTTACTGAAATGATTCAATGACACTTGCAGTCATTAAGGTTGCTGTCTGTAATGGCGGCAGAGCGATTGGATGCTGAGAGAGAACATTAAGAAAACTTTGTCAGTTGCTTTGCTGGACACCGTGCCTAATGCCACTGAGAGGAGCATTACAGAAGATCCCTTGGCTTTAAGCACATGGGAAGGGGTGAGTTTTGCTTTAATCGTGCTGGTTCAATTAATCCGGATCTTCAATTTCTTTTGTCTCTTATGAAAATGGATGGAAGAGATGAGACCCCATTGTCCATACTAGTTTTAATGTTATCATCTGGACTTGTGAAAATTGGATAATCTGTGCTAAACGAAGTTGTCAGATTACTAGTTGACAGAAGGTAATGCAGAAATAAGCCAATGTACAGCCCACAATCTGCATAGTATATATTATGGTACTTTTTAACTCGATATATAAGAGCCTTTCATTTGCTGAGTGCACTTATTCACTGTTTAATTGCAGATTCCTTCATCAAAAACACTGATCACGCCTGTTCAGTGCAAATCATTGTGGAGGCAATTTATTGCTGAGACTCGGTACATCGTGCATCAAGCAAATGCTGTTCAGGCACGATATCTTTATCTTAAATGATGTTTAGTAGTGCAAACGTCATTGTTATTATTAAAATGCCATGACATCATTCCCAGCCCCAACACGCACAAACACATCAAAATATTTCAAGAAAAGATAAGAAAAGAAAAAGAAAGAAGGCTCTATTGAATGAATTAGCAAGATCTATTCTAAGCACCACTAGGACGACATTTGCTTGCCATTTGAGTTTGAGACTATCAGTAGAAGAAATGCTAGAGCGCTGAGAAATACTTTCAATTCCACGAAAGAAAGATGTAATTTTGTTGAGTAATTAGTATATTTGAAGGATCTCACTTCCATGCCATGTGGTTAATTTATCATCATAGATGAACATTTATGAAGTTCTTTCGCTACTTGACTATTTGATTATTTTTGCTCTCTTATTTTGGAATTATTAGGAAGCGAACAGGCGTAACAACCGGTTGCAACCAACTTTGTTATTTTGGGACTCAGTGGAATTAGGAGACGTTTTAGGTATTTTACTTCAATTCTGTTTCGGTGTCTAATATGTTTATCTTTGTTGCTTTTGCTTGACACACGTGCTTGTTTATGGGAGGTATTGAGACAGGCGAGGTGGATTAGAGTGAGGGCTGAGGGCGGCGGTGCTGCATTCTCGACTACATAGGAGAAAGACTTAGCATGTATAAAATTTCATTTCTTTGTTTGGGTTGAAATTGAGTTTGTTGCCAACCCACTAGAACCAATATTTTTTTGGCCCTTTTTTCTGTGGAACCCATTTTGACCCTTTATTCTTTGGACAATGGCTTATCCTGATTGTTTTCCCCATGTGAAGGAAACATGATTGCTTTCTCGATGTATTCTTCTTTTCTTTTGGTCAGAGATCTATTCTTCTTTCAAGGTGGACAAAAGGAGAAAAGATGATAATCACTTCGAGAAAAAAAAAAAAAAAAAAAAAAAAAAAGCAGATGATAGGTTTTTTTTTTTTTTTCCTTTTTTAACCTCTTTTCCATTTTCTTAATGGTACCAAAAAGAAAAAAAAAATGAAAAATGGCTGCTTGTTGTACTAGTTAACTGATGAATAAACTAGCATGATTAAGGCTAAGCATGGAATAATGTTTGCTTAATGCATTTAGTAATTCTCTACAAGCATCAAAATCCATTTCTTTGTTTTATTCTTCTTCTTTTTTTCCGCCTTTTCAACTTAACTCGAATGTGAAGAAATGATAGAGAAGTCAGCCGTGTTAATTATTGGAAGACATTTATAAAGCAAGATAGTGGGTGAGCAGGCGGACTTCTGGTCGATGATGTGACACCTTCCTAGGACTGAAATATCTTTCTCCCATAAAATTTTCAGATCTTTATTTGATTAATGCATGAAAGGGTCTGCAAGATGTCCCCAACGTCCATAGCTTCATTGAATTAATGTGCATGTGGGTCGTTGGTCCATTCAATGTAGTAGGTGATTATTTAGTACTAGACAGATGATGAATCTTGTTGGATATTGCACTTAATGGTGCTGAATGGCTTCACCTGCGATTGCTGAAAGGTGACTCGGTGAATTTACGGGACGAGCAAGCGGAAAAAGTAGAATAAGAAGTAAAGCAAAAGCGCACACGACAAAAAGACATCACGTTGGGGAGCTAAGTTAGGTGACCAGCTATGTCCAAGAGTTGAAAAGCAATCTTACATCCCAGCATTTTTTTTCGAAGGCATAGATCCCAGCATTTAATTGGGAAGAATAATCAATCTATACTCAAGTAAGTGAGAAAGTGTACCATGTTATAACTCTCAGGAAATCATGCCTGAAGCAACTGAAAAGAGGCCTAGTACATTAGACATGGCACAGTTAACCTATTTTAATAGCTGAAGAATAATTTATGCAGACGCGCAATAAAAATTTGAAGACAATTGATTCAATAATTTGATTGTTGAGATTTTAACTTGGATCTTGCTTGAATTGTGAGATGAATGGAATATTTTGTGGGCTTAAGATTTGCTAATCTTCTCGAAAGGGGAAAAAAGTTGCAATTTGACGAGTTGAGAAATAAAATATTGGTTTTGATAACTCATCTCCCCAGCAAGAATGTTCTTGGTGAGCCCTTTTAAGCTAGAACTGTCTTCTTTCTGCTTGATCAGCTCCAACTCGCTTCACTTTAACTACGCATGCGAATAGAAACCACACACCATCAAAGACCACCTTTTTTTCCTTGGTTCCTTCTAAAGTTCGATTATTATCATTATCGGTGTCTAGCTTCCAAGTCTCTGCAAATTTAACAAAGCTTATTAGTTTGAAGAAAAGAAGCAGTTGGGCTTTTCTTTTAGCCACCTAACCACCTGTTCTTTTCTACTAAAGGAATCTTCTTCTTCTCTGTCCCTTGCTTCTGTGATACTAGTTGTGGGTCTTCTTCCGGATGTGAATTTTATCACTTTGAGCGATACCCATGACTCGGTTCTTTAAAATGTTGCAGCTTCCAGTACTTCCTCTTGACTTCTTTTTCTTTACTTGAAGCTGGACACTCTTCTTAAACTGAGCTGAGAGATAAAAAATGGGTATGCAAATGCAGTTGATTTTGATGCTGATGGGAGTACTTGTGCTCTGTAATTTGTCGTCTGTTCACGGATCTGCTAAAAATGGTTTGGTCGATTACTATCTTTGGCTAAATGAGTATTGAGATTGAACCATGCATGACCACATCGTTTGTTATTTTAATTTTGACCCTTCGTCGGTAAAAGAATGAAGGCGAAGTATTTACAACTATAATGGAATATATTATTTCTTGCTTCATATATAGTTCACATTCAATTGGTATATGGGCACGTGCGATTCTTGAAAGTACGTATGTACACACACATTTACGTTAAAAGTTTTCATAAAATGGACTTTATCTTTTTATGTAGGAGATAGAAAGAGAACATGGATGGTCTAAACGAATTCCTTTACACAAATAATATAGATTACCAAGAAATTGAAATTTCAGCCTTGTAGACAATGATTTATCTACATATTAATTGTCATCCATATCACTGATTTTCAAGATGGAAATTCTTTTTCTCTATTATAAATAGGGTGGGAAAGAGTGACTTTGGCCTCCATAAGTGTACAATTCCTACTACAAAATATTTCCTTTAGCTATAATTACTTTGCACGACTTGCATTTGAAAGTTCGTGATTGGCGAGCCTACCACTACAACCCAATCAAGATAATAACATTCAAGAAGTCTCTCCATATGATCGCATTTGTCTCAATTAAACAATGCAACATGAATTGCTTAGGAATTCACTCGCAATGTAAATCGAACTCATGATCTCATGAAAGACGGGGGATTCATTTCACCACTAAATCGACCATATGGATGGTTTTAGGATGGAATATGTTAGGTTCGTGGATGGTAACGTACGTCTGGTCCATGGGGGAGACTTTCTTTGGGTGCATTAAGATGGGACAAAAGTGAAACAAAATATGTTGTGCATCGACGAAATCAACGAGGGATTGACTTGAAATATTTTCTTTTTAAATTATGTTAGGTAAGAGGGAATGACTTGATTTGGTAGAAAGATAACTGGAGTTGCTTTGATTATCTACTAATGGTGGTGTATTCCACTACTACCCAATCGGCCTGGATTTTCGTTTTCATTATAAAAGATCTTCTAATGAAGATTTCGTTCGTTTAGTGGAAAATATCACGTTTCCAAAAAATATTTTCTATAAAGTCATTTTTTAAAAAAATGACTATATTTTCCAGTATTTAGTTAAAACCTAAAAATGGAGTGGAAAATATTTTTCACTGCTTAGTATTTGATTTGATTTTTTTGGGAAAAACTACCAAAAAAAACTTGAATTTTAATTTTTTCAATTGACCAAAAAAATTCAATTTTAGTTTTATATACATTTTGAAAAATCGAATTTTCAACTATATTTTATTTTTTTAAAAATCAAACTTTTATTATTTTTAATTTTTCCTTTTTTTTTTCTTTCTTTTTCTTTTCCTTCCTCATTCTTCTTCCTCCTTCCTCCGTTGCTGTGTGCCTCGGCGATGGCCGACTACCCGATGACCGACCAAGACACGAATTGGCTAGCTTCGCCGAGGTCAGCGAGCTCACGGCTCGCTAGATCCAAGCGAGCGAACTCCGCCGAAGCGGCGAGCTCCGGCCTCGTCCTCACGGATCTGGCCTCGGGCAAGGTGGAGCCTTCCTTGCCTCGCCACAGGCCTATGAGGAGCTCATCGTCCAAGGAAGGAAAAAAAGAAAAAGAAATCAGAAACTCATTTAAAAAAGAAAAAGAAAACATAAAAATAAAAGGAAAATGTGTTTAGTGAAAGGAGGTGAGGTGAAAGAACTTATTGAAAATGTTTTTCATTTTTCTGAAATGAAAAATATTTTCCTTGAGTAGTTTATTTTCTGTAAAACGGACAACAAAAAATTTGGAAAACGTTGTCACGAAAGTTATTTTTCGAGAAAGGAACGAAGCTGAAAATGTTATATTGTATATGCAGACACCACTAAAAAGAAAAAAAGAAAAGAAGGTCAACATTCCAGTCCAATGGGCCACGAATTCGACCCAAATGCGAACCCAAGAAATTGCCACAATGTGCCCAATCTCATCCGCTGTCAACGACCGCAGGAAAGAGGATTTGTTGAGAAGAGGCTCTTTTATGATCCTGAATCAATTTCACTGTGACGCTTACACTTCGGCCTTCAATGGCTTCCCTAAGAAAATGCAGGCCCAAGAACCATTTGATCCATCCGCAAGCGGAGAAAATTGTCAAAAAAGTCACAAATTTATTACACTTTAATTAATTAAATCATAAATCTTTCGATTTTGTCCATGAAATCGTAAACATTTTCACGTTTGTCAATTAAATTTATTCGATCAATTTTAGCCAAAAATTACTAACGTGAATGTTGACCGTCTTACATGACAAATCAACGCCGACATAGACAATTTTTATAATTTAAAAAAAAAAAGTTTTAAATTTTTTATTATTTTCATTTTCTTTCTTCTTTCTTTTATTTTCCCAAGTCCACCAAGGGTTGCTAGCCACAAGTAAGGGTGGTGGCCCTCGCCTGTGGTTGGCAAGGGTCAACCGACCCTTGCTTGTGATCACTGAGGGTCAATAGGCGACCCTCACCGACTTAGTAGAAAAAAAAAAAAGAAAAGGGAAGAAAGAAAAATAAAAGAATAATAAATAATTTACATCAATCTGGTCATCCTATGTTGTACTATTGACATTCACGTTAGTGATTTAACGATATTATTACTTGATTGGCAAAACATGAAAAATGTTTAAGATTTAAATAAATAATTGGAATACTTATGATTGAATTGTCAAAAGTATAATAGATTTATCACTTTTTGGACAATTTTCCCTCCCTATGCTACTAGTTAAAATTAAGCTATTGACAGAAGCCCAAATCTAGAATAATTCTTTGATGTCCAATTCCTCGATGTCAATGCCCATTACCAATCTCTATAGTCACGTATCTCTTCATCCAACCAAGTTTCATAGATCCGAGGGACATGTTCTCATGCTCGTTGAATTCTTCTAATGATTGTGATACTCCTAAATTATCTCACTTGAGATATTATCCATCTTAACCCGTCTCATACTGAGCCTCGCGATTTTATCCTTTGACACGTAGGTGGGACTTTCTTATACCGATAATGCTCCCAACCAATGTTAAGCATTGGCATTACGTCGTAAGTTATTTCCAATTTCACACGCATGTCCTAGGAACATTTTCTTTCTATTCGTTGTGCAATTTGGTTCATTCCTATTTCATTTGCCATTCTAAAAGTTTGCTGGAAGCTACTCCTTATCCAAGTCTTTTGGGGCTGGTGATCACTATTCGTCATCATCGGACCCAATCGTTACACAAAATGCAATTTGGATGACACCCTCCACAAAAACCTTCCATGAACCATGTAAATTTCAAGCATGAAGGCAATTCGGCATGTTTTGATTGCAGTCACCTAATCAAGTGTTCCAAGTAATGTAGCAAGAAACTTGGGGATTAGGAATCGAACTCATCCCATCCTCTTTGCTGCAATATCAAGCTTTCCACAAGGATATATAACTCTATAATAGCATAGTTATTTTACCTATTTTGGGCAATAAATATGGTACTTTATAATGTAATATCCGTTAGAAAATATTTGGATTTCCTTCTATTTACTCAAATCTTCCTTATTCATGTAGAATAATGAGACATGGAGAAAATAAGGAAAAAGGGGCAAAAAGAAGGAAAGGAAAATTCTATGATTTAGGAATTCAAATTAAAAAACGTTGGAAGATGGATACCAAATCAAAGATTTCTGTGATTTATTCCCTGATTTTATGCGAAAAAATAAGCAATTGCGTTGTGTTATAATTCTTGAATATATCCTATAAATAGGATAATATAGACAGCTAGGTTTTTTTTTTAGTTTTAGATCCTTTTTCTTTGTTTTGAAAGTTTTTCGAGCATTCGGAGAGAAAACAAAATGGTGATAGAATTCTTATTCTTTGATTCAAGATGTTGGGTTTAATTTATATTTTCGTTTGTTTTTACTATGTTCTAATTTTCTTTTGTTAGGGCTATGATGTAGCATGACTATGATTATATGAATTTCATGATTTTTTGTGTGCAAGTGACTTCATTCATGTGAGTTATATATTATTGTGCTTCATGCTTTTAAGTGACTGGTCACCACTTCAATGATCTGATGTGCATGTTTGAAATTCAGAAGTGATAATATGTAATCGCTCTTTATAATATATAATCACGAATTAAATATGGATAGAGATATACTGCGTTATTTATGTAGCTTTCGCTAATAAGGTGATCTAAAAGACTCATTGTAAACCAATAATATTCATAAATTTTAATACATTTATGTTTATTTAAATTCACAGAGATATAGTGGATTAATAAACTGAATATGTTTGCTATACCTAAAGATATGATAGTAAATAGATTAGTAAAATTCTGCTATCACATGTTTGATATCATTTTTGTATACATAACAATCTGAAATTCATATCTAATAGTTATGGTGAAATCAGATACTTTAACATATTGATCTGATTGATTTACTACATTTAGTCTCCAAATTTTGCTTTTAAGATTCTTAATTTTAATTTATTCCCAATTCTATTTTGATTTGTTAGATAAGTTTTAGAATTAATCCATTTTTAGCATTTAATTAGTTTATTAATCATTAATTTCCGTGGGATGATACTTTTTCTCATCATTATATTACTTGTTCGACACGTTCACTTGCATTAAAAAATTTACGAATAAGTTTTTGGCATTGTTGCCAGGGATTGTTTGTTTAATACTAATTAAGATTGATACCGGATAATTCTAAGTTTAAACAAGCTTTCGTTTTACTTTTTTCAGGGCATACATTGGTTTATGACACATAGTCAACAAGGGAAACTTGCTAAGTTTGATCCAAAAATCAAATGTACATTTACAAGGTGACCAAGAGAATAGAGAAATCACGCTAAGAAGATGGCAGATGGTGAGAATGAAAATCCGTATAGACTCTTGAGAGATTATGCCACGCCGAGAGTTCAGGGCACCACATTAAGCATCATGAGACCTGCGATTCAAGCAAACAACTTTGAAATCAAACCATCCCTCATTTAGATGCTTCAACAATCAGTGCAATATAATGGGCTGCCAAGCGATGATCCAAATGTTCATATCAATGCTTTTCTTGAAATCTGTGACACCATTAAATATAATGGAGTTATAGATGATACTATTAAATTAAGATTATTTACATTCTCTCTTAGAGGAAAAGCTACGAGTTGGCTTTCTTCTATTCCTACATGATCGATTACTACATGGAATGATATATCTTAGAAATTTCTTGATAAGTTCTTTCCACCTATTAAATCTGCAAAGATGCGTAACGATATTACTATGTTATGTAGATGGATAATGAATCATTGTATGAAGCTTGAGAAAGATTTAAGGAATTTTTTAGGAGATGCCCACATTATGGACTACTCGTATGGATGCAAGTACAAACTTCTTAGAATGGGTATAGTACAAATCTTCGTTCTATAATTGATGCAACTGCAAGGGGGACTCTAAATAATAAAATACCAGGAGAAGCCTACAATCTATTAGAGGAGATGTCATCTAATAGTTATCAGCGACCTATTGAGAGGTTACTAATGCGAAAAGCTAGCGGAGTTCATAAAGTGGATGCTTTCGTTGTAATTGCTACACAATTTAAAACACTCAACAAAAAGCTAGATAACATGAGTGTTTCGACCATTAAAATTTAGATTTTGATGTGATTATGTGGTGAAGGATATGTTAGCGCAAAATGTTAGGTAGGTAACACTTTCTCACAATCTAGTGAAAGTTCTAACTTTGTTGGAAATTTTAACAGGTCACAGAATAATCTCTACTCCAAAACATATAATTTGGGATGGTGCAATTATCCAAATTTTTCATGAAATAATCAAAAAGTGATGAGACCACCACCAGGATTTAAACAATTAGAATAGACAAAAACAAATATGGAAAATATAGTCACTAAACTTGCCAACACCACTCATGACTTTATCAAGAGTACAAATGTGCGTTTTTAAAACCAAGAGACTTCAATTAGAATTCTGGAGATGCAAGTGGATCAGTTAGCAAACATGATGTCAGGGAGACAACATGGCTCTTTTCCTAGCAACATGGAGAAAAATCCAATTGAAAACATAAAGGCTATAACCCTAAGAATTGGGAAACAAGTGGGTGAAGAAGATGCCAAATAAGAGATTTTCAAAGACAAAGAAGATGATATCAATAAACAATCAAAGGAGGCAAGTAAGAGCAATTTTTTTTTCCAAATAATCTCAAGCCATATGTACTATCAATTCCATTCTCTCAGCAACTCCAGCAGCACAAAATAGATAATCAAATTTCTAAATTTTTTGATGTATTAAAAAATTACACATTAACATTCCTTTTGCAGTGCTTTAGCGCAAATGCCTAGTTATGCAAAATTTTTGAAGGAGATTTTGGCAAACAAAAGGAAACTGGAGGATTATGAAATTGTGAAGTTGAATGAGGAGTGTTCAGCCATCTTACAAAACAAATTACCTTTGAAGTTGAAAGATCCGGGGAGTTATACTATTCCTTGCACTATTGATGATTCTTTATTTGAAAAAGCATTGTGTGATTTAGGTACAAATATTAATCTGATGCCTTATTTAGTTTTCGAGAAATTAGGATTGAGCAAGGTAAGAGCAACTATTGTGTCACTTCAACCGATTGATTAATTAATTAAATATCTGAGAAGTATTTTAGAATATGTTTTGATAAAAGTTGACAAATTTATCGTTCCTACAGATTTCATAATTCTTGATATATAGGAAGATTTTGAGGTATTACTTATGTTAGGTCGACCTTTTCTAGCAACAGGAAGAGACCTTATTGATGTACAACAAAGGAAGTTGATTCTTAGAGTTCAAGATGATCTTATTTCCTTTAATGTTTTTAAAGTAATGAAATATCCCTCTAACGATAATTCTTGTTTTAGATTTGGGCAGTTGACAAGTTGGTGAATAAGTTTTTTCAATAAAATATTTTTAAAGATCCACTTGAAGTATGTTTAGTTTGACGGGACAAAGAAATTCATAATGAGGAGATAAAGAAGTATGCAAATTTCATGGAGGCAATTCCATCATATTTAAAGCAAAAAGGCATGAGGAGTTGAGACAACATACAACAAAGCATAAATCATCAATTGAAGAGCCTTCAATTCTTGAATTCAAAACTCTTACATTCTCATTTGAAAATATGCTTATTTGGATTGAGTTTCTTCTCTACCAGTAATTATATCTTCTTTTTTGACGGATTTGATGGAAGAGAAATTGCTCGAGTATTGAGAGAGCATAAGTGTGTAATTGGATGGAAAATAGCCAATATCAAGAGAATTAGCCATTCACTTTGCATGCACAAAATTTTGATGTAAGAAAAATACAAGCTCATTATCCAATCTCAAAGACGTTTGCATCCAAAGATACAAGAAGTAGTGAAAGTTGAGATAATTAAGTTACTTGATGCAGGTGTCATCTATCATATCTTTCATAGTTCCTGACTAAGTCTAGTGCAAGTTGTGCCAAAGAAAGGAGATATGACTATTCAGAAAAACAACAACAATGAATTGATTCCAACTAGAATAGTTACTGGGTGGCATGTGTGTATGGATTACAGAAAATTGAATGATGCAACTAGAAAATATCACTTTCCTTTACCATTTATTGATAAGATGTTGGAAAGACTTGCGGGACATAAGTTTTATTGCTTTCTTGATGGATATTTGGGTATAATCAGATTTTTTTGCACCGGAAGATCAAGAGAAAACTATTTTCACTTGTTCCTATGATACTTTTGGGGAAAATAACACATGAGTGCTAAAATTTGGCATGGAGGGATAATTAAGTGTCAAAATCGGAGAAAAATGAATCAATTAAGTACCAATGGCAAGAAAATCTAGTCAAAATGCTAACGTGGCAATTTTCCGGTGAGGCAAGTGCAAAAACGACTTCATTTTGCTACTGATGTGGGTAAATCATTAATATAAATATTAATTTAATTTGATTTAAAACTAAATTTAGTTATATATTAACTTATTTTTTTAAAAAAAATAGAGGAAGAAGACGAGGATTGTATGCGGTTAAGGGCTGAGCCCTCGCTGCCGTCGCTGGAAGGGCCGACGATGGTGGGGGGAAATGGTCGGTTAGGGTCATCGGGCCT
The DNA here is from genome assembly GCA_017140595.1 of Eucalyptus curtisii. NCBI lineage: Eukaryota > Viridiplantae > Streptophyta > Magnoliopsida > Myrtales > Myrtaceae > Eucalyptus > Eucalyptus curtisii. The sequence goes on along the minus strand of CM029503.1, from coordinate 36,808,935 downwards.
TGGCCAGGGGTCGGCGACCCCGGCGGATCGACGACGAGACCCCACAACCAGTGGTGGGCTTTGGCCCAGCCGAGCGAGGGTGGGCGACCCTCGCCGCCACGACTCTCCTCTAGATCTTGGCGAGGGCTTGCAGGCCCTTGCTGTTGGTTGGCTTGGTCACCAACCCCCGACCATGGCCTAGTGACCCTGGTCGACCCTCCCCCCATTGTCGCCAACCCTTCCGACGACGGCGAGGAGGCGGCGGCAAGGGCTCGCCCTCGCCGCCTCCTCCTCCTTCCTTTTCTCTATTTTTAAAAACATAAATATAAATATTTTTATTTAATTAATACTTATATTAAAATTTAAAAGAAAGACAAAACGACGTCATTTTGGTTTTTCGTCGCTGACTTAGCTCTCCGACGTGCCATATAGGCGAGTTATATTATTAAAAAATTGCCACATATGATTTCCGACAATTTTCGCCGGACTTGGCACTCAAATATCTTATTTTTTTTTAAAAAAATGACACTTAAGTATCGATTTCGTAATTTTTAGTACTTAAGTGTTCATTTGCACCAATTTTGGCGCTCTAGGTGTCCTTCTTTTGTTTACTATTAAAAGAATATCCCTTCCTCTTTGTAATGCACCAGCTACTTTTCAGAGATGCATGATGGTTATTTTTTCTAATATGGTTTAAACATATACTGAGATTTTCATTGATGATTTTTTCGTTTTTGGCTTATTATTGTTTAGATAATTTGGCTTTGGTCTTACAAAGATGTGAGGAAACTAACATTGTTTTGAATTGGGAGAAGTGTCACTTTATGGTATAGGAATCGGGCATAAAATTTCTCGAAACAGAATAGAAGTTGATCAAGCCAAAGTAGAGGTCATTGCAAAATTACCTTCACTAACATTTGTGAAACTTGTCAAAGGATTTTTGGGGCATGTGGGATTCTACAGGCGGTTTATTAGAGGATTTTGGGGCATGTAGGATTCTACAGGCGGTTTATAGAAAGACTTTTCAAAAATTGCTAAACTTCTTTCTAATATTTTGGAAAAAAGATGTTCCCTTTAATTTTCTGATAAATGCGTGCAAGCTTTTTACACGTTAAAGGAAAAGTAAGTGTTAGCACCAATTATGGTAGCACTAGACTGGGATTTACCTTTTGAGTTGATATGTGATGCTAGCGATTTTGCAGTGGGAGCTGTTTTGGGACAAAGAAAAAATGGAGTTTTTCAAATTATATATTATGTCAATCGAACCTTGTTAGGTACACAATTGAATTATCCAACTATAGAAAATGAACTTTTGATTGTAGTTTTGGCTTTTGATAAATTTCGTTTTTATTTAATTGACTCAAAAGTTATAGTTTATTTTGACCACTCTACTCTTAAGCATATGCTTGAAAAGAAAGAATCAAAACTCCGATGGATTTTATTGCTGCAAGAATTTGATTTGGAAATCAAAAATAAAAAGGGGATTGAAAATCTAGTTGCAAATCACTTTAAGAATTTTAAATTCAAAGGAAGAGGTAAAACCAATTTTAGAAAAGTTCCGTGATGAGAAAATTTTTTCCATCAAATCCGCAAAAATTCCCGGTGCACTGACTTTGTGAATTATTATATCAACAAAAAAAAATCTTTTTGATATTAAAAATTATTTTTGAGAAAAACCTTTCTTATTTAAAGTATGTGCAAACCAAGTCAAAAGGAGATTTGTTCTAGATGAAAAGAGGCAATTCATGACGGAGAGATAGGTGGCCATTTTAGTGCCACCAAAACTAGAGCTAATATTTTTCAATCTGGAATTTATTGGCCCACACTTTTTAAAGATGCATACTCTTACGTAGCTTCATTTGATAAGTGACAGAGAATTGGAAATATTTCAAGGAAAAATGAAATGCCTTTAAACAACATTATTATGTGTGAATTATTTGATGTTTGCATATTGATTTCATGGGATCCTTTATATCTTATTATGGGAATTTATACATTTTAGTGACCGTAGTATCTGTCTAAGTGAGTAGAAGCTATAACATTGCCTATAAATAATGCTAAGGTTGTGATCAAATTCTTGAATAAAAATATTTTTACCCGATTTGACACTACTAAGACAATCATAAGTGATAACGGAACACATTTTTACAACAAATAGTTTAAAGCACTTTTGAATAAGTACAGAGTCACGCATAAGACTACAAACCCCTTATCATCTTTAGACTAGTGATCAAATAGAGGTTTCAAATAGGGAAATCAAGAGAATTTTAGAAAAAACAGTAAATGCCTCTAAGAAAGATTGGTTATTGAAACTTGATGATGCACTTTGAGCCTATAGGACAACGTTCAAAACTCCATTTGGGATGTCTTCTTTTAGGCTAGTGTTTGGGAAGGCTTGTTATTTACCGGTGGAATTAGAGCATAAAGCATATTGGGTATTAAAATTTCTAAATTTTGACATGTAGTCTGCAAGTGAAGAAAGATTGTTGCAACCAAATGAATTTGAGGAATTTCACAATGAGGCCTATGAAAATTCTAAGTTGTACAAGGAGTATAAAAAAAAAATATGCTAAGAGCCCATACGCAACAGTCCCACTGCACAAACCAAAACCTAATAGACCAGAGAAGTCCCATCCAACCAAACGCACAACCACAGAATCGGAACTCCGAAGATCAAATGCCGACGGCAAGATCGATCAGGAGGGAGGGAGGGGAAACCTTTCTTGGCCGGCGGTGTCCCAAATCTGGGCCTTGACGACCTTGCCATCGATGCTCAAGCTCTTGATGGCGAACTCGACGCCGATGATGGACTTGGACTCGAGGTTGAACTCGTTCCGAGTGAAGCGGGAGAGCAGGTTGGACTTGCCGACGCTGGAGTTGCCGATCAGGACTAGCTTGAACAGCTAGTCGTACTCCTCGTCGGCTTTTTTTTTTTTTTTTTTTGAAGAATTGGTGAAAAGGTACAATAATTGATTTTCCACACTAAAGGGTTTTTTTTAAAAGGGTAAACGCATCTAAAAGCTTTTTAAAATGATTTATTTCCACAAAATTTCGTAAAATAAAATACTAATTTCAGTTATAGTAAATTATGAAATAATTTTGAGGTGTATCCCTGATTTTATATATAACGGATCACTAAATGGGATGTCAAAATTTAAGTGTCAACGATGATTTTAAATTTGTTTAAGATATTCCACATTAAATGATAATGGGATATCGAACTGGACAAGAAAAGCTAAAATTATGAAGTTTCTCTCAAATATATGCCGGACACCGACGTCAATTGGAGGTTATTCATGAGAAATTATTTGCTCAATGATATTTCCTAAAACAAATCACGCGGCCCCAAAATCAAGTTCGAGCTTTCGCAAGAATCAGTCATGGGATATTTGTGATTATAATTTTAAAAAGTACAATATCGAGAATTATTGTGTATTTTCATACAGTTCAGGAGCTTGATTGAACATGTATCAAAAGTTGAGGGATTATATTGAATAAATTAAAACTCTAGGGATTACATTACACATTAGGTTAAAGTTCAAGGACTACATTGAAGAGAACAAAAATTTAGGGATCAAGTTGCACAGCTGGCTAAAGTTCAAGGACTAATTGTGTCAATTTCCTAAGTTTTTTTCCCCCTAGAAAGGAAAGAAATATTCTAATTTCTAGATCCTTGGCGATCAAACTCGGTCTGTTGAGGCCGTTTCCCACAAGGCCCAGTGCGCCCGCCCCGTTTGCATGACTGAGAAAGAGACTGCGTAACAGCTTCTTTCTCTAACAGGTAACAACAATTTCACATGGAGGCTTCCTATTCTTCTCGGGCATTCAAGACGGTCCATCGAGATTGCAATTATATAGCACGGATTCGAAACGAAGAGACAGAAATACTGGATCAAGACTGGAATCGGTTCGAACATGGGCTAAGCAATGAGATAGAGTCGATCCACAATTCAAAACGAACCACATAAAAAAAGAAACCTGGATCATGGGCTTGCCCAGAATGGGGACCAGAGGCTTGCCCTGAAACCGAGACGAAGCGAATCTGGCCGGTATGATGCCCACGACCCGGCTCTGCGTAAGCGAATTGTTGTTACCTCCAAAATACTTCCTTTCTTCGGAGATTTCGCCATTCCTGCTCCTTGCTTCGCTCTCGGGACCCGACCCAGCTTCCCCGCCGCTGCTTCTGACCCAGCGGGCAGAAGGGTCGTAGACGTTGCCGACAGCGGGGGCGGCGTCGCTGGCCTCCGACTCGGAGCCCGAGGGCAAGGGCGCGAGGCCGGGGTCTCGAGAGAGGAGGCGGCGATTCGTGGAGTGGATGCCGCGGTAGAGACGGGGGTTCTGGAGGGGCTTTGAAGGAGGCGAGGGATGTGGGTTTGGAGGTGGGATGGAGGAGGTGATTGTGGGTGCAGAGCGTTCTCAAGGCTCTCATTTCCGATGCTTGCATGACATGGAAAAAGATGGAATCTTTAGGCCTTACTTGCAGAGTTCAGAGCGAGGGGAGGACGAAGAAGTCAGCGCAAAACCCCGCGAAGTTCAAAAGCCAAGGGCGCTTCGGACGGGAGAAGGATACTGAGGATCGCAGGTTAAGGCATAAGCTTGTTTCGTTATTATTATTATTATTATTTTTTGGTGCTTGGATTGATTAGGAAAATGATTTATTAAAAAATATTTTTTTAATTAAAGAAGAATATTTTCTATTCATCAAAATTTAAATTTAGAAAATTGAATTTTTTTTTTTAAATTGAAGATTATTTTCCAAAATATGAATAGATAGACAAAAAAAAAAAACAAATTCTAATACTTGTCCTAGATCCTTCGCATTGGAGCAAGGGCCCAGGTGCTTGAGCCTAGGCCAAGCAGGCTAGGTCCATCTAGGCCATGCCCCAATCCTCGGTGCCCTTGCAAGGGTCCATCAAGGCCGAGCCCTAGACCCTGATGTCCATGCTCGGATCCTCGACTTTTGAGTTCAAGTTCACTAAGGATGGCCCTGGACTCCTATGCACAAGCCTAAGTCCCCTACACCTGCACCATGGTCCATTGATGTTGGGGTTGGGCTCGGGCACTAGGGATCGGGACCTAGCTTGAATGGATTCATGTATGGGTGCTAAAGTCTTGAGCCCAACCTCGTAGACTTGGATCTAGGCACAGAAGACCGGATCTTGAGCGCCAAGGTCGGGGCCTAGCCTTGATGGAGTAAGGCACAAGCACCAATATCGAAGTCGCGGGCCCAACCTCAATTGACCTAGGCTTGGGCGTCGAGGTCCGCATCCTGGGCACTAGGGTCCGGGGCTCGACTTCGATGGCCCAAGCCTAGGTGCTGGGAACTTGGCCTAGCCTTTGTAGACCCCAGTTGAGGCGCGAGGGAGTTAGGCATGGGCATCGAGTTCTTGGGTTTGGTTTTGATGACCCAAGATCAATGCTCACGCCCGTGCCCGAGAGTTGGTATCCGGGCTTAAGACTCTCATACTCATGTGGGGTTCCTTATCTATCCACGCGCAAATCATTAGCACTCGAATGGTGTATGTCTACTTGGAAAAATCAAATAAGATTTTCCTCCAAACAATGGAAATATTTTCCAATTTATTTTTTAGGTATCAACCATAGAAAAGATATTATTATTTTTCTGAAAAATGCTTTTTTGAAAAATATTTTCCAAAAAAAATCACATTTTTAGCTCCCTGTGAAATACATAAGAGTTGATGTTATATTAAAAAATTGTTAACTATATATATAAAAAAATAACCATGTCATGTCACATCATCCATAATCTCTAATTTGTAGGAGTAAAGTATTTTTTTTTATGCTTTACTTCGGTTTTTAATCAACTCAACGTAAACTGATTAGTGAAGACTTCAAATAAAAATGATTTGCATGCTAACAACTTGAAACTAAGTTGCGAATTAGCACGTGTTTGGAAAAGCGCGAATTAAGTTTAGGTTTAATAATCCATTAGCTGAACCTTAGGTGAATCACTATTTAAGGGTAGGTTGTGACAAAGGTGGCTCAAGCATATAAACAAAAACAAAAGTTTCGATAATGCTTATCTGTGAAGATTGTGAGCAGTTGATGCAATCACTGTCTCTATCTCCATCAAAAATAATAACCCCTTAAGATTATTTGGAAAATTTGAATGCCAATGAAGATAGAGCAATAATTTATAGATTTTTGACAATTACTGTCTTTAAATATATTATTTACCCGTCACTATTGTTGCTGTCGGTTTAGAATAAATATACTTTCAAGATATATATATTAAAGAAGTAGAGAAACGAGTTTAGCAATTATTCAATTTTTTTCTTGGAATTTCACTTTGAATTTATTATCAAAGTTGTGTGTATGAAAAGAGAAGAAGAGAGCTATGAAGAAGAAATTGTTGTTTTGAACAGTTGTAACGAATAACTATGATTTGGTTCTACTTACGACAACCGATCAATACATCTCTCAGAATAATTACTTTATCCCCAACATCAGCATTTTTCATGATAAACCATCACCACTTTTCATGTTAACAATTACCTCTTTTCATATTAAGAGTCACTTTTTTATCACTAAGAGTCACTCTTTTAATGATGAAAAGTTAATTTTTTCATAATAACAAACGATTTTAACAATTGGGAAATTTGTCCAAAAAGTCCTAACTTATTGCACTTTTGTCAATTCAATCCTAAATCTTTTAATTGTGTCAATTAAGTTCTAAACCTTTTTTTTTTTTATGTTTTTCCAATTGATTTGACCAATTTTGATTGGAAATCTTTCACGTATTTTTTTTAAATTTTTTATTAATTCTTTTTTCTTTTCTTTTTCTTCTTTACTTTTTTTTATTGCGGTAAGCGAGGGTCCAAAAAAAAGAAGGAAAAGAGAAGAAAAAAAGAAAAAAGAAAAATTGAAATAAATATTAAGAATTAAAATTGTTCATCTCAATGCCGATCAAAATACGTAAGATGGTTGGTGTTCATATTAGTGATTTCCGATCGAAATTGGTCGGATAGACTTAATTGGCAAAACATGAAAATAATTTATGACTTAATTGATACAATTAAAAAGTTTAAGACTTAATTAACAAAAATACAATAAGTTTAAGACCGTTTAGACAATTTTCCCTACAAAGAATCTAGACAAGATAACCTCACGTAAAAAGTATAGTTAACGCGCATGTGGAGGACTATCAAGCTCTATTATGGTTGTATCAAACTCACTACTTCTCTTACTATTTCTCATTCTCTGGCTTCTTCCTGAACTGATCTCTATTGTCAAGCATTCTTTTAGTTCCGACAGAACACGGTTTATGTCTGCCCTTTGGACCACTTTCGTTGGTACACACGACATGGCTATTTCCACCGCTTTCCATGCAGAATCGATGTTGAATTGGTCATTTAACCTCGGATCGACAATGCTTTGGATGTCCCCTCTTTCTACGAGTGGAGTTACCCACTGAAGTATGTGCATGCTGCCCTCTGGACTTCTTATAATAGCGGGGTGGCCTGTGATTAACTCGAATAAAACTATGCCAAAGCTGTATATGTCGCTCTTTTGGCTTGAGTGTCCAAGTATATGAAATCTGAGGATTCAAAAGGAAGTGCTGCTTTGATTAGTACAACAGTTGCCCAAGCTGCCTTCACAAAAATGTACTTAGACACGTCTATCCAACATAAACATGTATGAATAGATGTATGGGCCTCTCGTGCTAGTCAAAATTAGTACAGTTATTCTGCTTCATAGGTGGAATGGAAAAGTCTTTGTATTCAGAAATTTTGGGTCACTTACTCCGGATCGAGATAACCAGGCGTCCCCGCTGGACAAGTCGAAATGTAAGAATCCTGCTCCGTTACAAATGCTTTCGATAATCCAAAATCACAAATCTTCGCTTGCATGTTCTCGTTTAGTAAAATATTGGGCGTCTTTAGATCTCTATGGATAATAGGAGGTTTGCAGCCGTTATGCAGGTACTCCAACCCTGCACCACCAGCAGGAAAAACTTGACGAAATGTATCGGGTAGCTTAACTTGTGGAAATGTGAACAAAGATGTCATCGATCTACTTTATGTACCTTGAGCTGCATCGATTGCGATTTGTAGTCTCTGGCTCCAACTCAAAACATTTGGGTTGTGTGCTGCTCGAAAGTGGAGAATTAAGGAGTATTCATGAAAGATGTAAAGCTTGTTCGCTATTGTATTCATTTGCTGAGAAAGTCAATTTCATTTCCATGGTGCTATTCTGAATATCTAAATTGACCAATTAATCCAAAAGTCTGGGAAAAGTACCAAAATAGTCATAAACCTTTTGTATTGTTACCAATTCAGTCCATCCAGCTAATTTAAGCCGGAAATTGCTGATGTGGCCGGCGGCGGTCTTATGTGGAGCCACGTGGACAAATTTTATAATTTATTTATATTTTTCAGATTTTTAAATTATTATTATTATTATTATTATTATTATTATTATTATTATTATTATTATTATTATTTTTCTTTCTCCCTATCCCTTGGCCGGCGAGGTCATTGGCCAACCATCGACGGCCACAAGTTGGTCGGGGTGAGGGCCGTTGCGCCCTCGCCGGCCATAGGCGAGGGCGTCAGCCCCCGCCCAGATCTAGGCGAGAGCCGAAACCCTCGCCCATTGGCCGGTGAGGGCCTTCGTGCCCTCGTCGAACATAGGCGAGGGCCTCCACGTCCCGCTGGCCATAGATGAGGGCGTGAAGGCCCATGCTCGTGGCGAGCAAGAGCTGCGACGCCATAAGTGAGACCGTATTGGCCCTCACTTGGATCTAGGTGAGAGCCGCTGCACCTCCTCACCCGCCACAAGCGAGGCCGTCACGCCCTCACCTGTGGCCGATGAGGGCGCAAAGGCCCTTGTCGGCCAACGGGCGAGGTTTTGGCCCTCGCTTGGATTTGGGTGGGGGCCAACGCCCTTGCCTATGGCTAGCAAGGATGCAGAGGCCCTTGCCGGCCAACGGGCGAGGGTTTTGGCCCTCGCCGGATCTAGGCGGGGGCCAACGCCTCGCTTGGGCCGGTGAGGGCACGGGGGCCCTCACCCTGACCAACTTGTGGCCGGCGATGGTCAGCCAGCGACCTCGCCGGTCAAGCGGTAAGGAGAAAGCGAAAAGAACATAAAAAAGAAAAGATAAAAAAGGAAAAAATAAATTAAAAAATCTAAAAAAATATTCAAGAACTATAAAATTTGTCCACGTGGCACCACATAAGACCGCCGACGGCCACGCGTCAATTTCCGGCTTAAATTAGCTGGATGGACTGAATTGATACCAATATCAAAAAGTTTAGGACTAAATTAATCTAATTGAAAAGTTTAGGACTGAATTTGTACTAATACAAAAGGTTTATGTTTTTTGGTACTTTTCTAGTACTTTTCCCTCCAAAAGTCTGATTTATCAAAGAACGGTATTGAGATTATCTCGATATATGTCGTGCTATTAGAAAAGGGAATATCAGACAAACCTGACAAATGTTGCCGCACATTTCCGTTGGACATGAATTCGTAAATCAGCGCCATGTTTTCAAATTCTTCGCAATATCCGATGAGTGAAACCAGATTTCTATGGTGAACGACCATTAGGAGTTGGGCCTGCACGTCAAGGTATCAGAGCTTGCTATGAGTAGAACTGCCAAAAAATTGAAAAACATGACACATCGATTCTAGTTGCGGTAATGTTTCAACCTCTGTGTGAAACTGCTTGTAACCTTGCTTTGATGATTTGGATAACATTTTTACTGCCACTTCAGTGCCATTGTCAAGCCTGCCAAAGTAAACTTTCCCAAATCCTCCCTCTCCAATTACTATTCTAAAGTTATCAGTAATTCTTGCAACCTTAGTGGATGTAAAATGTTGATTTTTTGACAACCTTAGTGTCCCGGTAGATCCTTCAAAAGTGGTGCTATTAGTAATAGCAGCAACATCTGGAGAAATAAGTTATCTGGTCATGATCTTCACTTTGATATCATATGTCTTCACTGCAAACAGAGCCTTTTTAAAGAAATATGTAATGACTTATTCTAAGAAGAGGCTGTGTCGTGAAAAACTAACCAGAAAGAGCAAAGCGAGTAACCTCAACAAAATGAAGCATACCCTGAAATGCCTTTATATGCGTGACTTGTGGGTAAGCGTTGTTGCAATTATGATATCATTCACTAGTAACGTGTGCATAAGTTTTGAACATGAAACAGTGATGACATAGAAACATGACCACGTGAGTGAGATCAAGTCGGTGTATCATGTCTACTTTTTCCAGGCCCAATTGTGCAAAGGGCCACGAGCAATTGGACTAGTTAACCAGTTTGGGGTTCAAAACCCGGCCCCGACCGACAAAATCACATGTAAAACTTTTGATTTTCCTTGCACATGCAATATGCAAAAGATTTACCTTGGATTTGTCTTCTTTTGATTATCCACAATACTGCAAGAGTTCCCAATAAAATCAAAACCAGAACAGCTGCAACCGATGCGATGATTGGAGCAATAGAGATGCCCTTTTTCTTTGGCAGCACATTGCTGGTTGGACAATTGTCTGGTTGGCAAAGATTTGGATTTCCATCTAAGCTGTCGAAGAACGTCAATAGTACATGTCAATGCCAGCAGATTAGGGCAGAGTTCATGGATGTCCCACCCTGTGTATGTATTACATACACAAGTTGATGAAATAGAAAACCGAAAAAAGGCAAGTATCACTTTCATCTTTTTCATCTTCAGTGTGAGCAGCAACGTACAGGACGAAGATGCAGATTGTATAGTCAATAATAAGCGATTAAATGTTGTGTTACATTAGTGTGGCAATGAGCGAACCTAAGTTGCAACGATCCATCGGTCCACTTCTTCAAGAGAGTTTGAGGAACAGAGCCATTCAAGTTGTTTCCACTTAAATTCCTGCAAATATCCATGATTAGAAGTTAATAGCCATTTACTCGAGCTAGATAACCACACATAATCTTTCCATTTAAAGGTCGGTGACTCACAGAACTTTCAAGTTCGGCATTTGTGCTAAAAAGTCTGGCACGGACCCAGTTAATGAATTGTTGGATAAATCCCTGAACTTAAGCCAAAAAAGTACTAAGAAACTTCATATGCATATAATTATTGAAATACATAAAACAGGATAACGTAGATAATGAACATCATGCTAATGATGATGAAATGTGTCGCTTTTTTTGGGCTTAGTGTTGTCCATTCTCTTTCTGTTCAAATTAAGTAAAATGAAAGAAAAACTGCTAATGCATACAGGGAAACAACTGCTGTCAAATTGGAGATCGATGTAGCTATAAGTCCTTTCAGTCCACTAGAGCTCAGGTTCCTGCACGTCAGCAGCCAACTCGATTAGAGTAAAATCCCACTGCTCAAAACTTTTAACATCGAAGGCATCAATTTAGAGACTTAATTTTCAAAATCTTCCTTTCTTCGCATGATGTATTACCAAGCTGTCCTATAGTTATTGTCAAGTAAACTTATCTTTCGGGACTTGTGCGGTTCCAGTGCAGGATTGTGTCACAGAAAATATGTTTTTGTGGACTTACAATGAGATGATTCTTGGAGAACTATCATAGCTACAATTCAGACCATTCCATGAGTACTGTGTAGGAACGCATGGATCACCCTGCCAGCTTGCTCTGATCACCCAATATGTTTTCTTGATGTCATACATGGCATTGACTAAACCACCAAATAAAGAGCTACGATCATAAGGAAATCAAAGAGTATTCAAGCAAAAACTTAGGTGAAAGCATAGATATATACATACAGTCATCAAGAAAAGTCGGTGAATTTGGAAGCTGTGCCACAGTGAAAAACTCGACGGCATTGAGGAGTGGTGGCAGACTAGAGCGAGCTGTCGCATTAACAGTTAAGCTCAAATTATGTCCACTTATGGGCAATGAAGCTATGGTCACTGGCTTTAGGTTCTCGAGCATGACAGTTTCCACGAATGTGTCTTGTACATACACTGCGAGTTCTCTGAAGTGACCCTTTTGTAGTTGCAATTCCGCAAAGTGGAAGTACACATACCAGACAGTAGCGGAGTTGTCTGAGGTCCAGGACAGACTCAAAGGATCGGAGACATTTTGTGCTTGTGTGGCGGTCATCAAAACTTCAGGTGGAACCTCATAGGCATCATTGCTTGTACTTGTCACATTGACCGTCGTGTTGGTGACTGACGACCAACCTTCACTATAAGTCTTATTGTTCCAGATGCGATCATATACATCTTGTGGATGCCTATTAATGCCGACACTAGTCAAATAATCATAACAGTAAGTGCAAGATGATGAACAAGCCGACACAAATTGGTTTGGGAATAACAGCACGCTTTCTATTGTTCATGCTTTGCATAATGTGAAATCGCATGTCTAGTAAATGTGTATACACCAACATGTCATTTACAGATTGATGAATGTGATCAACATCTGGATATCATAGGCAATAACAAAGAAAATCACCTGTATGTGTCTAGGCTCCCTAAATTATATCTCCAGTTGGTTACAAGTGCACCGGAATTGATATGATAAGTCGAGTTATCCATCAACCGCAACTCAAGAGCTGATATGAATGGAACTCCCGAGCCAGTATTCACCAAGCAAACTTGTATGTAATCTCTCGGAGGAGTGTAAATAATATCTTCGTATATCCAAGACGAAGAGTTCACTGTGATCCAATAGTTAACATCAATATGGAGGTCAAAGGCTGGGGTTTGATTCTTGCCATCATAATTCCCATACCAGAACGAAGCCCTGACCAAATATGTGTTGCCCTTTCCTTCATCTGGCATGAATGTATAACAATTCCTTGTTCCATTGGGGAAGATCCTGAGATTCTTTGATTGTTGCTCGTTGTATGCGTAGATGACCTGGGTGGACACCTGCATGTTTGTTCCGGAATCTACAAACCTCGCATCATTCTTGTAGTATATGTCGAGCTGTTCGTCGAGATAATCATTAGGTGCACCGCAATCGATACTTATGAAACCTAAATCAAGGGGAAACCGGAGATTGTCACTTGCTTTTCACCATGCATCACGAATTCGAAATTTAAATAGTGATATAAATTTCTTGATGCTTTGCAATGTCCCTTAAACTTTTTTATCTAATTTTTTAACAACTGTATCAACTAATGGACATTTCAGCAATGAAAATTACGTATGTAAGAATTGACTTGATAATTGTTAGTTGAAAAGAAGTTTTGATGGATAATCGGATGGTAAAGGCATCTGTGAAAAGCTTGAAAACAGAGATGTTAATTGCAAAAATAAATGATACTCAGTACTCATTTTCTAAGACAAATTTGAGTATGACTATCTTTTGTCTTCTGCTTGCAAGGTGGATTGCCAACGGAAAGAAAGGTAGACACTGAATCATCACCGTGCCGTTTTCCAAAATCCTGTTTATCTAACGTCTCTAACTCTTCACAATTCAATGATCAATGTGAGCACGTGCGTATATGAGAGAGAGAACCTGGATTTTGTTGCCCGCGAGCGAAAACTCCTAGAGCTAGAAAACCAAAGAAGACCTGCAACATCTTCAAGATCTTCATGGCATATCAAACCTTTCTTCTCATTGATTTCTGCATTTCACAGAGAGAGAGAGAGAGAGAGAGAGAGAGAGAGAGAGAGAGAGAGAGAGAGAGAGAGAAATCTCTACCATCTCAAGGCCAAGAAGAACAACATGAATGTTTTAACGAGTCATAAGAATATGTCAGTACTTCACTGAATGCAGGTTCATGGACCAGACGTGGACTCGTAAATAAGTACTGGGGGAATGGTTCCTCTATCAATGGCTGATATATTCTTCACTTCAAATGGTCAACTCAATTATAGAGAATGGAAGTTTGGAACTAGTAAAAGACCGACAAAGAATCATCAATTTCATTGGATGAGGTTTCGCCTAGTAGATTAATTGATTATGACCTTTTGGATAGGCAACAAACTCGCAGTTGGACCCAAAGCCTACCGACAAGTTGAACGATTATAATATGAAGTCAACTTAGACAATGCATGTCGCGTGTCCGAAATCACATAATCTTGAAAAGTCCATTCCACTTTGGAATGTCCAAGCTGTTTCGTGACAAGGACATACGATCTTACTGTAGATTCCTTGCAGACTCCTTGGCGCCAATTGAGACGAGTCAGCGTAAGAAAACATGCATACGAGATAATAATAATTGAGATGCCCCAAAACTAATGTGCATAGATCAAGTAGAAGAGATACTACATCTATTGCCTTTTTGAGTGTCTCGAGCACTCCTTCAGATCCATTTAGCTGAGAGCTAACATCGATCTAGGCTTAGTTTGACTTGATCCGTTCGTCGCAGACTAAGAAAAGATTTAAGACCTACCTTCAAAGAGTATTGTTGGCTTCTCGAAATTTGCTAGTATAACGGCTTTTTAACTACTTTGAGAATAACAGTCATTTGTTGTGAGCTACAAATTTTTAAAGGAGTAGACTCCACACTAATGTAGACGTTGGCGCCCTCGCCCATAGTCGACAAGGGCCTATAGTCTCTCCTCTAGTGGACCTTCACTAGTGACAATGGAAAAGCAAACGAAAATAAAAAAAATATATTAAAATTAAATTTTAAAAAAATGGTAAAAATTATCCACGTCAATAGCGGTCATATCATATTGATGATTGATGTTAACATCAATGATTTTTCTACCAAAATTGGCTAGAAATACTATATTGGCCAATCGATAAAAATGTTTACGATTAAATTGATCAAATTCAAAGGTTTACAGCTAAATTAGCATCCATTAATATATTTAGGACATCTTGGATAATTATATTATAGGACTTGTTTGACGATTGAGCAAGCAAGAAATTCACGTTGAAGAATTCCTAATCTGAGTCTACTAAAAGGCTTTTTTTTTAATTATTATTTTGAATCCTAATATTAATTATATAGCTTTTGCCCATTAGTGGGCAGAGGAATTTTTGGTCGTAACAATCAAATGTGCAGCGATTTTGTGCATTACATCACGAAGAGTATGCAAGTGTTTTAATGCCAATATATTTTGTGATAACACATATGAATCCCTTTGTGAGATTAATAGAGTATTTTGCAAGAAATCGTGAGGGTTAAATACCGAGTCAACACCTAATATGAAAGAAGCCGAAAGCATGAAGAAGGCAAAGAAAGAATTCTCCACTGCATAGGTGAGAATTCTGGAAAAAGTCTGAAGAAGGGCTCACAATTTTGTAATACTTTATTTGTGAGTTGTTGCAAGGAGTTCTCTCCCTTCTGGAGAGCAAATTGGTGCCCGAAAGAAAAGTCAACATTGGCGTGCAACTCTTGTCCATATTAAACAAATCGCAGGAAGAAAGAAAGCTTGAACTTTGGCTTGGGAAGAAAAAGTTGCGGCTGTTCTCCCTTCACACTAAAGTCCGCAGGAGAAGAGAAGTCCAAGTTGGTCTTCTCATGTGAACGCAAGTGAAGCACTGATTAACCATCTGTTAACAATTGAAGTCGGCAAAGAAAGAGAAGAAAAGTTGCGGCTGGATGAGTTCATATTGAAGGCGGTTGGACTTCAAGAGGCAGTGGAATTCCCATAAATACGGCAGCACGTGAAGTATATGAAGTTGGGCTTAACAGCCTCAAGGCAGGAGTGCCTCAAGGCCAGAGAGAGGCACCGCAGCCTCAGGCCGAAAAGAGAGGCTTAACGGCCTCAAGCCACCGCAGGCAGAGTAGAGAGACTTAGGGAAAGAGCATCGGCCCAGGGAGAGGGCCTCACGCCACACGCAGACGCAGGGCCCCAGGCCAGAGAGGAAGCCACCGGGTGTAAAGGGGAGCTTCAAGGAAAGCCACATGCATGTGAGCTTCAGGGAAAGCCTCAACCAGTGAGAGCTTCAGAATAGGAAGTCACCAAGTGCAAAGGTGAGCTTCAAGTGAAAGGCAACGCAGCCTCAGTAGTTGTCCCTTCGTGATCAGGAAAATAGAATAGTTGAGTGTATGCATGTATCAGTTAGTTAGTTTGAGTGTGAGTATTTTATATGTGGTGTGAGAGTGTTTATTTTGAGTACTATATTTGTATCGCAGTTTAATGTAACAAGTGTGTCTTTTAGTCATCTATTACAATTCTTTCGTGTAATCATCACAACGCTTCTGCATACCCTACAAGGGGTATTAGAGAAAAGCCACGCACTTTACAATTGGTATTAGAGCAAAGGTCGCACTCTACAATTGGTATTAGAGCAAAGGTCGCATACGCTATATAATTGGGGGTTGGAAAACATTAAAGTGTTTAAGGGACTCGAGTATGGCTATAATCTCCATTGTAATGCCTTGATTCATAATGAAATCCTGTATTGCTTTCCACATGGAATAGATCACATTAATCGAACCATATAAATCCAGTGTTCGACTTATTTTCTTGTTTCATTTACTATTTGTTGGGTCGCTTATTTTTTGCAACAATTACATTGGTCTATTTAGTATGTGCATACGTTGGAAAAAATCACGAGTAAAGTGTGGTCACGGATGCGCCGATATTGCACGATATTGAAGCTATAAAATGCAATATTGTACGTTCAAGCGATAAATGAATAGGACACTTACGACATAAATAGGAATGAAAAAATATACTTGTACTATATATGCTCCAACGTATCGTATCAAGGCGTGCAAACTTCTTGGCTTACCTCTTTACTGTCTAAATGCTATCAAATTTCACCGTACACATGCACTATCCTCTTCCTCATGTAGATTAAAAAATCTGCATTATTGATTTAAATTATTAAAAAAACAAAGTCGAGTAATTCGGACATTAATCGCACGTAGTGCTGGATCCAGAATACCAGCAATTTTACACTAAAGAGAGGTTGAACGATGACAACCTATCACTTCAAGTCATCCCCACACTAGGTTATCTGTAGAGTCATTGAATGTGTACTATCCTCTTCCTTATGTAGATTAAAAAAATCTGCATTATTGATTTAAGTTATTCAATAACAAAGCCGAGTAATTTGGACATTAATCACATTTATAACGTTAATGGAAAAAAATTTAGTTAACGTAGGACCTTATTTCCACTTCCATTAAAAATTCTTCTATTGTTTTGTCAGCCTTGTATAGATAAGTCATCAAAGGGACTTAGGATGATTTTACGGACGGATGATGATCATAACGCGTCATTATTTAGTACGTTTGTTCATAGCTTCTATATAAAATCTCGAAATACAACAGGTGAAATTCACTCTTTTTTTTTTAAAGCTAGCGTTCACCAAGACTCCTTAGGAATCGCCCTTCAATTCTACTTCGATTCTAGTAACTCGTGCGCAATTACAGAATAAATCAAAGTTTCATTGCAGTCCCGCCGAACCTATAGACAGCCTCTTGCGTTTCAAACCAAGTTTCGCTTGCTTAGTCCACTTAAAGACAGATCATTCGGGTCGAGATTTGGGGATTCCCGAGACACTAGAAAAGGTAGAGACCACGATGACCTGTACCAAACATGAAGTCGAAATTGAAAATGTGATCCCAAATGCCAGTTTTGTACGCATGAATGTGTAGTAAAATACTCCAGGAAATTACGTATTACATTGCAAAACAGGCGTTTTAACAAAGTCCGTGATCTTTTTACACGACCTGAGTTGATGCAAAAAAACTTTACCGGCAAAAAAAAGACTTTGAAGCTCAGTCAAAAGAGATGCGCAGTTTTAACTTCACAACCAAAGTTCTTTTATCTTCTGATACTAAGGAGTGCAACCACCATATCAGACGCCCTTTCAAGCTCTTAACAGACATAACCTTTTCGACCATGCGAGTGTGGAGACTTCAATGTGATCTGTGATTGCTGCATCCCTTCTTGAATATGGAATGATTGATTGCAAACCAATCTCACCTCATAGATGGGGTAAACGCAGTGTTTATGACTTCCTTCAAGTTCCGACACCCTACGATGACTATGCCATCAAAGGCTGAATTCGCGAGAACCTTCTCAGCTGACCTCGCGACGATACACATCTTTTATCCAAGCTTTGCCACAGAGCGCACCCTCTCCTTCATTCTAGGAACCTAGAAATTACGGCATCAAACTTAATGACATGGCACAATCAAATTGCAAAGGGGGGAAAATTGCAGTTCCCTTATTGAAATGAGGGATGTGTCTACTAAAACATTTGGAAACTCGACCTTACCACGTGAACCTCGCCACCGAGGCCAATCTCTCCAATATAAGCAACGCCATAGGGAATGGGAAGCTCAAGAAAGCTAACGTAAGCGCATGAAAAGGAAAAGGAAAGGAAAGAAAAGATTTTAAGTTAATATTTTTAGCTGCATTGCACCTTTCTTTCATGCGAATAACAGATATTAAGAAAATGAAGAGAAGCACCTGGTGCAGATTGCTGCTGCTATGGCAAGATCACCAGCTGTCTCTGTTAGTTTCGCTCCACTCAGCACATTTAAAAAGATGGCCTAGGGGAGGAAATATCAATTACAATTATAGAAGATTCTCAGAATCCTCATTTTTGTAGTTTCACATTTTTTAGAAGCCATAATTGAATGACATAATAAGCCAGATGCTAAAGTCCGGTAATATGTATAAGAGGGAGACAGCATTTAATTAGTGAAGGCATAGACAACTACGAAAGATTAATTTATCTTACAGTCCTCTGAAGCTTTAAACCGGCTTGCTGCAGTAAAGCCTACGAAGAGCACACACAACAATAGTTAGCTTTTACTTTCAGATTTCTCAATGCAGGGGATAGAAACTTTCAGCTCAGTTCAACAAATCAGGCCAAATGGCCAATTATCACACTTCCATGCTTGATTCTCCAGCCGTTTACCAGGTTGCAAACAGGACACCTTTAGAATTCATGTGCAGACAGCACATACAAATTTTATAGCCTTGGTTGCTGGCCTCCGATAATAAATATACATGTTTGGTTTATGATGCAGCTTCTTATGTAGAGGGGCTGTTCCTGGAAATATATAATTCTCATACCCAAAAAAGAAAAAATAAAGAAAAACAGAGTATCACTAACCACAATAATCATTTCTGTTCTGCTTCCTTGGACGCCGTTGACGTGCCAAAAAATTTTCCAGCTAGGGAAACATAAAGCCTACAGCGAAGTCACAATAGTCAAAACGAAGAAGACAAGCAAAAACACCACATGGCAGAGTCAACAGCAAGGACGATGCTAGAACAGGCATTAGCATCGTCGCTGAAGAAAATATGTACGTAAACTTCGCCAATGTTTCGGAAAAGTTCAAATTTCCTCAAAGTAGAGTTGCTAACATAAAGTCCATTTGGAAAGATAGAACCTGAGAAATTATGAAATCATCGGGATGAGGAGATTTGTGTGTGAATGATGGCTGTAGTAGGCCAACGAAAACCAATTATGGAAATTCTACCTAAATTTTAAGAAGCAAGGTTTGAGATCCATCCATCACTACAGCAACAGCTAGCGCAGCCATGACTTCTGATTCATAATGCTCTTCACTTAATAATATCTCACTGGAACTCAAGACAGCTTCCAGTCCCGATTGTGACATTTCAAATAGCACAACCTACATATGGAGTCAATACCTTGAGAGTTCTTCTCTGCTCTAGAAATAGAGATATTCTAACACGCCAAAAATCTTTTAGCATTGTACACGCTTGAAATTAGCACGCAATGTATATGAAAGAGAGGGAGTATACTTACATCTAGAGGGAGAGGGATGAAAAAGGATTGCATCAGTTTAATGAAACATACAAAATGAAGCACCAAAATGGACGAACAGTCACCCAGAGCAAACACTGTAAAGCACATATATGTTCCTTCTATCCATAATTGTATCAAGATGACTTGATAAAGTTTTAAAGATCAACTTTGGTAATCATGATCTAGATGTGTGCCAAAGCAAACAAATAAAGCAAAGATTTAATGTTAAATATATCTCAGTAAAACAGCATCCTGAACAAAAGAAAAAGTCCGAGAAACACACAACTGCTAACATAAAAAATTAACAGAATGCGTACCTCATCCGCGGACCCAAAGCGATTTTTCACGGATCGCAGCAGACGATGGCTGGAGTACTTCCCTCCCTAAGAAATCAAGAGAGGGGTTTTACTAAGATAGTGGAAAGCACTAACTTGTCAAGAAGCCCATACATGTAGCATACCTAAACCAAGTATGATTCGTCAAAGAGAAAACTTCTGCAGTTATCATTGAATGAAATACATTAGATCATAGCGAACAGGCATGTGGCCCTGCTAGTAAAGAGTTTGGGGGTGGGGCCGAAGAGTATCAAGTGCGGAGTTTGACCCCCATAAGTACCGTACACACATGTACATAGGAGAGAGGAGTGAGACCCAAAAAAGAAAAAATTATGCATGAGATCATAATCATGATTCATAGCACGAAACTTATTTTGTTGAAATGAACAGTTGCAATCCCTAAGACAACAAATCATTCTAGTAGCCGCTGGATAATTTCTTTAGGTTGTTGCCACCTAAATTTAAGCAATCCTATTTTGTCATTTATTGCATAATAAAATTAGGAGTTGATCCCAATCCTAAACAAAAATATTAGTAATTTGCATTTGCATATTAAAGAATATTTTAATAGTAATAAGCCAGCATAAATTGCATTTTAATTAGTCTAGCATTGAATAAGTTTAAGTTACGAGTTTCTGAGCTTAATTGAATTTTCAGAGCTAAGCCCGCAGGCCTCATTAAATTCGGTTGAGTCTTAATCCTCTCTTTGGCCAAAATTGGCATGTGCCTTGCACATGGATGACGTAAATTAGGACATAATTTTTTTATCAAATTTGGGAATCAGGAGAGCATATTCCATGAAATTATTAGTCGTGAGGGAAGTATAAGAGATATCCTAATTTCCTATCTTGAATATATCACATAATCTCTTTGGTGCAATTTAGGAAAATTTTATCTTAGAAAAGCCCATCTATGCATAACTTCTTTGTTGAATCTTTGTCATCTTTGTTGCATTTGACGATAACGCAACTTTGATCTTGATTTGCTCAGCAAATCAAGATTTTTTCATCTTTCTCAAGAAATTTATTTTTTCTTGCTTTGATTATTGAGTGTTACATTCTTGTTTGCCCACCACATGATCACCCATCGCATACTAGTGATTTAAGATCAAAATTGATTAAGATTGCTTTCAAAACATCTTTAAAATAAAGAGAGAAGGTACCGACATATCATTAGATTTATATAGTGTAATCAAATACTTGTATCTATGGATTTCTAGTTCGTAAAAGTAAAATGTTCTCCCGTATTTATTAGATCTTTAATCGATCCATCATAGATTAGTAACAATTTCTAAATATATTGAATTGCATGTTTGAGAATGATTAAATTGAATACCAAAGTTGCGATTGGTATGTGCTTGAAAAAGTCCACGCTAAACCATAGCAATAGATCATTGATGAGTAATTGTTTGTGTTCGCCAAAATAAACCATCAGCTTTCCCTTGGTGATTCACCTCTAGGATGGTTGCCACATAGATCGCCTAACTAATTGACCCATCTTATGTGAAGGGAACTTGAACTGCTAACTTGGAATCAAATAAATTCAACGACAGTAAAAGAATGCATTGAGTTACCTAAAATGAGATGCTACAATTATGCAACAGCTTCAGTAAATTCACTATCAATACATTAAACGACATGTTGAAAACGGTACCAACTTTCAGTAAGAAAATGACATCCACAATGTACTTCAAAACTCCGGGACCAGCTATTTCTTCAGATTTTGTCCTATGTCCAGTCTGAAACATACAATAAACAAGGGTGAACTCACATAAGCAAAACTTTCTAGAAAGATTGATCATTACAGCAACTTGAATATAACCAAGAAACTAAAGATGTATGGGCTGACGGAATTGTTATAATGTCGGATAGCACTCCAAATTTGTAGGTGATTTATAGAAAACAAACAATAAGACTTAACAGATTTTGGATACCATTATAACAGGAATGTTTGTCTCCTTTGCAAAACGACCCAATGCTAATGTACATTCTTTCACCTGCCACACATCAATGTCAAGATCCATCACAAATTTGTCCTGGGTGATTGAATAGAGAGAGTCTAAATCAAGTCATCAATATCAGTACTGTCAAAATCGGACAATGTAATTGGTTAACCGATAGAATCATCCAGAAAAGCACACTTGAATATGTGATGATGATGGGCAAAGGAACTATTAGCAACATATCACTTAACATATTTCAGTGCCCTATACTGAAATCGCTAATATGCTGAACTTAGGTCCATTTTTGCCTCTTTGCAAGGGGGAAGATTGCAAAGATGTTACCTGTGAGAGAACTCCAGCACTTCCCGCCACTCCTTTTAGATAAACTGTCTGAATTGAATCAACAATCAAAGCTTGAGGTGAAAGAACTTGAATTTGTTCTAGTATGTCCTGAAGAACAAAACGCATCTCAGGCTTCACACAAAGCAAATGCTTCATCAGCACCTTTCAATTTGCAATAGATCTGGACTTTTCATATCCTACAGAGAGAATTTTTGCATGTACACAACCCATAAAAAGGTTCCTTTACAAGCACATGTTTCAACTGCTTTCTAAGGAATCATGATCTCCATTGAACTTTGGGTCTAGCAGTTTACTAGTGGCAGCTCACGAATCCAATCCAATTTTACACATGAAAAATCAGGACAGATTGTGAAAGCAATTCGAGAGGTATATGTAACTGCTCAGCAAAGGTCCGACTTAGCACCCACCTCAATATCAGTGTTCGTAGACAAATACAGTTCTTCAGTTCTAATGCTCAGACGGTCAGCTCTGCTTCCTATTTGCTCCACATTCTACCACAAAACAAAAAAGAGTCCTCAGAAATATACAGGTTGGCCAAAAAGGATTAAAGAGAAGCCACACATACAGCAGATACGTATCAGAGTAAAATTTATTAGTCATTATAAAATGTAGCTTTCTGTCAAGCCCCCTCAAATAACATTGTCACATGGTTAAATGATATGGTGCAAGCCAGTTAGAGGATAGAAAGCCTAAGCCAGATAATGTGGAAGAGCCTATATTTACAAACAAGAAAAACCATCTGAGAAGCAACATATTTGATCTGGCGACAAGAATGAATAAGCATGACAGCAAAGACCATCAGCAGGCTAAAATGAAAACTCCATTTACCTCTTCCCCAGAGACATATACTACTGGAGCCGATCTACCAAGATCACGCCCTTCAGCAATCATTGCAGCCATCTTCCAGTCAAAAAACATTAATATACAAGATGGACAAGGTAGGGCACAATGGTTAGGCAGAGAAGTAGATATATAGAGAACTGAACATATTTTATGAATATTTAATGTATCCTCTGAGTACATTACCTGCAGCAACAGGGTACTCTTGCCAACACCAGGATCACCTCCCACCAAAATTAAGGAACCTTTAGAGCCACAATGCAGCAAATTCAATAGCTTCGATAAAATTAAATTCTTAAAAACTTTCGTATATCTCAAGTGGAAGTTCTAGTACAGCAGCAGATTCATGCGGACCATACAGAAGTAGGTCAAACCTGGCACAAGACCACCACCTAGCACTCTCGAAACCTCCTCACCAAAGGGTCCATACCTAAGCATCAAGCACCCCAAGAGATCATTTACTCTGTGGAATTTGGGTGACACGTGTTTCTTCCAAAATTAATTAATATAAGTACTAATGTGTTAAAATAACCAGCATGAATCGTTTCATCAAGGTCGCCAACAGATGGCCAACAGATTGTCATCAGCACCAAAAGTCATATCTTCACTCTCATATTACTAAATTATACCATCATTGTGGCAAATTTCATCAGAAAATTTCAAAATCACCACATAACGCTCTATGATCCAAGTCCCGGAAAGATGTTACGAAATAAATCATATCAAATGTAGATAAGAGAATAAAATTAACTAAACAACAACTTTCTTCAACTATTTATCTTTCTATAGCACCTGCACATAGGGTCCAAAGCTAACCAGCTATTAATCTCCAAGAACAGAACAAACTCACAGAGGAATCCGCCGCTCTGACTGATTCAAACCCCTATTCACATCCGTCAACCGCAGTGGCTGCACCTCGCCATCCCGCTGCCGCAGCCACGTCCTCACCACTTTCTCCGACATCTCGAAACCCCTCACTTTCTCGCTCCCGCCGCCATCTTCCTCCCCCATGAACTGCTTCATCGTCCCGGAGCTACGGCATGACCTGCAAGAACCCCGCCGTTGTCCATCCGTGTACCCGCAATTCGAACAAACCCAACAACCTCTCTTCTTCCCCTTCTTACTACTACTACCAGAATAGGAACTCCTTCCACCTCCAAAGTACCTCCTTTCTTCAGAAATTTCGCCGTTCCCACTTCTTGCTTCGCTGTCAGGACCCGACCCTGCTTCTCTGTCACTGCTTCTGACCCAGCGGTTAGCATGGTCATAGAGACTGGGTTTTCGCGAGAGGAAGCGGTGATTCGTGGAGTGAACACCGGGATAGAAATGGGGGCTCTGGAGGGGCTTGAAGAACGCGAGGGATGTGGGTTTAGTGATGGGATCGAGGAAGTGCTTGTGGGTGCAGAGTGTTCTCAAAGCTCTCATTGCAGATGCTGGTGTGACATGAAAAGGGAAGCGAGAGAATCTCAGAAAGATGGAATCTTTAGGGCTGATTAGCAGAGCTTAGGCCATGATGAGGACGAAGAAGTCCAGCACAAAACCCCGCGAAGTTCAAAAGACGATGGAGCTTCGGACAGGTACTATGGTAGAGAGAATCTCAGAAAGGTACAAATTTTTTTTTTTTCCTTCTTGAAAATATCCTCCATTATTTCTATTTTAAATATCATATCCATGAACAAATGTGTAAGTCAATAGTTCCATTTTATCTCTAATGAATTTTAATTCAAAAAACTGAATATTTTCCATTGCACTTTGCAAATTCTTGCGATATTTTCTTTTTCCTTATATATTTGAACAATAATCTTATTACACTCTTAAAATCCATTCTTTGATAATTTAGATTTTTCATAATGAGGTGGTATGATTTTTCATAAAGAGGTGGTACCTCAACTTCAACGTTCCATCCGCCACCTCCTTCATAAGGGCTTAAGGAATCGCACCGCTTAAATTGTTTTTGCTTAAGTTTCTGCAAATGGAGAGAGCAAAACGCATATTAAAACTCTCAATTAGTTAATGAAAGGGGCTAGTGAATACACCTAAAGGGGGGTGAATAGGTGTAAATAAAAATTTCATAAGACTTAATGAAATTGATTGTTTTTAAACATAAGCAATATTTAACTTGAAGTAAATAGACAACCGGTAAATAGAAATAACGAGTTTAGGGATAAGAGAAAGTGAACACAGAGTTTATAGTGGTTTGGCTTAGACCAAGCTTACGTCCACTCTCCTCGCCGACAGCCTATTGGCTGGATTTCACTAAGTATCAAAAGAGTTGTTACAACTCGAGATCTTGACTATCACAGTAAAGAGTCTAACCAAACTCTCACATAGTCACACTAAGAGTTCCTCTCTTTTGTATACAATGTTTTCCTCGATAAAAAAAAAAAACAGTAGACTAGAAAAGATTCAGACTTTGGAATTCTCTCTCAAGCACCGTATCGAACAACTGAAGAGTTGATCCTTAAATACTCCTTCATGTTTTCTTGACCAGTGGCACTTTCCAAAGGAATTCTTCCAATCTACCCATTGGATGGAATCAATTAAGGTGATCTCAAGTCGTTGGATAATTTGTGTTGAAAGCCCGTCAATCTTGCTCGCCCATACAAATCAGGATCTTGAGTTTCCATAAGTAAAACCTTCCAAGTTTAATTTGTCTTCCAAAGATCTTCATATCGGAGTAGTTTCCAATAAGAATAATCAATCAAGTATATGTGAATTCCAGTTATAAGATCTTCCAATAAACATACGAACCGAATCTCTGAAGATATCATAGCATATAGATAATAATCCTGCATCTTGATAAATCTTCATACTTCAGTCTAGAGTTGCTAGTGAGGATAGACTTTAAGATAGAATCTGGTGATCTGTCAGTCTTCAGACTTTGACGATAAAGTCTTTAGATCTTCAGATATAGACTTTGGAAATGTTTTGTCAACTTCAAAATAATAGATAATTTTTCTCTAACAATCTCCCCCTTTTTGATGGTGACAAAACTTTCCTGCAGATTTTGGAAAACCTTTTTGACCTGCAAGACAATACTTATACAATATCAAATATCTTATAAATATAGTAAGGACTTTAAACAACCTTGATTCTGCATCCACAGAACACAGGTTAGTCAAACCAATTATAAGTAATATCGCAAACTAACCATTGCACTTGCAAGCAACAAAAGATTAATAATATCCAATATCAAACACCAAATCAAAAAGTCCGTCAAACACCAAATCAAAAAGTCCACAGGAAATAAAGTTCAAGTCAAGAGAATAAAACAAATCTGCATTCTCCCCCTTTTTGTCATCAGCAAAAAGTGGAGACAAAAATGATTTAAAAAGTTGGTTTGAATTAGGGCTGCTTGGGAATACGAACAAGTTGGAAATCCCTCATCGACTTGACAGTGTCTTCAAGCTTCTGCAAAGACTCCTTGAGCTGTTGAATATCCACACCTTTTGCCTGTTCTTGCTTGAGGGCTTGAATCTGCTCTTGAAGAGAGTCGGTAGATGCTTTGAAGATAGTCATCATGTGCTTCAATTCAAACTCAAAAGCATACTGCTGTCCTTTTAGTTCTAAAAGAAGATCCATCACTTGCTGCAGGTCAGCAGAGTGATCTTTAACAATACTAGGACCAACCGAAGTAGATACAGGAGTTTGAGAATGAGGGGGAACATCAGTTGTTCTATCGTAACTGGGAGAATATGCCTCGAATTTTGCTTCAGGGAAATGAGCGGCATAGACCTCTTATGGGTCTTGAGGCGATCTACTAATATCACTAGTGAATATGGGTGAAGAAGTACCTTGATTTGCAGCATCTCCCCCTGTCTTCGTGCCTACAGGTGGAGAGGTATGTTCTTCTTCATGCTCTGGTTCAGCACTGTAGTGATGTTGTTCTCCATTCTTCTCACTCCTTGTCTTCTCTGAATCATCAGATGCAGCCAATGTTCTTTTTTTGCTTCTTCTTCTGTCTTGTTTCTCCCTTTCTCTTTCCTCTTCTGCTTTCTCTTCTACTTTCTTCTTCTATTATTCCTTCTCTTTCTCTCTCTCTCTTCTCTCTCTCTCTCTCTCTCTCTCTCTCTCTTTCTCCTTCTCTGATCTCAGTGGGGCTTACATAACTCTGTAGATTCCGCAGGGCAAGAGCTAAAATAGTAAGATCATCTTCATCTTCTTCTTCATCTTCCAAGATGAGAGATCTTCTTTCTTTTACGGTGTTCTGTCATAGGCTCCTTTCCCTTCCTCTTCTTTGCAGTAGAGTCGTGTTTTGCCTTCACTGGGGACTTCTCCTTAAAGCGCTCGAGCTCCTTGCTCAATTCCGTCAGCCTCATTTTAGAAACCATTTTGAACCCAATAACCATTGGAGGAATGGTTTTAGGACACAAAAGAGCAGAAAGTTTAATCTTGAAGTGATTGAACAGTTTAGAGATAAGAGCCGAATAAGGGAGCTGTCCCTTGTCTTTCACCACAGATCGATACATGTGCATGAGGATTGTGTGAGGCAGAGAGAACTTGCAGCCAGTGTTGATCGCGTACATAAGTTTTGCTTTAGAGACACATCAGTCTTTGAAGTAGACTTTGGCCTGATGCAGTTAATGACCACCTTGTGAAGGAGGATGTTGGAGGCATTCTTTCGACCATCCTGTTGGTTACTATGGACAAGGTAGCATGGGCATAAGATGCACCAATTGGTTGGAATCTCCCTCTTTCCACACCAATTACATCAACCAGAGTGTCCACATCAACTACAAATTCTCTATCCCTTACAGAAAAACTAAATTTATTTGCATCTATAAAACAAAGATTTGAATAAAAATAGGCAGTGAGCTCAGGATACAAGTCAGTTGTCTCGGTGCAAAACCTCTCAAGTTGAAGTAGGCCAAGCTTTTCTCTCAAGTTTATCTTTAGAAAATCGAGGAAATCGAAATTCACACTTCTAGGGTTCATAACTCCTCTTTTCAGCAAATTCAAATAGCACATTTTGTGGTCCTTAGAAGGAAATAAGTTCGTCCCATTACCACCAACCTTTGCAGCAATGCCCATCTTGGGCTGAAAACTAACAAACAACTTTTCATCGTCGTCTTTTTCCTCTGGTTGTCCAACACTTGGATCACTAGGAAAATTCTCGAACGACCATCTTGCCAAACCTTGTGGCGCTACTCCTATTTTTTCCATAGTTCTCAAGAAATAAGTTTCATTTCTGTAACCGTGCGCCTTTAGGAACTCATCGATCAAGTTCATAGCAAAACCACCCCTCTTCAAGTTCGTATACAATCTATAAATAAATTGGGGTTTTTGAGTCCTTACTAGTTCAACATTTTCAGTGACTCTTCTTGTTGTGGAGGAGGATTTTGTGTTGCTTGTTGGCGCGGTTGAGAATGTTGTTTTGACTGTTGCTCTTGAGGAGAATCTTCTTCCTCGGTTAGATCAAAATGCGTAGGACCCTTACGCATACGCTGTGGTCCCCGACTCGCAATCCTGGAAGACTTTCTTTGGAAGGACATTGTCAAAGTCTTGGGGAATATCTCGAACTTGCTCTTTCGAAAATGTTAAAACTTTTGGGGTGAAACTCAAGTAAGATCACAGTAATCTAGGGTTTCAAAAGGTGAGCGTGAACGAAGAAGACGAGTTTCAACAATATATATAAAGCAGGAAAACCAAGCGTCGCAAGAAAATATAAAAATTGCTTTTTTGAAAATAATAAACTGCCTTAAAAATAACTACCTTTTTCAAAAATAATAACTTCCTTTTCGAAAACGTGCAATTGTTAAATAATATAACTTCTAAAAATAAAATAGACAAGAGCAATTAACGGATACTATATATTTTCAAAATTTTATCCAAAAATAACTTCATATAAAAATAGAAGGATTTTACTTACAGTCTTATCATCTGGGAATTATGAGTCTGAACCCCTTTAGACTTTACCTGGTAAACAATAGAATATTTAGTCTTGCTCAAATAGACTCAATCAAGCTTTTATCCAGTGGCTTTGTAAATATGTCCGCCAGTTGATCTTTTGAGTCGATGAATTGAATCAATATTTCTCCATTTTGAACATGATCTCTAATAAAATGATGACGTATTTCTATATGCTTTGCTCTTGAGTGAAGAATTGGATTCTTTGTGAGATTGATGGCGCTTGTATTATCGCATTTGATTTCAGTACATGATTCTTCAACTCCAAAGTCTCTTAGCTGTTGTCTCATCCATAGGATTTGAGAACAGCAACTCCCAAGTGCTACATATTCTGCTTCAGCTATTGAAAGAGCTACTGTACTCTATTTTCTTGAAAACTAAGATACCAGCTTATTGCCAAGTAGTTGACAAGTACCTAAAGTACTTTTTCTATCCACTTTGCATCCTGCAAGATCTGCGTCTGAATATTCAAGGAGAGTAAATCTCCTTCCTTGGGATACCATAGACCTAGCTTCGGAGTAGTTACAATATATTTGATAATTCGCTTTGCTGCACTAACATGAGATTCTTTGGGATTTGATTGGAATCTAGCACAGATACAAACACTAAACAAGATGTCAGGTCTAGATGGAGTAAGGTAAAGAAGTGATCCGATTATGCTCCTGTATAGTTTTTGATCCACAGTCTTTCCTTCTTCGTCTTTATCTAACTTTGAAGAACATGACATAGGTGTCTCTGTCTTTTTGCAGTTTTCCAATCCAAACTTCATGATGAGATCTTTTGCATACTTTTCTTGATGAATGGAGATTCCTTCTGTTGATTGCTTTACTTGTAATCCCAAAAAGAAATTTAGCTCACCCATCATGCTCATTTCGAATTCATCCTGCATGCATCTAGAGAATTTCTTGCATAGACTTTCATTATGTGAACAAAAAATAATGTCATCAACATAAATTTGAACAAGTAGAAAATATTTTCCTTCCTTTTTAATGAATAATGTAGTGTCTACTTTACCTTTGACAAATCCATTTTGAATTAGAAAATTACTTAACCTTTCATAACAGGCTTGAGGTGCTTGCTTCAGTCCATACAAAGCCTTTTTTAGTCTGTAGACTGAATTTGGCTTTCTTGGGTCTTCAAAATCAGGTGGTTGTTCCACATAGACTTCTTATTGAATAAATCCATTTAGGAATGCGCTCTTTACATCCATTTGGAATAACCTGAAATTTTTAAAGCAAGCAAAAGCAAAAAGTAATCTAATTGCTTTTAATCTCGCTACTGGTGCATAGGTTTCGTCATAGTCTATTCATTCTTCTTGAGTGTATCCTTTAGCCATGAGTCTTACTTTGTTCCTGATCACTTTGCCTTTCTCGTCCACTTTGTTCTTGAAAACCCATTTAGCTCCAATAATAGATTTACCTTTTGGTTTAGGAATTAATTCCCAAACATCGTTGATGCTGAATTGTCTGAGTTCTTCTTGCATTGCTTCAATCCAGCTTTTCATCGCCAAGGCTTCTTATATGCTTTTGGGTTCGATTTCAGAAATAAGTGCCAAAGCATTAGACTCTTCTCGCTTTTGGATTTGGTTTGAATTCCATCATCAATGTTGCCAATGATGAGTTCTTTGGGATGACTAGACTTGCTTCCAATTTTTGGTTAATTCTTGAGTCTGCTCATCCTCTGCTTCAGTTGAATCTTTAGGTTCTTGTTGTTGTTGAATTTTAGGAGTTTAAGCTTCTGTGGGGGAAGTAGACTTTGTAATCTCTCGAGTAGGTTCAATTTCTTCGAGTTGAGTCTCAATCACTTGATTCTGTGTAGAGTCTTGAAACTTGACATTCATAGACTCTTCTACACACCGAGTTTTGTTGTTGTATACTCTGTAAGCTTTGTTTGATGTTGAGTAGCCAAATCTGACTTTTCTTCAAACTTACCAATTCGATCATTTACATTTTTCAAAATAAAACATTTGCAACCAAACACATGAAAATAAGAAACATTTGGCTTCTTCCCTTTAAGTACTTCATAAGGAGTTTTCTCTAAAATAGGCCTTAAAAACACTCTATTAATGATATAACAAGCTGTAGAAACTGCTTCAACTAAAAAATGAGAAGAAATATTACTTTCAATTAAAAGAGTTCTAGCCATTTCTTGCAATGATCTATTCTTTCTTTCCACAACCCCATTTTGCTTTGGAGTATATGGCGAGGAGAAAACATGTTGTAAACCAGATTCATCACAGAAATTTGCAAAGTCTTGATTCTCAAACTCACCTCCATGGTCGGTTCGTATGCTAGTTATAACATATCTTTTTTCATTTTGAATTTTCTTAGCAAACTTTGAAAAATGAGAAAATGCTTCAGACTTACTTGCCAAGAAGAATACCCATGTAAAGAGAGAGTAATCATCCGCGATTACTAAACAATATTTCTTTCCATCAATACTTTGTGTTCTGGTTGGTCCAAAAAGATCCATATGCAGAAGCTGCAAAACATGATTAGTAGAAACTTGATTTAGTGGTTTAAAAGAACTTCTTACATGTTTTCCCAAAACACATGGTGTGCACAGTTCTGACTTTTGATAGCTTAAGTTAGGCAGTCCACGAACAAGTTTCTTTGATGAAATTTTGGCTATTTGCTTCATATTGACATGACCATGCTTTCTATGCCAAAGATTTTCTTCATCTTAAATAGAGATTAGACACTGGAAACTTTCTGGTTTAATGTCCAATAGATAGATGTTTCCATGTCTTCGTCCCATGAAAGATTGAGATAAATCTTTACTAGTTCCTAAGCAAATGCCTTCTTGATAGTTGATTTTGAATCTTGTGTCACACAGTTGACTTATACTGAGTAGATTATAGTTCAAGCCTTCTACTAAGGAAACATTGTTGATTGTGAGACTTCCGATCTTGACAGTTCCACAACCAATAATTTTTCCTTTGCTTCTTCCACCAAAACAAACTTTTCCACCATTTATTTGAGTAAGCTTTATAAAGTAGTTTGAGTCTCCTGTCATATGCCTTGAACATTCACTATCCAAGTACCATTTGATCTTTTTCTTGATAGTGACCTACAGTTATAAGAAGATTTCAAGTTTTCTTTGGTACCCATATTTTCTTGAGTCTAGGGGAGTTAGTTCCAAAAACAATCTTTGCCCAATCTCTCTTAATTGGTCTCCAAATTTTAGGACAATCATTCTCGAAATGTTCTGAGCTGTTACACTTTGAACATCTAAAAGCACTTCAGCCAACGGGTTTTACAAAAACTTTTTGAAAATGATTTTTATAAACTGTTTTAGTTGATCTTTGTTTGATTCTTTCTTTAACATTTGGAAAGTCAATTAAATGAAATAGTTTCTGGTGTCATTCCCAAACCTGATTTGTTAAAGTAAGGTCTTTAAATAGAAAGAATTTTATCTAGCTTTTCAGATCCATTTGAAAACTTCTTTGATATATTTGAAATATCTTCTTTCAAAAGAATGTTTTCTTTTGAAAGAGAATTTGCACTTTCTTTTAAGATAACAAAATTTTTGTTTAGATTTTCAAACTTTCCTTTCCAAGAGTTTTCCTGTTGCCTCAGTATGGAATTTTCCTTCTTTAGTTCGGAAATTCTTTTAAGAGATACCTTGAGACTAAGACAGAGTTCATCAATATATTTTGAAACTTTAACAGGAATTTTAAAATTACTAACCTCAATTTCCTTGTCTGAATCTGAGTCTGAATATGTTTCAGAGTCTGAATCTGATTCTGATTTTGCCATTAAACAAATATTGGCATATTCTTCATCACTTTCTTCACATTCGGTGTCACTCCAAGTCTCTTCTTTGAGAGCCTTTTTGAATTTCTTTGTATTTCCCTTCTTTTTCTTCAATAGAGGACATTTGGGTTTGATGTGTCATTTCTTCTTGCATTCGAAACAAGTAACATCTTTGTTAAACTCATTGTCTTCTGTTGATTTATTTTGAGATCTTTGAGTACTCTATTTCCTCCAGTTGTACTTTCTTCCTTTTCTATTTAACTTTCTAAACTTCCTTATCATGAGTGCTAGTTCTTCATCATCCAAGTCATCCTCTGAATCTGTAACATCAGAATCATCATTAGACTTTAAAGCAAGTGATTTCTTACCTTTAGGATCTTCTTCCTCATTGATTTGCTCTACTTTATAGGATTGAAGTGTGCCCACTAATTCATCTACAGATAGAGGTGCAATACTTTGTGTTTCTCTAATGGAAGTCTTAATGTGATTCCAGTCTTTGGAGAGTCCTTGCAACAACTTGTTGACTTTCATCTGCCCTGAGATTGGTTGTCCATGATATGCAAGACCATTTACAATTTCTGTAAAACGACTAAACATATCGGTGATAGATTCTCCTGTCTTCATTTTGAAAGCTTCATATTGTCCAAGAAGAATGTTGATCTTTGTTTCTTTAACTCGATCAGTTCCTTCATAGGTAACATGCAACCTATCCCAGACTTCTTTTGCTATTTCACAAGATGAAATTCTGTTATACTCAGTTGGAGATAAGACACAATATAAAGAGTAGATAGCTTTAGCATCAAGAGCTTGTCTCTTGGTAATATCTGCTTGTGTTATCTCGCTAGCATCTGCCACTTCCTTTCCTCTTTCTGAAGTTGATGTATTTGTAGGAATCACTCATTTTTCTATTACATCCCATTTCAGAGGATCTTTCGATTTTAGGAATGCTTTCATCTTGTTCTTCCATACGTTATACTCATTTCCATCAAAGTAAGTAGGTTTGGTGTTGCTTTGACCTTCAACCAGTCCTGGAGCCAAAATACTAGCCATAGATCTTAAGAAGTAAAACACTTCAATAAATAAGCACATAGGCTCTGATACCAATTGAAAGGGGCTAGTGAATACACCTAGAGGGGGTGAATAGGTGTAAATAAAAAATTTCATAGGACTTAATGAGATTGATTGATTTTAAACATAAGCAATATTCAACTTGAAGTAAATAGACAACTAGTAAATAGAAATAACGAGTTCAGGGATAAGAGAAAGTGAACACAGAGTTTATAGTGGTTCGGCTTAGACCAAACCTACATCCACTCTCCTCGTTGACAGCCTATTGGCTGGATTTCACTAAGTATCAAAAGAGTTGTTACAGCTCGTGATCTTGACTATCACAGTGAAGAGTCTAACCAAACTCTCACACAGTCACACTAAGAGTTCCTCTCTTTTGTATACAATGTTTTGCTCTATAAAAGAAAAAAAAAACAATAGACTAGAAAAGATTTAGACTTTGGAATTCTCTCTCAAGCACCGTATCGAACAACTGAAGAGTCGATCCTTAAATACTCCTTCATGCCTTCTCGACCGTTGGCACTTTCCAAAGGAATTCTTCCAATCTACTCATTCAATAATTTGTGTTGAAAGCCTGTCAATCCTGCTCGCCCATACAAATCATGATCTTGAGTTTCCATAAGTAGAACTTTCCAAGTTTAGCTTGTCTTCCAAAGATCTTCATATCGGAGTAGTTTCCAATAAGAATAATCAATCAAGTATTTGTGAATTCCAGCTGTAAGATCTTCCAATAAACATACGAAATGAATCTCTGAAGATAACATAGAATCTGGATAATAATCATGCATCTTGATAAATCTTCATACTTCAACTGCTCAAACCGCTGCTTGATAAATCCCTAAATAAAAAGAGTTGCTTCTGAGTGAGGATAGACTTTAAGATAGAATCCCTCCCGAGAGGCTGAGATGATTGTATGCGAATGGATATTTACTCACTGAATTTTTATTATGTCCAATGTTAGTAGAATTTTCGGTTCACATAGAGGTAGCTTTGACGATAAAGTCTTCGGGAGATATATCTTCAAACTTACATAGACTTTGGAAATGTTTTGTCAACTTCAAAATAATTGAGGAGTTTTCTCATCAGGTCAAACGAAATAACAAGAATTACTTAAATAGTTGCACCTACAATGAGATGATCCTCAGAGGACTACCGTAATCGCAACTTAATCCTTTCCACAAATAATCTTGTCAAGCCCATGGATCGTCTTACCAGCTATCTCGTACTATTGCATATGTTTTCTTTATGTCGACAGTCGTGTTGACTGCAATTTTTCCAATCGGAACGAAATTATTAACTAACATAGATGAATCATACAGATGGAAAAATGTATGTCGCATGGAAACTGGAAAAAGGCATGCATAAAATTACCATCATTGAGTGCTGTCCGAGAGATCGGTAGATCATTAATGTTGAAAATCTCGAGGGCGTTGATCATTGGCAGGAGGGTGGATTGGGACGTGAAGGCGAGAGTGAAGTTGATCTCGGTTTGACCGGTGACGGGCTGCGAAACAACATCACCGGGGTCGAGTACCGTTGCCCGAGCATGGCGGTCAAGTTCCCTTCCATGGACACAAGTGAAATCCCTCACTTGGCCCGGTCGAAGAACTTCGATCTCGGTGAAGTGTAAGACGATGTACCACGTTTCGCCGGGATTGGACAACCAATAAATGTACATGAAAGACCGGACTTTGTTTTATTTTTGTGCGAACATCAGCACTTCGGCTGGAACAACATAAGCATCGTTGCAGCTGGTTAGGTCGATGATCGTGGTGGAGGTAATCGATGTGAAAGCATCATACTCTTAGGCATCCCAAATGCTATCATAGTCATCTTGCGGGTGCCCATTTGAAAGACAAAGTGACCAACTAATTAGTGAAAAGGCGACTCCATGTATAAATTAACTTTCCTTTTAGGAAATTTGACATGTGCAATTCAAGTCGATTCGTTATAGAATATATATTAAGAAAATGAAGTTTCGGATATTGTTATTGGAATAAGAAAACAAAAAATCATCTATATGTGACGGTGGATCCAATGTTCTCTCGCCATTTGGTCGCTAGTGTGCTGTCCAAAAGTCGCAACTCCATAGCTGAAATGAAAGGTTTTCCTGTACACTTATGCACTAGGCATACTTGTATGTAATCTCTTGGGGCAACATAAATGATTTCGCTCCAGGCGTAGTTCGGTGAGTCCCACTGTGGCCCAATGGTTTGTGTCCATGTGCAAATCGAACACCATGCCCATTCCTTTTTTATCGTAATTCCCATAGAAAAAGGTTCCCCTAATCAAGTTGTGACATCTTGAATTTTGACCCCGTCTTGATAATATGAAATGGGCATTTCGTCGACGCGCCGATGGTCATTTTACTCTGAGTTGGCCACTCACGAGTAACTAATCTATTAGGTGAAGCCGTTAAGGGATATAAAAGTAAAAGACTCGAGAATTCGATCATAAATCGATTGCTCGACCATAATAATCAGCAAGGGTCAATACGGCACCGTTATAATCGATTAGTGATTGGATATAGGTCGATTCAATGAAAACACGTAATTGAATTGTGGGTGATTCCGCATAACTGCAAAATTCGCGTTGAACGACACTAACCCGATTTTCTGTCAATTTTGTACTCGGTACACGTAATTGAAACCTTGCGATTTTTACGACAACTGAGAGTTGCCTAAGAGTTGGAGATGCACAAACGTGGATCGAAAATTATCGACCACGGGTCAAACGCACTAAAATCCCTAAAAGCTACCCGGTAGGTTAGGTTGTAGTAAAATCATGTTCGATCGATTTTAACCACAAAATTAAATTAGGTTTCGGGAATCGACGTTTGAGCATGTCACGATTTATTTTTAGGACATCATCTCATCTTTCGGAGAATTTTCGTCGAGCCCGGAAATTTGCGGAAAAATCAATTTTGGCAAAAAGAAAATAGGGAAATTCGGATGGGCTGCTCTTAGAGGATTTTTGGCCACCAAAATGACTTGTTTTGTGAAGAAATGTGAGCTACTTATCCATTGGAGGGTCCCTTGACTTCTTGGCTGAAGACTTTGGGGCAATTTTGATCATTACTTGGATATTTCACAAGCCTTTTGGTTGGCCAAAGCCTTGACCTTCTTGGCCTCTCTCTCTCCCTCCAAATCTTTCTCTCCCCTTTCATGCGCCCCCTTCCTTCCCCTTGCTCAGCCGAATCCCCGCCACCTTCTTCGTCATTTCATCTTCTTCATCTTCCTCCATTTCCCTTCTGTTTGCTGCAGTCGAATGTCCCACCTTCCTCATCATGCCTCCTCACGCCAGCCCCCGACTAGCCACCGGACCACCTCACGATTCTGTACCACCCTCACCGCATGTCCGCCTCAATCTAGTTCCGCCTAGCTCCAGTCCTCACCGGGCCACACAACCACCATCGAAGTCAGCTAGCCCCGTCCGTCCGTCGCCTAGTCCGCCCGTTCCAGCCGTCCTCACCTCAGCTACCCGTCCAGCACGTCGTCCTCGCGTCCAACTTGCCATCCGAGCACCGCCTCAGCCCAAATCGACCAGCAACCAGAATCGAATTCCAGCTTTTGCCATGAGCCCCTTGCAGTTTTTTAGCCCCGATCGGTCCTCCGTTGGAGATGCGGCTGTCTTAAGTTTTGGTCACTGTGACGTCATGAATTTTCAGATTCTGATTTCGATTTGATAAGTTGGGCCTTTCATCGACACGCCTATAATGTTTTTCTCTGAGATGGCCACTCATGAGATAACTAGTCTATCAGGTGGAGCCGTTAAGGGATTTTAACGCATTAGACTTGAGAATTTGACCAAGAATCGACTACTCGACCGTGTTCATCTGTAGAGATCATTACGGCACAGTAAAGATCAACTAAAAATCAGAGATAGGTTGGTTCGACCGAGATGTGTGGTTAAACGTGGGTGATTCCAACAAATTGAAAATTTTCGTCGATCGGCACTAGACTGATTTTTCTGTCGTTTTGGTACTCTGTGTCCGCATTGGAAACTTCGAGATTTTCATGACAACCGAGAGTCGCCAATGTGTCAAAGAGGTACGCGTGGCTCGAAGAAAATCGATCGGGTCAATTGCATAAAAAATTCCGAATGGCTACCCAGTTGAAAGCTCACGCTAAAATCGTGTCAGATTGAAATTAACCGCGAATTTAAACTCGATTTCATAAATTGAAAGTTCTGTCGTGTCACAAGTCATTTTAGGAACATTGATTCACATTTCGAGGAATTTTCAGCGAGTTCGGAATTTTTACGGAAAATCGATTCGGAAAACAAACAGAAATTCAGATTGACCAATTTGAAGGGATTTTTGGCATCTGGTGTGAGTGAATTAGTGAGAGGGAATTTTGTGGACTTTTTTCCTCAACAAATCGGACCTCAATCGGAGAAGTTTGTTCAGAAAATCGGATTCCGAGAAAAAGGAAGTACAATTCGGAATTGAAAGGAATGGCTGTTTTGCTACCCAAGACTTGTTATTTTAGGGGAAATTTGGTGCGAGGAAGCAAGTGTGGGTCAAGTATTTTAGTATGGGATTTTTGGGGCCATGATTGGTTAATTATGGAATATTTATTTAGTTTTCTTATTTCTTTTCTTTCCTATTTTCGGCCCCCCTCTCACGCACGTTTTTCTCTTCTCTCTCTCTCTCTCTCTCTCTCTCTCTCACGGTTCATCCACCCCCTCCAAACCGACAACCCTGTGCCGTGTTCCACCACATTTTCCCTCCTCTTTGACTTTTTGAGCCCATCTTATCCATTCATCCTCCTTTGGCCGACACTCCATCCCCATCAACCTTTCTCTCTCTCCTTCGGCAAGCTACTCAATTGCATCTACTTCTCCTTTTACTTGCTTTTTTTTTCTTTTTTCTTTTTTGTTTTCCTCCTTCGAAGCTGCCCATCCCCTCCATTCGGCACACAGCTCTCCACTGAACGTTGTAGCTCCATTCTTTTGGTCTTCTCCATCAATTCTTCACGCTAGCAGCAGCACGGGCAGCCCTCGAAGTCAGCCTTCGGCCAGCCGTGAGCAGCCCCAGTTTTTCAGCTTGGGCAGAAAGTTGCGGGCCATTTTTCAGGCTCGATTTGTGCCACACGTTGGTGTTGTCGCTTTGGAGTTTATCGAGCCCCTCCGCGTCCCCGTCGATTTGATTCGAGTGGATCTTTAAACAAGTAACTTTAACTCACTAATCCTCGCTTAGTAAGTTAATAATGCTTAAGGGTTGATTAGTTTAAGTTAAGCATGGATTATGTGGATAGTTAGATTAGATTAGCAATTTAATTAATTATCGATGCATGCTAGGTGGTTAGTTTAGTGCAATTATGGCCTATACAAACTCTAGTATTTATCTAGTATAGTTCGGAAATTTTCCGGACTTGTCTCGGCTTTTAATTAGGCTTTACGAGCCTAAGAACTATTTATTGGCATTTAATAATTATTTTTCTGTAATTATTTAATTACTTATTTATTTTCTGGAAATTAGACTGGGATAGTCGGCGATCGGAATTTGATGCTGATTGTAGTGGTGTGATCCATTTATTTAATTGAGTTCTAATTTGTGCAGATTTTGTGTGATTTGTATTATAGGAACTTATTCCTAAATTTAATAATTTCAATAATTAATTAGAAAATCACCGGGCGTCGGTTTACAACGCTAAAAATGTTTTTAATCACTATAATAAATAGTGGGATTTTCAAGGAGGAAAATATTATATTTTGGCTGATACCGACCGTGTGCCCACACACGATTGTTTTTGTCGGGTATCTTGAAAGCGAGAAATATAGGCCAAGGTATTATTTCAATTAAGGAATTTGAGTGTGGAATACCACGTTCTCGGCTGTGGGTGAATAATTGTGTGATGGTCTATAATCGTGTGAGGATTTAACTCAGGTTGAGATAACCACCTTGTAGAGGTTGTGCCCATTGGGCCGTAATGAACCACCTTGTAGAGGTTGTGCCCATTGGGCCTAATCAACCACCAGGTATGGCCGTGCCCACTGGGCTATAAGCTACCACCAAACTTGGAATCGGTTGTGCCCATCAGGCCATAATCTACCACCGAACTTGGAATTGGTTGTGCCCATCGGGCCGTAATTTACCACCGAACTTGGAATCGGTTGTGCCCACCGGACTGTAATCCACCGCCAAAGATTTAGTAGGCCGTGCCCACTGAGCCATAATTCAGTGTCGAAGATGAGTGATTGAAATGACCGTGTGATGGTCCTGTTGTCTTGAAATCAACTAGGTCGATTGATCGATGATTCGATTTGAATTCTTGTTTTGATGTGATGATGTGACTCGATGATTGTATGGATTGTATTGACTTGCAGGAAGGGACTGAGGCCAAGGTAAGCTCTTTGACTTGTGTTCGTGCCTAGGCAACCCTCGGAGCGTATTTTCTTTCTAGTCGATCTTAGGGGGTTGAACTTACCGAGACGTCATCTCACTAGTTATTGTATAACCATTTTCAGGTCCCTAGGGCGAGGACCTTGGAGCTTGAGGTGGAAGGGTCAAGAGCATGGATGGCTCAGAAGTCCTTTTTGAAGATAGACTTACTAGACCCTAGTGTTGACCTCTATTTGTAAACCAGATCGTTTGTAAAGGTTATGCTAATTGATTTGAAAATTGTGGCCCTACCTTTCTATCCCATCGTTGTGTTGTCTGGGAAATAGTAATTCGCTTTCACATGTGCATATTAAAATGAAATGGGTTGGCGACGTGTCTTGAGACGTCGCTATTTAATCGACCGTAGAGGGATGGGCATACGCTCGGAGGATCGGGGCGTGACAGTCACCGTCACGCCGCCGTCGCCGTGAATCCGTCGCCGTTGAATTCCGGTGAGTTAATGCCCTAATCTTGGATTAGGAAGTTAATTACACTTAGTAGGTTAGTTTAGCCTTAATTAGGATTAGTGTTAATCTACTTAGTGTAACTAAGTTAGTTAGGTTGGTTAGTTACCTAGATAGTTTAGTTAGGTGGTTAGTTTAGTTAGTTAGCCTACCCTAGGTTAGTTAGTTAACCATAGTTAGTTAACTATGGTCAGCATAATTAATTATGGTTAGTTTAATTAACCGTGGTTAGTTTTTTTAAGTCGGATTTATTTAATTAATCATTAATTATTTCATTAATTATAATTAGCATAAATTGTGACGGGATAGCCGTTTATCAGAATTTTACGCTGATCGTCGTAAATAAGTTTATATGGGAAATTGATTGCTTATTTGTGCAATTGAGTGCTTGGTGGTGATTATTGGCTATTATTTCAAAAATTGATTTTTATGGATATTTAATTAGAAAAATACCGGGTGTCGGTTTTTGACGCAAAAATATTTTATGTACTATATAAAATCGTGGAATTTCAAATTGGGAGAGTACTGCGTTTATTGGTTCCATTTAAATTTGTGACCACGCACAACTATTTTACCGGAAATTTTTAATATGAAGAAAATTGGCCAGGTTCATTATTTGAAATTAAGGTATTTGAATGCAAAGCGCAGTGTTCTTGGCCAAGTATGGGTGTGCGTGTGATTGCTATTGGAACCCGTCTCCCGATAAGAGTCGGGGAGGCGATGCCTGATTAAGTTCGAATGGCCCACATCAATGGATGTCGGTCGCAGTGGAGGCTAGGTCGATGCTCCTTTAGGGAATGTCGTCTAGGTGTAGACGTTGCCGTGCCCGACGGAGTGGGACGACGCTCGGTTATGCCGGATGACTGCCGACTGTTGAGTTGACCGTGGCCGATGGGTCGTAAATAACTAGGGCACGCTTGAGTGGTTGAGATAGCTACACCTGATTATGGGGCAAAATTGTGTGGCACGGAATGAGACGTGTCATAACGGTTTTACCTTATAATCGAGACCTATGTGAATAGTTGATGGATGATATGATGGGTTCCAGTTATTAAATTATGCTTACTGCGTTTATAAATGCATATGTGATGAGCTAATGTGCAGGGTTGTGCTGAGGCGAGGTAAGTTGTTTGTGACGCTTGTTTAGGTTGCCTCTAGGTGAATTTGCGTCTTAATCGGGGTTTAGGGTTTTGACTCACTGAGATTTATCTCACCCCGTCGTGATTAAATATTTTCATGTCCCTAGTATGGAGATACGCTACGTCCGTTTTGGGTGCCCATGGGAGATGGAATTCAAGTCTACTTTCTTCCCTATTATCGGGACCACTTGGAACCGTGAGCTAGTGGTGACCACAGTTTGGATCGATGAGGGCCTACCTCACTTGGTGCCTCATCGCTTCAAAGCGTGGTTCCTTAATGAACCTAATGGGGTTTGGGAGGATCCTCTCGAAGGTTTTGGCGGGCCTACCGTCGAAACCAAGGAGGGGGAGGTAGCTCACCCCATGGATACCGATATACTGGATGTTGTCGAGGAGAACCCGGAGCCCGAGGCAGAAGGGTCCGGAGTGTAGGTGGCCTGGTAGTTTCTTTATGAAACAGACTTCTGTATATAGACTGGTAGGGCTAACCTGATATGTATATAAAGTGTGATCTGTGAAAAAGGCGTCAGTATGTTTTTTGTCACGTCTTGAACCTCGAGCGCGTGTACATCCCTCGATGGTGGATAAAAATGCAACGTCCCAAGATGCGTCGCCGACCCATTTATTTTAATGCACATGTGGAAGCATAATAAAATCAGTCCCCAGACAACACTCAACATAAGATAGAAAAGCAGGACAACCAATTCACAAAAGCCACACTTTATAAACACAACGAGTTTATATACATAGGCCAACACTAAGGTTTATGTATAGAGGGCAAGGTCAAAAAGGGCTACGAAGCAACCTAAACCGTAGGCTCTCCAATCCCCAGCTCCAGGTCATCCACGGCACCATCCGGAGTGTCGATGTCCAAAGGGTGCCCTATCTCTCATTCCCCGGTCCCAACGGGAGGCCCGTCGAAACCACCCAAGGGACCCTCTCGACTCCCATCGGGCTTGTGAAGGTATCACGCCTTGAACCGATGAGGTACCGAGTGAGGTAGGCCCTCATCGACCTAGATGGTGGACTCCACAAGCTCACGGGTCAAGCTGGTCTCAGAAATTGGGAAATATGAACGCTGGAAGTCTACCTCCCTCAGAACCCCATAACGCACGTGACATGCCTCCATCTACGAACCTAAAAAGATTAAACTCATGACGGGGTGGGACAATGTCTTAGTGAGTTCACGCCCTAAACCCTTATTAGGAAGGAAATACGCCTAGAGGTAGCCTAACCACACAGCACAGAAGACTTACCTCGCCTTAGTTCCTTCCTGCACGTTAGCATAGTTCATATCACACATGTATATAATAAATGCACACATCAATTGAAACGTCTCACACAGCTCAATCAATCACATGGGTCTCGATTATAAGGTCAAATCATTATGACACGTCCCATTCCGTGTCACACAATTTTGTCTCATAATCAGGGGTGCTTATCTCAATCAATCACGCGTTCCAATTGATTACTGTCCATACAGGCACGATCTACCCGACACACAGCGGTCTTCCGGCGTAGTAGGGCGTCGTCTCGCACCATCGAGTACGGGCAACTT
Source organism: Eucalyptus curtisii (assembly GCA_017140595.1). Taxonomy (NCBI): domain Eukaryota; kingdom Viridiplantae; phylum Streptophyta; class Magnoliopsida; order Myrtales; family Myrtaceae; genus Eucalyptus; species Eucalyptus curtisii. The sequence continues at coordinate 36,765,566 of CM029503.1, read as the reverse complement.
ATATTATATTGGATTCTTACAAAATGTAAAATGAAGAGATTTTAAATTCTATTTCATTTACACACAATTACAAATATTTCTTTCTACTCATTTTTCATAGTCCTTATCCATCAGCATAACCAATGATGGTCAACTCCTCCTATGGATGAAGTTCAATCATCGGGAAAAAGAACACCTCAGATAATTAGTCTATCAGATATGTACACGTGGAAAACCCCCATTGATAATGTATTTCCATGTGGGGAAGACTACTCATAAAAAATGATTAGAATGCACAACTTTTCACAGCATGATTAGAGCATTAGCGAATTGATTCGACTATTTTAAAGCAAAAATCACTTATTTTTGGTTTTCTCATATTCATGTGCATGAGACGCAATCTCTTTCATTGTGGAAGCACATAACTCATAACATGATTCATGTATGATTTTACTTTTTTTCTGTTGGGGGGGGGGGGCAAAACAATTCCCTAGTGCTTTATAGCTTGAGCAAGAAAAGCATTGGACTCATTACAGGATGCACCGTCAAGAACAATAAAAAAACGACTTTTGCTTCAATAATGCAGATTAAAGAAATTAAAAAGTCAAGACTTTTGTTTTAGGAAAAGTGAGTTTTGCTTTCACATTTATATATTGAAAAGATGCCAAAACCCATTTCATTTGTCAAAAAAAAAAGAGAGTTGATTTTCGTTGTGTGAATGCTTTTTCTGTTTAAAAAGAGATATTTGTCGTGGAAAATTTTTCTTTTTAAAAAAAGAAAAGAAAAGAAAAAAAGAATATGAGAGTGGAGTCATCCGAAGTTAAAAAAATGTCTAAATAAAAGCATGAAGCACGATTGTTTTCTCAAAAGAAAACTTAGAATGGATTTTATCTCAAGTTTAAAATGACTAGTTGAATCTCAAATAAAAGTAATGGCTGGCCAAATCCTTGCCAGGCGACAAGCACATGCATCTGACATGCTATTTTCCAAGCCATTATTTGGGCATTGGAGCATTTTTTTCTTTCTTCTTTTTATTTTTTCCCGTTGCGACTTTCCTAGAGGTAAACTGTTAGGGAAAGTTAATTGATTGCTAAGCTTACACTTAGCGCAGACTCTCCCAAGCCCATAATAATTGCAACTCTATGAGGTTTTAATTTAATTACCTAACCATGCTAATCAATTCAATTTGGAGTAGTCACTAATCCATTATGGGTCAATTAGAAACTCAAGCAATTTGTGAACCAGATATTTATGCATACAAGGGCCTGATTACGTTGGGTAAATATAATCTCATTTTCAATACCTTTTCTCTTTATTCAAAAATATTTTGCAAGCCATTTGAGTCAATTTTAAGCCTACCCACTAACATGTGAGAGATGATTATAAAGGCTCACAAACGAGAATTTAACACTCATTAATTTAAGTAATAATTAAATTACTTAAGGAGATGGAAAAACCTTGATGTGCTAAGCAAAGCTTTTAATGAATGTTTTCCAAAATATTAACTGAAGACCAAGCAGCCTGTCGCGACCAAAATTTCAGGTGAACCACTTAGGGTTTGGCTAATGGATTACTAGGCCTAAACTTAGTGCGGGCTCTCCAAGCCCATACCATTTCACGACTTAGGTTCAAGTTTTTAACATGCAATTAATTTTCCGATTAGGAGTCGCCACTAATCTATTTTTGGTGGGTCGATTAGAAACCTAAGTAAAGTAACGGGAGGTTTACCAGAGATTTGTAAGTTCGGGGACTTGATTATGCTAACTTTCACTAACGCCCTTTTGGTACATTTCTCTATTATTTCGAAAAAATGTTTTGCAGGTAGCTTGAATTGATTTCAATTTACTTCCCTAACATGTGAGGTGACCATGTGGGTGCACAAACCACCAATTTAACACCCAGATAAAGTAGTGAATAAATTGTAAGACTTACCTTATAGCATCGAAAGCATCTACGGTGTTAGATCGAATTCACATCGACAGTCTTAGATGTAATTTCTAATTAACACACAATTGCTTTTTCGTTTTCACTTATTTAATAAGAATCATGCTTTATGCAAGACATGTTACTAATCTAACATGAAATGATATGACATGGTAATATGACCTAAACTATATGATATAGATAAAATATAAGCATGTAGTCTATCCTAAAGAATGAAATTGATTTATTATAAGACAATTTTTTTTATATATTTTTCCATGAAATTCAAAATTTAGAAAAATGCGAAAAATAATCTATGCAAGTTAAGATATCATCCAATTTGTATTAGGAATTAGGTTAAGCCAAATCTTAATTTCAACTTGAATACTATCTCAACCAAGTAATCCTAAAATGCAACTTATCTAAAAAATTTATCTAAACTTGAAATTAAACATGCAATCTTATTCTAATATGCAATGACGTGCAAAGAACGCCCTAATTCTACATGACATATGCATGATAATTTTTGTGTTTTTTTTCTTTATAAAAAAATTCGAAATTAAAATTGCAACCTAAACTAAAAAATCTAGCATCCTAAGTTGATTTTTTTAGATTTTTATTTTTTTAAATTCGAAATAAAATTTATATTCTGAATATGCAAGATAACCTAAGACGATGAATATTCTAAAACGAACCTAATCTATCTCTGATTTTTTGATTTTTTTTTTATGGACCTAGACTTAGAACCAGGGAAGGAAGAGTCAGTCTCCTGCAAGTATGCCTTCCCGCAGTGGGTGAACACCTTGTTCAAGCCCTTCAAGGACAGCTTTTTAGCAAGAAAACCACTCGCCCTTTAGTTCAAAGCCTAGAGACACTCAGAGATGCCAGGATGATAACGTTTCTAACCCACCCGAGCTGCATTTCTCAGAGGATCCTACCAGACTGGAGAAGAAGAGGAGTTTTAGAAAGCCATAGAGAGTTTTTCACAAAACACTCACTTTACTCAAGAGACTTTGCCCAACACAATACACCCTCTTTGCCTTATATAGACAATAAGAGGTCACACACAAGTAAGGACCAAACTCACGGGTCCGAATACAAACAGAGGCACCAGAAACTTCCAGTAGGGAATTATTTGCACAGCTATGAATAGTGATAGTAAACAATGATTTCCCTAGTCTACTGCTACAGTAAAAGTGAACAGTAACTTGCTACAGTAATCTTGTATAGACAAGTGGTTACTTCGGCGGTCTCGTTCGTCATGAACATTATAGTCATAGTCTAAGTCATCTGAGCTGTGTACTGTTGCTAGAAGATGTTCCTCATACTTTTGTTCAAGAGCTTCAAGGTCTTCTTGTGAGAGGATTTGGTTGAGCTGATGTGATGTAGATGCGGATGCTTCCTCTTGTGCCCAGTTTGTTTTGTCGACATCTGAAGTGTTATCAGGAATGCATGGCTGAGGCTGATTGGATGGCTGAGCATAGTAGGGTGTGTTCATGCCTGAGGATAAGGACAAGGGTCCTTAATCGTAGGGGTCCTGGGAAAGAGGACCTCCCCATTGTGCATAGGGGTCTTGAGTGGACTGTGCTGGGTCACCTGCTTCTGTCATTTCATGTTCTTGTGATGATGCAGCTTGTTTGAAATCTTCGAGTGCTTCCTTGGCTTCTGGTGCTAGGCTATAATGATCACATGCAGTGGGTACATTATAATTCCATACATCTTCGAGAATAGTCTTGTTTTCCTGGCACAAAATCCTCTGGAGTTCTCGGTATTGGTGTTCACAATATCCAACAGGTCCTGGATAAGATTTGTGAATCCGAGCTTCTCTGCTGTCTAAGTGAGGTTTGTAGGATGTGGTTCCTACAATTTGTGGGGCATTAATTATGTTACCATTATTTCTGAGAAAATGCCATGGGCGTTAGAAGAACAAAATGGTATGGACTTTGAGATTTGGTGTCATGGTTCTTAATTCTTTCTCCAAGAGGTATCAATGAGTAAGAGGATAGACCAATTGAGAAAGTCTAAGAGGTTCTTATCACTTTCTCTTTCAATATTTCTGCCGAGTGAGAATATCCTGGTGAGATTGGCAATGAATCTTCTGGTTGGAATTTCAATAGCTATTAATTACTTATTGGTTAAGTACCATAATAACCATCTGAGTTGATCAGAGAAATCATCTTCCTTCCGGATTAGAGGATGTATGAACAGATAATCTGCATTTAATCCAAAAGGATAAAGAATCGAACCTCCATTGAGTCTGAACAGATCTGTGTGGCATTGCCACATGAGGTTTCCAAGGTTCTCAGTGAGACTGTCATTCTGGATTTGTTCAATAATTTCCTGGGGATATCTCCAGCTTGACAAATCTTTGATCTTCTCAATCTTGTATTTTACGCCATGATTGAGTATATGGAAAGCAGGTCTCTTGATGTACATGTTGATTTCGGCTGGTGCTTTTGGCCTTGACAAGAAGTTAGCAAGCACATTCTTCTTTCCAGGAATATGTTTGGTTTCAAAAGAGTATTTTGAAAACCATTTAGCCCATCGAAGCAGTTGGGAGTTTGGAATCTGCTCGTGCTTGAACTTGGTCATCTGAGGGAAAGATGCCATGTCTAGTTCTACTAGGAAGTGATGGCCGATGAGATGGAATTCGAACTTTTTTATTCCATTTTTCACCGCCAAGATTTCTTTAAAAGTGGAGTGATAATGTATTTCAGCTTGGGAGAACTTTCCACTTTTGTAGGCACAGAGATGTCTCTTACCATAAATTTCTTCAAGGAGGATGGCCGCCCAATATTCATCACTGGCGTCAGTTTGGAGAATTCTCCTGCCTGTTGATGGTATCTTCAATGGTGGGAGATTTTGCATAATCTCCTTGAGTTCAGCAACTGCTTTAGTATGAGATTTTCCCCAAGGTGGGGATTCTTCTTTAGCATTGATTGGATTGGAATCAGCAGTTTTGCAATGTTTGGGACAAAATCTCTGAGATAATTGATTATCCCAAGAAATTGCTGAACTTGTTTGGTGGTGAAGTTATCTTCAGGAAACTTCAATAGTTCTTGAGCAATGTGTGGCCTGGATAGTATGTACCTTTGTTGAGCTGCATACCAAGAAACTCAATTTCTGTCTGGGCAATATTCATCTTTCTCTGAGAAAGCATGGTATTATGCTTCTTTACAATGTCTGCAAATTGCTCAAGGAGTTGGCAATGCGACTGCTCATCAGAACTGTAGAGCAGGATATCATCAATATATACTGCCGCACTTGACAGGATGGGTTGGAAAATTCGACACATGGCCTTTTGGAAAAGAGATGGTGCTACCTTTAGGCCAAAAGGGAGAACTTTCCACGGGAAGTGTTGGTTTGGAATACAAAATCCTGTCTTAGATCTGTCTTCGGGATGGATGCCCAATTGTCAAAATCCGGCTTTGAGGTCAAATTTGGAATAGATGTGGGCTTTAGTCAAACTAGTAAAGAGGGAATCTCTAGATGGTAAAGGGAACTTATCATCTTGTAGGAAAAGATTAAGAGGTTGGTAATTGATTACCAATCTCATTTTTCCCCTGGTTTGCTCTGCACGCTTATTGACATAAAAGGCTTCACAAGCCCATTGAAAATTGGAGACTTCAATAAGGCCTTGTTGCAATAGTTCTGAACATTCCCTTTGGGCCAAAACTAGGTGTTCTGGCTTCATTCCCACATGACTCGCCTTTGTTGGATTGATATCTTCATTCTTTTTGAAAGGGAGACGAACAAAGAATTCTGGATTTTCCCATAGAGGATGAGAACATTTCTGGGCAAATTCAGAGTGGGATTCTGAACAAGATTCCGACAACTTTTGCATGATTGGATCAAACAGACTCATTTGAATGGAAAAAAGTCTTTGGATATTGACAAATTCAGAGAATTGGTCCTTATACTTAAGGCCTTTTCCAAGAATGATACGAAGCTGTGAAATCCGAGTGATAATGTCCCAACCAATGACCAATTCTTTGTCGGAGAGACTGGATCCGAAGATTTTTGTGGTTATAGAACACTGAGGGAAAAACTGGACAGTTACTGGAGTAGTTCTGACATTTGTGGAGAAAGTGTCTCCTGAAGCAGAGTTGAAATATCTGACATAAGAAGTCCAATATTCCTCAGGAAGAACTTTAGTATCCAAAATTGAACAACTTGCTCTAGTATCTATGAGGGCAATGACAGTGATGGGTTTGGCAAACTTTGAAGTGAAGATTTTTACAGGGAAATGGGGACAATGAGTTTGATTTGAAAATATATCATGACTTTGTTCTGAAGAAGTGGGAGATATATGAAAAATGTCTTCAGAATCTAAATCCGAATTAGTTTCACTGGGAGTTTGGTAACAAGGGATGACACAAATGTTCTGTTTAGATGGTTCTTCATCAGCAGAGAATAAAGATTCGATATCATCATTGTCAAGAGAAATACCTGTTTCATTCTCTATATGATGTATCAAATGATTCTGGCCCTTCTTTGCTTGAGGACAATTTTTGGCAAAGTGTCTTTTTTGGTTGCAGATGAAGCATCGATTTGATTTCTTGTGGCCTGTGCGATCTTTCCTTTTGCGTAGGTATCGCCATTTCTTCGTTCTACGGAAGTTCTTGGGGCCATGTTTGGATTTCTTTATCCAAAACTTCTTGAAATGCTTCTTTTTTCGGGAAGTTTTTCCACAAGTACCATCGCAATTACGCTTGGAGCATTTGATCTTTAGCTTCTGACGAGAACAGGCTGTTTCAAGTTCTCTATCATCTCGTAATGTAAGTTCGGACCATCTGGCGCTTTAAACACAATTCTTTAAGGCACAAATGGATTTCTTGTTGGATTTCACCCAACGGAATTTCCTATATTCTTCTTTGTTTTCCAAAAAAAGATCTCTCAACCATTTGAGATAATTCTTTGGGGATGGAAGTCAGGTAGACATGCTTTAAATTTGGATTAGCTCCAATCTGGTAAAAAAGTTTAAGCATTTCTTGATAATGCTTATCAAGGTATTTCTTGTGGAGAGAACAACATTTTCTTTCAAAGATCTCTCCTTTTTATCTCAATGAGATCGGTAGGTTTTCCCACAAAAAAAATGGTATAAAAGGGTGATGGCATGACTAAAATCTGGTAAGCAAAGAAAATGGATTTGGTCTTGTTCACCTACGGATTTCCACCAAAGTTTGAGACGACCTGTGAATCTTGTGACAAAGTTGAAAAGAACATCATTTGAATCATGGTTGGTGATGGCTTGGGTATTCAACCAGGTATGAAATTCCTCAAGTCTTTCTGGCCATTTGTGATAAGGAATATTATCAAGCGTGAAAAACTACTTTGATGTTGTAGACATATTTTGTCCTGGATTGCTGGTCTGAACAAGCTCTGGTTCAGAATAGTTTGATTCCATATCCTGATCTGGAGGATTAACCATAAATATGGATGACGTTATTTATGCAATAGGAGAGGAATCAATGGCAGGGATTGAGAATGATGAGGAGGATGAGAGAGATATAGAATCCGATTCGCATCAAAGATATTTGGGAAAGTTTGTTCTCATTGAAACCGAATCAAGTTATCTCGGGATGACAGAGCGTCCTGTTGAATAACAGGATCACGTTGTTGTTCCCGATTACTCAATTCCTTTAAAAAGGATTCCAATGGATTGGACAACATCATCTGTTCTGGTATTTCTTTGATAACAATCGAAGATTCTGGAAGAACTTTCTCTTTTCCTCTTTCCTTTCTTGCTCGGTCCAATTCTTTAAGATGATTTCGCATCTCTGCCACACTTGTTTCCTTTCTGTAAGGATCTTGTGCGATGTCAGCAAAGATAGACGTCTGGGGTGGTGGAGGCGGATACTCTGTTCGTACTGGAATTGGAAATGGATTGAAAGGATTGAACATTCCTTCTTCAAGGATCTGAATCTGCCTTTTGAGTTTTTCTATTTCCAGCTTAAGGCTCTCAAGATGATGATACCCTAGATGTTGTCCTGATTCCAAAGCATGAAGCCTCTTTTGGAACTCAGAAAGCATCTTCTTGGTGGTTTCATCATACTTTTGAAGATCTTGTTGCACATTCCCAATTTTGGAATCAATTGCTTTGAACGCATTGTTTTGTGCTAAAAGAGTCTCCGATTGCCAATTTAGGATAGCTTCAGCAGCAGGAGTCCTTTTCTGTCTTCCATGTTCATCCACATCAGTAGGGGCAGGTATTTTGGGAGTATGGCGGTATCTGCCTTGTGGATCAATAAATTCTTTTGGGGGCAAGAAATGAGAGTCTGGAACTTTCTCGGACAAGAGGAGGAAAGTCTGTGTCATGAAACATAGCGATGGAAGAAGTGGATGGTGTTTCTGCTGGAACCTCAAGTGAGTAAGAGTGCTTCTTGGCCCACTTTAGGATTGGCTTATAAAATGGTGAAAGTGCCGGCTTTTTCGGGGGAGGAGATGAAGGGGGTGATGGAGGTGGAGTGGCGAATTCTAGTGGTGGAGGTGGAGCATAAGAAACCATAAACTGGAACTTATCACACTCACCAAGAGTATCAATGAAGGGATCTCCGTTTAAGTACCTTTGGTACATAAGGTCTTTTGGCTTTTTCTTCCTTCTTCGAGGAAGGTCATCTGGATTTACCTCGTCTGGAGAATTGGTGCAATAAGAGCACTGACAGAAAGGATCCCAAAAATAGTGACCATACTTATCTTTGTAGTAATGGACGGGATGCCCATCACTATTGAAATGTCGAACAAGCTTCTTTAGATCTGGCTTGGAAATTGATTCTGGAATACATGGTTCGATCATAAAAAGAGTATGGAAGATAGATGGACTTTCTTCCTTTTCCTTACCAAATTTGATGGAAACAGTTCCATCTTTCTTTTTGACAAATTCTGAGTCTGTTGACTAGAAAGGCTTGTTGTTCTGATGCAACTTTTCATAGTTGGTAATCCAAGTTTCTAGGAGAAGCTTGGCCAACTTTTCCTTTGGAATCTGTCTAGGAACATGGATGCAAGACGCCTGATCATTCTGCATGGAGATGAATAAAGCATCTTCATTGCCATTGTGGAAATTTAGATCAAGGGCATGGTTCTGCACACGATAAACCATCTGGTAGTGCAGTGTTGCAGCAACAGAGTCAAAAGTTTGGGGAGCTCCAGTGAGCTGGATCTGTACTTTCAAAAAAGAAAGTAATTGGGGGTCTGAAAGAGCAATGTTGAAGTTTGGATACAAAGTTATGAAGACTGTTCCGGCATTTAGAGTAGTTTGGACTGTGCCAATGCAAGCATGCTGGTATTCTAGGAATCGAGTATCTAACAACGCTATTCTTGCCACAACTGGCAAGCCTTTGCGACCATGAAAAGTGAGAGCAAGACGAACAACCCCATAATGGACATGAGAATATCCTTGTTGAGTCCATTGTCTAGGAAACTCTGGGGGAATCTGAAGAGTAACAAAGTACTCCTTTTCAGTAGCAGGAATGGGATGCTGGTCGAACTTGGAGGACTGAACATACTTCTTTACTTCCTGTTTGACGAATGAGCTGTCGAATGGAACGGATAGGTGAAAATGATGAAGTGGGTTTGGCAAAAGCGGAATAAGGGTTCATAAGAGGAAATTTGGTTTTAGAGATCTTGGTTTCATCACTAAGAGAGACTTCGTAGAGATACTCTATCTTAGAGGCATTAGAAACACGGAAATCATAAGGGGTTGAGGATGATGGAGCAAGAGAAATAGGTGCTTCGAGAATTTCGGGCTCAGTAGACATGATGTAAAGAAATCTTCTCAGACTAGATTCACTGTTGACACCTAAATTTTGGCGACTCGATCATTTACTTATTACATAAAAATTAGGATTAATTTTTTAAAAAATTTGCATAACATATAGTTTTAGGAGCATTTCGTTTTATTACATTTGCAATTGATCGGCCACAGGGGATTTGAAAGTCACGAGGAGCTTCTAATAGTAGGCCATGATCTTCGCATGATCGAGAACAAAGATGGCTGGGCACCGTTCCACTACGCGGCCATCAGGCATAGGATCAAGTGGAGAACGATCAATTCGATGCGCTCAAGAAGTTGTCGAAGATGGAGATGCAGATGACCTTGTACGATGACGATGGGAACACAATCTCACAGCTAGTTGCGGCTTCGAAACATCTCCATTCCACTGGACGACAAAACGGGGTCAAACTCATTTAAAGGTTATGATGACCGCACCCTTTTAATGCCAGAATTTTAATTCTGTTAAGCGAAAGTTTTGACCTATTGACCCATACAAAAATTCTTTCAATTTTGTGTGGGCACGCGACTTTCAGTAATTAAGGAAAGGAAGGATGCGGTGGAGACGTCTTTGAGGAAAAGAAAGCTGGTAGAGAATAGGAAAGAAAAGAGATACGGGCGAGAAAGTTGAAAGAATCAATATATTGGTATTTATGCTACATTATTTCTTGTTTTAAAACAAGAAAGAGTGCATCATCAAAGAAATCGCACACATCCATAAGCTTGAGCAAGGGAAACGAATTCTCTGCATCAACTCAAGGACAAAGAAAGAAATATTGTTGGATATACCCATGGATCTATTCATGGCAAGAAAGGGGAGAAATCGACAAAACTTGCAAGCTGATATTCAATTTGAAGAAATAAAATCAAAAAGGGAATATCAGCACGTATTCAATCGACTTGGAGCTGCCATATTATAAATAGAGCAGTAAACTGAGAGAGAGGGGGGGATTCCGAAATATATAGAGAATACACGAGAGAGAGAGAGAGAGTTGCGGTTTTCTTCCTTGAGAGTGAGTCTTTGTAGCCGCGATTGGGGTCTACCAGCTTCACGATTCAGCATTGCTAAGGCCGTTGCTGACTTTTACTGGCTTCGCCCTCCATTGATCCGAGTGGTGCCGAGACTCATCCTTTTGAGCCATCATTTCCAGCTTCATCTGTGATGTCGAAGCTTCTGTCCCGACGTTGTTGTTGACTTCATTGCGACGTTGAGGCCAACTAGCGTCGCCCTCCATTGATCTAAGTGGTGCCGAGACTCATCCTTTTGAGCCATCATCTCCAGCTGCATCTGTGACGCCGAAGCTTCTGTCCCTACGTTGTTGCTAACTTCATTGCGACATTGAGGCCATGCACGTCACACCTTCTCCCTACCTCATTGACCAATGAAGTTCGGCGAGTCAATCCCTGCGAAGCCAACATCTCTTGCTTTCGTGACGCAAGTCGGGCTAGCGTACAAATAGCAAGCAACAGTCGCTATTCGCATCTTGCAGTCCGTAACGCCCCGGCTACTGTTCAAAACCGTTCCTTAGTCGAAGCAACCACCACAGCAAGCTGTCCTTGCGCCATCACGTCGAGCCTCTATCGTGATTCATGAGCCGCCGTTCGAAGGCCAAATTTGGAAGCAAATATTTGGGATAGGTAAGAATTCTGTCTATGTTAATTTCTGAAAATTTTGTTCCCTTATTTGATATACTCATCGGTGACGTGATGGAAATTCCTAATATGCCATGATATTCGCAACACGATTAGCCTTTTAAATTGAGAAATCTTCCTAATTTCGCAACGTACATATGATTGACGGTCTGATTTCACGCTCGAAATACGACTCGCAATCGTACGGAAAAATCACCAATCCGATCTCATGCTCGAGATACGATTCGTGATTTTATTTAAAAATTGACCAATCCGATCTCATGCGCGAGATATGATTCATCAATTTATTTCCCAAAATTAAATGGACGTGGATGATGTCTTGCTTGATTTGGTGCCGTGTTGTTCTTGATGCCTTATTTGTTTGCTCCCGTAAAAGAAAAAAATATTTGAGTTAGATTAGATGCATGTTAGGATGTTACTTGTTTTAGGTTATTTTGCATGTCTAGAATAGGAAATTTATTTATTTCTAATTTATTAAATAAAAATACCAAAAAAACATAAATTTAGGATGTTAGGTTTTTGTTTCACTAGTTTAAATTGCATGTTTAATTATTTGGCAATTATTAATTTCGAAATTAATAAAAAGAAAAAAGGAAAAACAACAAAAAAATCATCATGCATATGTCATGTAGAGTTAGGGTATATTTTGCACGTCATTGCATATTAGGATAAACATTGCACTTAGTTTAATTCTAGATAATATTTTTCTTAATTTATTATAAGTTTAGATATTAGATAGATTGCATTTTAGGATTATTTGGGTTAAGATAATATTTTACTTTAAATTAGGATTTGGCTTAACCTAATTCCTAATGCAAATTTAATAGAATCTTAATCTAGTTAGATAATTTTCACATTTTATCTAATTCCGAATTTCATGAAAAAATACAAAAAAAATGTCTTAGAATAAATTAGTTCCATTCTCTAGGATAGATTGCATTTTTAGAAAAATAAAAAATGTCATGTGCACGTCATTAGGATTAGATTCATGAAATGCACGTCATTTAGAGGTTGTTATTAGGTCCATTTAATTAGAAATTGCATGACATTAGAATTAGGTCATTTAGTTATGTTGCATTGCATATTGCATGATTTTCATTAAATAAGTGAAAACAAAAAAAAAAGGAAGAGGAAATTGCGTGTTAATTAGAAATCATATCTAGGACTGTTGATGTGAATTCTGATCTAACAACGCAGATGCTTTCGTTGCTATGAGGTAAGTCCTGCAATTTATTTATTGCTTTACTTAGGTGTTAAATTGGTGGTTTGTGCACTCACATGATCACCTCACATGTTAGGGAAATAGATTTAAAATCAATTTAAGCCGCCTGCAAAAACGTTTTTGAAAATAAAAAGAAATGGAACCGAAAGGGTGTTAAAGAAATCTAGCGTAACTAAGTCCCCGTATTCAAATATTTGGTTCGTAGAAGTAAAATAATTCTCCCATTATTTTACTTGGGTTTCTAATCGACCCACCAAAAATAGATTAGTGGCGACTCCTAATTGAAAATCAATTGCATGTTAAAAACTTAAACTTAAGTCACGAATTGGTATGGGCTTGGGAGAGCCCGAGTTAAGTCTAGGCTTAACAATCCATTAGCCAAACTTTAGGTGGTTCACCCCAAAAAATTGGTCACGACATTCACCTACTAAGCGCTTGGAACGGATAATGTTACAAACGGAACCATGACTCTGATATCATGAATGGACCTAGACTTACAACCAGGGAAGGAAGAGTCAATCTCCTGCAAGTATGCCTTCCCGCAGTGGGCGAACACCTTGTTCAAGCCCTTCAGGGACAGCCTTTTAGCAAGAAAACCACTCTGCCCTTTAGTTCAGAGCCTAGAGACACTCAGAGATGCTAGGATGATAACGTTTAATCGATCAAACGACATGACATCAAATCAGGCAAGATAAGATTGATATCCAAAAATTGACAAATCATATTTCGCGTATGAGATTGGGTTGGTCAATTTTAAATAAACCGTGAATCAAATCTCGGGCGTGAAATCGGATTGGCGATTTTTCAAGCTACTGCGAGTTGGATTTCGGGCGCGAAAATCAGGCTGTCAATCCATAATTTAAGAAACTACTTCATGTCGGGAATCTCAATCTTATATCAAGAAATAATTCTACTAAAAAAACAAAACAAAACAAAATAAAATAAAATAAAATAAAATAAAATAAATAGAAAAAACTACCTAATTTGTTTTTCCTTTTTTCTCTTCCAAGCACGGCTTGGCAGCTCATGGTGGTGGGTCACTGGAGGTGGTGGGTCATCGTCGGAGTGGGGGGGTGGTTGTCGGAGCTCCGGCGAGAGTGGACGGGCGGCGTTGCGGCGAAATGGACTCGGGCGGAACGTGAGCGACACTCGGGCGGAAGGCTCGGGATCTCGTTGGTGTCGCGGGCTGCTCGTGGAGGAGGCGCGGCGGGGCTCGGGATCTGTTGGGTTCGAATTGATGGTTCAAAATTTTAATTTGATGAGTTGGGCTAAGCCCACAAAGAGAGCAAATCAGCCAAGCCCGTATCCTTGATGAGATTTTACGGATTCATTTTTGCGAGATTTCAAATTTGAGAAAAATCATCTTGCAATCCTGAATTGTATTAAAAATAAATATTGTGTTTGAAAAAGAAATCTTCGTTAATAAACTATATGCTATGCAATTTTTTTTTAGGGGTTAAAAATTAATCCATAATTTTTGTGCCATAAATGACTAAACGGGTTGCCAAAATTTAGGTGTCAACACAGCCATTTGATGTGTGCATGACTTAGACATGATTTCTAGATATGATCAAAGAGAAGCCAATTTACTCTTTCTGCATTTTTCTTGTTTAACATGAACATAATTAAACTTATATGCTACGACTACGTGAATTCTAATTTAGCATGCATCGATGAACTAACATGAAATCTCGAATGACATGTATGCTACATTGGAAAATCTGCACAAATTATATGAAAAGATTTATATTGGAATTTCGCTTAGAGGTTTATGACTCGTTTGATAAAGTTGAAAAAATTATGACTGAGTTAGCATCCATACATAAGTTTAGAATTAATTTGGTAAAATTTTCCCTTCTTTGTTGATGCAATGGGACTTGCATAGCGTACGACGTACAACAATCAAGAAGAACAACGTATTGTCAAGATGTTTCGCTAATAAATAATGGAGAAGACTTGACTTGCACTTGGATAAATGAAACAATAAGCAGAATGCCCACTAATTTAGTGCATACAAACTGGACTTGCTTTTTCTGAAGACACTTTTTTTTTTTCCACCTTATTAGGTTGTAATACTTTTTTCATTGAAAAACATATTTTTTTTATGTGGAATATGAGAGCGTGTTAGGAATATGATGACGATCTAATTCTTGCTTTTCATATTCCACCAAATCCTACACAATTGAGTCCTTGAATCATTCAAAATGCTTAATCGGACAAAAACGTTATCTCGTTTTATGCCAAGATATTTTGTTTGAATAGACGAATCAAGAAATTTTTATTCACTTTTTCTATATTATGTGTCTTTAAACTTTAGATGTATTCTAGTCTACACAAATTGGTGGGTTGTCACGGCTACAAGTCGTCAACAAACTATGCGAGTGTAATTTTATGTCGTGATGTTGCCTTCCCTTTTGAGTTGTAATTTCAATGAACTTCATATTTTGCTTCACTCTCATATTTTATTACTTGTTGCCTAACCCGAATTCCTGTTTGGATATATACTAAACTAAATTTTACATAGAAAACAAGTTGGATTTCAAAAGTATAGTGGAGAATAAATGTGGAACATGAGTCATTCCAATTAATGTTTGGCCAGAAAAGCAGAGCCATTTTGGCCATTTCTGAAGAAATTTAACTCTTTTTTTTTTTCCTTTGGGTGAAGAAAGTTTCTTTCCAATAGAAAACAGTAAGTAGGTGAAAAGAAATTCCAAAGGCATCACCACATAATTTTTTATGTTACACTATTCTTGTACTTCAAAATACAACAATATAATTGTAACGCTATATATCAATTTTACAACGTGTTACAATATATTTGTTTTTAGTTACGATGGCTAGTTATCTTATTGTTTGGCACAACAAATGTACAATAGAAGTTTTGTGGGCTCATACCCTTTATTAGCCTTTATACCCAAGCAATTAACATGTTTGATAAAAATGTTTTATGATAGAATACTATAATATCTTAAGAAATTTTTTTATCTTGTTTAGTTACTTGTCAAGTTATTTTCTGCATACATATTTATTAGATTTGCGAAAGAGTAGGAAGACCAATTAATCACTTTGATGATACTAATTCTTCGAACGCATTTTTAATTCATAATATCTTGATTCCTAATGATAAATGAAAATTTTGTGGCCAAACAAATTACAGTTCCCATTGTGAAATGGCTGTCATGTAAATAAGTCAGCGGTAGTATGGTACGGCACAACAAGTGTGTTACGGAAGTTGCTGTGCGCTTGTATATATTTTTTATTAGCTTTTTATTTATTTATTTATTTATTTAACCAACTGTTTATTTGCCTTCATGCCCACGTCTCTCACATGCTTAATAAAAATACTTTATCAAACAGAAGGATCTGTCGCTTGTGTCTGTCGTGACTCCTCAGGACGGCTGATTGATGGATTCACCAGTTGAACCACCTCTGCCTCAGCCCTCAACTTATCGCTCCTTTATTTGCAACACAAAAGACGAACTCAAGATCACCTTATTTTAGAATCCGACTGCTTGGAGATGGTACTGACGCTAGCCACACTCCTTGGGAAAACAGGGCACTCTTTGCAGAAGCGGCTGCTCTACTTCGTCTCTTCCCTAACCTAACTTTGCATTACTGTCAACGGGAAACCAATTTCGTCGCAGACTGGGCGGCTAAGGCCCATGGGCTTCATCTTCTACCCTCTAACTGGGCTGAGTCCCCTCCTCCCTTTATGTTCCATCTCATCTGTACTGAAGCTTTAAACTCTTGTACATCTGTTGCCAGTTAATGCCATTTACCTCTTCCAACCAAAAAAAAAAAAAAGAGAAGACATTCATTATTTTTCTAAAAAGTTATTTTATCTCGCTTAGCACTATTAGTGTTTTTTTTTCTGCGTATACAGATTCGAGTTGAAGAAGCAAAATTTGCGCAATTATCACGATTTGGCTTCATGGTTTAAGCTAGTATAGACGATATTCCCATATTACACAATTTTTCATTCCACGGTTGCCTTTCTTTGGGGCATTTCTAAAATCGGGCTTGGAATATGGACTTATTTTTCTTTCGTAGTAAACATGTAATATTGGTTGAAAAATTCTAAAATACAATTGTAATTTCATATAACTGATAACCAACTGATCAAGTTACTAGTTGTAATTTAGGAACGACGTGAATGATTTACAACCATCAATGAAGTCGACAAAATTGAAAGATAGTGATCCCTCGACACTTATAATGATACAGACAAGAAGTCTCTGGATATACCAAACTTATGTCCAGACACAAATTCGTAATATAGGAAGACTTGATTTTAGTACTGGGAGTTGCCAAAGTTTCACAAGCAACGTCGACGAATTTCTAATAGGTCAGAACTCCCCATGCCAGAGGTGCAAAATCCGAGTCAACTTCCAAGGGGGTCACTTATGCTCCTCTTGATTTCCGTCCACATATTTGTACTTGGATGCCAGTTCAATCGCCTCCTTCAATTTTGTCAAAACATCATTCATGTCCAGCCTTTCAGTTGGTTCTTTTCGTGTACAAGACTCCGCAACCTCTGCTGCTTTCTTAGCTGAGTCGATATCGAATTTCCTTTGTAACCGTCGATCCATAAGTCTGTGTATATCCCCACTTTCGATGATCGAAATCGCCCAATCACGTATGGGCACGCCTTCTCCCTCACCTGGCATCATTGCCTGTTGTCCTGTTATTAGCTCAAGGAGCACGATCCCGAAACTGTAGACGTCACTTTTCTGGTTTAAGTCATGAGCCAATGGTTGATACCTGCACAACATATAATAAGAACATGGACTGTCGGATTTTCTATGAGAACAGAGATTGAGAACCATCTCGATAAGATCAAGTCTAAGCCGTTACTCAGGGGGGATGTAGGCAAGAGTGCCCCAAGAACTGGTTGACTTGTGAGTACTATTTGCAGTTGCCAAAGCTCTTGACAGACCGAAGTCGGATATTTTGGCATTCATGTTTTCATCCAACAATATATTTCTAGTCTTGATGTCTCTGTGGATGATGGTCCGGTTGCAACGGTTGTGTAGAAAATCCAAACCTGCATTTTTTGCGAAATTTTCTTAAACCATGCCAATGCGAAGTGGGGCAAAATTCACAATTATGCACATCTGATTTAGGCACCTTCTGCCACGTCTCCAGCAATTCGCAGTCTCCTCTCCCAAGTCAATTCATTTGGCTTGGCCCCTGTTAAACCTACATCCTCGCCTTATGTTTGAGAAAGAAACGGACATTTGTGGGATTCATTCTAGAGGATATAGAAACATACAAAAACATGAAGTACCTGATAAGTATTGTTGTAGATTTCCGTTAGTCATGTATTCAAATACTAATGCCTTTTTATTGGGGTCATTGCAATGTCCTTTAAGGGAAACCAGGTTTTTATGGTCAACCGTCGTTAAGAGTTGTGCCTACAATATCATGAATGCAATTTTCATATTGACATTCTCAAAGCATGGGATCGAGCTGTCAAATAAGCATTTGATGGAATCTTTCTCGCTAACCTCAGTTAGAAATGGCTTGTCTGGCTGCCCTGAGGATATAGCTCCGGATGATTTAAACACCTTCACGGCAACTTTTGTGCCTTCGAATTCTCCAAGATACACTAATCCAGATGCTCCTTCGCCAATAAGTGTTTCAAAATTCTTGGTAATCGTCTTAATATCGCCATACTTGAAGGTTCTTGATCTTCCGATTTTGGATTCTGCATACAATCTTACAATGAGTAATCCATGATGACATTTAAAGATTGCCAAGTAGACTTTCAAGGTAAATTATCCTAGGATAACTCCAATTGTGTGAGCAAAGGGGAGAAGATAAAGTAACTGATAGGAGTAATAACCAATTTGATCCTAAAAAATTCAACCTATGGGAAGTGAAAATCCAGGCAAGGATTGAAGTTTTGGCACCGACCTCTCCATATGCTAAGAAACAATCACTTTGTAGGTCATCAATCCTTGGGGAGCATTAGACTAATCAGAGACAATTGTATTTTCGTGTAACTATGCTGTGGATGAGAAGTAGAATAATAAGTTACCTCTTATCGGTTTCCTTCTTATCAAACAAATAGTGACCAAACAGATAACTACGACTACGACTGAAACCGATGCAACAACTGGGACCAAGATGGAGTTTTTAGTTTTAGCCTTCTTCTTTGGGCAGGGACCTGCCCGGCAAAGATCGGGATTGTTGTTAAACCTGAGACAAAAAGTAAGTAGGTAAAGTTATGTGTCACGAACTGCTTTGCCCACATGTTGATCACAAGTGGCCTTCTTATTTCCTTTGAATCACAATAAAACGCGTTAATATAAAAGTCTTTCTGTACTCAGAAGAGGGAAGAGAGAGAGACAAACCTCAAGTCCAATGTCTTGTCTGTAACCCTCCTTTTAAGAGCCTCAGGAACTGAACCATTTAGCTTGTTTCCTGTTAGATTCCTGCAAAGCATATCCATTTATAAAGACTCATGCTCTGTCAATTCTTCAGGGCACCATTAAGGCACAATAACTTACAGAATTCTCAACTTTGGCAAATTTGCCAAAGTTTCCGGTATGGCTCCTGCAAGTTCATTGTTGGACAGGTCTCTACGAAACAAAGCAAGTCTTTAGTTAACAATTCAATAGATCTCATCCAAAATTTTGAGAATATGAATAAGAAAAACAACAAACATTTTTAGCCAAAGAGGCAAAAAATATCGTGGCACTGCTTTAAAATCGATGCTCCACATAAACTTCCTCCAGTAAAGGCTCCCTCTTGAAGCCTCCGAAGCAACTTGTTCTTCAGATTAAGTAAAATGAGCTCCATAGCAAGAACTAGGATGTCCCAACACATTCAAACAAAAATTATAAAATCTGCGCCCTTAAAGCACTACCTAAATCCTCCCAACAAAAGTTGACCCCATGGAAATGTAAAGTTGAAAACACTACCTAAATCACCATTGCGATACTTTTTCAAAATTTTTTCCTGAGCAGACATTTAAACGCAAGATTGATACAACGAAGGTCTAAAGGTCACTCAATCCTAAAACACCATCACCTCAATAAGGGCCTCACTGGACTAATACTCACAAGGTCTCCAATTCCAATAGATTTGATAGTGAAGAAGAGATGATGCCCCTCAAGTTGCTAGAGCTCAGATTCCTGGCCACAATCAATAAAATGAGAGGCAGCTGCGTCATTACCATGTTCACAAAGGCAATAATGCTGGTTCGATACACAAAAGTTTATGCACTCGACTGTAGAGAACACAATATAACCTAAGATTAAAATGGAGAAGCACACAACTGATGAAGGAGTTTTTATAGATTAATGGAGTCATATAGAGGAATGAACTTCCAATTTCTCAAGAAGAATGAGGAAAAGCCTTCAATTCTTCAAGAAGAAAAGAGAATTCTGCTAAAGTTTCATCGGCGGCACCGGGATCATCTACAAGAAATAGTGCAAGGAGACTTACAGCAAAATAACCCTCGGAGTATCTCCATAGCTACAATTCACACCATCCCACGCAAATTTACTTGGTACACATGGGTCCCCTTGCCAACTATCTTTATTCACGTTATACTCTGCCTTGGTGTCGGTGAGAGCTTTTACTGTAGTTTAGAATGCAACAAGATCAGTTTGCTTCAGGGGAAGGATGATAGACGGGGAATTTCAAGCAGATCGAAGTCATGCATTGAATTTCATCGTTCCCTCTCTAAAGAATGGTAACATTAAGGAATTGGTGAAAACAACTTCCATGTGCAATTTGAAGTGATTTTACAATAAAAATCTATGTTGAGCAAGGAATAGCCAGTTAATCAACAACTTTAATAATTCAAAGCTCACTTGAAGAGAACTCTTTCCCTATCTCCAGATTTTTTTGGTCCACAACCATCTATAAACAAAATTTTCACCGCAGATTTCTACCGTACACTCTGAATGACCGCGAAAAAACTTAGCTTATTATCCTTACCGCTTTTAAAACCACTGTTTTATAACATCATATTAAACAATCCTCATCCATCACTGTTTTATAAAATCATATTAAACAATCCTCATCCATCTCCTGTAAATTCGCAAAACCTCTTTAATTGGAGCAACCTAGGTAAGTAAGCATAAGAAATTAGCCTCCTAGAGTTTGCATGTAAGGTGTCCTAGGAGGTCTGAATTTTAAAGAGTGTCGTAGAGTAGTGCGAGTGTACTCTTCTAATCTCTAGAGTGTTGAATGGGATATAAACCTATTTAAACAAATGAATACTTTCAATACTTGGTTTTTCTTCTCATCAATCTAGCAATCTAATACCAAAGCCAAGATAGCCAAGATTATTTATATGTCTTTCATGCCAAGGCTGTACTTCACATTATTTATCGTAGCATTAGCACGAGAACATGTAGAAGCATGAAAGATTACCATCATCTTGGGCTGTTGGTACATTCAGAAGTTCTTGAATTTGAAAGATCTCCAAGGCATTGATGATCGGCGGCAAATATCCAGACTGCCTCATCTTTGCGTTGAATGAGAAGTTGATCTCGGACGCGGATGAGGAGTTGATCCGGGACACAGAGACCGGAGTGGAAACTACGGTCACCGGCTTCAAGTATTCGAGCCTCACCGTCTTCGTGAATTGGCCATCGCTTGTGGAAAACATGAACTTCCTTTGCTGGCCACTCGGCAAGATTTGGGTTTCGGCGAAATGGAAGTGCCCAATCCATTTAGACACCAAGGTGAACGGCTTAAGAGTATAGATTAAGGTATTGTTAGCGTCACTCGCCGTTTGAGCTGTCTTCAGGACTTCCCCTGGAACCTTATACTCATCGTTGTTGTTGGATAAATCAGAGGCGGACGTCCCTGGGTTGAGCATACGCCAGGCAGGATAGGTCTTACTTTCCCAGATGCGATCATAAACATCGTCCGGGTACCTGGGTGGGACATTTTCACAAAATTCCTGTGATGACAATGCAATGTCCCCCATAGCATGTTCCATATGCCAATTATCAAATGAAATTTCAAATGCACTTGCCACCAATCCGATTTCGAGGCCATTGTCTCTAAATTGAACTCCGATTAGGTGATTATTCGCTCAATTATCACTCCCTGTGACTTTTACTAACAAAAAATGAAGTCTCTAGTATTTAATTATTCACACCCAAAAAACTGACACGAAGGGACTTCTACAGTCCCTGTGGACCAATCCACGGGTCGTAACTTGTTGTAATTCCTTACCTATTTTTCGTAAATCGTAACACACAAACATAAATGCTTTCTCACGGGCGAAACTTACTCTTTTCTCAATACGACGGTCATTAAAGGGTTGAGATCATTCCATAGTACCCTTAAAAACACCCATTATTTGTGACTCATCGGCCTCCCTCTATAGAGAAAGTCTTTTAATTTTAAGTATACAATTTAAATTAGAGCACCTCCAATATAAATTTGTTGGAAATTGTGATCTATTTTTTAAATCTAGAAACTATTTGCTTAATGATGAAGTCATTAACTTGAAGATACAGCTACAACTAGTTAACATCCAGAGAAGTCTAGAGAACATGCAGCAAATCTCTAGCTTGGAGGTTGTACGTGGGATGCAAGAAAAGCAAGGTGTAAGAGTCCTAGGCGGTGGCTGAATCAGTCAAGAAGAGCCTCTTGTTCTCAGACAGTGTGAACAAGGAAAGTCGGTCAAAGGAAGTAGCTTCAAAATATAATTCTCGTAAAACAAGTATGCTTAGTGGGTAAGAATACGAGTCGGCAGATGCCTCTAAAATCGGTGGAGTTGCTCTACAAATGGAGCTTAGAATCATTCATGTAATGTGTAGGGCGTTGAGAATAAACTCCATATCCTTGTACTCCTCCACCAACACCAACATCTCCTCTTACGATTATGTTACACCATTTTGTTAAACTAGTGAAACAACATTTACTCTATTCCATTGCCTATAAGTCTATATCCTTGAACTTTCCTATCTTGTTCCCTTATTCATCCTCTACCAAGTACATACTACACATATACACTTGTACACATCATTAAACCATAAATTATCTTTGATATTAAAATCATACTTCCACGCACATTCAAATTTTCAACATGATTTCAAAGCTCCAAAATTCCACAAAATTGAACCTTATGTCAACAGTATATGCTGGTTGTCAATTGTTCGAGTTTCCATGTTCCTCGAACTGATCTGAACATATCCGAAACATTTTTCCCGATCCAAACAGTGACTCGAACTGCATAATCCAACTGAAAACAGTTACACTCGACTCATCCTTATTATCTCTCTCTCTCTCGCCCATAACCTTGCCTTTCTCTAACCATCCCGTTTCTCTCTCCTCCCTTCCTTTACCCACTCTCTGCGACCGTCCTCTTTTTTTTTCTCTCCTCACAGGAAATTGGAGACTTCGGCTCCATTCGTTTCTCGGAAAATAATTTCCGGAAAAACGTTTTCCGGATTTTTCGGCATTCGTTTTACGAAAAATGAATTCCTTAGGGAAAATGTTTTCCATGAAAAGAACAAAGTCTTTTAAATTAAGTGGAAAACATTTTCCTCACTTGATCTCTTTTATCTCACACCTCTATAAATCCTCACTTCCTCATCCCCTTTCTTCTTCTTTTCTTTTTTTATTTGAATTATTTTTTTAATTTTCTTTTTCTTTTTTAATTCGAATTTTCCTTTTTCTTTTCTTTATTTTTATTTCTTTTATTTTTTTTTTTTCTTTTCTTTTTTTTTCCCATCTTCTTCTTTCTTGGCTAGTCGTCGCCGTCGCCGCAGCGAACCTCAAGCTCGTCAATCTCAAGCTCGTGCTCGTCGATCCGCGAGCCTCGAGCTCAACGCTCGCGCTCACCAATCTAGTGAGCAGGCAAGCCTCGTGTTCGTCGGCAAGCTCGAGGCTTGCCAAATGGTCGTAGGGCCATCGCCATAACCGCGACCAGCCAAGAAAGAAGGAGATGGAAAAACAAAGAAAAGAAAAGAAAAATGAAAAAAATTAATAATAGATTTTAAAAATTAAAAATAATTAAAAATCAATTTTTAAAAAATATGAAAATTCCATTTAAATATATATATATATATATATATAAATGAAAAGAGTATATGAAGGAAAAGATTTTCCTTATCAACAGCGGAAAATATTTTCCACTTAATTTTCAGGTTTCATCCGAACACCGGAAAATAATTATATTTTCCTGGAAAATGATTTCCTGAAAAATATTTTTCAAAAATGCCACAGTTTCCGCGAAACAAACGGAGCCTTCAACAACTGGATGAAGACTAATTGATTTTGATTGCAAGAATATCAATGCAGCCACCTGCAGTACTCAATCAAGCTTGATTATCAGCACTCGAAGACGCACTCTCAATTTTGTCTTCCACAAGTAGAAGCTACAGGATTATAGCCTATCTTCATCTATCCACACATTTTTGTTAAATCACTTAAATCCTTCGAGATGCATAACTCAAAGCTTTCACCACATATAAGAAAAACCAGGCCGTTTCCTCGCTTGGTCATCTTTGAATTTGCCTCCATTTAAGCACTCTCCTCACCCGATCAACGCAGAACCAAACCCAAACCAAATCCCACATTCGCCCTCATCGTGTCAAACCATACAGAGAGAGAGAGAGAGAGAGAGAGAGAGAGAGAGAATAAAAAGGAAATGGGAGGAATCATCCACAAGATCGAAGAGACCTTCCACTTGGGAAGAGGAAGTCACGAGCAAGACGAGCACAAGGTTCAGCGCGAGGAAGGACTCACCGACAACATCAAGGACCAGCTTCACGGCGACGACCTAGTGCGAGGGGCAGAGGAGCGACGGCGAAACAGAGGGAGACCAAGATTTTGTTCAAGGTGCACACGAAGAGGATGGAGTCAAGAGCCTGCTCTTGGTGATCCAGGTGCAGACCATAAGGGGAAGGAGACTATATTAAAGGTTTTGCCTTCTCTGGGAGCAAGAGAGCATTTGGTTTAATGTTTTTCAGTTCGGTTCGGGTCCAAACCCGAAGATATTACCCTAAACCTCCTTTTGTTTACCTATTGCCCGAATGGGAAGATGAGGCTCGTCCGGTTCGGGTATTTCTGACAAGTCAGTATCAAGAGATGAGGTGGCATGTACAATGCTCGGACAGAGATTTTTGATAATATTGAGCACTCTAAAGGACTTTGACAAACGGTGAAGGCTTTTCATTGATCTCCAATGCACGTAAATCTGAAAATATTTTCGATCTCTAGTTTTCACTCAAGTATTAAGTGTACGGATAATTATTCAGAACTAATATACATAACCACGATAATGATTTTTTAAATCTCTTAATACTTTTGAAAGTTAAATTCAAATCTTTCTCAACATATTTAGATTATGCAAGAAAGATAACATATGTTATATTTTTTTATTTCTGTAACAAAAGAGAAAGAAAAAAAGAGAACTCACCTGATGGTCGAACCCAAGCTTCCGACGTCAACTCTGAAACCAAGCATCAAGAATCCTGATTCAATTTGATAGATAGAATTGTTCAAAGTTCTAAGTTCCAACGCCGAAATGAAGGGCACTCCTTGGCCAATATTTACGAGGCACACTTGTATATCATCCCTTTGGGCCACATAGACAATTTCCCAGTACATATTATTATCAGAATATTCAATTGTAGCCCAATAATTAACATCGATGTATAGGTGGAATATAGGAGGTCGGTTCTTATCATCATAGTCCGCATGCCAAAATGATGCCCTAATCAAGTACGTGTTGTTCTTGCCTTTGTCTGGTTTCAAGGTGTAGCAGTTTCTCGTTCCACTGGGAAACCTTCTTAGATTTTTCAACCATGGCTGGTAGTGTTGGTACATGAGTTTTGTGGATACTTGCATGCTCTCTCCAGAGTCTATGAATCCTATGTCCGTTGAAAAATTTATACCAGTCTGATAGTCGATGTATGGATTTGTTGCTCCACAATCAACACTTATGAAACCTGGAAACGCAGAAAACGAAAATGGAATAAATAATCGTTGGAATTACGACTTTTTCAAGAAATAGTGTTAAATGTTCCATTTTGAATTGAGACCACATCAGACAATACCAATCAAGCATTTGTTTAAAATGGAGGTTCACATCACAAGTAATGGATTGTGTCATGATTGATATGATGAACAGAACAATGGAGTTGTAGAGATAGGGATAGAATGTCTTAGAAGTAGGACTCTAATCTAATTAGTTGCCTCTAATAAAGGAAATGTGGATATGGAATCATAGATTAATATGTTATTTGTTGGGTAATGACAAAGGTATTGTGAATATAAAATCAATTCATTTAATCTCGGATCAACAATATATACTTGTATTTGACTACGAGTACAATCCTATAGCTCGGAACATAATTATGATTTTATAATTAAGAAAGTTAACAAACATCATTCTAAATTTAGAATTAATTAATATACATCATAATAACTATAAATAACTTAAATTATTTTCTTAATATCTATTGTTGTTGTTCATTAGAATACAATGTCATAATACACGGAAAAATTGTATTTTTCTTTTGATTTGTGAGATTGAAAAGGAATGAATGAACATTCCCCCGCATGGCACATGGAATGATGGTTCCAGCATATTGAGGCAATATATTTCCTTTGTAATCACCGTTTCAAGGAATACAAGAAAAAAGTTTTGCTGCTGCCGGGAAGAGGAGAGACAGGTGAAGTTTCATGGTATCATTCTTGATTATAAACGTATGAAATTAATTCAAAAACTTATCAAGATTCAAAACATCTATCTATCTCTCTCTATATGCAATTTTCGAGGAAAATGGAAAAAAAAAAAAAAAAGATTTTTGCTTCTGCCCCGCAACCGAGAGACAGGTGACGTCCATTCAAGTCATTATTCTTGATTATCAACATATGAAATTACTTTAAAAACTTATCAAGATTCAAATATCCTAACTTTGAAATACTATCTCTCTTAATGTACGGAGTTAGATCTGGCTCCGCCATGACCCGTCTCTAAGCATATGGAGAGAGAGAGAGAGAGAGAGAGAGAGAGAGAGGGTGTGCTAAGGCTCACCGGCCGCAACCAGGCTCCAGCTTCAACGAAGAAAGAGAAGTGAGAGGGGAAAAGAGAGATGAAAGAAAATACTTGATGTAAGTTCTTATGTTGATTTGTTGGTGCAGTGCCTCTTGTTGTTATTCCTTTTAATTTGATTCTTCCGCACCAAATGTAACAAATTACCGTCTTTCGAGCTTACATGAAATATTTGAATGACATATCCCAACATAAAAAAGACCAGATTAATGGGTTAATTCAGATAAAAATACAATAGACAAAATCAATCACATTACAAAAATTTGCATTATTTGTTTTCACGTGTGTTTTCTACATGAAATTTATCATTTCTCGATTTTTCCTACAAGTAAGCCTATTATTTCTTGAATATTGAGTTGTGTCTTTCGTTTGTTGTAGTTGAACAGCGGACAATATATTCTAGATCTCTCGACAACTCAACCATATGAAGGTCATGAAACCTGATACAAGGGTTCATGAATTCGGTATCTGTTTATGAATTTTGCTTCTTTTCAAGTTTGTATTCTCTCGATGTACATTTGCTCTAAACTTGCTCGAAACATAAAATGTTGCTATATAGCTTACCCGAATCTGCACGGACAAAGTCATAATTAATATCCTGGTTATATTTCCAGGAGGTAAGACGGGAGAAACTTCATATTCTGGTATACTGAATTTTGTCTCAGTTAGCTTATAAACTTTTGAGAGAGAGAGAGAGAGAGAGAGAGAGAGAGAGAGAGAGAGAGACCTGGTTGGGCTTGAACCTGCAGCCTTACTCCCGGAACTAGAGAAGCAGTCCACGCACACAAAATCAGTAGCACATTTGATCTCTCCATTGTCGAGATCGAGAGAGAGAGAGAGAGAGAGAGAGAGAGAGAGAGAGAGAGAGAGAGAGAGCTCGCAATGGAAGATGATGCATGTGGCAACATTTATACGGGGTTTACTGGTACTAGAACTCAGGTGGGGACAGAAAAAGAGAACAGTCCATCAGGGATAATTAAATTTAATTGAAACCCTCATTTGTTATAACTCATTTATGTTTAAAATATGCCTTTTGATATGTATCTTTTACAACTAATGATACGGTAAGATAATGCTGTATTTATGCTTAAAATTTCATTCTCCATTTAATTATGTTTTGCATGATAATCCGCACAAGGCGCAATTTAATATCTAGTCACGAGATATTGGGCTTTTATTTTAATCCCCAACAAAATGAATCAGAGCCGATAATTTTGATATTTCGGAGTCTAATATATATCAATATTTGGAGAATATTGTAATCTAGGAAAAATCATCTCCTGATTGAGATAAAAGATGAAGTTAATTTGTGCTTATTTGGTGTTGTAAATCCACATCTATAGGTTGGAGTTTCTGATTTAGATTATTGGTGCAGTATGAGGCTTAGACCTTGGGTTGATGCGTGATGGAAAGTCTCAAACTTCAGTATATAAATTATAAAATATGTATCAGAATGCTCATTGGGATGTGTGAGTTAGTAAAAAGTATTCAGTGATAAGAATGCACCGCGTCATAGGCTGACGTGGTGTGCATTTTTGTTGAGGTCCAATCACAAAATGCCACTTGTCGATGACGTGGACATAAATATATAAAATTCAAACTCTTACTTTCTTTTCTTTTTCTCTCTTCTCCCTCCGCTGTCCACAGCTAGCTCCTCCATCTGCATTCACCAGCAGAGTCGCCGGAGCCACATCCAGGCTGACCGTCCATGGTCGAGCCACCCCCTTTGTCATCGCGGCAGCTCGCATTCATTGCCCATCCATGGCCGAGCCGGCAACCCACTTTGTCGTCACTCGCGGCCACCCCTTCGTGAATGAACAAACCCCACAATAACTTGTAGCTCGTCTATTTGCTTCCCCAGACAATCAAGCAAAGGCAGAGACTTTCAATGGCGTAGCCATTGAAGCATACAATACTGGAGTGAAGGTCCATCGCAAAAAAAAAAAAAGTTCATATTTTTAAAGGCCATCCGATATGTCTCTGTATAGATCTAGGTATGGGCGCTGCTACAAATCTGTCCAACAACTCTTTTTATGACTAGATGAAACCAGCAAGCGATGCCGACGCTCGTCCATGGCCATCGTTGGACGCTGGCGAAAACATGAAAATCCAAGGTCCATGGTGAGCTGAGGAAACTTGGAAATTCGAGGTCCATGGCCACCAGCGAGATTCATCGCAGCTCACGGTGGAAATCCGAGGTCTTTGGCCACCGACAAAATCGCCGGCGCTCGCGGAGATTTGGAAATCGGAGGACCAAGGCTGCGGATGGTTGGGGACAGAGTACGAGGGAGAGAAAAAAAGAGAGCGAGATTTTTAATTTTTTTATGTCCACGTCATCGACACGTGGCATGTTGTGATTGGACTCAACAAAAACCATATATATATAAAAGATGTTTCGCATCAAAGATTTAGAGTAGTGTAAAGCAATATATATTATAATTGATCCTTAGCTCATTGGTTTCATAATTTTTAATAAAAGTGGGATCAACAAGAAATACTGGAGGGCTTGGATCTGCTCACTACTACTGCGGGTCACAACTCGAAATCATGTTTGATCAGAGGCGAAAATTAAATCAACTTAGTTTGGGCGTAAAAGAGGAGGTATGCCCTTTTTTGTTTGTTTATTTTTTTGGTGGGGGGGGGGGGTCGTTTGTATGGAAAGTAGCTAAGCATGAACCTCTGTTTCGATAAGAGAATTTTACCTTTTATTCTTTTGCATGTAGAATGCTTCTTTCCACTTAAAGTTAGGGGAGAGTAATCATGTCACAAATATTCTTACTGTTTATAGTCGTCATGGTCGACATCATTTTATAGTCGTCCAAAGATGCAGCACATTGCTTTATCGTCCACTTTTTGGGCCAGTCAGAAAAAAAGTAACGAGTAAACTTTTGAAAATCTGGCCATCCTTTTGACGGTGCCCTTTCCTTGACTTGAGTTGACTTGAACATCTCTCTATGTAAGTCTCTTTAACGCATAACAAGTGGAACGATACCGATAAATTCCGTCGGATGATTTTACATCAACCGAAGTTACTAGTGAAAAATTATCCAAATATTATAAACCCATTATATTTTTGTCATTTCAATTATAGACATTTTAATTTTGTTAATTGAATCATAAATATTTTTCACGTTTTATCAAATAAGTCTTAACTATTTTCATATTTTGTTAATTGAGTTTATCTGGTCAATTTTAGCTGAAAATTACTAATATTGACGCCGGCCATCTTACATAGTACGACCGGCGCTAATGTTAATAATTTTTATAATATATAAATTTTTATTTTCCTTTTTTTTTTCTTTCCAAGCTTGGCGAGGGTCGAAAAAAGGAAAAGAAATAAAGAAAAAGAAAAAGAAGAGAAATTTTTTAAAAATAATAGTGTCCGGTTGTCCGGGTGCATTTTGCTTGGACACTCGACCCAGCAATGCAGTCTCAATCCAAGCATGTTTTAATCCCTATTTTGAAGTCCTTATAAATCACAACTTGTGACAACCTTAAGGACCTCAGTATATCCTTAAGTTGCTTTCATCCTCTTTAGGGGTTTGCGCTTGGCGGAGGATGGGGAACCTTCATTCCTAGGTGCGAAGCAAAATAAACTTTGGAAATTGGGCTAGGGGAGAGGGAGGCGCACCTTCATTAATAAGGGCGTGCATTGACAACATTTTTGGAACAGAAATCAATTTCTGGTCAAAAATTGATTTCTTAATTTCTATTCCCCGAACGAGTTTTTGAGTAAAGAAACACGTTTGATAACGATTCAAAATTTTTATTTCTGAAGCAAAAATTCGTTTGATAACATATTAAAATTTCTATTTCTAAAGGGGCGACGATCGGTGTCCGACGAGCCGGTGGCTGGCGTGCCACGA
This sequence comes from Eucalyptus curtisii, assembly GCA_017140595.1. Classification (NCBI taxonomy): domain Eukaryota; kingdom Viridiplantae; phylum Streptophyta; class Magnoliopsida; order Myrtales; family Myrtaceae; genus Eucalyptus; species Eucalyptus curtisii. Next base: position 36,735,114 of record CM029503.1, on the reverse strand, counting down.
GTGGCGGGTGGTGACGAGAGTAAACGATGAGAAGAGTTTTCATTTCTCACTTTTGTTTCAGAAATAGAAAAGTTAAAAATTTTAGTTTTTGATTTCTGCTTCAAATCTAATTCTGAAATAGAAATCTATTCTGGAAATAGAAAAATGAAATTGCATACCAAATAGATTTTTGTTTCAAACTTGTCCGAAGAATAGAAAGATAAAAAGATAAAGAAATATAAATTTTGTCATGCGCGCACAAAAAGGCTGCACTATATTTCCTCAAGAACAATCTCGGGAAGCCCCTAGCGAGCGATCCCCCCAATGAGGGCTTCCCTACGTAGACAAAGGTGAGGCAGCTGAGGGGCCTTTTTACGTTTACGTTTAGAAAGTTTTTATAAGAGAGTTGAAAACATTAGGGAAAAAAAAAACTCATTTATTATGATTGCTCCTTGTGATTTGGATTTCTAGGATCCGGAAACACTTGATAGTTGAGCCTTCAAGTGAATGTAATCTTCTATTGTGGAACCATCTCGATCCAATATGGTTAAGTTTTATTTCACGCTTGAATCGTGTGTTTGTTCACGCTTTCATGTTAGTTGTAAGGGTTTTATTGATCAATTATTCCAGAAATTTTATTTATACGCAATAATCGCTATGGATTTTATTAAATTTGAGTTGGAGAAATTTACTGGCGGGAATGATTTTAATCTATGGTGCATTAAGATGTGTGTGATGTTAGAGCCATAGCATTTGGCTTTAGCATTGGAGGGAGATGATAAATTTCCTCAAATTATGAAAGCAAAAGAAAAAGTTAATATTTTGAAAAAGGCTAGGTGTATAATGCTGCTGAATCTAGGGGATAATGTTTTGGTTGTAGAGATAAAATGAGACAAGTGAAGATGCAGTTCGGGCGAAACTTGAAGTAAGATAATGTTTAGGTTGGAGACATATTGAAATATCTCTTGAAGAAACTTTTATTGATTCGACGGTTCTTGTTGTACTTTAGCTAGTACGTCCATGATGGGGTGCGATTGGACCGCACTGTTTGGCCTTGATATGCTACGATGAAGGGGTGTGATGGGGTCATATAAAAGACCCCTGAAGACAACCGTTGGACTGGTGGGAACAACGTACGTTCAGAAAGTTCTCTTCATTTCTCTCCCCTTTCCATCAAGGCATTCCATTTTCTTCTTTACAAAAGCAATCAGCATTTACGCCGTGGAAAACGGGTGCTTTCCTCGTGATTGTACTAAGACCAACGTGAGGTAGTGTTGTTCATGATTCATCCACAATTCAACGTTCGTTCCGGGGTTAATTGCTGTTTGCGCATTGGATTAAGGTAAGTTGTCTTCCGCCGACTTGAATTCCATCATTGGTATCAGAGCCCGGTTGTGATTTCTGCCTTGTTTTTCATTGAATTTTCTTGTTTACCTTTTGTTATTGAGATCAAGAGTATGAAATCTACACTGTTATGGATGTCTAATGGTTGGAATTGCCATCTGAAAACTCGAAATCGAACCAAAACGAAGAACGGGTTCGAGGTCGCGTACACCCGTACGGTTTTGGCCATTTTTCGAAATAATTTTTTGCCCAAAATTAATTTTTAAATATACAGGATGAAAGTACTCGTCGAGACGAGTCCGTCAATGGGTCGAGCGCCGCCGGAGGACGCCAGACGCGCCCACATGCTTGGCCAGAAGCCGTTGTGCGTGGGCGCCACGCGTCTGAAGTGCTGGGAACGCCAGAGCGTGCGCGACACGCGCCGGTCAGCGAACCGGCAGGTGCGCATCACACGCCGATAGGCGAATCGGCGCGTCACGCGCCGATGGCCGAACTGGCGCGTCACGCGCCGGTCGGCGAACCGGCACGTGATGACGTCACCGTGACGTCACCCAGGGGTCGGTAACCGTTAGGATGACGTCATCGATGACATCATCGCTGGCGAGTTGGCCGGCCAGTCATCGGACGGCGACCGACCCGTGACCCGACCCGACCCGAGATTCGACCCGAGGTTGACCCGACCGTTGACCGGTCAACGGGTCGGACTCCGTCAACCGGTCGGGTACCGCCGAGCCATTTGGCTCGTTGGCGCATGCGCCACACGCGCCGCGCACTCAGGCGGCGTGTGTGGGCGCGTGTGACGTCCGATTGGAGTGTGGTCAGCGGCGTTTGGTTCATATGAATGTTGTCTACACTGTGGTATAATTATTTTATACTTTTGAATTTTATAAATGTATGAAAATGCGTAGGAAACCCTATGTATGCGTATTTTTGGGGGTTTAATGCATAGTTTATTCATTTGTAGCTTGTATTTTCTTGTGGTTTAGGAAATATAGTGGCTAGCTTGTGTGCAAATGATGTCATATATGCTGTGTAGAGCTTGGTTCGATGATATTATGTATATAGTTTAATATACTTGCAATTTTCTAGTTGCTAGAAAATTCGAACAATGGTAGGAAATCCATTACATGTTGAATTGCGATTTTGATTATAGTTGAAGCATGATTGATGTTTATACGTTGGTTATTATCATGCTATGTTTTTGTGTTAAGGAAAAATGTAGAAATTACATAAAGTCATGTAATTATTTTTCCTAGTGGGAATTCGTTGATTGGTAGAATTTGAAAGAGCTCTCACCTAGAACTTAAAATTTGCGCAAATTAAACTAATTAATGATAATAGAACAATTGTACATAGAAGTTGATTGGGAACATAGTGAACTTTTGCTTTTGTGTCTTTTGTTGAATTATCATTAATTTAGTTTGTCTTTGCTGCAAATTAAATATGTGTGTTACTCTGAAAAATGTGCTAGTATTGATTCTCGCGTCTATTATGTCAATGTGTTATAGCAATTGATAATGGCATCGGCATCCAAGACCATTGTGGCTGACCTCAATAAGGGTGAGAAGCTGAACGGTGACAATCATGATATTTGGCACCGATAGGTTCAGTACATCATTGAGGAGCAAGAGGTTTTGGAAACCATCAACCATACCATGGATGAACCTGAGCATGGAACTTCAGCACAACACAGGAGAGATCTAGAAGCTTATCAAGCTTGGAAAAAGAAGAATAGCATTGCTCGCATCACGTTGCTGAGCTGTATGCAAGATGATCTCATGTGTGAGTTTGAAAGTTATGATAAAGCTCAGACAATGTGGGTTGCCTTGAAAGATAAGTTTGGGGGTACATCTGCCACTAAGCTGAGGAGACTCATCATCAAGTTTGACACATATCGAAAGGGCCCAAATATAACGATGAGGCAGCATCTTCGGGAGATGTCAAATATGATTCGTGAGCTGAAGTCGGTAGGTCACTCCCTTACTAATGAACAGCAGGTTCAGGCTGTTATAAGGTCTCTTCCTAACAATTAGGAGCATATGAAGATCAATATGACGCATAATGAGAATATTGTCACTTTTGATGATATAGCGCGTCATTTGGAATTAGAGGATGAGCGCCTAGAGGCTGTGAGATCCTCTACCCATGCTTATGTTGCTGAATCGAGTTCGCGCAAAGCTTCGGGCTTCAAGCGCAAAAGGACTTCTCAATTCAACAACAAATGGAAGAAGACGATCGAGGCACCTAAGAGGGCTAAGACCTTCCAACGCAAGAAGCGTGGTGGGAAGAAGGACAGGCCAAGATGGAGTGTTACAATTGTGGCAAGATGGGTCACTTTGCTCGTGAATGCACTAAGCCGAAAAAGGTACCCTATTACTCTATTACTTTAAGTAATGCTTTTGTTTCTAGTACTGTAATGCTTGCTGAATTACATCCTATGTGGACTGTAGACTCAGGAGCAACAGACCATGTAGTTAGAGACCGAGAAGCATTTGTGGAGTATCGTCGATACAACTTGGAAGAAGATGGATATATGTTGGGAATAACTCAAGAGTTGAAGTGAAGGGTATCGGCACATGTAAATTAATTTTACGTGGTGGTCGAAGCCTATTCCTACATGATGTCCTCTATGCTTCGGATATTCGATGAAACTTGGTCTCCGTAGTTGTTCTTCTTAGCTTAGGTTATGTATTGAATTTCCATGGTGATTGTGTTGACATTTTGTTTGGAATAGTTTATTATGATTCAGGTCATGTATCGAATGGTTTTATGGTGTTAGACATTGACTATGATCAATACAATATTAATGTCGATGGTTGTTTTTCTTTAATTGCATCTTCTAGTAATGTTGAGATTGATGCAAATATTTGGCATGCTAGATTAGGTCATATTGGGTTGCAAAGAATGCAAAGATTAGCTAAAGAAGGCCTTTTAGGGTCACTCACTAATGTTGATCTACCTGTATGTGAACATTGTCTAGCGGGAAAAGCAACTAGAAAACCATTCAGTAAAGGGACTAGAGCCGAATTTCCATTGCAACTCATTCATTCTGACATTTGTGGTCCTTTGAATGTGAGGGCGAGGCATGGAGCCTCATATTTTATCACTTTCATAGATGACTTTATGCATTTTGGTTATGTCTTTTTGATCTCCCATAAGTCAGAAGCATTGGACTGCTTTAGACGATATATAACGATGGTAGAAAATCAGTTGAACAAAACAATAAAGGCATTGAGAACCGATCGCGGACGTGAGTATCTATCGGAGCAATTCAAGGCTCTTTGTGATGAGAAGGGAATTGTACGACAATTGACTATTCCTGGTACTCCACAACAAAATGGGGTAGCTAAGAGAAGGAATAGAACCCTAATGGAAATGGTTAGATCTATGATGGCGCAAGCAAATTTACCTATCTCCTATTGGGGAGATGCATTATTGACTGCTGCCTATGTACTTAACCGAGTGCCCTCAAAATCGGTCACTTCCACCCCTTGAGTATTCTACGTCCATGGGGATGTGCAGCTTATGTTCATGATTCTTCCCATAAATATGGCAAATTGGGCCCAAGAGGGAAGAAATGTGTCTTTATAAGATATTCTGAACACTCCAAAGGGTACGTGTTCATAGATGAACAAACTGATGGAAGTGTGACCGAAATGGAGTCACGAGATGTCACGTTCTTGGAGAACGATTTTCCTAGCAGATGTGAGATTGATAAGGACTTCCAATTATATGAGATGAAAGATCCTGATAACACACCCACTAATATTGTAGAGGGAAATGAAGATTTACCTCGACACACAAGACCTAGTGGGAGTGTAGCATCACCTTACGAATTGAATTCAAGAGAAATTCAGTTGCGTAAAAGTAATCGTAAAAGCATTCATCGTCGTCGTTTTGAGATTGAAGGGGAAGCATTTATGATTGCTCAGAAAGACGATGCTGAGTCTAAGACTGTTCAAGAGGCTCTCTCATCCTCTGATAAGGAAGAATGGAGAAATGCTTTGGAAGATGAAATGGAGTCAATGAGGGCAAACCATGTCATGGACTTGGTTGATCCACCACCCAATCGCAAGGCCATTGGAAACAAATGGGTCTTTAAGATTAAACGAAGGGCGGATGGATCCATTGAAAAGTATAAAGCTCGCCTTGTGGCGAAAGGTTATACTCAACAAGATGGTATAGACTATGAGGAAACCTTTTCACCAATTGTAAGGTTTGCCTCAATACGCCTTATTCTAGCCATCGTTGCACATTTGGACCTTGAATTACATCAAATGGATGTAAAGACGACATTTCTCAATGGAGAACTAGATGAGGAAATCTATATGAAACAACCAATAGGTTTCATAGCTAAAGGTCAAGAGCATAAAGTTTGCAAACTTCGTCGCTCAATATATGGCCTTAAGCAATCATCTAGATAGTGGTATCTTTATTTTCATCGAGCCATGACAACTTTTGGTTTCATGATGATCGAAGAAGATCACTGTGTATATGTCAAGCGGTCCGATGATAAATTTGTGATTTTATCACTTTATGTGGACGATATTCTGTTGGCTGGAAATGACAAGGTTTTGGTTATCACCATAAAAGAATGGTTGTCCTCCAATTTTGAAATGAAGGACATGGGAGAAGCTGCTTATATATTAGGAGTTAAGATCGAAAGAGATCGTTCAAGGAAACTCCTTACTTTATCACAAGAGTCTTATATTATGAAAATTCTTGAACGTTTCAATATGCAGCACTGTAATCCCATTGATACCCCCGTCATGCAAGATGAAGGCCTAAATACTGAGATGTGTCTTAAGACTCCAGAAGAAATTAAAGTAATGGAAACTGTTCCTTACGCTAGTGCGGTCGGAAGTTTGATGTATGCTATGATATGTACTCGACCGGACATATGTTATGCCGTGGGATTGGTGAGCCGATATCAATCAAATCCTGGTCAAGCACATTGGAAAGCAGTGAAGAGGATCTTGAGATACTTGAAAGGCACTATGAACTATCGACTTTGTTACCAAGGGAATGATTTACGCCTCTTTGGCTATTCGGATGTCGATTGGGGTGGAGACCTGGATGAGCGTAAATCGACTTCTAGATATGCGTTCTTGCTCAATGGAGGTGCAATTTCTTGGAATAGCAAGAAATAGACATGCACGGCCTTGTCTACTATGGAGGCAGAATTTATTGCATGTTCTGCCGCAATGCAAGAAGCAATATGGCTAAAACGTTTCTTGGAAAATTTAACCACCGCCACTGATGTTCCAAGACCGGTGACAGTTTATTGCGATAGTCAAGCAGCCATTGCCTATGTGAAAGATCCCAAGTATCATGGAAGGACGAAGCACATTGACATAAAGAATAACTTCATCAGAGATATTATAGCACAGAAAGAAGTGATCCTACAATACATTTCAACCAATAAGATGGTTGCTGATCCATTTACGAAGGCTATTCCTAGAGACATATTCTTGACCCACAGGATGTCACTAGGATTGCGTAGAATGTGATATGTGTTATTGTAGAGAATCATTGTTTTATGTATTTGTGGACATATGTATTGTACTTGTTTGTTCAATAGTAATTTGATGTTTTATCAATAAGTACAAATCCACTATAAGACTAGCACATACACACATATATTATTGAAAAGTATGTTAGTAGGCAATGATTGACTCACTCACACGAGCAATCACCTCAAGTGATATAGTTAGCATGTTGAGATGAGACATTATGTACAAGTAAATGCTGAAGAGCAAGTTTAGTACATAAAATAATATGTCACCTTGATTGGAGTCAATATGAGGTCTGTGATTTGTTAATAATAAGACCGAACATGATAGTCCCACAATCATGTATGCCTGAAAGATGCCGGATGCGAGTACTTAATTGGGTGCTATAGAAAGCAAGCCGATATAGCACTCGAGCTAAACATGAGTACGTGAGGAGCACGTAACTATGTTTAGGCTAAGATCAGTATAGTGTATATACTTAGTAAATGACATACGCTCTTATAGAAAGAGAAATCCACTATAGCATGTAATTCATACTACATGTGAATTGTACGACCGACAAGGGAAAGTGAGTAAAATTATCCCTATTTACTCATCGTGTGAGCCCTTGAGGTAATTTATAATTTACCTCATTATGTGCCATATGTTACTTCTAACTATGTTTTCGAAGTGAAAGATTAATGTTGCTACTTTAGCATGTTACGGGCGGTCATGAATAGATATGGCCTATGGGACGTGTCTAGGAAAGCAGTTGTTTTGAAATGGAGAGAGGCATGAGTGCGAAAGAAGACTATTGTTGTTTTACATCTATCACATGTATTTACTGGTCGACCTATTATATTGCCTTATGTGATTGCGGATATAATTGTAAATACATGGTGTTTTTGAGAACAATCAAGTATAGCATTTAAGGGATTGGTATACTTGGATTGATGTAACAAAATATGTCTGGGGCACTGTGAAACATCGATTGTTTATTTCTTTTCAGGGTTGTAGCCATTATGTCATCCCTAACAAGTGCATAATTTGAGCTCCCAAGTGCAGGTGTACTCACTGGTCGCACGGCTTACTTGCTAGTATGAATTGTTTTGTAAAGTTGATGAATATTGAATGCCTTATATTCTTGATAGAGCGCTATCAAGCCCATCATGTCTGAGTGGGAGATGTTGTACTTTAGCTAGTACGTCCATGATGGGGTGCAATTGGACCGCACCGTTTGGCCTTGATATGCTACGATGAAGGGGGTGTGATGGGGTCATATAAAAGACCCCTGAAGACAACCGTTGGACTGGTGGGAACAACGTACGTTCAGAAAGTTCTCTTCATTTCTCTCCCCTTTCAATCAAGGCGTTCCATTTTCTTCTTTACAAAAGCAATCAGCATTTACGCCATGGAAAACGGGTGCTTTCCTCGTGATTGCACTCAGACCAACGTGAGGTAGTGTTGTTCGTGATTCATCCGCAATTCAACGTTCGTTCCGGGGTTAATTGTTGTTTGCGCATCGGATTAAGGTAAGTCGTCTTCCGCCGACTTGAATTCCAACAGTTCTTCATGCCAAGATTATTGAGGAATGTTAATCCTGGATCACCTAAATGAGTTTCAAGTATCTGATTAATGGTAGACTATGATACTTGCTTGTGGCGGACTGTGATATTGCTTTATTCTTTGTAGAGCAATGAACACGAACTGGCGCTGAGGGCTTCTTGGTCAAAGGCAAAAACTCAAAGATGGGTTCTTATAAAAGAAGCAAGTCTAGATTGAAGTTTAGAGTAAGGAAAAAAAGCCGTTAAGATGTTTACAATTATCAGAAAGAGCGCACATTGCAGGTGGATTGTCCATAGCCAAAGAAAGTAGAGAGATTGGAGAGCGGCGCGAATGTCGCAAGGGCCAAACGGAGGAGTCGTATGTTTTGAGTGGGACTACCAGTTCGGATCGGAGAGAGTGTATCATGAATTCTGGATTCACACATCACATGACATCACATAAGAATTGGTTTTTAGATTTTTAGTCTATTGAGGATGTCGATTTATTAAAAAGTCTAAGACTTTGAAGGTTATCATCCACGTCTGAGAGAGGCATGAACATTTTGAGTGAGCAGGGTCTTATGTATGGGCATGAAATTTGGAAGATAGACTTTTGCAAACATTGCGTGTTCGACAAGCAAAGTGCAGCTCAGCACAGCAGTTCACAGGACCAGGGTACAATATATTACATCCAATAAAACTTGCGGGGGTCCTTCTTAGGTGCAGTGAAAAGGAGATGCCCGAGTATACACTAATCTTCGTTGATGAGGTCGAATGAACTTGCCACTAATTGATAATAATAATAATGAAAGTTGGCCACTTTTTTGTATCTAACACGAAGAAATACGAATTTGTGGACTTCGTTTTATTAAATTAATAAAATCTAACATTCGATAATAAACAAGAATGGACGAGAATGTTATTCTAGATATGAAAAATCTCTGCAATGGAGATGGAATCTACATTTACTGACAAAAAGGACGATCCCACATGAAGAAAGCAATCTATTTGCCAAGATTTCTTTAGCTTAAATAGTGGAGGAGACTTGACTTGGGTGGAAGAACACGGAATGTAGACCCCATGGTGAATCACCTCGTTGATGAGAACAGAATCTTGCGTTGGCCCATGCATTATTAAAGTTGTCTGGACATACATTTTCCAACCAAAAAGATGATCTCGACGGGGAGCCCGAGAATAGGGCAAATCAGAATTAAGAATTTTTTATTGTACTAATGATTTGATTATTTGTTTTGAATAGTCTTCACTAAGTCCAGCATGATGTGAATTCACAAGTATGTATTTACTTTCCTGAGGCAAAAAGGAAGTCAGAAAATTCTTGGTTTCTTTGCTTTATTTTGGAGTGATGAAAGAAGTTTCATCTGCTGCTCATAGCTTGATGGTGCTTCGCTTTCAACTTTCTGAAGTGAAAACTGTCCAAGAACAAAAATTCCAGGTCCCATGGATCTGATATAAAGTTTTATGGATGGTGATAAGACGAAAGTAGGAATAGAATACGAGGGCGATCAAGTCACCAACGACTTGTGCATTTGTAATAATTATTTGCTTTTCAAATTGTTCATGTTCCATGCTGACCCCAAATGATGATTTACGTACGACAATGGAATATGGATTGATCTTAAGGCGACTAGAGAAAGATTGACTTCTGCTACCATGCTGCTAATCAAGTGTTTATAATATCTCATGCTTATTTTTAGGAAAAAATCACAAAAAATCTCAAATTATATTCAATGAGACATATTTACTCTCAACTTTTTTATATCCAAACCCCAAACTATACGTACTTTGACACATTCATCTTAAATTTTTTCTTGTGATATAAAAAATCCAAAACTTGTACTTATATGACACATTTACTCTCCATTAAAATTCCGTTAAATAATTTTTCATTCAAAATAACGTTGTTTTTATTTCACTTGAGCCATGTTAGCGCTGTGTCAACAATGTTTGCTTATTGGCGTCAACGTATGCAAATTTTTAACGGTCCTCTCATACTGGTACAAGTTTGGGTTTTTTTTTTTTTTTTTGTATCACAAAAAAAAAAATTTATAGTAAATGTATCGCTGTTGACATAGTTTGGAGTTTTTAGTGCTTTTGCCCTTTTTTATGCTAAGAGACTTTTTCAATATTTTTTTTTTATGTCCACAAAATACGGATTTTTTCCCTAACAATAAATTTTAATAGGTAAGAGGACGATTCCAAAACACCAAATATCACTTTTCTTGTTCAACCCAATGATTGATTCCTGCATTAGAAACATCAGAACGTGGATGAGAAGACAATTTCCAGGTCATAGATAAGGAATCTCCTCGAGTTCTTTAGCCCTTTATCTATATTTAACCTATATTCCGTCGTGTCCTTAGAGAAGTGAAGTATAAACCATTATGCAGATAATCCAAACCTGCAATTCTTGCAAAATCTTCTTTAATAATGCCAATCCAAAGGAGCAAAAGTGGTAATAATGGATATGTCATTTATATACCTTATGCTACATCTATAGCAATTTGCAGTCTCTTACTCCATGTCAAGATATTTGGCATGGCCCTATAATAGATCAGCATATTTTTGCATCATACACGAGAAAGAAACAGATATTTGTGAAATTATTTTAGAGGAAATTAAAACATGCAAGAATACAATGTACCTAATAAGTGTTGTTGTAGGTTTCTCTTAGACATAAGTTCATGTATTAACTCAATCTTTTTGGAGTCATCACAATACCTAATTAGAGAAACCAAGTTTCCATGGTAAATAATTGGTAAGAGTTGTGCCTGCAATGTCATGAATGTGGCTTTACTACGTGTAAGGGCAAATTTCTAAATAAGCAAATGGTTGCAGCATTATATCTCACCCCTGCTTGAGAATGCTTGCACCCTTGCCACAATGATTCATAAAGCACCTTCAAGGCAAGTAGCATAGAGTGCAGTTCAGCACGATAGTTCACATGACCAAGGTACAATGAGCTACATTCATTCAGATTTGTCGCGGCTTTCTCAGGTATAGTTGAAGGGAGGTGCTAGGCATATACTAATTTTCATTGACGAGATCGACTGAACTTGCCACTTATTGATTATAATGAAAAAGTTGATCAATTTTTTTTTTTTTTGTGTCAACACAAATAACTATGAATTTCTCGACTTTGTTTTCAAATTAACAAAATCTAACATTTGACAATTAATAGGAATTGATGACAATGTTATCCTAGATATAAAAAAATCTCCGCAATGGAGATCGAATCTACATTAACGCACAAAACGCACAATCCCACACAAAGAAAGCAATCTATTTGCTAAGATTTTATTTTTAGCTTAAATAATGGAGGAGACTTGACTTGCACTTGCATCGATGGAATCGATGGAGGAACACAATGTAGACCCCAAGGTCAATAATACTTACTATTCACTTTATTGATGAGAAGAGAATCCAATATTGTCCTATCACATTATTAAAGTTGTTTGGGGTATATTTTCCAACCAAAAAGATGATTTTGTGTGGAACACGTGTTTTGAATAATCGTCGCACTAATTTCTCATGCTTCTGTTTACACTAAGAGAGTTTTCCAATATTATTTTTTTCTTGTCTAGGAAATACCATGAGGTGACTTCTACTTCTATGCCGCTAATCAACTATCCATAATTTCTCATGCTTTTGTTTACACTAAGAGAGTTTTTTAATATTATTTTTTTCTTGTCTAGGAAATACGGATTTTTTTCCATGACAATAAATTTCAATAAGTGTTGGTAAGTATTGAAAAAATGTTGCTTATAAAAATTATTGGTAACTTTTTTTTTTCTAAATAACTTGTTGGAAATTTACCAACACTTTGATGAAATAACGATTGTTTTATGTAGTTTGCAAATTAAGAATTTCTATACTAACTGACCAACTTTTAGTTACACTCAGCGAATGTTTCAAGTTTCTAAAGTGAAGGAAGTTTCGTCCGCTGCTCTTACCTCGGTGCTTATCCCTTTCGACGCTTATCCCTTTCGACTTTCTAAAGTGAAAGCTGCCCAGGAACAGAAATCGAGGCCGTCGTCCTCGCACGGTGAGATTAAAGTAGGAATGCAACATGAGGGCGTTACAGTCATCAACAACTTGTGCATTTGTGATTATGATATCAATGTCAATTTTTCACGTTTCACACCAACCCTGCACCATGGATTTTACTTACGACAATGGAATATAGATTGATCATGAGGTGACATCTACTTCTATGCCGCTAATAAACTATCCATAATTTCTCATGCTTCTGTTTAGACTAAGAAAGTTTTCCAATATTATTTTTTTTTCTTCTCTAGGAAATACGGATTTTTTTTTCCGTGACAATAAATTTCAATAGGTATTGGTAAGTATCGAAAAAATGTTGCTTATAAAAATTATCAGTAACTTTTTTTTTTCTAAATAACTTATTGGAAATTTACCAACACTTTGACAAAATAACGATTGTTTTATGTAGTTTGCAAATTAAGAATTTCTATACTAACTAACCAACTTTTATTTACATCACTCACGATATTTCAAGTTTATTAACTTTTATGAAAAATTATCAACCTAAGTCACCAACTAATTTTGAGGTACCAACTTTCATACGAGTTATTTTCTGATGTTTAATAGCTTTCGCTTAGCAGCCCCTTACATTTACTAACTATTACCAACTCAAATTACCATGACTCACTAAATTTTGTTCAATTGAATTACAACTTAATATTGGTTATCAAAGTGAGTTACTTACCATAGATTAGTTGGAAAATTTAAGCTATTGATAAGAAGATAAATAAAAGTTACTAAACAATAAAATGAATTCTTTTTGCTAGAGATAGAAATTTGTAATTTAAGAAAATACAAAATAAACATTGGTAATTAACTTAGAAAAAGAAAAATTGGCACTCACTCTAATTAAGATTAGTAATATCTTAAAAGAGTTTATATATCTAAAAAGTTGGTGAGTAACACAAATGAAAGTGACAACTCTATAGACAAGTTGGTAAGTAAAAAAACTAAATGTTGGTAAATCAACTCAAATGAGAGTTGGTAATTCAAATTTATTGATAGCTTAATCAAGAAAACATTAGTGAGTCACTCATATAAAAATAGGTAATTTCATCTAATCATTTATACTTTAAGGCGTTGATAAAAATGGTCAATACAAGTATCTAATATATAAGAGAGGGTTTTTTGTTTTTTTTTTTTGGAAGAGATAGAAACAATTGTTAATTTGAAAAAAATCGAATAATGTCGGTAACTAAATCAAGTTAGAGTTAGTAATACAAAACTAGTTGGTAACTTTATTAGAGAAAAATTGATATCACTATAATTAAGGTTGGTAGTATTTGAAAAAATAGTCTATAAATTTAACGGATTGGAAGTAATGAATATAAAAGTTGGTAACTCAATAGATATATTGGTAAATTAAAAAGAAAAAAAAAACCATTGTTGGTAAGCAACTTAGTTAGTAAAAGAAAACTAGCTAGTAACTTAATGAAACAAATCTAGTAAGTTACACAAATACAAGTTTATATATTGATGGGTCAATTTCACAAAAAAACCCAAACTTGTATACATATGACAAATTTATTCCAATATAATTTTTTCATAACCAAAAATCCCAAACCGATATACCTGTGACAAATTCATTAAAAACTAATTTTTTGAGCACTAAAAACCTAAAAATTGTACATTTATGACAAATTTACCGTATTTTAATTTCTATTAAATTAAATTAATATTACGAAAAATCACAAACTAGTATGCCTATGACAAACAAAAGTAAAATCTCAAATTGGTACACTTATCAATTATTACGCATTATCCAACTTAGCAATTTTGATGGTAAAATTTAATAGAAATTAACGATAGGTAAATTTGTCATAGATATATCACATTGTAGTTTTTAGTGATAAAAAAATCAGTTTGCGGTAAATTTGTCATGATGTACAGATTTATATGCGCATAAGAGAGAATTTACATTCTATTTCATTTACACACAATTACACATATTTCTTTCTATGCATTTTTTTCATATTTCCTCTTTACGAGCACAACCAATAATGGTCAAATTCTTCTATGTATGAAGTTAAACCAGCGGAAAAAATCCCAAATAATAAGCCTGATTAGATATGCACACGCAATGCCCCATTGATAATGCCGTTCCTTGTGGGGCAGAGTACTCCTGATCACAGCGCATTCATAGCAAGATCAGAGCATTGTCAAATTAATTAGACCATTTTAAAGCGAAAATCACTTTTAGTTTTCTTCAATCCAAGTATAAGGGGATGCAATCTTTTCCATTATGGAATCCAAGAACTTGCCACAAGATTTGTAAATAATTTTTACTTCTCTTTGGGGGGCCAAAAGAAAAGTGCTTTGGATTGAGCAAGAAAAGGCAATGGACGGATTCCCCGAGAACAATAAAAAAATTATTTCTGCTTCAATAATGCACATCGCACTCCCATTAAAGACATTAATGAGCAAAAAGTTTGCTTTAGTAAAAGTGGGTTTTGCTTTCACATTTTCCGATGGAAAAATGGCAAAACCATTTCATGCGTCAAGAAAAAAAAAATTGTCGTGGAAAAATTTTCTTTAAAAAAATAAAAAAGAGAATATGAGAGTGGAGTCATCCAAAGTTAAAAAATGTTTAAATAAAAGCAGGAAGCGTAGTTGCTTTCTCGAAAGAAAACTATGAATGAATGTTATCTCGGGTTTGAAATGACTAATTCAATCTCAAATAAAGGCACTAGCTGGCCAAATCCTTACTAGGCAACAAGCACGTGCATCTTACATGCCATTTTCCAAGCCATTGTCGGGGCATTAGAGCATTTTTATTTTCCTTGTTGTGACTTTCCTAGAGGTAAACTATTAGGGAAAGCTAATGGATTACAAAGCTTACACTTAATGCGGACTCTTCCAAGCTTATACCAATTGTAATTTTGGGGGGTTTTAATCTAATAATCTAACCATGCAAATCAATTCAATTTGGAGTAGTCACTAATCCATTATGGGTCAATTAGAAAATCAAGCAATTTATGAACCAGATAGTCATGTGAACAAGGACTTGGTCACGCTAGGTAAATATAATGCCATTTCGGCATCTTTTCTCTTTATTCAAAAATATTTTGCAAGTAATTTGAGTCAGTTTTAAGCCTAACCACTAACAACAACATGTGAGAGATGATCATGTGGGCCCACAAACAAGAATTTAACAACAATTTGAGCAATTATTAAATTACTTGAGGAGATAGAAAAACCTTGATGTGCTAAGCAAAGCTTCCAATGAATATTTTGCAAAATATTAATTGAAGACCAAGGAACCATTTGATGTATGCATGACTTAGACATGATTTCTAGATATGAACAAGAGATGCCAATTTACTCTTTTTGCATTTTTCTTGTTGAACGTGAACATAATCAAACTTAAATGCCATGACTATGTGAATTCTAATTTAGCATGTATTGATGAACTAACATGAAATCCTGGTTGACATGTATGCTATATTGGAAAATTTGCATAAATTATCCAGAAAGACTTATATTGGAATTTTGCATAGAGTTTTATGACCCGATTGATAAAGTTGAAAAATTTATGACTGAATTGGTGTATGTACAATAGGTTCAAAATTAATTTGATAAATTTTTCCCTCCTCTGCTGATGGCAATGGGACTTGCGCAATGTACGACGTACAACAACCAAGAAGAAAAATGTACGCATGGAGATTGCCAAGATGTTTCGCTTGTAAATAATGGAGGGGCTTGACTTGCACTTGGATAAATGAAACAAAAAGGCAGAGCAACGACCAACTCAGTGGATACAAACCGGCCTGACCTTTTTTAAAGCCGCTTTTCTCCGTCTTATTAGGTTGCCATGTGATAAAATAAAGTATGTCGGAGAATACTTTCTCTATCGAAAAATAGATTTTTTGATATGGAATATGAGAGTGTGAGTCATCAAGAGTCATTTCATGTTGGCAATGTGATGACGATCCGATTTTTGCTTTTCATATTCCACCAACTCCTACACAATTGAGTTCTCAAATCATTCAAAATGCTTAATCGGATAAAAACATCATATACTTTTATGCCAAGATATTTTGTTTGGATAGACGAATCAAGAAATTTTTAATCACTTTTTCTATATTATGTATCTTTAAACTTCACTCTTTAGATGTATTCTAGTCTACACAAATTGGTGGATTGTCACAGATACAAGTCTTCAACAAACGATGCGAGTGTAATTTCATCTCGTGGTTTTTTCTTCCTTTTCTGGTTGTAATTTCAATGAACTTTCTGTTTTGCTTTACTCTCATTTTTTTTACTTGTTGCCTAACTTGGAATTCCTATTTTTTTTACAGAAGTAAAGTGAGTAATAAATGTGGAACATGAATCATTCCAATCAACATTTGGCGAGAACAGCAAAGTCATTTTAGCCATTTTCTAAAGAGATTTAACTCTATCTTTTTCTTTTTTTTTCCTTTGGATGCAGAAAGCTTCTTTCCAATAGAAAACAGTAAGTAGGTGAAAAAAAAAATTCTGAAGGTATCACCACATAGTTTTTTATGTTACGCTGTCCTTGTACTTCATAATACAACAATATATTTATGATGCTATATGTCAATTTTACGTGTTATGATATTTTATTTTTTAGTCACGAGGACTAGTTGTCTTATCATATGGCATAACAAATGCATGATAGAAGTTTTTGTGGGCTCATACCATTAAATAGCCTTACCCAAGCAATTCACATGTTTGATAAAAATGTTTTATCATATACTAATAAAATATTTTAAGACAATTTTTTCATCTTGTGTAGTTACTTGTAAAGTTATTTTCTGCATACATATTTATTAGATTCGCGAAATAGTAGGAAGACCAATTAATTACCTTGATGATACTAATTCTTTGAACGCTTTTTTAATTCATAATATCTTGATTTATAATGATAAATGAAAATTTAGGGGCCAAACGAATTACAATTCTTATTATTGAATGGCTCTCATGTAAATAAGTCAATGGTAATATGGTACGGCACAGCAAGATTATTACAGAAGTTGCTGTGCGCTTGTATATATTTTTTATTAGCTTTTTGTTAACCAACTGTTTATTAGCCTTCATACCCACGCATTCCACATGTTTAATAAAAATACTTTATTAAAGACATTCATTATTTTTCTAAAAGTTATTTATCTCGCTTAGCACTATTAGTGTTTTTTTTTTTCTGTTTATATATATATATATATATATATATATATATATATATATTAGATTCCCAAAGGAGTTATAGAAACAAAAGTTGCAAAACTATCACGATTTAGCTTCATGGCTTAAGCTAGTATAGACGATATTCCCATATTACACGGCATTTCTCATTCCACGGTCGCCTTTCTCAGGGGCATTTCTAAAATCGGTCTTGGAAAAGGGACTTATATTTTGTTCATGGTAAACATGTAATTGTAAATCACGGTTGTAAATACATGTAACTGGTAACTAGCTGATCAAGTTACTAGCTGTAATTTAGGAATGACGTGAACTATTTACGACCATCAATAAAGTTGACGAAATTGAAAGATAGTGCTCTTGCGACACTTACAATGAAACATATAGGAATAGCCTCTAGGCATATTAAACTTATATACAGATACAAATTTGAAATATAGGAAGACTTGATTTTAGTACTGGGATTTGCCAAAGTTTGACAACCGACGTTGACGCATGCTAATGGATAAAATGAACTACCTTGCCACGGGTGCCTTGTCCGATTCAACTTCCAGGGAGGTCGCTCCCATATGCTCCTTTATCCGCATAGTTGGGCTTGGATGCTAGTTCAATCGCCCCCTTCAATTTTGTCAAAACATGATTTATGTCTGGCCTTGCACCTGGTTCTATTTGAGCACAAGACTTCGCAACCTTTGTTGCTATCTCGACCGAGTCGATGTCGAGTTTTCCTTCGACCGTTGGATCGACAAGTCCACGTATATATCCACTTTTGAACTTTGGAATCACCCATTCACGTATAGGCACACTATTTCCACCTCCACTTTTGTTGATTGCGGGATGTCCTGAAATTAGCTCAAGGACCATGATCCCGAAAATGTATACGTCACTTTTCTTGTTTAATCCATAAGTGGATGGTCCATACCTGCTCAATATACAATAAGAACACGGACTATCGGATTTTCTATGCATATAGAGATTGAGAACCATCTCAACAATATTGAGTTTAAGCCGTTACTTGGGGGAGGTAGCTAGGAATGCCCAAGGGACTGGTTGACTTGTAAGTGTCATTTTCAGCTACCAAAGCTCTTGAAAGACTGAAGTTGGATAGTTTAGCTTGCATGTTTTCATTCAACAAGATATTTGAAGCCATGATGTCTCTATGGATGATGGGCGGAACACAACCGTTATGGAGATAATCCAAACCTGCAATTCTTTCAAAATTTCCTTTAAGCATGGCAAATGCGAAGCGGGGAAAAATTCGTAGTTATGTACATCCCATTTATATACCTTGTGCTACATCTTTAGCAAATCGTAGTCTCCTATCCCAAGTCAAGACGTTTGGCTTGGCCCCTGTTAAACTGACATCCTCACATTGCGTTTCAAAAAAAGGGAATGCTTTGTAGGATTATTCTAGAGAAAACAGGAACATATAAGAATATGATAAAGTACCTAATAAGTGTTGTTGTCGATTTCCGTTAGCCATGAATTCATATACTAATGCTTTATTTTTGGAGTCCTTACAATACCAATAAGGGAAACCAAGTTTCTATGGTAGACAGTCCTTTAGAATTGTGCCTGCGATATCATGAATGTGCATTTCATATTTGACATTGCTGTAGCATGGGATCGAATTGTCAAAGCAGCATATGATGGAATCATTCTATCTAATATTAGCTCGAAATGGCTTGCTTTCCTACCATGATGATTTAGTGAGCACTTTCACGGCATATTGTTGACACCTAAATTTTGACAAACCCATTTAATTATTCATTAATTGCATAGAAATTAATAATTAATTCTTAATTCTTAAAAAAAAAAAATTCACTAAATTGTATAGCATATAAACATTAGAAGCATTGGCATTAATAGTAATAGAAATTCTTAAAAAATATTCAAAAAAAAATTAACGAAAAATTATTATTAATTTAAAAAAGGAAGTCGTGGCTGGCCGGGCTGCCCGACCCCTTCTTCCTTTTTCCCTTCCTTTTCTATTCTCTCGCACCTGGGCCGGCTCACTTTCCTATTCTTTCCTGGCCCGGCCCCCATCTCCCTTTCTTTCCCCGTTTCCTTCACACCTCTGCAGAGAACAGAGGACGGAGGAGGACGAGGAGGACCGAGGAAAGAGACGGGGAAGACAAGGCGAGCGTCGCGCCGGAGTTGGTGGTCGGGGGCAGACCGGCAGCAACAGATTGCGTAGCGAGGAAGCCATGCGCGCCGGCTAGAGAGCTTAAAAGGGAGAGAAGGAAAGCAAGACGTGAGCGGGGGTGTTGGAGAGAGAGATCCGAAAGGGAGTTCGAGCGAGAGCAGCCGAGAGAGCGAGAGGGCCGAATTTTAGCCCCGGCTGAGCGTCGTCCAGCCGTCCTCGACGCAAACCGCCGCAACGGAGCTTGCGGTTCCCCTTCTTGCCCGTCCTCCGACGTTGGTGAGTTGAGTTTTGGTTTCGACCGTCGTTTTCCCAAGGATCCCGGCTTGGCGACAGTAAGACGGCCGGCCATAGCTAGATGTGTGCTAAAAGTTTTTTTAAAGTGGTACCTAAGTAATCTGAAAAAAAAATGGCATTAAAGTGAGTGTCGTACAAAACTTTTAGCACTTCTAATATCCTTCTCTCCTTTTATTGATATGGGTCTTCATACATCTTTTGCATTTAACACCTGATCATAGTTAAAGCTGCTTAATTTCTCATGTGACTTCAACTTTATAGAAAGAAACAATTTAGGGGCGACAAAACTAGAGTTAGGTTCGAATAAATAAAACTGACTTATTTTGCACTTTGATTAACTCTAAAGTTAGAAGTCGAGATAATTATCTATGGAATACAGAGGATACAAATGACGCAAGCTCATTGGAATTACTCAGATGGAAGAACTAAGTATTCTTTCAGAGTCACAGATCCAAAGAAAGCACTTTTGGAGCATATCAGAACAGCACACCCTCTCCACACTTCCACAACAATACCATCTAAATTTAAATTAATAGCAAGAAGCGGGTCATCATGATAAAAACTTACATGTTTTTTCATTTATTTGGATGACGATGGATAATACGACTTCACCGACATGGATCCAGTAAGTAGTGAGGCAAAACCTAAACAGGTTAATTCTGCAACCTACCTGGCACGCGTTGCTTGATCGATCTCCAAGGAGGTCAACTCAAAGGACCCAGAAGCATTGGCTTCATGAGATAAGCATTCTTTGAGCTCAGATAAGCCATGGTTTATGTCAGGCCTGCCCATCGAAGTTAGGCTCACGCAGGACATTGCTGTCTCCACTGCTTTCCAAACTGATGCAGTGTTGAACTGGCCTTGGAGCCTCTGATCCGCAATGCTGTGTAGAACCCCTTGCTCTATGAGAGGAGTCCCCCATTCGATAAAGTTGGTGCTGCTCTTCAGGCTCCTTATGATGGCTGGTCTGCCGGTGTTGAGCTCGAGCAGTATGATCCCAAAGCTGTACATGTCGCTCTTCCAACTAAGATTGCCAGATGATTGAAATCTGAAAGTTAGAAAGCGAGATCTGTTCAGCAAAACCATGGAGAGCCGGAGGCATAACAGATACTAAAAAAATTGTGAGCTAAAGCTTTTCTTTAGTATTTCTAAATTGTTGGAATCAGGCCTAATCCCAATTGCCTAGCTTAGACAGGTGCCTAGCAATTGGTTGAGCTGAAGATCGAGCTTTAGCCGATGCCCAAGCCATCTTATTTGTTGGGAAAAGTACCAAAAAAGTCTTAAACCTATTGCATTAGTACCAATTCAGTCCTAAACTTTTCAATTGGACCAATTCGGTCCTAAACCTTTCTACATCGGTACCAATTCAGTCCATCCAGCCAATTTTGGCCTGTCGGTGCTAACGTGGACATCGGCCGGTGACCGAACGCTGGCGTGGCAATTTTTTAATATTTTTTAAATATTTTTTGAATTTTTTATTATTTTTTTCCTTTTCTTTTCTTTTTTCTTTTCTTTTTCCTTTTCTTTTCTTCTTCTTCCTCCTTGACTGTTCCGGCGGTGGCCGGCTAGGGCGGCTTCGCCGGATCCGGGCGAGGCCAGCCTCGCCGCTTGGCCTCGCCGGCCGCGGCGAGGGGCCGGGCGAAGCCGCCTAGCCCGTGGCCCTAGGAGAGGCCGGGTGAGGGCCACGACCCTCGCCGGCGGCAGGCAAGGGCTTCGAGGCCCTAGCCCAGTGGCCGGCGAACCTCATCGGAGGCTCACCGGCCACCGCCGGAACAATCCAAGGAAGAAGAATGAAGAAAAGAAAAAATTCAAAAAAATTCAAAAAAATTCAAAAAATATTTAAAAAAAAATTAAAAATTGCCACGTCAAATGCTCGGCCACCGGCTGATGTCCACGCTCACGCCGGGCAAGCAGCCAAAATTGGCCGGATGGACTTAATTGGTACCGATGTAAAAAGGTTTAGGACTGAATTGGTCCAATTGAAAAATTTAAGATTGAAGTGGTACCATTGTAATAAGTTTATAACTTTTTTGGTACCTTTCCCCTTATTTGTTAAATATCACAGAAATTCACCTAACAATCTGAGGGTCCGCTAGAGGGAGAAGAGATTGCTCAAGCCTGCTTCAACTAAATTATCTTATTCTTAGGGTAGGGCCTTGTGGAGCCTAATAGGCAAAAATTTAGCCCCAGCTGTGATAATGATATACTGTTAAAATCACTGTACTTATTATTAGGTCTAGTTTCAAGGTTAATAGAGTCTTGAGATCATTCACTTGGGATCAAGGTAACCTGGCGTGCCAGCTGGGCGAGTTGAAACGTGAGAGTCCTGGATTGGTCGCGAAAGCTTTGGATAGCCCAAAATCTGCTATCTTCGCTTGCATGTTTTGTCTAATGAAAGCAAATCAATCATTATTGCTTCGTCCAATTTATACCTTGAGCAGCATCGATTGCAATGTTCAATCTTTGTGACCAGCTCAAGACATTCACATTATCTTCTGTAGACATGAAGAAATAAGTTCAAGAAAGTCACCACAATGAATGCTTTCGGACTTAATCGTATTGCAAACATTGAAGGAGACAAGTTACACTTCTACTAGTACTCTATATAGTTGCCTTGCTAGTTATGAACATCTCTTATAACTGTTATATATAGTTCGTTGAGCAACCAATTTGGGAACACGATATTGCTATAGTACTGCGTACCTGATAAAATTGCCAGAGGTTTCCATAATAGATGGAGTCACAAAATTAGTGCCATGCCACGAGCATGATTGTAATATCCAATTAGAGAAACCAAGTTCCTATGGTAAACAATCATCAGAAGTTGTGCCTGCACTCAGCATGGAAAAAAAGAAGAAGAATCATAGACTCGTGAAGGTTAAATGGAACGGTTGGTGCAAAAAAATTTTAAAAAATAATAATATTTCTAGATGGCGTTATCCATTCATAGAAAATCAATTCGATCTCATGTCTTAACCTCGGCTAGAAATTCCTTTGTGACCTTGCCGTGAAGACTGGCAGAGCATTTTCACCTCAACTTTGGAGTCATCATGAAGAGTTCCAAAATGGACTTTCCCAAATCTGCCTTCTCCGATCACCACCTTAAAATTCTCAGTGATGCGCAGGACTTCGTCGCATCGAAATGGTCGTTTTTCATCATTTTGAATGTACCCTCATTTGGCTCTCTTTGCGTTAACTAGACAAACGAAGACTAATTGATTACCACAAGTGATCATTGGGTAGAGATTATACTCGAAAAAGGAAATGAAAATCACCTTCGTGTTCTCCTTGTGGTTCTCCAAATTATGATGACGAGAGAGCATACGAAGATTAGGGCTAAAATGGATGAACTAATTATAATAATCGGCACAATTTAATTTCTCTTGTTCTGTGCTTGGCCCTTTGCGCTAGGACTGGGATCTGGCTCGGACACATATTTTTGAGACGTACATGAATTTCCTTCTACTCTGTAATATTGTAACTAGTTATCCATTAAAAAATATTAAGATAACTGGGAAAAAATTCTGACTTTTTTGGGGATTAATATTACGTTTTTCTTTACTGTGGCCTTAAACTTAGATAACAATTAGGAAAATGTCACAAACAGTCCCTAAACTTCTACTTAATGTGCGATCTCATCCCTAGACTTTTGATTTGTTCAATTTGGTCCATGAATTATCGATAAATGTCCGATTTAGTCCCTGACTATCTGAAAATTGACCAATTTCATCATTCCGTTAGTTAAAGTTAACGGAATTGGCTTACATGGCTTTTAGTCTCTTCAATATAAAATAAAAAAGGACATGTGGAATACCCACATGGAAATTACCTTTAAAACAAGTCAAATTGTGGCCAACCATCCAAAAAAGAGATACAGACCCCTTCATCTCTCTGCTTTTGTGATTAGTGCTCTCATCTCTAGTTGACCCCTAATTTGTTTTCCTTTTTAAATATATATATTGACTCATAATTCTAGTAATCCAACTTAGTTCCACATCATTAATTAATGCTCCACGTCATCACTTTACGGTTTGAACAAACGGAATGACTAGATGGAACATTTGTTAATAGTTCATGGATCAAATTGAGCAAATCGAAAGCTCAAGGATGAAATTGAACATTAGATAAAAGTTCAAGGACCATTTGTGACATTTTCTCATAACAATTAGGAAACAAGAATAATTAGAATTTCTATTGTCAGTTTGAGATTAACTTCAAGGCTTGGGTCATGTACCTCAGCTTCAACGTTCCATCAGCCTCCTTCTTCATAAGGGCTTAAGGAATCGCACCGCTTAAATTGTTTTTGCTTAAGTCTCTACAAATGGAGAGAGCAAAATGCATATTAAAACTCTCAATTAGTTAATAATGACCTGTTCATGTTGACTGAGTTCTTGCATAACCAAGTGGGAAGCAACATACTAAACCAAGTCTCGGTAACTGACTGTTTGCAGGCTTCGCAGTTGGGCAAAAGTTGTCGGTATCGGACCGCTCAAAACGCTGCTTGATAAATCCCTAAATAAAAGAGATGGCATTCTGAATTAGTAGACGAGTGACAAGGTAATTTGATCTGGCTTTGCAGATGCAAATAATGCTTGTCGAATCGTCCCTCCTGAGAGGCTATATGTGTAGACGATTGTATGCGAATGGATATTTATTCACTGAATTTTTATTATGTCCAATGTTAGTAGAATTTTTGGTTCACACAGAGATAGCTTCTACAAATCAAAAAGTGTTCTTTTTCTTGTGTACGTGTATCTATACTCTTTTTCTTGAAAGATCAAAATCCTAATTTGCATAAATTGGGAGATATATTAGGAGATATTCAAACTTACAAGATGGCCAAATCGGTGAGATTGGGGAAGGAATCGGATACACCCCCCTTTCAACGTGCTGGAGCTCAAATTCCTGTACAAATGCCACTTTCATTACCAAAGGCTTGTTATTTGTTAAAAGAGATCTTAATCAATACGGAAACAAAGATTGACCGATTGCATCAAGATTCAAGTTTGGTCAAACGAAATGACAAGAATTACTTAAATAGTTGCACCCATAATGAGATGATCCTCAGAGGACTACTGTAATTGCAACTCAATCCTTTCCACTACCAATCTTGTCAAGCACATGGATCGCCTTGCCAGCTATCTCGTAGAATTGCATATGTTTTCTTTATGTCGACAGTCGCGTTGACTACGATTTTTCCAATCGGGATGAAATTATTAACCAATATAGATGAATCATACAGATGAAAAAATGTATGTGTCGCATGGAAACTGAACAAGGCATGCATAAAATTATCATCATCGAGTGCCGTCCGAGAGATCGGTAGATCATTAATGTTGAAAATCTCGAGGGCGTTGATCATTGGCAGGAGAGTGGATTGTAAGAGTCTTCCTAATGTGGACTAAATTAATTAATATTGTAATTTTCTGTTTTTACGGTTACCGTAAAAACAGGGTTGGTCTAAGGTGAGATAGAAAGTTTCTTAATTAGTCTAATATGGGGCTGGCTAGTGTGGGCCGAGTTGAGCCTGACCCGTAATGAGGGGGCCTGGCTGGAAACTCTATAAATAGTGCTCAAGTCTCTCCTCTAACCCTAATTCTCACATGTATTCTCACCTAAGGAGCGTTTACCTAACGCTAAACGTGAGGAGGGCCGCCTCATTGAGCCAGTGATACGGAGGGCAATAGAGGAGAAGGACTTGATGCGTGGATCCCCTTGATATGTGGGAAATCCCTTTTCTGCTTCCGCTTTATGTTCGATGGATCTCAAAACTGGTGCGTTAATCTTTCTACTCAATTATGCATGTTCTTGTTTTGGTTATGGAGATCTTGGGATTGCGCAATTTGCATCCAACATGTGGTATCGAGCAGCCATAACCCTAGAACTTTAACGCATAAATTTTTTGCCCTAATTTGTGATTTTCGAGATTTTTTGTTCAATAAAAATAAAATTAAATCACAAATTCGGACTGGGCTCGACGAGACGAGCAAGACGGTCGGCGGCGCGTTGCCGGGGGAGGCATCACTCGCCCCCACGCGCAGCCACGTGCCGCCGGAGACGTCGGAGACACGCCCACGCGCCCTCACGCGCTCCGACGCGGGCTGGCGCGGCTCGCGTGTGCTCCACGCGCCGCGCACTCGTGCGGCGCGTGCGGGCGTGTGGAGCGTCGGATCGGCGCGTGGCAGGCGGCGTTGGATCTGTATAGCCGTCCTCTATGTTGTGGTATATTTATTTTGCATGTTTAATGATTTTATGGAT
Organism: Eucalyptus curtisii; assembly: GCA_017140595.1. NCBI lineage: Eukaryota > Viridiplantae > Streptophyta > Magnoliopsida > Myrtales > Myrtaceae > Eucalyptus > Eucalyptus curtisii. The sequence goes on along the minus strand of CM029503.1, from coordinate 36,708,832 downwards.
ATTAAAATACATACAGAACCCTAAATACGTGTATTTTTAGTATATTTTTGCATATTTGTCTTGTATTTCTTTTTCTGTGATTTTGAAAATACAAGTGTTGAGTTACTGGTATGTTATCACATAAATATTATAAAAGTGTGATTCATTAAAAAAAAAATTATTGTGAACTAAAGTTGGCTTAATGAGATACAATCATTAAGGGATAGTATTTGAACTATGTATTGAGATGATGAGAAACAGTAAAAGGTTATGAAACTTTTGTTGCTCATGCATACTCCTTTACATGCTGGTAACTTTTGAATGATGGACGTCTTAAGAACCTGTGACCAAATTGATTATATTAATTAACACATCTGCTGAATGTGGGTAATGCATGTCAGTTAAGTCATTGCATATTGTACCTAAACTCATCTGGTCACTGGTTAATGTCCATTAAGTTGAATATTTTTTTTATGGTTAAGGAGTATGACAATATTTACGCAGAGCAATAGTATCTATTGTTAAAGTTTAGATATTTGGTTCTCTCGGTTTGACTCAATTAATAGGCCATTGGTTGATTACAATGATAATTTGTTACTTAAAATCAACTATTAGCCTTGGAGTCATGTTTTGCCTTATGAAACTCATGAGTGATAATGGATAAGCTATCGGCTTGTCGATTTGGTGTACCCTGTATTACTATTGATGTTAATTTGTGAGAGATCTTCTAGATCAGCATTCTTTTTATGTTGTTCTGGTAATATGTAATCGGGGTGCATAAGAGATGATTTCTTCTCCGTTATGAGAAGTTTCTTGCGTTACTGTGATCGGTAATCTTATTGGAATCTGTCTTTCAGGTTCACTATATATATATATATGTGTGTGTGTGTGTATGATTAAAGATTTTATTAATGAATAAAGCAATGTAATTAGCATGATATGTGATTTTGGTGATATGCTGCTCCTATCACTAAAGTTAAAATCACATGTATATGGTGTATGTGAGAAATAAGGTTTATATCCCTGATATGAGAGAGTTTCAATGATTCAATTGAGTAGTGACTGCCAAAGTGGCACGCTTGATTGGATTTGAGAAATTTCGGTCTCGTATATTGATTGGGATGTCTCATGGTCTAATGCATAGTCATACTCCCAAAGGAGGTGATTACGTATTAGTTCATGGAGAGATACATGATGGTGTGGTGGAGGAGTGATCGATTCTAGTGATTCATATGCCCAAAGGTGATGAATTCACAAAAGTTAGTATATATTCTCATAACCGCTGTCATGTGGGGAGTGTACAACTGCATGTCATGTATTCTTCCCAAAGGTGATTATATGATTTTGCATGTAACTCTCTGGATGTGTACTTGTACATCAAGTTACACAATTCTCACATGATGCTAATTACACACATTGCTTGTTATGTGAGTAATAAGGTTTATATCCCTGATATGAGAGAGTTTCAATGATTCAATTGAGTAGTGACCTCCAAAGTGGCACGCTTGATTGGATTTGAGAAATTTCGGTCTCGTATATTGATTGGGATGTCTCCTGGTCTAATGCATAGTCATACTCCCAAAGGAGGTGATTGTGTATTAGTTCATGGAGGGATACATGATGGTGTAGTGGAGGAGTGACTGATCCTAGTGGTTCATATGCCCAAAGGTGATGAATTCACGAAGATTGGAATATATTCTCATCACCACTATCATGTGGGGAGTGTACAATTGCATGTCATGTATTCTGCCCAAAGGTGATTATATGATTATGCGTGTAACTCTCTGGATGTGTACTTGTATGTCAAGTTACACAAAGTGCTCACATGATACGAATTATATACATTGCTTGTTTTTCGGTCAGCTTTCTGTAATTAATAACTCAACTATTATTGAGGTTTTTACTGCTACAAATTTTAAATTGTGAACATATGATATGTTGCTTGAGAAAAGAGTAATAGAATTTGCTTACTGTCCATGAAGCGTTCCACTCTGGAACACTTGAAAAGTGGTTTGTCTGCGGACTGCTCTGCAATAAGATGATGGAAGCCATAGTGGCTTGTAATTATGTCTTGTCTAATATCAAATTTAGGACACATCTGCAAAGATTGTTTAAGTCATAATGGCATATACATCTCGTATATGGTTGAAGAGGTTGTTTCCAAAAATTTTCTGTTTAAGGTTTAATCTCACACATGTCTAAAGGAAGAGTAGAAAAGTTGACATTGTTGATATTATGTCTACTCTTAATGGTTATTTAAAGACTTCTATTGATTATTGTGGAAATAAAATGACCGAGGTAAAGAATAAATCGGTTAGAATTAGTCTTGAAGGTTGTCAGGCTTAATAGTGGCTATGAATATTTTGGCAAGTATGACAATACTGAATTGCTTAAAGGGTCATTTGTCAAATACTTAGTAAATTCTGAGGTGGTAATTTAATTACTATGCCTGAAAATCCTGACAATAAGGTTTGGCCAAAAGGCATAATTGCACCATAATGAACATGGTGATGAGTATGATGAGTAAGACTAATTTATCTTGTCTTCTCGTGTGAGTTGATATTGTGAAAGCAACTCTTTTCACATACAAAAGATGTTTTCTTACCAAAGTTATTTCATAAACTTCTTTTGAGTTATAGACTGGACATAAATTACTTGAATCATATTAAATTTAGAGGTGTCATGTAGAAGTGAGATTATCTAATCCAATTTCAAGTGTGTTGCAATTCAGATCCAATCGGAATTATTTTGTATCTTACTCAGATTGTTCAAAGGAGTATTGATTATGACCCTAATAAAGGTACAAGAATTATGGAATCACATACAGTAAAGTTTCTAAAGTTCGATGTAATTGTAGAGGATAGCTGCTCTAAGACTATTAAGGATAATAGTACAATAGAAAATTACTGTGTCTTTGTCTTTGCCTATACGATAATTGTGATATAGACAATTATGGAATCTCCTGTACCATAAACTAAACTTGTTGAGGTTTAAGGTACTATTCTTGATATAGTTTATGATGAAATTTATCGAACCTCTCAAGTGTAGAATGAAGTGGTTGTAGCCTTATTCAGGAGATTTGTTAGGGAAAGACGGTCGGTTATACCATCGACTACATAGTCTATTTGTGAAAGCATGATTACAATATCCACTACATGGTTGATTTAGCGACATATATATATATATAAATGTTGTTTCTTGTTCTTAATCAAGTATGTGATTAGATGCCATAAAAGATGATAAAATCTTCACTCTGAAAGAGGGGTGGATAATTTATAGTGAAGAAATAATTATTTCTTTCTAGTATTTTTAAAGATTCTTTCAGAGTGAACGTGGCATTAATAGTTTATTTCGATAAAAAACTTACGCCAAATAGATACAAAATCTATATAGTGCAATTGGAAGATTTTGCAGCACATGTTTTAAGTAAACTTGTGTGTAGACTGAAAAGTCTTATTCATTGTCTTAAGCAAGTTTCCAGACAATATTATTAAAGTTTCATAGTGTTGTCTTTTTGTTTAGTTGGAAACAAAGTAATTTAATATACTGCAAGGTCAGTGGGAGGAAATTTATCTTTCTCATACTTTATGAATATGATATTTCGTTTACAAGTAATGACCTTGAGGCATCTCTTGTTCTTTGCACTAACATCCGTAAGGATTGTTCTTGCCATACTATATTAGATTTTCTCGGAGGACATTTGTTGATTGTATATTAGAAATATTCAATATACATCATTACAAGCCAGGAATTGCTCATGTTGTTAAGGGTGATGGACTGAATCTATCACATTGTCCTTATTTAAATATTGAGAAAATCTAGTTAAAGGGTGTACCTTGTGTCAAGGTGCACTTAAAAGTATAATGTATGCTTGAATTTGCACTAGACTAAATATCGTCTTTGTGACGGGACTTCTAGGCAGATATCATTTATATTCAAGACGCGATCACTGCGTTGCTGCAAAGAATGTTTTAAGGTACTTAAAGAGGACAAGAGATTATATGCTAACTTATAGACATGTTCAATTCTTGCAGCTAGTACGGTATTTAGATGTAAACTTTGCTGGCTGTTATGATGACATGAGATTAATAATAGAATACATATTTATGTTAGCAGGAAGTGCAGTAAATAAAGTTCTATGTCTACTATGTAAGTAGAGTTAGTAACATTCTTTTAGGTTGTTACTTGGACTATTAGGGTCCGGAACCTCATTAAGGAGTTGACCGTTTTTAATTTTATAAATTGACCCATATGGTTGTATTGAGACAATAAATTTGTAGTATTTTTATTAACTACAGAGGTCTCAAGGGGTCTATATATATAACAGTTAAATTTTTTGACCATAAAGAAACGGTACAGAAATGTGACGTTATAATATAGCATATTTTCACAGATGATGTGATTGTAGATCCACTAACTAAAGGCCTACGCCCATGTGTATTTGAGCGACATGTCATTCGCATGGGCCTAGGAGCATCATGAGATGCTGTTGTTTAGTGGGAGCTATTTTGGCTTTACTCCGATAAAGTTTACATCTGTGTTTGTTACATTTAGTAACGGTTTGATATGTATCAACTTTTGCATTCAATAAAATATTTTTGAATGTGTCGTTATTATGTTGAATACATATTGATAAAGTCTCAAGGTATTGTATAAACCTTGAGTGAAGGCTAGGGGCATCTGGTTATTAGCCTTGTGCATATGCCTTGTTATACATAAAGAAATGTTAACCGTAAGGACAAGGCATATGTGAGTTCGTTGGAACCATAAAGACATTCTCTAGTGGCACAAGTTTTTTGTGACGCTTAAGGTAAGAGAATGGGCATTCTCTCGTGGCACAAATTTTTGTGACACTTAAAGTAAGAGAATGGTGACTGACAAATGGGATCTCTCTATGAGAAATGTTATCCATTTGACACACTACCATATTGAATCCATATCAATAAAGTTGAAAGCACTCGTGACCATGGAAGGCTCTGTGTGTATACATGCGTTACCGCCATGATTCGGTGTTTAAGACGTTATGGGATAGGATTGACTATTAAGAATTATCTCTCGGACCAAATGTGCGCACATACAAGATGATTTCAATTAATATAGTCCAAGCGGGAGAATGTAAGAGTTTTCCTAATGTGGACTAAATTAATTAATATTGTAATTTACTGTTTTTACGGTTACCGTAAAAACAGGGTTGGTCTAAGGTGAGATAGAAGGTTTCTTGATTAGTCTAATATGGGGTCAAGCTAGTGTGGGCCGAGTTGAGCCGACCCGTAATGAGGGGGCCTGGCTGGAAACTCTATAAATAGTGCTCAAGTCTCTCCTCTAACACTAATTCTCACATGTATTCTCACCTAAGGAGCGTTTACCTAACGCTAAACGTGAGGAGGGCCGCCTCATTGAGCCAGTGATACGGAGGGCAATAGAGGAGAATGACTTGATGCGTGGATCCCCTTGATATGTGGGAAATCCCTTTTCTGCTTCCGCTTTATGTTCGATGGATCCCAAAACTGGTGCGTTAATCTTTCTACTCAATTATGCATGTTCTTGTTCTGGTTATGGAGATCTTGGGATTGCGTAATTTGCATCCAACATGGATTGGGACGTGAAGGCGAGAGTGAAGTTGATCTCGGTTTGACCGGTGATGGGCCGCATTACATGTGACATGTCTGATTTATTTGGTATGAAATAATTAATTGAATTTTTCAAGGTAAAAAACTTATAATATCAGTCTATGTTTAGTTTAATGACCTTATCTTGAATGGTTAATTGATAAATAGAATAAAAATACTAGAGAGAAAATATCGATATTATTTAGAATAGCGTGTAAAAGGAAAATTGACGCGATATGTTCCGTGCATTTTAGATAAAATTGTATTGCTTATTGGAAAAAATGATGATACGAATATACACATTGCTTCCCGTACAAGATTTGGTTGAGGCAAGCCACTCTAGTTTACATTAATTTCTTGAAACCAAATGATATACATGAGAGAGAGAGAGAGAGAGAGAGAGAGAGAGAGAGAGAGAGAGAGAGAGAGAGCCGGGGTTGTCTTGTCCTTGAACATAAAGTCCGAGAGCTAGACAAAGAAATGACACACATCGAGTCTTCATTGTTCTTTCACAAGTACGATTTTGCTAGCTTTGTCTTCCTCTAAGAGAGAGAGAGAGAGAGAGAGAGAGAGAGAGAGAGAGAGAGAGAGATTGATTGAGATTTCTCAGTACATTGCGACATGAAGCCTAGGTAGAGCCATTGATATAGAGAGTTAACAAAGAGACTCGGTTCGCTATCTTGCACATCCATTGACTTACACATGCGCTTGACCTTGTAATGATTATGTCACATTACTTAGGTATCCTTGCGGATGCTGATAGGAGCACGAATGTTTCTAAGCTTATTTTATACAGCACTAAAAGATTGCCAATAGTCATAAATATCTCAAGAATATAAAGCTACAGGGTTTTTGAGAAAAATTAAAAGAATGTGAGGATGAAACATGAAAAGGACATTTAAGATTGCGTCAATTTTGTTTGGGTCAATTGATGAAGGAGAGAATACATATATATATATATATATATATATATATATATGAGGATGTTTTTGTTAGAATAGGCCATGCTTGTGCGTAAGGAGTAACATATATCAATAACATAATATTTCATTCAACCAACTTGCGATAGCAGCATGTATGGAGCTTATCCTCTTATCTTGACCAAAGGGTCTACTATTAAAAAGTTCAGGTTCAGTTGGTACTATTTTTTAATTAATTTGACTAATTTACATGCCTTTTTTGGTACACCCAAAAACTAAATATTACTTTAGTATTGCATTAAATGCAAACTCAAACTTATTGGAGGTGTTAGTATTTTATCCATGGTAATTAGGAACAATAAATAACTTTACCTAGCTTTTTTTCTAAGAACTAATTGGACGAAAGAGTAATTCAACAGGTTTTTGGTTAACTTGAATCGAAAAGGGGTTAATGTCCTTAAAATGTAGAGCGCTTTGTCCAAATATTTGGTGCAAAATTGAGACCGCCTATAAAATGAATTCCGGGAGGTTTGAAATGGCTATTACAAAGTTAAGTTATCGTATTTGCAAATTACGTCCAATGAGAGTTGTTTGTAATTTACGCCGATAAAAATTATCTTATGTTGATAGATCAAATTCACTAATTATAAATTGAATATTTAATATAATCTTGTGTCCATCAAACATCTAATTAACGTGGTTAGATGTCATCTTCAAAGAAGAAAGTTTCACATCAATTAGATCAAATCGTCCATGCTTCAAACGTCCGTAGGGTACAATGTAATCCAACACTAAGACGTTGGCTCATCCTTAAGCACCTTGACTTTCCAAAATTATACGTAGCTTATATTGTTCTTCAGAGAAATGTATTGCATGGGTGATAATTGACAATTTAATGTATATAGAGGCATATGATCACATAATTAGTAAGGCAATAGACCATGCCTTAGAATTGATCGATTCAGCCACATCGCCAATGTTTCTAAGCTTCCATTATTTGACCAACGCTGATAATACACTTTCATACGTCAGATTCATTTTGTTTTTAAACAGAAAAGTTCATCGTACGTGAGCAAATTTCGGCATCATGAGATATCTCAATTATGTTTACCATCGTTCCTAAGATACAAATTGAACCCAAATACAGAAAGATGCCCTTGATAGTATATGAGATTCAGCATAACTCGTGTCGTGTGATTAATGCACACACCAATATTTATGAATGAGAATGAATTCTAGCTTTGTGGGTTCAATTTGGGGGTCTTTAATATACGTAGAATTATGGAAAATTGTCCAGAAAGTTGTAAACCTATTGTACGGCAATTAATTCAGTCATAAGTCTTTCAATTATATCAATTCAGTCATAAATCTTTTGATGATTCGCCAATTTAGCCCTAAACTTTTCAATTGCACCATTTTAATCCTTAACAATTTTATGATTTGTTAATTTAGTCCTAAACCTTTTAATAGTTTGTCAATTTAGTTATTCTAGTCAATTATCCAAATAATCAGTTTATGACTAAACTGACAAATTTAAAAAAGGTTTAGGACCAAATTGAGACAATCAAAAGATTTAAGACTAAATTGGCAAATCGTCGAAATTAGCATAATTGAAAGGTTTAGAATTAAATGGGCCGATGAACAATAGGTTTAAGACTTTTTGGACAATTAACCCCATAGAATAGTACGTGTCCCTATAATTTATAGATGTATCAATCCAAAACTTATGAATTATATACTAAAATTAATGTGATATCGTAAAGAAAAACCGTTTACTCAATATATATTATTGGGGTTGACATCATCAATATTCACATTTATAAATTCTAATGTCTTGGTCAATTTTTTTTTCCCTGTTTTTCTTATGATAATGGCAAACACTTAAATACAAGTGTGATCATTGTTATTATTACTTGTGCTAATATTGACCAGCAAAATATGGCGCAATTTGCATTAGTCGATATTGGTCAATTTGAGTTCTCGTCAGATTGATTGCAACTTTTTTGTGAAGATAACGCTTATGGCAGGTAATTGTCATGACCTTGACTCAGACATGTCCCATGAAAGAGAACTGCAAAGTTTCTTCAATTATTCTACAAGTTTAAAGCATGTGCACCATAAATGGCAAGTCGCTGCCGATAGATTGATTTCTGACTCAATCAGCTAAAGGAACAGATTGTTGGTTTAAGTCGACACCCGCGTACTTAGTTGCTAGCAACTGATGTCGACAGACATCTTGCTGAAATTTCTTAGCACCGAGAAGTTTTCAAGAATCGATTTAAGACTCTCAAGATTGACAGAAGATGAAACATGAAGCTTAAAGGATCGAGCTGTTTCTATGGATGTTCGAGCGAAACCCAGAACTTAGGTGGTTGTGGTTCTCAAAGATCGTCAAACGATGACTTCGGTCTGTAATACAAATAGTTTGACAATGAAAGAAATACATAGTTCCTTTCTTTCATTATACAGGGGTTCACATGGATAACTGAGCAAGGCTGCCTTTCAACATCTGAATAACTGCACGGTTTGTAAGCTTATAAAGATGGGCAAAGTGAATTGAACTCGACATTCATTCATTATAATTCTAAGGTAGAAAAGCAACAAACCCAACATACAACAATATGACAATTTAAAGTCACAAGCTCAGACTTTGTACAGAAGTTTTCAATCTATACGACCCAATAATCAACAACTTACACAAGAACGCTGGACGTGATAACCTTACATACCAAGTACAGTTAACGAGCATTTGGTGCAATATCAAGCTCAATTGAGGTCATCTCAAAAGACTCACTTCTTCTCTTACTATTTCCCATTCTTTGGCTTCTCCCTGACCCAATCTCTACCGTCAAGCATTCTTTTAGTTCCGATAGAACACGGTTCATGTCTGGCCTTTGAACAGCTGTCGTCGGCACACACGACATGGCTATTTCAACCGCTTTCCATGCAGAACCGATGTTGAATTGGCCATTTAACCTCGGGTCGACAATGCTTTGGATGTCCCCTCTTTCTATGAGTGGAGTTACCCAGCGAAGTATGTGCATGCTGCCCTCTGGACTTCTTATAATGGCGGGGTGGCCAGCGATTAACTCGAATAAAACTATGCCAAAACTGTATACATCGCTCTTCTTGCTCAAGTTTCCAGATGTATGAAACCTAAGGATTCAAAAGGAATTGTTTCTTTGATTAGTACAATAATAGCCGAAACTGCCTATTAGAAAGTACCTACATATGTGTATCCAACATAAACATGCACGAATAAAATGTTATTTTGAGTCACTTACTCTGGATCAAGATAACCAGGCGTTCCTGCTGGGCGAGTCGAAATATGAGAATCATGCTCTGTTACATATGCCTTCGATAATCCAAAATCACCAATCTTCGCTTGCATGTTTTCGTTTAGTAAAATATTGGGCGTCTTTTGTGACTTGTGGTTCGTATGCAGCATGTTTTCAGAGAAAATATGTAGTCGTGGACTTACAATGAGATGATTCTTGGAGAACTAGCATAGCTACAATTTAGTCCACTCCATGTGTACTGCGTAGGAATGCATGGATCACCCTGCCAGCTAGCTCTGATCACCCCATATGTTTTCTTGACATCATACATGGCATTAACTAAACCACCACATAAATAGCTACAATCATAAGGAAATCAAAGATTATCGAAAAAAAAAAAAGTGGGAGCATAGATATAAATATACAGTCATCAAGAAAAGCCAGTGAATTTGGGAGCTGTGCCACAGTGAAAAACTCGATGGCATTGAGGAGCGGTGGCAGACTAGAGCGGGCCGTCGCACTAATAGTCAAGTTCAAATTATGTCCACTTATGGGCAATGAGGCTACAGTCACTGGCTTTAGGTTCTCGAGCATGACAGTTTCCACGAATTCGTCTTGTACATATACGGTGAGTTCTCTGAATTGACCCTTTTGCAATTGCAATTCCACAACGTGGAAGTATATATACCAGACAGTGGTGGAGTTCTCGGAGGTCAAAAATAGACTCAGAGGATCAGTGACATTTTGTACTTGTGTGGCGGTCATCAAAACTTCGAGCGGAACTTTATAGGCATCATTGCTTGTGCTTGTCAAGATGGCCGTTGTGTTGCTAACTGATGACCAACCTCCACTATAAGTCTTATTGTTCCAGATGCGATCATATACATCTTGCGGATGCCTATTAATGCCGAAGCCAGTCAAATAATCATAGCAGTAAGTGCAAGATGATGAACAAGCCGACACAAATCAGTTTGTAATTGACAGCATGTTTTCTATTGTCCATGCAGTTGCACAATGTAAAAATGCATGATTCGTAAGATGTAAATACGTTAACTTGTCATTTACCGACTGATGAATGTGGTCAATGTCCTAAATTGAAGGACAATAACAAAGAAAATCACCTGTATGTGCTTAGGCTCCCCAAATTATATTTCCAGTTGGTTACAAGTGCACCGGAATTGATCTGGTAAGTCGAGTTATCCAGCAAACGTAACTCCAGAGCTGATATAAATGGAACTCCCAAGCCAATATTCACCAAGCAAATTTGTATGTAATCTCTCGGAGGAGTGTAAATAATCTCTTCGTATATCCAAGACGAAGAGTTCACCGTGATCCAATAGTTAACATCAATATGGAGGTCAAATGCTGGGGTTTGATTCTTGCCATCATAATTACCATACCAAAATGAAGCCCTGACCAAATATGTGTTGCCCTTTCCTTCATCTGGCATTAATGTATAACAATTCCTTTTTTCACTAGGGAAGATCCGGAGATTCTTTGATTGTTGTTGGTTGTTTTGGTAGATGACCTGGGTAGACACCTGCACGTTTGTTCCGGAATCTACATATCCTGCATCAGCCTTGTAGTATATGTTGAGCTGGTCATCATGGTAATCATTAGGTGCTCCGCAATCGATGCTTATGAAACCTAAATCGAGGGGAAACCAGATATTGTCACTTGCTTTTCACCATGCATCACGAATTCGAAATTTAAACAGTATTATAAATTTCTTGATGCTTTGCGATGTTCCTTTAACTTTTTTTATTTGACTTATTTAGAACAGTATCAACTAGATACAAATTTCAGCAATGAAAATTACATGTGCAAGATTTGGCTTGATAATTGTTACTTAAGAAGAAGTTTTGATGGTCATTCCGATGATAAAGGCGTCCATGAAAAGCTTGAAAACAGAGACGTCATCTGCAAAAATAACGTAAGCTAGAGGATGATGCATTCCTAACTCTCCAATAATTAGGAGAATCTGGAAATGTTTCCTGGAGACTCTTGAACGGGCTTAACTTATGGAGTACAAGATACTACCTAATTACCCAGTGCTCGATTTTTATATCAAATTTTAGTGTCACTGTTTTTTCGACTTACGCTTGAAAGGTTGATCACTAACGAGAAGAAAGATAGATATTGAATCATCACTGTGCCTATTTCTAGAATCCCATTTTCTGATGCCTCGACTCTTCATGATTCAATCATCACCATGCGCGCGAGCGTGAGAGGGAGAGAGAGAGGGAGGGAACCAGGATTTTGTTGGCCGCGAGCAATGACTGCTAGAGCTAGACAACCAATCAAGACATGCAGCATCTTCAAGATCTTCATGGCACATCAAACCTCTCTTCACATTGGTTTCTCCACTCTAGTGAGGAAAGGAGGGCTCTACCATCTCAAGGCGAAGAAGAAGAAAATCAACGTCTTCAAGCTTCATAAGAATATATTAGTACTTCAATGAGGGCACGTTCATGGACCAGACGTGCACTTGTAAATTAGTGGTGGGGGAGTGATTTCTCCACCAATGGTCAACTCAGTTATAGAGAATAGAAGTTAGGAGCTAACAAATAAAGAATCAGGAATTTCATTCGACAAAGTAGATTAATTGATTATCACCTTTTGGACAGGCAAGAAGCTCGCAGCTGGAGCCGATGCCTTCCAACTAATTGAGCGATTAGAGTACAAAGTCAACTCGGATAATGCATATTAAACGACGGCAACTGCATAATTCTGAAGAATCCCTCATTCTACTAAGAATGTCCCAGCTGTGTCATGACAAGGACATGCCTTATGTTCCTAACAAGATTCAGAGAAATCTGAATAAGGAAATTCGCAGACAAGATTATAATAATTGAGATGTCCTTAACCTAACGCGTATAGATCAATTAGAAGAGATATCACTTCTATTGCCTTTTCGAGTGTCTCAAGTACTCCTTAGGATTTAACCGAGGGCTAACATCGATCCAGGCTTAGTTTGACTTGATCCGTTCCATCAAAGATCGCGATAAGATTTGAGACCTCCACGGATGGGTGAAAATAGTTCATGTAATTCTCATTATTACCATGGACAAAAGTCACAAAAAAAAAAAAAAAAAAAAAAAAACCCCAAATTATGCCCATTGTGACGTATTTATCTTAATTTTTTTTTGTGACATGAAAAATCATAAACTTATACCCGTGTGCCATATTTACCCTTCGTTAAGGTTTTGTCAATTAGCATAGTTAAAATTCTGTCTACATGGATGCGAGAAAGCATGTCGCACACGTGACTTAAGTGAAATAAATTAGACATTATTTTGGCTTAAAAAATCATGTTTTAGACTCTTAATTGATGGTAAATGTGTTATATAAGTATAAGTTTGTGGTTTTTTATGTCACATGAAAAATTTTAAGATAAATGTGTCGCAGTGAGTATATTACAAAAAAAAAAGTTTAGGATAAATGTGTTGCAATGAACATAATTTAGAGCTTGTTGTGGCTTTTACTCTATTATCATTGACTTCTATATACTGACACATAAATTTCGAAATATTTATGATTAAATTTCATAGAAAATTATGGATTAATTCAACCCTAACAAAAAAGGATCTTCACATCATATACACTAATATTATTTTCATCAACATACTTTATTTATTTATTTTAATTTCCCTTATTTTTACTGCATTTTGGATAAATAAAAATATTTTCAAAAAAACATTATTTAATTTTTTTTTTTTTTAAAAGAGAGGGCCGCGAGGCCGAAGGGTCGGGCCTTTGCCCCAGCTCCCCCTTTTCCCCTCCTTTCGCCATTCGGGCCCGGGCCCAATCTCGCCCGCTTGCCCGGCCCGGCCGGCCTTCTCTCCCCTCACTTCTCCTCTCCTTCGCGCCACCGAATACGCTGCGGCAGCAGCAGAGCAGGAGCAGAGGAGATCGAAGGTTCGGCCAAGGGGGGCCGGCCGGCGCGCCAAGGACCGGCGGCCAAAGCGCCTCCCCCGACCGGCCTTCTCGGCCTATAAATGGGAGTCTTCGGTGGGAGAGAAGGGTGGGGGAAGGACAGAGGAGATAGAAGGGGCGAGCGGTGAGAGAGCCGAGTGAGAAATTGAGAGTGAGCGAACGTTCTACGGTGACGAGTACGGCCAGGGGGCTCGCCGGCGTTCGCCCTCCCCCTTTCCGAACCAACCTTACGGTGGGTGGTGCTTCGTTTCGAGCTTTATTTGCATGCGTACTGCGGTCCCGCGGCCTAGCGTGTTGATCGCTGAGGATCCCCACTTGAGAGAAGGAGTCTATTCTCTCCGAAATGGCATAAGTCGATTAACAAGTGTAATCAGTCATGTAGAAGTATAATATTTCTCCTAATATTTTTACTTGGATTACTAATTGATCCATCACAAATTGATTAGTGGCGACTCCTGAATAAAATTAAATTGCAGGTTAAAATACTTGAACTATAAGTTGCGAATTAATGGGCTTGAGAGAGCTTGGGCTAAGCCTAGACTTAGCGAAAGCCATTAGCTCGGCGCTTGCGGAAGGGTTCGAAGAGATTGCGACACTCTTGACGGCCTTCTAAATAAGAGTGTATTTAGGGTGGGAAGAGGGAGAAAGTCCTTTTGAGTTGTTTCACCTCTCATCTCTGAAATGATCCATGAGAATACATCCGCCATAAAAGCAATAACTACAAGCAAGGCTCTAGTCTAGAGTGACCAAATCCAAATCCAATATAGATGAGTCTCCCAAGTACATAGTTTCTCCCATGGCAAAAGCTACGAATACTCATGTTTCTATCAAGAAAGGACCTATTCATAGACATAATAGAATAACTAGAGACAAGAACAACTTTTGAATATCCAAATTGACACATAAACATAAGTTTGAAATATGAACCACACTTGAGTTCAATTTTGACGGCTGCAGAAATTTAGCAACAGAAATTCACACGCACTAAATACCCAACACCCTTCCAAGGAAAGTACTAGCTGAATGAACTCTTGAGGAGGTCCTTTCGAAGGAACTACTTGATTTTCTCATTTTGTTTCCCATCTTCTGGACTTTTTTCGGGTTCCAATGCAGTTTTCAAACAATCCTTCAATTCTGCCAATACATGATCTAACTCAAGCCTTTGATCTCCAGTTGGTTTTGTACAAGACTGTGCAACCCCTATCGCTTTCCAAGTTGATTTGCTATCGAATTCTCCTTTTAACTTTGGATCCATAATCTTCTGCAAATTTTTACTTTCAATAAGGGAATTCGCCCAATTAAGTATGTGCACATTTCCTTCTTGCTTCATCATCATTGCCGGATGTCCTGTGATTAGCTCAAGGAGTATGATTCCGAGACTGAAAACATCACTCTTCTTGTTTAAGCTTACAGTTGAATGGTACCTGTAGGAAATATGAGAACAAGGCTGAGGATAAATCTTCAAGGTCCCAATACATTGCTTTTTGGACTCTAGAGTCATTTGTCAATGCTGAACTTTTCTTCGTAAAGTTGTATATGCTGTGTTCAAGTAGAGTCTACGATGCAATCTTAGGGAGAGCCAGATTTTCTATCCATACAAAGACTATATAACATGTTAACGAGACTAAGTTTAAGTCCATACTCGGGGTCAAGGTAACCGGAGTGCCAACCGCACGAGTTGACACATGAGCATCGGTCTCAGCCATGATTGTTCTTGAGAGACCAAAGTCAGATATTTTGGCTCGCATATCTTCATTAAGCAAGATGTTTGTCGCTTTTAAGTCTCTATGGATAATGGGCGGGTCGCATCCATTATGGAGATACTCCAAACCTACAATTCTTGCAAAAGATCCATTTAATCATTCAAAAAAGGAGGGGCACAAACTATATTGGGCGATATCCTTTAAGTACCTTTTGCGACATCTACAATGATGTGAAGTCTTTGTTTCCAAGTTAAGACTGGCTTGTCCCCTGTCAAATTAGCGTATCTTCTTATTATATATGAGAAAGAAACATATATTTGCTGGTGTATTCTAGAGAAAAAAAATTATACAAGAGGACATGATAAAGTACCATGCAAGTGTTGTTGCAAGTTTCCATTAGCCATGTATTCATAAACTAATGCCTTGTTTTCGAGTGATCACAATATCCGTGTAGAGAAACCAAGTTTCCATGGTGAACGAACGGTAAGTGTTTCACCTGCAATGTCATAAGTGTCCTTTACCACAATTTTTATCGACAATCGTTTGGAAACAAGTCTACAAATGAGCATCTTATTGCGTTGTACCTCAGCTTGAAATTCCCCGTCCCCTTGCCATGATTTTTTCGAGAGCATCTTCACCGCAACTTTGGTTCTATTCTTTAGAGTGCCAAGATATACTTTCCCATATCCTCCTTCACCAATCTCTTTTCCAAAGTTTCCAGTGATCCTCGTGATCTCGCTATAATTGAAAGATCTTAATTTCACCATTCCTTCAATAAATAACCAATATATTACCAATGAGTAATAGACTCAACTTTCGACGATTTCCAAGTAGACTTCAAAGGAAAATCTCCCTAAGATAACTCCACTAGGGTCCTAAAAAGTAAACCTATGGGAAGTGAAAATCCAGGCGAGGTTTGAAGTTTTGGCACCTAGCTCTCCATATGCTAAGATACAATCACTTTGGTGGTCATCAATCCTTGGGGAGCATTAGACTAATCATAGACAATTGTATTTTCATGTAACTATGTTGTGGATGAGAAGTCGAAGAATAAGTTACCTCTTATCTGTTTCCTTCTGATCAACCAAATAGTGACCAAACAGATAATTACAACTACGCTTGAAACCAATGCAACAACTGGGACCAAGATGGAGTTCTTAGTTTTAGCCTCCTTCTTTGGGCAAGGACCTGCCCAAAAAAGATCGGGATTGTTGTTAAACCTGTGACAAAAATTAAGTAGGTAAAGTTACGTTTCTCGAACTGCTTTGCCTATATGTTGATCACAAGCGGCCTTCTTACTTGCTTTGAATCACAATAAAACATGTTAATATAGAAGTCTTTCTATACTCTGAAGAGAGGAGAGAGAGAGAGAGACGAACCTCAAGTCCAATGTCTTGTCTCGTAGCCCTCCTTTTAAGAGCCTCAGGAACTGAACCATTTAGCTTGTTTCCGCTTAGATTCCTGCAAAGCATAACCATGTATAAAGACTTATGCTCTGTGAATTCTTCAGGGCGCCACCAAGGCACATATACTTACAGAATTTTCAACTTCGGCAAATTTGCCAAAGTTTCTGGTATGGCTCCTGTAAGTTCATTGTTGGACAGATCTCTGAAACAAAGCGAGTCAGGGTAGTTAACAATTCAATAGATCTCATCCGAAATTTTTAAAATATGACAAAGAAAAACAACAAACATTTGAGCCAAAGAGGCCAAAAATATCGTTGCACGATGCTCCACATAAACTTCCTCCGGTAAAGGCTTGCTCGTGTACCCTCCTAAGTAACTTTTTTTTTTTTTTTTTTTTTTAGAATAAGTAAAAACGAGCTCCATAGCAAGAACTAGGATGTCCCAACACATTCAAACATAAATTACAAAATCTGCACCCTTCATACATTCCAACAAAAGTTGACTCCATGGAAATGTAGAGTTGAAAACACTACTTAAATCACCGCGGTGATACTTTTTTTTTTTTTTCAATTTTGTCCTGGGCAGACATTTAAAGGCAAGATTGATACAACGAAGATCTAAAGTGCACTCAATCCTAAAACACCATCACCTCTATAAGGGCCTCACTGGGCTAATACTTACAAGGACTCCAATTCAGATAGATTTGATAGTGAAGAATGGATGTTGCCCCTCAAATTGCTAGAGCTCAGGTTCCTGCCCATAATCAATCACATGAGAGGAAGCTGGGTCATTGCTGTGTTCACAAAGGCGGTAATGTTGGTTTGAAACACAAAAGTTTATGCACTCAACTGTGGAGAACACAATGTAACCTAAAATTAAAATGGAGAAGCTCACGACCGATGAAGGAGTTTTTATAGATTAATGGAGTCATAAAGAGGAACGAACTTCAATTTCTCAAGAAGAATGAGGAAAAGCCTTCAATTCTTCAAGAAGAAAAGAGAATTATTTTAAAGTTTCACCGGCCATACCGGCATCATCCAGCAAGAAATAGGGCAAGGAGACTCACAGCGAAATAACCCTCGGAGGATCTCCATAGCTACAATTCAGATCCTTCCACGCAAATTTGCTTGGTACACATGGATCACCTTGCCAGCTATCTTTTTTCATGTCATACTCTGCCTTGGTGTCGGTGAGAGCTTTGACTGTAGTTTAGAATGCAACAAGATCAGTTTGCTTCAAGAGAAGGATGATAGATGGGGATTTCGAGCAGACAGAAGTCATGCATTGAATTTCATCTTTCACTCTCTAAAGAATGGTAACATTAAGGAATTGGTGAAAACAACTTCCATGTGCAATTTGAAGTGATTTTACAGTAAAAATCTTTGCTGAGCAAGGAATAGCCTGTTAATCAGCAACTACAATAATTCAAAGCCCACTTGAAGAGGATTCTCTTGCTATCTCCAGGTTGTTTTAGTCCACAACCATCTATAAACTAAATTTTCACCGCAGATTTCTACCGTGCACTTTGAATGACCACAAAACACTTGGCTTATCCTGACCACGAAACTGCAGTTTTATAATATCATGTCCAACAATCCTCATGCATCTCCTGTAAATTTGCAAGCCCCTTTCATTGGAGCAACCAAGGCAAGTGAGTATAAAAAATTAGCTTCCTAGAGTTTGCATGTAAAGAGTCCTGGGAGATCTGAACTTTAAAGAGTGTCCTAGAGAAGTGTGAGTGTACTCTTCTAGTCTCTAAAGTGTCGCATGGGATATATACCTATTAAACAAATGATTACTTCCAAAACGGGGTTTCTCTTCCTTTCAATTCAGCAACCTAATACGAAAGCCAAGTAAGCCAAAACTGTCTATATGTTGTTCATGCCAAGGCTGTACTTCACAATATCTACGGTAGCACTAGCACAAGCAAAAGTAGAAGCGCGAAAGATTACCATCATCTTGGGCTGTTGGTACATTCAGCAGTTCTTGAATTTCAAAGATCTCCATGGCATTGATGATCGGCAGCGGATATCCAGACTGCCCCGTTGTTGCTTTGAAAAAGAAGCTGATCTTGGACCCGGAGAGTGGAGGGGAAACTACGGTCACTGACTTCAAGTACTCGAGCCTCACCGTCTGCATGAATTGCCCATCTCCTGTGGAAACCGTGAAACTCCTCTGCTGGCCACTCGGCAAGATTTGGGTTTCGGCGAAATGGAAGTACACAATCCATTTAGCCGTCACTTTGTGTGGAGTTAGAAAATAGACGAAACCGTCACCACCCCTCGCCGTTTGAGCGGTCTGGAGGACGTCCCCTGGAACCTTATAGGAGTTGTAGTTGTTGGATAAATCTGAGGCGGACGCCCCCTGGTCGAGCATACGCCAGGCAGGAAAGGTCCGATTTGTCCAGATGCGATCATAAACATCGTCCGGGTACCTGGGTGGGACATTTTCACAAAATTCCTGTGATGCCAATGTAATGTCCGCAGAGTACGTTCCATATGCCAATTATCAAATGAAATTTTCAAATGCACTTGTCGCCAATCCGATTTCGAGGCCATTGTCTCTAAATTAAACTCCGATTGGGTGATTATTCGTTCAATTATCACTCCCCGTAACTTTTACTAACAAAAACTAAGTCTCTAGTATTTAATCATTCACACCCAAAAAGCTGACACAAAGGGACTCTTACGGTCCCTGTGCACCAATTCACGGGTTGTAACTTGTTGTAATCCTTACCTATTTTTCATAAACCGTAATGCACAAAAACATACGGTTAGGCTATACGACAGGCGAGACTTACTCTTTTCTCCATCCAATGGTCATTAAGGGGTTGAGATCATTCCATAGGATCCTTAAAAACACCTATTGGTTTGACTCATCGGCCTCCCTCTATAGAGAAAGTCTTTTAATTTTAAGTATATATTTTAAATTAGAGCACCCCTAATACAAGAGCCGAACCGAAAACAGTTAGACTCGGCTCATCCTTACTCTCTCTCTCTCTCTCTCTCTCTCCCTCTCTCTCCTGACCGTAACCCCGACTCTCTCTAATTATCCCCGTTTCTCTCTCTCTTTCTTCCTTTACCCACCCTTTGCAACCATCCTCTTTTCTCTCTGCTTTACAGGACATTGGAGACTTCTGAGGACTGGATAAAGATTAATGGATTTTGATTGCAAGAATATCAATGCAGCCACTCGCAGTATTCATCAAGCTTGATTATCAGCACTCGGAGATTCAGTCCATTCATTCTCTATATTTTGTCTTCCTCGAGTAGAAGCTACAGGATTATAGCCTATCTTCTCCTATCCAAACATTTTTGTTAAATCCCTTGAATTCTCCGAGATGCATGCCTCAAAGCTTTCACCACATATAAGAGAAACCAGGCTATATCCTCTCTTGGTCATCTTTGACTTTGCCTCCATTTGAGCACTCACCTCACCCGATCAACGCAGAACCAAACCCAAATCAAAGGAAATCTGAGGAATCATCCCAAAGACCGAAGAAACCTTCCACTTGGGAGGAGGAAGTCTCAAGCAAGACGAGCACAGGGTCAAGCACAGGAAGGCCTCGTCAACAAAATCAAGGACCAGCTTCACGGCGACGATGTAGTGCGCAGGCTGGAGGACAGAGGGAGACCAAGATTTTGATCGAGGTGCACATGAAGAGGATGGAGTCGAGAGCCTGCTCTTGGTGATCCAGGTGCAGATCACAGGGGGAAGAAGACTGTGCTAGAGGGCTTTGCTTTCTCTGGGAGCAAGAGAGCATTTGGTTTAATGTTTTTCAGTTCGGTTTGGGTCCGAACTGAAGATGTTACCCTAAAGGTTTTTTTTTTTTTTTATCCATTACCCGAATCGGAAGATGAGGTTCGGTCCGATTCGGATATGTTTGATAATAATACGGCACTCTTGAGAATTTGACAAACGAAGAAGGCTTTTCAATGCATCTAAAGTACATAGATACGAAAATATTTTCGATCTCTAGCTTTTACTATTCTGGGTACAAAATAATTATTCTTAACCACAATAGTTTTTTTTTTTAAATCTCTTAACACTTTTTAAAGTTAAATTCAAATCTTTCTCGACATATTTAGATTGTGCAAGAAAGATAATATATGCTTACATTTGTTCATTTTTTTTAACCAAAAAAAAAAAAAAAAAAAAAAAAAGAAAGATAAAAAGAGAACTCACCTGATGTTCCCGCTTAAGCCTCCGATGTCAAATCTATAGTCAAGCCTCAAAAATCCTGATTGATTCCAATAGGGAGAATTGATTAAAGGTCTAAGTTCCAATGCCGAAATGAAGGGCACTCCTTTACCAATATTTACGAGGCACACTTGTATATAATCCCTTTGAGGCACATAGACAACTTCTGTGAACACATAATTGGAAGTATTGATCGTCATCCAATAATTAACATCGATGTATAGGTCGAATATAGGAATCTGGTTCTTCCTATCATAGTTCCCATACAAAAATGTTGCCCTAATCAAGTATGTGTTGCTCTTGCCATTGTCTGGTCTTAGGGTGTAGCAGTTTCTTGTTCCGTTAGGAAAGCTCCTCAAAGTCTTGGTTATAGCATCGTATTGCTGGTAGATGAGGTCTGCGCATATCATGTTCTCTCCAGAGTCTACATAATCTTTGTCCACCTCAAAATTTATCCCGTACTTCTTGTCGAGGTATGGTTTTTGTTCTCCACAATCGATACTTATGAAACCTTGAAACTCAAAAAATTGAAAATAGAATAATTAGTCGTTAGAATTATGACTCCTCCAAATAATAGTTCGAATGTTTTCATTTTGAATTGAGATCACGTCCAACAAGATTCATTCATATTTTAATTATATATCTTTTAAAATAGATAAGACCGTGCTTTTAATTAGTCAAAGTTTAGGACTCTCTTCGTTCTGTAATATAGGAGCAATGAAGCATTTCTTTCAAATGAAAGTTCACATCACAAGTAATCACAAGTAATGGATCGTGTTGTGATTGATATGATACATAGAAGAATGAAGTTTCGGAAATATAGATCGAATGGATTGGAAGTAGGACTTTGATCTCATTATTTGCTTCTAATAAAAGAAATGTGGATAGTAAATCATAGAGTAATAACTTACTTGTTGGGTTATGAGAATAATATTGTGATAATAAAATGGAGCGAGAATTACAATGGATTTAATCTAGAATCTATAATACATGCTTGTATATATTTAAAAGTAATATTCTAAAATACCAGAACACGATTATGGTTTAACAATTATAAAAGTTAACGGACATTATTCTAAAATTAGAATTAATGAATTTAAATCATACTAACTAGAAATAACCTCAATTATTTTGTTAATATCTATTTTATTGTATATCAAAGTATACTGTCATATTGGGGGAAATGTCTGTGTTTTTCTCTTGATTTGTGAGCTTGAAATGGAATAAATGAACATTCCCTCGCTTGGCACATGGGATGACAGTTCCAGCAGAACTGAGGCAATTGTGCTTATTGCGATTCAAATATCCTAACTTTAAAACACATCTCTCTCTATCTCTCTTCATCTGTGGAGTCAGATCTGGCCCCGCCTTGACCCGTCTCTAAGCATACGCGGAGAGAGAGAGAGAGAGAGAGAGAGAGAGAGAGAGAGAGAGAGAGAGAGAGAGAGAGTGATAAGGTTGAGGATGTGCTATGGCTCACCGGCCGCAACCAGGCTCCAGCTTCAACGAAGAAAGAGAAGGGAGAGAGGAAAAGAGAGATGAAAGAAAGGAATTGATGTAAGTTCTTATGTTGATTTGTAGGTGCAGTGCCTCGCGTCGTTATTCCTTTTAAATTGATTCTTCTGTACCAAATATAACAAATTACCGCCTTTCAAGCTCGTATGAAAGATTCAAAAGACACTATCCCGATATGAAAAGGACTAGATCGATGGGTGATGGCTAATCCGATAGACAAAATCAATCATGTCATAAAAACTCGTATTATTTATTTTTACACGCGATCTACGTTAAATTTATTATTTCTTGATTTTTCCTACATGCAAACCTATTATTTCTTGAATGTTGAGTCATGTCTTTCGTTTGTTGTAGTCGAACGGTAGATGATATATTCTAGATCTCTCAACGGCTCTTCCATATGAAGGTCATGAAACCTGTTACAGGGGTTCATAAATTTGGTATATGTTTACTTAAATCAACACGAACAAAGTCATAATTAAGCTCCGTTCGTTTTATGAAAAATATAGTGTTTTCGAAAATTGTTTTCTAGGAAACCATTTTTTGGAAAATTATCATATTTTCTGATATTCAGCTCAAATTTGAAAAAAAGAATTAGAAAATATTTTCCACTATTCGATAAGAAAAAATCATTTCCTGCATGCACTTATTTTCAATAAATTTTATTATCAATTTTTTAATTTTTAATTTGTTTCCCTTCATATTCTTTTTTCCTTTTCTTTCTATATTTCTTCTTATTCCTTGGCCTTGGTCGGTCGTCGGCTATGGCGACGATCGACGAGGCTGGAGCTCTTTAGATTCCAGCGAGGTTGGAGCCTTGCCGCTTTGTGCCTCATTGGATCGGGCGAGGCTCGAACTCACCCGAGGTTGACGAGCTCGGGCCTAGTTAAATCCGGTGAGCTGGGTGGGGCTCGAGCCTCACTAGAGGTCGGCGAGGCTTTGGCGACCTTAGGCAAGGCCTAAGCCTAGCCTAGTTTGTCGGATCTGCTCGGCCAGCTTGAGGCAAGACCAAAGCTCACCGATGGCCGATCGCCAACCACTTTGCTATGGCCAACAACAGAAAAAGAAAAGGAAAGAAAAAAAAGAAAAAAATTGAAAATTCGATTTTTTTTTTAAAATAAAATATAAGAAATAAAAGGAAAATGTGTTTGGAGAAAATAAGATGGAAGAAGTTATGGAAAATATTTTCTACTTTCTGAAAAGTGAAAAATATTTTCCCCACTTTTGAAAGTGTTTTTTTCAATAGCGGAAAGCGTTTTTCTTAACTAGTTTATTTTTCGTGAAATGAATGCCAAAAATCCAAAAAACGTTTTTCGGAAATTTTTTTTTATGAATTAAACAAAGTATTGATACCATAGTTATTTTCCCGGGAGGTAAGAAGGGAGATGGTTTACTGATTGGTGTCTCAGTTAGCTTATAAGGTTTTGAGAGAGAGAGAGAGAGAGAGAGAGAGAGAGAGAGAGACCTGGCTGGTCTTGAACCTGCAACATTACTCCCGGAACCAGAGAAGCAATCCACGCACACAAAATCAGTAGCACAGCTGACCTCTCCATTTGAGAGAGAGAGAGAGAGAGAGAGAGCTATAATGGTGCGCAATGTGGAAGTTGATGCATGCGGCAACATTTATACGAGGTTCACTGGTGCTAGGAACTAGGGTCACGGGTGTGCACAAAAAAAGAGAACAGTCCCTCAGGGATAATTAAATATAAGTGAAACCCTCATTTATCATAACTCATTTTCGTTAAAAAAATGTCTTTTGATATTTATCTTTTACAACTAATCATACGGTAAGACAATTCTGTATTTGTGCTTAATTTTTTCATGCTCCATTTAAGTATGTTTTGCATGATAATCCGCACAATAAGCGAGTTAATATCTAGTTAGGAGATCTTAGACTTCCATTTTGATCTCCAACAAAATAAACCAAAGCTGATAATTTTGATATTTCGAATTCTCATGTACATCAATATTATGATCTCTTAATCTGGGAAGAAACATCAGCGCATTGAGATAAAATGTGAAGTTAGTTTGTGATCATGTGGTGTCGTAAATCCACATCTATAGGTTGGAATTTCTGATTGAGATTGTTGGTGCAGTATAAGACTTGGAATTTGGGTTGATGGATAGTCTCAAACTTCAGTATATAAATTATTAAATATGTATCAGAATGCTCATTGACGTGTGCGAGTTAGATATATATAGTCATGAAAGGAGACGAAGATCCCCACAGGTAGGTCTTTGTTATTAGTGATGAAAATTTTACTTTTTCCGTCACACGTGAAAAAAAAAATGAAATTTACATATGTATGAAGATCTGAATATATATATATATATATATATATATAGATGCATGCATGAATTTGAGATTTAAATATGGATATCGACTATATATGTACAATTAGATCATAACATCACATGGTGTTGAGATTCAAATGTAAGTTGTGTTCGATATGTCTCAACAAATTGACACTTTAAAAGAGGAGGTATGCCCTACTTGTATAGATCCTGAAATTTTGAATCATGGTCCGTGTGTGGGGAAACTAGCTAAGCAGGAATCTGAGTTCTAATAAGAGAATTTTACTTTTATTTTTTAGATTAATATTATGAAAAATTTTAAATCGGTATACCTATAATAAATTCATCCAAAATTAATTTTTTGATCATAGAAAACTCTAAATTGATAATCAATTTGTCGATTTTAGTGGTATTAGCCCTTATTTTTTAATGCTTCTTTTCAATTAAAGTTAGGGGACTGACCAAAATAAAATTTGAAGTTAAGGGAGACTAATCATGTCGCAAACATTCTTACTGTATATAGTCGTTGCGGTCAACGTCATTTTATAGTCGTCATGGTTGTCGTGGTTATACTATTATTATTCACATTTTAACTTTTACCTTTTTCGCATGTGGAAAGCTTCTTTCGAATCAAAGTTGGAGAAGAGTAATCTTGTCACCAATCCTTTCACTATTTATAGTCGTCCTTGTCATTATATTGTTATCATCTTATTATTATGCACTTTAGCAATCAATTTACATCATGTTTCACAGATTCAATCACGAGGCTCATCATGGACTATGGTCCCAAAGATGCAGTACCCTTTTTTTTTTAATTTTTTTTAATTTCAGTACGGTACTTTTGTCATCCTCTTTTTGGACCATTCAGAACAAAAAAGTAATCAGTAAACTTTTGAAACCTGGCCATCCTTTTGATAGCACCCTTTCCTTGACCCGAGTTACTTGCCCATCTCTCTCGGTAAGTCTCTTTAACGCATAATAGGTGGAACAATACTGATAAATTCCGTTGGATGAGTTTACATTAAACTAAGTTTCATACAATTTTCCACGGGCATTTCTCCTTCGGTTCAATTAACTTTAAACTATTTTTTTTTTACAAAACTCCTTCCTTTCTAGAGCTATGAGAAACATTTCTTTCAGTTCAACGTCCCCTAATTTAGCTTTCACGTTTTTTCTCTAGCAAGAAAACTCCTTTCTTATGATTTTTCCTTGTGGATTGGATATCTTGGATTGGAAACTCTAGAGAGTTTGAGCATTCAAGCGACTGTAATATTTTTTTGGCTAATTATTGTGGAACAATCTTGATCCAATGTGGTTAGGTTTTATTTCTACAATTTATTTCTTGTTTGAATCATTTGTTTGTTCACACTTTTCACATTAGACGTAAGGATTTATTATTGATCAATTATTCTAGATGTTTTGTCCATACATAATTATCGTTATGGATTTTATTAAATTTGATTTGGAGAAATTTACTATCGGGAATGATTTTAATCCTTAGTGCATAAAAATGTGTGTGATGTCAAAGCCGTGGCGTTTGGATTTAGCATTGGGGGAGATGATACATTTCCTCAAACCATGAAAGTAGAAGAAAAAGTTGATATTTTGAAAAAAGGCTAGGTGTATAACACTGCTGAATCTAGGGGATAATGTTTTGGTTGGAGAGATAAAATTGACAAGTTTAAATGCAGTTTGAGCAAAACTTGAAGTGTTGTACATATCAAAATCTCTCTTGAAGAAACATTTCTTGATTCAACGGTTATTCACTCCAAGATGATAACGGAATGTCAATCTAGGATCACCTAAATGAGTTAAATAAAGTCGTTAACATTCTGAGCAATGCGGATGAGAAGATATCTAACTATTGGCAGACTATCATATTGCTTAAATCTTTATCCAATTCTTAAGAGTAATTTTGTGGTTATCTAATGAGAGGAAGTGAATTTTGCACGATTTTCCAAAAGATTGATGGAAGAAATTGTAGGGCAACGAATGCAGAAGTGGCACTGATGGCTTGCGGGTCAAAGGCAAAAACTCAAAGATGGGTTCTTATAAAAGATGCGAGTCTAGATTGAAGTTTAAAGTAATGAAAAAGCCGTTAAGATGTTATGACTATCAGAAAGAGGGGCACATTGCAAGTGGATTGTCCATAGCTAAAGAAAGTAGAGAGATTGGAGAGCAACACAAATGTTGCCCGGGCCAAAGGGGAGGAGTCATACGTTTTGAGTGGGACTACCAGTTTGACCGGGAGAAGTGGATCGTGAATTCTAAATTCACCTATCACATAAATTGATTTTCAAAATATTAATCTATTGGGGATGTCAATTTATTTCAGACTCTCAAACTTTGAAGGTTTTCATAGGTGTGCTGATGGTCATGTAGGGAAAGTAGGAAAGCAATCTCTACTACTTTTAGGGACTGACAATTATAGGCTCAGCTCCTAACAGTTCCATCCACATGTCTGAGAGAGGAACGAACATTTTCAGCGAGCAGGGTCTTCTGTGTTTGGCCCATTCAGAAAAAAAAAAAAAAAAAAAAAAAAAAAAAGTAACGAGTAAACTTTTGAAAATCTGGCCATCCTTTTGATGGTGCCCTTTCCTTGACTTGAGTTGACTTGAACATCTCTCTCGGTAAGTCTCTTTAACGCATAACAAGTGGAACGATACTGATAAATTCCGTCGGATGATTTTACATCAACCTAAGTTACTAGTGAAAAATTATCCAAAAAATCATAAACTCATTATATTTTTTTCATTTCAATTATAAACCTTTTAATTTTGTTAGTTGAGTCATAAATATTTTTCACGTTTTATCAACTGAGTCTTAAATATTTTCACATTTTGTTAATTGAGTTTATTTAGTCAATTTTAGCTGGAAATTACTAATATGAACACCGACCATCTTACATAGTACGACCGGCGCTAATGTTAACAATTATATAATACATGATTTTTTTTTTTTTTTTCTTTCCAAGCTTGGCGAGGGTCGAAAAAAGGAAAAGAAATAAAGAAAAAGAAAAAAGAAGAGAAAGTTTTTAAAAATAATAGTGTTCGGTTGTCCGATTTTGCTTGGACACTCGACCTAACAATGCAGTCTCAATCCAAACATGTTAATCCCTATTTTGAAGTCCTTATAAATCACAACTTGTGACAACCCTAAAGACCTCAGTATATCCTTAAATTGCTCTCATCCTCTTTAGGGGTTTGCGCTCAACGGAGGATGGGGAACCTTCATTCCTAGGTGCGAAGAAAAATAAACTTGGGAAATTGGGCTAGGGGAGAGAGAGGCACACCTTTATTAATAAGGGCGCGCATGACAACATTTTTGGAACATAAATCAATTTCTTGTCAAAAATTGATTTCTTAATTTCTATTCTCTAGACGAGTTTCGAGTGAAGAAACATGTTTGATAATGATTCAAAATTTCAATTTCTGAAACAAAAATTCGTTCGATAACATAATAAAATTTCTATTTCTAGAGGGGCGACGACCGGTGTCCGACGAGCCGGTGGTTGGCGTGCCATGAGTGGCGGGCGGTGACAAGAGTAAACGATAAAAAGAGTTTTCATTTCTCACTTTTGTTTCAGAAATAGAAAAGCTAAAAATTTTAGCTTTTGATTTATGCTCCAAATCTAATTCTGAAATAGAAATCTGTTCTGGAAATAGAAAAATGAAATTGCAACCAAACAAATTTTTGTTCTAAACTTGTTCCAAGGAATAGAAAGAAAAAGAAATAAAGAAATATAAATTTTGTCATGCGCGCCCTAAAAGGCTGCACTATACTTCTAGGAAGCCCTTAGGGAGCAATCCCCCCAATGAGGCCTTCCCTACGTAGACAAAGGTGAGGCAGCTAGGGGCCTTTTTACGTTTACGTTTAGAAAGTTTTTACAAGAGAGTTGAGAACATTAGGAAAAAAAAAACACTCATTTATTATGATTGTTCCTTGTGAATTGGATTTCTAGGATCCGAAAATACTTGATAGTTGAGCCTTCAAGTGAATGTCATCTTCTATTGTGGAACCATCTCGATCCAATATGGTTAAGTTTTATTTCACGCTCGAATTGTGTGTTTGTTCACACTTTCACGTTAGTTGTAAAGGTTTTATTGATCGATTATTCCAGAAATTTTATTTATATGCAATAATCGCTATAGATTTTATTAAATTTGAGTTGGAGAAATTTATTGGCGGGAATGATTTTAATCTATGGTGCATTAAGATGTGTGTGATGGTAGAGCCATAGCATTTGGATTTAGCATTGGAGGGAGATGATAAATTTCTTCAAATTATGAAAGCAAAAGAAAAATTTAATATTTTGAAAAAGGCTAGGTGTATAATGCTGTTGAATCTGGGGATAATGTTTTGGTTGTAGAGATAAATGAGACGAGTGAAGATGCAGTTTGGGCGAAACTTGAAGTAAGATAATGTTTAGGTTGGAGACATATTGAAATATCTCTTGAAAAAACTTTTATTGATTCGACGGTTCTTCATGCCAAGATTATTGAGGAATGTCAATCCTGGATCACCTAAATGAGTTTCAAGTATCTGATTAATGGTAGACTATGATACTGCTTGTGGCAGACTGTGATATTGCTTTATTCTTTGTAGAGCAATGAACACAGAAGTGGCGCTGAGGGCTTGTTGGTCAAAGGCAAACACTCAAAGATGGGTTCTTATAAAAGAAGCAATTCTAGATTGAAGTTTAGAGTAAGGAAAAAGCCGTTAAGATGTTTACAATTATCGAAAGAGCGCACATTGCAGGTGGATTGTCCATAGCCAAAGAAAGTAGAGAGATTGGAGAGCGGCGCGAATGTCGCAAGGGCCAAACTAAGGAACCGTATGTTTTGAGTGGGACTACCAGGTTCGAATGGGAAAGGTGTATTATGAATTCTGGATTCACACATCACATGACATCACATAAGGATTGGTTTTTAGATTATTAGTCTATTGAGGATGTCGATTTATTAAAAAGTCTAAGACTTTGAAGGATATCATCCACGTCTGAGCGGGGCATGAACATTTTGAGTGAGCAGGGTCTTATGTACGGGCATGAAATTTGGAAGATGGACTTTTGCAAACATTGCGTGTTCAACAAGTAAAGTGCAGCTCTGCACAGCAGTTCACAAGACCAGGGAACAATATATTACATCCAATAAAACTTGCGGGGGTCCTTCTCAGGTGCAGTGAAAAGGAGATGCCCGAGTATACACTAATCTTCGTTGATGAGGTCGAATGAACTTGCCACTAATTGATAATAATAATAATAATAATAATGAAAGTTGGCCAATTTTTTGTATCTAACACGAAGAAATATGAATTTGTGGACTTCGTTTTATTGAATTCATAAAATCTAACATTCGATAATAAACAGGAATGGACGAGAATGTTATTCTAGATATGAAAAATCTCTGCAATGGAGATGGAATCTATATTTACTGACAAAAAGGACAATCCCACATGAAGAAAGCAATCTATTTGCTAAGATTTTTTTAGCTTAAATAGTGGAGGAGACTTGACTTGGATGGAAGAACACGGAATGTGGACCCCATGGTGAATCACCTCTTTGATGAGAACAGAATCTTGCCTTGGCCCATGCATTATTAAAGTTGTCTGGACATACATTTTCCAACCAAAAAGATGATCTCGACGGGGAGCCCGAGAGTAGGGCAAATCAGAATTAAGAATTTTTTATTGCACTAATGATTTGATTATTTGTTTTGAATATTCTTCACTAAGTCCAGCATGATGTGAATTCACAAGTATGTATTTACTTTCCTGAGGCAAAAACGAAGTCAGAAATTCTTAGTTTCTTTGCTTTATTTTGGAGTGATGAAAGAAGTTTCATCTGCTGCTCATAGCTTGATGGTGCTTATCGCTTTCAACTTTCTGAAGTGAAAACTGCCCAAGAACAAAAATTCTAGGTCCCATGGATCTGATATAAAGTTTTTTGGATCGTGATAAGACGAAAGTAGGAATAAAATACCCCTTACCAAAAAAAAAAAAAAAAAAAAAAAAAGTAGGAATAGAATACGAGGGCGGTCAAGTCACCAATCACTTGTGCATTTGTGATAATTATTTGCTTTTCAAATTGTTCATGTTCCATGCCGACCCCAAATGATGGATTTAATGGAATATGGATTGATCTTAAGGCGACTAGAGAAAGATTGACTTCTACTACCATGCTGCTAATCAACTGTTTACAATTTCTCTCACTTATTTTTAGAAAAAAATCACAAAAAATCTCAAATTATATTCAATGAGACATATTTACTCTCAACTTTTTTATATCCAAACCCCAAACTATACGCACTTTGATACATTTACCTTAAATTTTTTCTTGTGATATAAAAAAATCCAAAACTTGTACCTGTATGACACATTTGCCCTCAATTAAAATTCCATCAAATAATTTTTCATTCAAATTAACGTTGTTTTTATTTCACTTGAGCCATGTTAGCACTGTGTCGACAATGTTTGCTAATTGGCATCAACATATGCAAATTTTTAACGGTCCTCTCATATTGGTACAAGTTTGGTTTTTTTTTTTTTTTTTGTATCACAAAAAATAAAAATTATGGTAAATGTATCGCTGTTGACATAGTTTGGAGTTTTTAGTGCTTTTGCCCTTTTTTATGCTAAGAGAGTTTTTCAATATTGTTTTTTTTATGTCCACAAAATACGGATTTTTTCCCTAACAATAAATTTTAATAGGTAAGAGGACGATTCCAAAACACCAAATATCACTTTTCTTGTTCAACCCAATGATTGATTCCTGCATTAGAAACATCAGAACGTGGATGAGAAGACAATTTCCAGGTATAGATAAGGAATCTCCTCGAGTTCTTGAGCCCTTTATCTATATTTAACCTATATTCCGTCATATCCTTAGAGAAGTGAAGTATAAACCATTATGTAGATAATCCAAACCTGCAATTCTTGCAAAATCTTCTTTAATAATGCCAATCCAAAGGAGCAAAAGTGGTAATAATGGATATGTCATTTATATACCTTGTGCTACATCTATAGCAATTTGCAGTCTCTTACTCCATGTCAAGACATTTGGCATGGCCCCTATTATAGATCAGCATATCTTCGCATCATACACGAGAAAGAAATAGATATTTGTGAAATTATTTTAGAGGAAATTAAAACATGCAAGAATACGATGTACCTAATAAGTGTTGTTGTAGGTTTCCCTTAGACATAAGTTCATATATTAACTCAATCTTTTTGGAGTCATCACAATACCTAATTAGAGAAACCAAGTTTCCATGGTAAACAATTGTTAAGAGTTGTGCCTGCAATGTCATGAATGTGGCTTTACTAAGTGTAAGGGCAAATTTCTAAATAAGCAAATGGTTGCAGCATTATATCTCACCCCTGCTTGAGAATGCTTGCACCCTTGCCACAATGATTCATAAAGCACCTTCACGGCAAGTAGCATAGAGTGCAGTTCAGCACGATAGTTCACATGACCAAGGTACAATGAGCTACATTCATTCAGATTTGTTGGGGCTTTCTCAGGTATAGTTGAAGGGAGGTGCTAGGCATATACTAATCTTCATTGACGAGATCGACTGAACTTGCCACTTATTGATGATAATGAAAAAGTTGATCATTTTTTTTTGTTTTTTTTTGTGTCAACACAAATAACTATGAATTTCTCGATTTTGTTTTCAAATTAACAAAATCTAACATTTGACAATTAATAGGAATTGATGACAATGTTATCCTAGATATAAAAAATCTCCGCGATGGAGATGGAATCTACATTAACGCACAAAACGCACAATCCCACACAAAGAAAGCAATCTATTTGCTAAGATTTTATTTTTAGCTTAAATAATGGAGGAGACTTGACTTGCACTTGAATCGATGGAATCGATGGAGGAACACAATGTAGACCTCAAGGTCAATAATACTTACTATTCACCTTATTGATGAGAAGAGAATCATATATTGTCCTCTCACATTATTAAAGTTGTTTGGGTTATATTTTCCAACCAAAAAGATGATTTTGTGTGGAACACGTGTTTTGAATAATCGTTGCCCTAATTTCTCATGCTTCTGTTTACACTAAGAGAGTTTTCCAATATTATTTTTTTTCTTGTCTAGGAAATACCATGAGGTGACTTCTACTTCTATGCCGCTAATCAACTATCCATAATTTCTCATGCTTTTGTTTACACTAAGAGAGTTTTCCAATATTATTTTTTTCTTGTCTAGGAAATACGGATTTTTTTCTGTGACAATAAATTTCAATAAGTGTTGGTAAGTATTGAAAAAATGTTGCTTATAAAAATTATCGGTAACTTTTTTTTTTCTAAATAACTTGTTGGAAATTTACCAACACTTTGATGAAATAACGATTGTTTTATGTAGTTTGCAAATTAAGAATTTCTATACTAACTGACCAACTTTTATTTACATCACTCGCGAATGTTTGAAGTTTCTAAAGTGAAGGAAGTTTCGTCCGCTGCTCTTACCTCGGTGCTTATCCCTTTCGACGCTTATCCCTTTCGACTTTCTAAAGTGAAAGCTGCCCAGGAACAGAAACCGAGGTCGTCGTCCTCGCATGGTGAGATTAAAGTAGGAATGTAACATGAGGGCGTTACAGTCATCAACAACATGTGCATTTGTGATTATGATTTCGATGTCAATTTTTCACGTTTCACACCAACCTGCACCATGGATTTTACTTAGGACAATGGAATATGGATTGATCATGAGGTGACATCTACTTCTATGCCGCTAATCAACTATCCATAATTTCTCATGCTTCTGTTTACACTAAGAAAGTTTTCCAATATTATTTTTTTCTTCTCTAGGAAATACGGATTTTTTTTTTCTGTGACAATAAATTTCAATAGGTATTGGTAAGTATCGAAAAAATGTTACTTATAAAAATTATCGGTAACTTTTTTTTTTCTAAATAACTTATTGGAAATTTACCAACACTTTGACAAAATAACGATTGTTTTATGTAGTTTGCAAATTAAGAATTTCTATACTAACTAACCAACTTTTATTTACATCACCCACGATGTTTCAAGTTTATTAACTTTTATGCAAAATTATCAACCTAAGTCACCAACTAATTTTGAGGTACCAACT
This sequence comes from Eucalyptus curtisii, assembly GCA_017140595.1. Lineage (NCBI taxonomy): Eukaryota > Viridiplantae > Streptophyta > Magnoliopsida > Myrtales > Myrtaceae > Eucalyptus > Eucalyptus curtisii. The sequence continues at coordinate 36,674,880 of CM029503.1, read as the reverse complement.
TTCATACGAGTTATTTTCTGATGTTTAATAGCTTTCGCTTAGCAGCCCCTTACATTTACTAACTATTACCAACTCAAATTACCGTGACTCACTAAATTTTGTTCCATTAAATTACAACTTAATATTGGTTATCAAAGTGAGTTACTTACCATAGATTAGTTGGAAATTTTAAGCTATTGATAAGAAGATAAATAAAAGTTACTAAACAATAAAATGAATTCTTTTTGTTAGAGATAGAAATTTGTAATTTAAGAAAAGACAAAATAAACATTGGTAATTAACTTAGAAAAAGAAAAATTGGCACTCACTCTAATTGAGATTAGTAATATCTTAAAAGAGTTTATATATCTAAAAAGTTGGTGAGTAACACAAATGAAAGTGACAACTCTATAGACAAGTTGGTAAGTAAAAAAAAAAAAAACTAAATGTTGGTAAATCAACTCAAATGAGAGTTGGTAATTCAAAATTAATCGATAGCTTAATCAAGAAAACATTAGTGAGTCACTCATATATAAATAGGTAATTTCATCTAATCATTTATACTTTAAGGCGTTGATAAAAATGGTCAATACAAGTATATAATTTATAAGAGAGGTTTTTTTTTTTTTTTTTTTTGCAAGAGATAGAAAAAATTGTTAATTTGAAAAAAATCAAATAATGTCGGTAACTAAATCAAGTAAGAGTTAGTAATACAAAACTAGTTGGTAACTTTATTAGAGAAAAATTGATATCACTATAATTAAGGTTGGTAGTATCTGAAAAAATAGTCTATAAATTTAACGGATTGGAAGTAATGAATATAAAAGTTGGTAACTCAATAGATATATTGGTAAATTAAAAAAAAAAAAAAACCATTGTTGGTAAGCAACTTAGTTAGTAAAAGAAAACTAGCTAGTAACTTAATGAAACAAATCTAGTAAGTTACACAAATACAAGTTTATATATCGATGGGTCAATTTCACAAAAAAACCCAAACTTATGTACATACGACAAATTTATTCAAATATAATTTTTTCATAACCAAAAATCCCAAACCGGTATACCTGTGACAAATTCATTAAAAACTAATTTTTTGAGCACTAAAAACATAAAACTTGTACATTTATGACAAATTTACTGTATTTTAGTTTCTATTAAATTAAATTAATATTACGAAAAATCACAAACTAGTATACCTATGACAAACAAAAGTAAAACCTCAAATTGGTACACTTATCAATTATTACATATTATCCAACCTAGCAATTTTTGATGGTAAAATTTAATAGAAATTAACGATAGGTAAATTTGTCATAGATATATCACATTGGAGTTTTTAGTGATAAAAAAATCAGTTTGCGGTAAATTTGTCATGATGTACCGATTTATATGCGCATAAGAGAGAATTTACATTCTATTTCATTTACACACAATTACACATATTTCTTTCTATGCATTTTTTCATATTTCCTCTTTACGAGCACAACCAATAATGGTCAAATTCTTCTATGTATGAAGTTAAACCAGCGGAAAAAAATCCCAAATAATAAACCTGATTAGATATGCACACGCAATGCCCCATTGATGATGCCGTTCCTTGTGGGGGCAGAGTACTCCTGATCACAGCGCATTCATAGCAAGATCCAGAGCATTGTCAAATTAATTAGACCATTTTAAAGCGAAAATCACTTTTAGTTTTCTTCAATCCAAGTATAAGGGGATGCAATCTTTTCCATTATGGAATCCAAGAACTTGCCACAAGATTTGTAAATAATTTTTACTTCTCTTTGGGGGCCAAAAGAAAATTGCTTTGGATTGAGCAAGAAAAGGCAATGGACGGATTCCCCGAGAACAATAAAAAAATTATTTCTGCTTCAATAATGCACATCGCACTCCCATTAAAGACATTAATGAGCAAAAAGTTTGCTTTAGTAAAAGTGGGTTTTGCTTTCACATTTTCCGATGGAAAAATGGCAAAACCATTTCATGCGTCAAGAAAAAAATTGTCGTGGAAAAATTTTCTTTAAAAAAATAAAAAAGAGAATATGAGAGTGGAGTCATCCAAAGTTAAAAAATGTTTAAATAAAAGCAGGAAGTGTAGTTGCTTTCTCGAAAGAAAATTATGAATGAATGTTATCTCGAGTCTGAAATGACTAATTCAATCTCAAATAAAGGCACTAGCTGGCCAAATCCTTACTAGGCAACAAGCACGTGCATCTTACATGCCATTTTCCAAGCCATTGTCGGGGCATTGGAGCATTTTTATTTTTATTTTCCTTGTTGTGACTTTCCTAGAGGTAAACTATTAGGGAAAGCTAATGGATTACAAAGCTTACACTTAATGCGGACTCTTTCAAGCTTATACCAATTGTAATTTTGCGGGGTTTTAATCTAATAATCTAACCATGCAAATCAATTCAATTTGGAGTAGTCACTAATCCATTATGGGTCAATTAGAAAATCAAGCAATTTATGAACCAGATATTCATGTGAACAAGGACTTGGTTACGCTAGGTAAATATAATGCCATTTCGGCATCTTTTCTCTTTATTCAAAAATATTTTGCAAGTAATTTGAGTCAATTTTAAGCCTAGCCACTAACAACAACATGTGAGAGATGATCATGTGGGCCCACAAACAAGAATTTAACAACAATTTGAGCAATTATTAAATTGCTTGAGGAGATAGAAAAACCTTGATGTGCTAAGCAAAGCTTCCAATGAATATTTTGCAAAATATTAATTGAAGACCAAGGAACCATTTGATGTATGCATGACTTAGACATGATTTCTAGATATGAACAAGAGATGCCAATTTACTCTTTTTGCATTTTTCTTGTTGAACATGAACATAATCAAACTTAAATGCCATGACTATGTGAATTCTAATTTAGCATGTATTGATGAACTAACATGAAATCCCGGTTGACATGTATGCTATATTGGAAAATTTGCATAAATTATCCAGAAAGACTTATATTGGAATTTTGCATAGAGTTTTATGACCCGGTTGATAAAGTTGAAAAATTTATGACTGAATTGGTGTATGTACAATAGGTTCAAAATTAATTTGATAAATTTTTCCCTCCTCTGCTGATGGCAATGGGACTTGCGCAATGTACGACGTACAACAACCAAGAAGAAAAATGTACGCGTGGAGATTGCCAAGATGTTTCGCTTGTAAATAATGGAGGGGCTTGACTTGCACTTGGATAAATGAAACAAAAAGGCAGAACAACGACCAACTCAGTGGATACAAACCGGCCTGACCTTTTTTAAAGCCGCTTTTCTCCGTCTTATTAGGTTGCCATGTGATAAAATAAAGTATGTCGGAGAATACTTTCTCTATCGAAAAATAGATTTTTTGATGTGGAATATGAGAGTGTGAGTCATCAAGAGTCATTTCATGTTGGCAATGTGATGACGATCCGATTTTTGCTTTTCATATTCCACCAACTCCTACACAATTGAGTTCTCAAATCATTCAAAATGCTTAATCGGATAAAAACATCATATACTTTTATGCCAAGATATTTTGTTTGGATAGACGAATCAAGAAATTTTTAATCACTTTTTCTATATTATGTATCTTTAAACTTCACTCTTTAGATGTATTCTAGTCTACAAAAATTGGTGGATTGTCACATATACAAGTCTTCAACAAACGATGCGAGTGTAATTTCATCTCGTGGTTTTTTCTTCCTTTTCTGGTTGTAATTTCAATGAACTTTCTGTTTTGCTTTACTCTCATTTTTTTTACTTGTTGCCTAACTTGGAATTCCTATTTTTTTACAGAAGTAAAGTGAGTAATAAATGTGGAACATGAATCATTCCAATCAACATTTGGCGAGAACAGCAAAGTCATTTTAGCCATTTTCTAAAGAGATTTAACCCTTATCTTTTTTTTTCCTTTGGATGCAGAAAGCTTCTTTCCAATAGAAAACAGTAAGTAGGTGAAAAAAAATTCTGAAGGTATCACCACATAATTTTTTATGTTACGCTGTCCTTGTACTTCATAATACAACAATATATTTATGATGCTATATGTCAATTTTACGTGTTATGATATTTTATTTTTTAGTCACGAGGACTAGTTGTCTTATCATATGGCATAACAAATGCATGATAGAAGTTTTTGTGGGCTCATACCATTAAATAGCCTTACCCAAGCAATTCACATGTTTGATAAAAATGTTTTATCATATACTAATAAAATATTTTAAGACAATTTTTTCATCTTGTGTAGTTACTTGTAAAGTTATATTCTGCATACATATATATTAGATTCGCGAAATAGTAGGAAGACCAATTAATTACCTTGATGATACTAATTCTTTGAACGCTTTTTTAATTCATAATATCTTGATTTATAATGATAAATGAAAATTTAGGGGCCAAACAAATTACAATTCTTATTATTGAATGGCTCTCATGTAAATAAGTCAATGGTAATATGGTACGGCACAGCAAGATTATTACAGAAGTTGCTGTGCGCTTGTATATATGTTTTATTAGCTTTTTGTTAACCAACTGTTTATTAGCCTTCATACCCACGCATTTCACATGTTTAATAAAAATACTTTATTAAAGACATTCATTCTTTTTCTAAAAGTTATTTATCTCGCTTAGCACTATTAGTGTTTTTTTTTCTGTTTATATATATATATATATATATATATATTAGATTCCCAAAGGAGTTATAGAAACAAAAGTTGCAAAACTATCACGATTTAGCTTCATGGCTTAAGCTAGTATAGACGATATTCCCATATACACGGCATTTCTCATTCCACGGTCGCCTTTCTTAGGGGCATTTCTAAAATCGGTCTTGGAAAAGGGACTTATATTTTGTTCATGGTAAACATGTAATTATAAATCACGGTTGTAAATACATGTAACTGGTAACTAGCTGATCAAGTTACTAGCTGTAATTTAGGAATGACGTGAACTATTTACGACCATCAATAAAGTTGACGAAATTGAAAGATAGTGCTCTTGCGACACTTACAATGAAACATATAGGAATAGCCTCTAGGCATATTAAACTTATATACAGATACAAATTTGAAATATAGGAAGACTTGATTTTAGTACTGGGATTTGCCAAAGTTTGACAACCGACGTTGACGCATGCTAATGGATAAAATGAACTACCTTGCCACGGGTGCCTTGTCCGATTCAACTTCCAGGGAGGTCGCTCCTATATGCTCCTTTATCCGCATAGTTGGGCTTGGATGCTAGTTCAATCGCCCCCTTCAATTTTGTCAAAACATGATTTATGTCTGGCCTTGCACCTGGTTCTATTTGAGCACAAGACTTCGCAACCTTTGTTGCTATCTCGACCGAGTCGATGTCGAGTTTTCCTTCGACCGTTGGATCGACAAGTCCACGTATATATCCACTTTTGAACTTTGGAATCACCCATTCACGTATAGGCACACTATTTCCACCTCCACTTTTGTTGATTGCGGGATGTCCTGAAATTAGCTCAAGGACCATGATCCCGAAAATGTATACGTCACTTTTCTTGTTTAATCCATAAGTGGATGGTCCATACCTGCTCAATATACAATAAGAACACGGACTATCGGATTTTCTATGCATATAGAGATTGAGAACCATCTCAACAATATTGAGTTTAAGCCGTTACTTGGGGGAGGTAGCTAGGAATGCCCAAGGGACTGGTTGACTTGTAAGTGTCATTTTCAGCTACCAAAGCTCTTGAAAGACTGAAGTTGGATAGTTTAGCTTGCATGTTTTCATTCAACAAGATATTTGAAGCCATGATGTCTCTATGGATGATGGGTGGAACACAACCGTTATGGAGAAAATCCAAACCTGCAATTCTTTCAAAATTTCCTTTAAGCATGGCAAATGCGAAGCGGGGAAAAATTTGTAGTTATGTACATCCCATTTATATACCTTGTGCTACATCTTTAGCAAATCGTTGTCTCCTATCCCAAGTCAAGACGTTTGGCTTGGCCCTATTAAACTGACATCCTCACATTGCGTTTCAAAAAAGGGAATGCTTTGTAGGATTATTCTAGAGAAAACAGGAACATATAAGAATATGATAAAGTACCTAATAAGTGTTGTTGTCGATTTCCATTAACCATGAATTCATATACTAATGCTTTATTTTTGGAGTCCTTACAATACCAATCAGGGAAACCAAGTTTCTATGTTGGTAGATAGTCCTTTAGAATTGTGCCTGCGATATCATGAATGTGCATTTCATATTTGACATTCTTTGTAGCATGGGATCGAATTGTCGAAGAAGCATACGATGGAATCATTCTATCTAACCTCAGCTCGAAATGGCTTGCTTTCCTACCATGATGATTTAGTGAGCACCTTCACGGCATATTGTTGACACCTAAATTTTGACAAACACATTTAATTATTCATTAATTGCATAGAAATTAATAATTAATTCTTAATTCTTAAAAAAAAATTCACTAAATTGTATAGCATATAAACATTATAAGCATTGGCATTAATAGTAATAGAAATTCTTAAAAAATATTGAAAAAAAAATTAACGAAAAAATTATTATTAATTTAAAAAAAGGAAGTCGTGGCCAGGGCTGGGCCTGCCCGACCCCTTCTTCCTTTTTCCCTTCCTTTTCTATTCTCTGCACCTGGGCCGGCTCACTTTCCTTTTCTTTCCTGGCCCGGCCCCCATCTCCTTTCTTTCCCCGTTTCCCTTCACGCCTCTGCAGAGAACAGAGGACGGAGGAGGACGAGGAGGACCGAGGAAAGAGACGGGGAAGACAGGGCGAGCGTCGCGCCGGAGTTGGTGGTCGGGGGCAGACCGGCAGCAACAGCTTGCGTAGCAGGAAGCCATGCGCGCCGGCTAGAGAGCTTAAAAGGGAGAGAGGGGAAGCAAGACGTGAGCGGGGGCGTTGGAGAGAGAGATCCGAAAGGGAGTTCGAGCGAGAGCAGGCGAGAGAGCGAGAGGGCCGAATTTTAGCCCCGGCTGAGCGTCGTCCAGCCGTCCTCGACGCAAACCGGCGCAACGGAGCTTGCGGTTCCCCCTTCTTGCCCGTCCTCCGACGTTGGTGAGTTGAGTTTTGGTTTCGACCGTCGTTTTCCCAAGGATCCCGGCTTGGCGACACTAAGACGGCCGGCCATAGCTAGATGTGTGTTAAGACCGGCTTCCGGACGTCGTCGCCAAGCCAGGTAGGGGCCTGCGATTGAGTGCTTGTTCCTTTTTCTTTTTTTCATTTTTTAGCTGCGTCCCGCTTGATTTTAAAGAGCTAAGCAAGCTCGATTTCCTTAGTCCTCAACCGCGTCGGACCCGAATGAGTCGGTTTCTCTTAAGTTGGAACGTTGCTCGCTGATTTCTCGAGTTTGGGTGTGAGCTCGAGGTCTGAAGGAGTCCATATTCGCTCTCCAACGCGCTGCCCACTACGCGTTCGAAGAAATGCCCGAACAAAGTCCGTCCAGCTTGGTCGCAGACTCTGACTTGTTTAGGGGGCACTCGAATTTGTTCCTTTCAGTGCACGATTGTTCTTGATTATTGAGTGCATTCTCAGTCAAAAATTTTGTTCCCATCGATTCCGAATCTCTTAAAACTTTCGGTTGCTTTGCTTGGTGCTTTGATATTGTCCTCGTGAATATTCCCGGAGTTGTCTTCATAATGTTTGGAGGCGTGGGTCTGTGCGTACTTAGCTATTAAATTGCACTATGTATGCGATACCATGATGATAAAGCAATCTGTCTCATACTGCCTGTAGGAGACATATTTTAATTTTGCAGATCCACTCAGTATATTGTACCAAAACAAAAGTAGTATGTCGCATACAGAAACCTCATATTTAGGCTAGATTAGTAAGAGAAGCCATTATAAAGGAAGGGAAACCTCGCTTTCGAGAGAGAGATAGATTTGCCAGGGAAGAATGGAGGGAGACCTTTTATCCTAGTGTCCATCTTTGAAATTCGGTGCTAGTCTGACCTGCCAGATTAAGATTTATCTACCACCAAAAACCGTTGAAGGGACAAGTTGGCCTCTTGCACTGGTATGGGAAGCACTGATATGATCAATGTTCAAGTGAAGCAGTTATCTTCGGCTTTCTCTTCATCTATTGATTTGCTTGGATTCGTACACATTACAGCTGGAGATTTGTGATCCGAGAGTCGTCAGAGAGTTCTGCAAGTGTTCAAGTGAGTGACATGAGTTGTATGAGTGAGAAATCGTAAGTGTAAGTGCGGTCTTCATTTGCGGCTGAGCGTATCGTTTCTGTACGTACTCTCATCGAAACCGGTATGCTCAAGTTCATGAAATAATGCTTTTTCTTATGCGCCCGCCAATCTATACACTCGATAAGGGACATCACAGCTTTCTCAACTCGACATTTGATATCAAAACCATGTCACCATACCCAACAAGTGGTATAGAGCCACGCTTCCCTACTCGACACTATCTAGTCGTGAAGTTCTAATGACTGAATTGCATGCAAGCTACATCTATATCTCCATGCGCAGTTTGAAAAACGAAAATATAGATACCATATAACTAAAGTACTTTTTCTTCCCGACATCTCTGGGATTGGAATAAAAAGCCATATGAAGAGAATTATTTTTTTACTTGTGTAAATATGGAATGGTAGAAATAGAGTTGATGAAAGAGAAGAGAAAAGAAAAACATACTTTTATTGAGGCAGATGAATATTAAAAGTGACAAAAGTTGTGTATAGCATTTACTTTAATGTCAAAATTTTTCATAAGATCAGTTAAGTGCTAAATCGGAGAAAAATGATAATTAAGTGCCAACAGGACAAAAATGATATGTGGCTTTTATAATTAGAAATTTTATATAACTTACCATATTTTTTAAAAAATCTAGTCTGCATGGCATTTCCATGTGATGTGCTTGGTATTGAAGTGATTGCTTTTTAATAATGACTGACACTAAAGTGATCGCTTTACAATTTTTTAGACGACATCGTTTGTGAGTTATATGTTGACTGGCACGCTAGTGAGCCACATAGGACTAAAAAATTAATAAAATATAGTCATGTTGAATTTCTAGTTACCCAGATCAGAGTTAGCACTTAAGTGGTCTTTTTTTTTTTTTTAAAGTGGTACCTAAGTAATCTGAAAAAAAAAAAAAGGCATTAAAGTGAGTGTCGTACAAAACTTTTAGCACTTCTAATATCCTTCTCTCCTTTTATTGATATGGGTTTTCATACATCTTTTGCATTTAACACCTGATCATAGTTAAAGCTGCTTAATTTCTCATGTGACTGCAACTTTATAGAAAGAAACAATTTAGGGGCGACAAAACTAGAGTTAGGTTCGAATAAATAAAACTGACTTATTTTGCACTTTGATTAACTCTAAAGTTAGAAGTCGAGATAATTATCTATGGAATACAGAGGATACAAATGACGCAAGCTCATTGGAATTACTCAGATGGAAGAACTAAGTATTCTTTCAGAGTCACAGATCCAAAGAAAGCACTTTTGGAGCATATCAGAACAGCACACCCTCTCCACACTTCCACAACAATACCATCTAAATTTAAATTAATAACAAGAAGCGGGTCATCATGATAAAAACTTACATGTTTTTTCATTTATTTGGATGACGAAAAACGCCACCTTAGGAAAATAAACCCCGGACCGATGGATAATACGACTTCACCGACATGGATCCGGTAAGTAGTGAGCCAAAACCTAAACAGGTTAATTCTGCAACCTACCTGGCACGCGTTGCTTGATCGATCTCCAGGGAGGTCAACTCAAAGGACCCAGAAGCATTGGCTTCATGAGATAAGCATTCTTTGAGCTCAGATAAGCCGTGGTTTATGTCAGGCCTGCCCATCGAAGTTAGGCTCACGCAGGACATTGCTGTCTCCACTGCTTTCCAAACTGATGCAGTGTTGAACTGGCCTTGGAGCCTCTGATCCGCAATGCTGTGTAGAGCCCCTTGCTCTATGAGAGGAGTCCCCATTCGATAATGTTGGTGCTGCTCTTCAGGCTCCTTATGATGGCTGGTCTGCCGGTGTTGAGCTTGAGCAGTATGATCCCAAAGCTGTACATGTCACTCTTCCAACTAAGATTGCCAGATGATTGAAATCTGAAAGTTGGAAAGCGAGATCTGTTCGGCAAAACCATGGAGAGCCGGAGGCATAACAGATACTAAAAAATTGTGAGCTAAAGCTTTTCTTTAGTATTTCTAAATTGTTGGAATCAGGCCTAATCCCAATTGCCTAACTTAGACAGGTGCCTAGCAATTGGTTGAGATCAAGATCGAGCTTTAGCCGATGCCCAAGCCATCTTATTTGTTATTTATCACAGAAATTCACCTAACAATCTGAGGGTCCGCTAGAGGGAGAAGAGATTATTGCTCAAGCCTGCTTCAACTAAATTATCTTATTCTTAGGGTAGTGCCTTGTGGAGCCTAATAAGCAAAAATTTAGCCCCAGCCGTGATAATGATATACTGTTAGAATCACTGTACTTATTATTAGGTCTAGTTTCAAGGTTAGTCTTGAGATCACTCACTCGGGATCAAGGTAACCTGGCGTGCCAGCTGGGCGAGTTGAAACGTGAGAGTCCTGGATTGGTCGCGAAAGCTTTGGATAGCCCAAAATCTGCTATCTTCGCTTGCATGTGCTCATTCAATAAGATATTCGATGTTTTAAGATCCCTATGGATAATAGGCGGTTTGCAACCGTTATGCAGATACTCTAACCCTGCATCAAGTCGGAAAATATCAGATTGCCATGCACTTTCGCATGTTTTGTCTAATGAAAGCAAATCCATCATTATTGCTTCGTCCAATTTATACCTTGAGCAGCATCGATTGCAATGTTCAATCTTTGTGACCAGCTCAAGACATTCACAATATCTTCTGTAGACATGAAGAAATAAGCTCAAGAAAGTCACCACAATGAATGCTTTTCGGACTTAATCGTATTGCAAACATTGAAGGAGACAAGTTACACTTCTACGAGTACTCTATATAGTTGCCTTGCTAGTTATGAACATCTCTTATAACTGTTATATATAGTTCATTGAGCAACCAATTTGGAAACAAGATATTGCTACAGTACTGCGTACCTGATAAAAGTTGCTTGAGGTTTCCATAATAGATGAAGTTGTAAATTAGTGCCATGCCACGAGCATGATTGCAACATCCAATTTGAGAAACCAAGTTCCTATGGTAAACAATCGTCAGAAGTTGTGCCTGCACTCAGCATGGAAAAAAAGAAGAAGAATCATAAACTCGTTAAGGTTAAATAGAACGGTTGGTGCAAAAAGAAAAAATAATAATAATATGTCTAGATGGCGTTATCCATTCATAGAAAATCAATTCGATTTGTTCTAACCTCGGCTAGAAATTCCTTGTGATCTTGCCGTGACTACTGGCAGAGCATTTTCACCTCAACTTTGGAACCATCATCAAGAGTTCCAAAATAGACTTTCCCAAATCTGCCTTCTCCAATCACCACCTTAAAATTCTCAGTGATGCGCAGGACTTCGTCGCATCGAAATGGTCGTTCCTTCATCATTTTGAATGTACCCTCATTTGGCTCTCTTGCGTTAACTAGACAAACGAAGACTAATTGATTACCACAAGTGATCATTGGGCAGAGATTATACTCGAAAAAGGAAATGAAAATCACCTTCGTCTCCTCCTTGTGGTTCTCAAAATTATGATGACGAGAGAGCACACGAAGATTAGGGCTAAAATGGATGAACTAATTATAATAATCGGCACAATTCATTTTTTCTTGTTCTGTGCTTGGCCCTTTGCGCTAGGACTGGGATCTGGCTCGGACACATATACTTGAGACGTATATGGATTTCCTTCTACACTGGAATATTGTAACTAGTTATCCATAAAGAAAGATTAAGATAACTGGGAAGAAATCCTGACTTTTTTGGGGATTAATATTAAGTTTTTCTTTACTGTGGCCTTAAACTTAGATGATAATTAGGAAACAAGAATAATTAGAATTTCTATTGTCAGTTTGAGATTAACTTCAAGTCTTGGGTCATGTACCTCAACTTCAACGTTCCATCTGCCACCTTCTTCATAGGGGCTTAAGGAATCGCACCGCTTAAATTGTTTTTGCTTAAGTTTCTGCAAATGGAGAGAGCAAAGCGCATATTAAAACTCTCAATTAGTTAATAATAACCTGTTCATGTTGACTGAGTTTTTGCATAACCAAGTGGGAAGCAACATAATAAACCAAGTCTCGGTAACTCACAGCGTTTGCAGGCTTCGCAGTTGGGCAAAAGTTGTCGGTATCGGACCGCTCAAACCGCTGCTCGATAAATCCCTAAATAAAAGAGATGGCATTCTGAATTAGTAGACGAGTGACAAGGTAATTTAATCTGGCTTTGCAGATGCAAATAATGTTTGTCGAATCGTCCCTCCTGAGAGGCTATATGTGTAGATGATTGTATAAGAATGGATATTTATTCACTGAATTTTTATTATGTCCCATGTTAGTAGAATTTTCGGTTCACACAGAGGTAGCTTCTACATATCAAAAAGCGTTCTTTTTCTTGTGTACGTGTATCTATACTTTTTTTCTTGAAAGATCAAAATCCTAATTTGCTTAAATTGGGAGATATATTAGGAGATATTCAAACTTACAAGATGGCCAAATCGGTGAGATTGGGGAAGGAATCGGATACACCCCCCTTTCAACGTGCTGGAGCTCAAATTCCTCTACAAATGCCACTTTCATTACCAAAAGTTTGTTATTTGTTAAAAGAGATCTCAATCAATACGGAAACAAAGATTGACCGATTGCATCAAGATTCAAGTTTGGTCAAACGAAATGACAAGAATTACTTAAATAGTTGCACCTACAATGAGATGATCCTCGAGAGGACTACCGTAATTGCAACTCAATCCTTTCCACAAATAATCTTGTCAAGCGCATGGATTGCCTCGCCAGCTATCTCGTGCTATTGGATATGTTTTCTTTATGTCGACAGTCGCGTTGACTGCGATTTTTCCAATCGGAACGAAATTATTAACCAATATAGATGAATCATACAGATGGAAAAATGTATGTGTCGCATGGAAACTGGAACAAAGCATGTATAAGATTACCATCATTGAGTGCCGTCGAGAGATCGGTAGATCATTAATGTTGAAAATCTCGAGGGCGTTGATCATTGGCAGGAGGGTGGATTGGGACGTGAAGGCGAGAGTGAAGTTGATCTCGGTTTGACCGGTGATGGGCTGCGAAACAACAGTCACCGGGGTCGAGTATCGTGGCCTGAGCATGGCGGTCAAGTTCCCTTCCATGGACACAAGTGAAATCCTCACTTGGCCCGGTCGAAGAACTTCGATCTCGGCGAAGTGTAAGACGATGTACCACGTTTCGCCGGGATTTGGACGACCAATAAATGTACATGAAAGACTGAACTTTGTTTTATTTTCGTGCGGACATCAGCACTTCGGCTGGAACAACATAAGCATCGTTGCAACTCGTTAGGTCGATGACCGTGGTGGAGATAATTGATGTGAAAGCATCATGTTAGACAAAATAAAATTCATATGCGGAAGCCAGGATCGTTTATAGACAAACCTCCAGCCATTGTTCTTGTTCACGTTCGTCAGAAAAACCTGAAATCAAAGAAAAATTGGGGACACGCTACTAACCCAATTCCCTCACGTATCGATGGTGTATTCCGAATGAGAGGGTTTGTGTTAGACCTTGTCATCACCTGTCAGAAATGAACGTACGTTCCTATTTATACACCGTCTCCCATCAAGACGGTTACCAAATGGGCGGTTGTCACGAAAGGGTACGAAGCGTGGAAAAACTTCATGTCGAATAGTCGCAACTTTAAGAGAAAATGTGGGTCTAAAATGTGGGATCACAAAAATAAATAACATTCTCCCACTTGATCCCATCATTTTCATCATACGGATTATCCAACTAATTCCACGAAAACTTTATGCTTAAAGAAAAGAAACAAAACACATGGATCATGGCGACATGTCCTTTAAGAGTGAGTAATATCTTCCATGTATCACAACGCATCTTATTTCTTTAATGTCAGCCTATATGTGACAACATATCTTAATGAATAAACCCCATGTTTATTCCAAACCAAGGATAAATGTTATTCTCATAAACAACAAAATGTGTACACCAAAATTGAGAATCAACATTACAACTGAATAAGAGTTTCATACAACAAAAAAATCGTTCATATGACGACAAATTACAATATGGGACCTACTCCCATACTAGTCACATGACCCTTATACTTCATTGGTGGCATGCCTTTAGTTAAAGGATCGCTTATCATCAATTCGGTGCTAACGTGTTCAATGACCACTTTATTCTCCTTAACACGTTCCCTTATGGCTAAATACTTAATGTCGATATGCTTACTTCGACTGCCACTTTTGGCATTTTTAGCCATAAAAACCGCAGCTGAATTGTCACAATATATTCTTAATGGCCTAGAAATAGAATCAACAATTCTAAGCCCAGCAATGAAACTCTTCAACCATACACCATGCGAGGTAGCCTCAAAACAAGAAATGAACTCAGCCTCCATAGTGGAAGTAGCAGTCAAGGTCTACTTGGCACTTCTCCATGACACGGCTCCGCCAGCTAACATAAAAATGTATCCAGATGTTGATTTCGTGAATCAACACAGCCCGCGAAGTCCGCATCCGAATAACCGACCACTTCCAGGTTGTCAGTTCGTCTATACATAAGCATATAGTCTTTGGTACCTTGAAGGTATCTCATAACTTTCTTTGCAGCTCTCCGAGTCTAAACCTGGGTTACTCGATATCTTCCCAACATTCCCACAGCAAAAGCGATGTCAGGTCAAGTGCAAACTTGAGCATACATCAAACTTCCGACAGCAGAAGCATATGGGATGTTGTACATTTGTTCCTTTTCTAAATCGTTCTTCGGCCATTGGTTCAAATTGAACCTGTCACCCTTCACAATGGGTGCTATACTTGGTGAACAATCTTTCATCCGAAATCTCTCTAGGACCTTATTGATATAGGTTTCTTGAGATAGTCCTAAAATGCCTCGAGGTCTATCTCTATGGATCTTAATGCCAATAACATAAGATGCCTCACCCATATCCTTCATGTCAAAACTCTTAGAGAGAAATTGTTTCACCTCATGTAGCAACCCTTTATCATTGGTTGCAAGTATAATATCATCCACATATAGCACAAGGAAACAAATTTTGCTCCCACTGACCTTCTGGTTTATACATTGATCCATGACATTCTCTACAAAACCGAATGAAGAGATGACTTCATGGAACCTTAAGTACCATTGGCGGGATGCATGTTTCAGGCCATATATAGATTTCTTAAGCTTGCACACCAAATGCTCACCTTTACTAGAGGGGAATCCTTCAGGTTGTTTCATGTAAACCTCCTCCTCTAGTTCTCCATTGAGGAACGCCGTCTTCACATCCATCTGATGTAATTCCATATCAAAATGGGCAACCAATGCCAAAACAATACGAAGAGAATCTTTCTTAGATACAGGAGAAAAGGTTTCCGTGTAATCAATTCCTTCCTTTTGAGTGAATCATTTGGCAACGAGTTTAGCTTTATATCTTTCAATGTTACCTAATGAATCCTTCTTAGTTTTGAAGACCCATTTACAACCAATGGCCTTCGCACCATCGTGTAACTCAACCAAATCCCAGACTTCATTAGATGCCATAGAACTCATCTCTTCCTTCATGGCATTGTACCACAAATTAGATTTATCACTATCCATGGCTTGTGAAAACGTTTCGGGATCATTCTCAGCTCCAATATTGTAGTCGAGACTCTTGTAAATACACAATATAATCACTAGGAATAGCCGATTTCTTTATTCTAGCAGATCTTCTCAATGTTGCATCAACATTCTCTTGAGGAGCGTGTTGCTCAACCGGTTGTTCAACAGGTTTCTGGTAATTGCTGAACAACTGGATCTACTATATCAATATCGCGGGTTGTGGAACTTCAACGATTGGTTGTTCAATAGCCGGCTGAACCAAGGGGCATTATAAGCAACAACTAACCTTAAACTTGAGGTGGAAGGTTGAGTGTCTGAATGATCTTCCTTAGGAACAAGGTCCTTCGATTGATCGCTCCCACTAATCAAGTCATTTTCAAGAAATTTTGCATTTCTTGATTCCACAATCCTAGTGGTATGAGATGGACAATAAAACTGTATCCCTTAGACCTTTCGGCATATCCGATGAAATACCCACTTATGGTCCTTGGGTCCAACTTCTTTTCTTGTGGATTATAAACTCTCACTTCGCACGGGCATCCCCAAACGCGCACATGATGCAAACTCGGTTTCCAACCCTTAAATAACTCAAAAGGTGTCTTTGGGACAGCCTTGGTCGGAACTCGGTTTAATATGTACACTGCCGTCTTAAGTGCTTCAGTCCACAAGGATTTAGGAAGTTTGGAGCTACTAAGCATACTACGCACCATGTCCAATAAGGTCCGGTTTCTTCTTTCCGCTACGCCGTTTTGGTCCGGAGAACCAGGCATAGTATATTGGGCAACTATCCCATGCTCTTGAAGAAATCTTGCAAATGGACCAGGTGCTTGTCCATCTTCAGTGTATCTACCATAGAATTCTCCACCTCTATCTGATCTCACGATCTTAATTTGCTTACCGCATTGTTTCTCTACTTCCGCCTTAAATACCTTAAAGGCATCTAATGCTTCATACTTATTATGAATCAAGTAGAGATACATATAACGTGAGTAATCATCTATGAAGGAGATGAAGTATTTCTGACCACAAGAGTCCATATCCGGACTACATATATCTGTATGTATGATTTCTAATATTTATGTACTCCTCTTGGCACCTTTCTTTGTCTTGTTAGTCTGCTTTCCCTTTATGCAGTCCACACAAGTATCACAATCAGTAAAATCTAAAGTACTAAGTACTCCATCATTTACCAATCGCTTAATTCTTTCTATGGAGATATGCCCCAATCTCCGGTGCCACAACATAGAGGAATGTTCTTTCACAACACATCGTTTTATACCAGCGTTATCATGAACATGCATCGCATCATAATAGGCATTGTCTTGCAAATTAATTCGAAAAAGACCATCAGACAAAGTATCACTCCCAACAATTTCAGATTTAAATGATAAACAGAAGTTTGAATCTGAAAAGTTAAAAGAGTATCCCAAAGGTACAAGTCTTGAAACTGAAATTAAGTTTCTAGAAAAACTAGGAACATAAAAGGTCCTTTCCAAATTCAAAACAAAACCACTATTGAGAACTAGTCTATATGTCCCAATAGCTTCCACATGCGAACGCATCTTGTTTCCTGAATAGATGCTTTGTTCACTTCCCACTGGCTTCCTGTGGTTTTGAAAACCCTGCAAGGAATTTGAAATATGGATTGTAGATCCAGAATCAATCCACCAAGTGTTGTGACTTACATCAGTCAAATTAGATTCAAAACAAACACAAGAGATTGAATTACCTTTCTTCTCAAGCCAGGCCTTAAATTTGACACAATCCTTCTTTATATGCCCTTTCGCTTACGTAAGAAACATTTGGATTCTTTCTTAATGTCAGCTTGGGGAGGTATTTTACCTTTTCCCTTATGCTTGCCATGGCCCTTATTCTTTCCTTGTGTTGCCAAATGAACACTTTCTCCCAATTCCATAATCAGTCTTTCTTCCTCTTGAACACACATGGTCATGAGTTCATTAATTGACCATTTATTCTTATGTGTGTTGTAAGAGATCTTGAAAGGTGCATACTGTTGTGGGAGAGTATTCAAAATATAATACACAAGGAATGATTCAGATATCTCAACCTCAAGGTTCTTAAGTTGAGCTGCTATGTTCCTCATTTGCATGATGTGCTCACGCACACCTCTAACACTAGTGAGCTTCAATGATGAAAACTTCATAATCAGGGTCATGGCATGCGCCTTCTCAGAACTCTCAAACTGCGCATCAATGGCCTCCAATAAGGCCTTAGCATTGCTATGCTTGAGCAACCGAACCACGAATACTAGGAGATATCTTAGCTCTTATAAACATGGCACAAACGCGGTTAGACCGCTCCCATTGGTTATAAAGAGCTATCTCAGCTGGAGTGCTCGAATCAGTAGGAGTAGGTGGTTCATCTTTTCTTATAGCATAGTCAATGTCCATCCACTCCAATTGAAGAAGAACTGACTCCTTCCAAACTTTATAGTTCTCACCATTCAGTATGGGAACATCAAACTTAAATTCAGAAAAATTCACAGGTTGCGAAACTGCATATCAAATAATCATGCTTATGTCACAAAATTTGAGGCAAATATACATAAATCATGTTTTACCAATGTAAACATGTCACAATATGAATCACATAACATAAAAACTACCTGTGGGCTAAGTTTTTAATTTAAATAGATTCATAATTACATCATGAAGAAACTACCATATTATATACATTTTCTTAATCCCTGTGGGTAAATTAAGAAAAATAATATGATATTTCATCCTAATTAATCATATTAATACAATGAAAATTCCTGTGGGATAAAATTCATCATATTAATATAATTAATTACAATTAATGTCCATTTCTAAATATGATCCGGAAGCTCTTAATATATAATTTAATTAATTAAAGATGCTGTGGCTACTCTCTAATTAATTAAATATATGAATCATTGGACATTTAATTTCATGCATAAAATATTCATAAAAAAATGCATAAAATAACATAATAAATAAATACATCAAGGGCAGAACAGTAAATAAATAAATTGGCCAAGGGCAAGATGGTAAAAGCACGAAAAATTTGGGGCAAAAGTGTAAAAACAACCGCGGGTGGGAGACGACAGGCGCGTGCCGAGCACGCGCCTGAATCCGCGCGGCGCGTGCCCCGCACGCGCGCGGTTCAACGCGCAAGCGCGTGCGTTGCACGCGCCAGCAACCGCCGCGTGAGAGCGCGTGGCGCGTGGAATCCACGCACCTGCAACCGCAGCGCGCGCGTGGGCTCCACGCGCCTTCTTCCTCGCGCCCATAACGAATTTCTTTGCCGTTTTTCGCCGTTCTGCCGCGGTTTCGCCGGCTGTTTCTTTTCCGGCAGCCCATCTCGGACACAAATAAATAGTGGGTTTTGAAGAGCATGCCGGCACGACCACATGGGTCCAAGTTTCGGCGAAAATGATCAAGAAATTAGCCCCAAATCATAAGAAACTTCCCAAAAATACAAATCCTCAACCACCGCGACTTCTGCCGCCCGATTAGCCTCCGGCAAACACCAATATACCGGAAAAACTCATGGCTAATGTTCCTTATGGCGGTGCGACCATACGGGTCCGAATTCAAGAGGTGGGTCGCCGGATTTTTCAAGGAATTGGCGAGTTTCTCTCTTGGCCTCAAAATCCGAAGTTACTGTTCATGTTCAAAAATGCCCGAAAATACACCAAAAATTCGAGAAAAACAAGGCAGAGGTACACTTGTTCTGATACCAAATGTTAGACAAAATAAAATTCATATGCGGAAGCCAGGATCGTTTATAGACAAACCTCCAGCCATTGTTCTTGTTCACATTCGTCAGAAAAACCTGAAATCAAAGAAAAATTGGGGACACGCTACTAACCCAATTCCCTCACGTCTTGATGGTGTATTCCGAATGAGAGGGTTTGTGTTAGACCTTGTCATCACCCGTCAGAAATGAACGTACGTTCCTATTTATACACCGTCTCCCATCAAGACGGTTACCAAATGGGCGGTTGTCACGAAAGGGTACGAAGCGTGGAAAAACTTCATGTCAAATAGTCGCAACTTTAAGAGAAAATGTGGGTCTAAAATGTGGGATCACAAAAATAAATAACACATCATACTCTTGGGCATCCCAAATGCGATCATAGTAATCTTGCGGGTGCCTATTTGAAAGACAAAGTGACCAAAGTGAGAAGGCGACTCCATGTATAAATTCACTCTCCGAGTTTCCTTTTCGGAAATTCGACATGTGCAATTCAAGTCAATTCGTTATAGAATATATATTAAGAAAATGAAGTTTCGGATATTGTTATTGGAATAATAAAACAAAAGATCATCTATATGGGACGGTGGATCCAATATTCTCTCGCCATTTGGTCGCTAGAGCACCCGAATCAATATGGTAAGTTGTGCTGTCCAAAAGTCGCAACTCTATGGCTGAAATGAAAGGTTTTCCTATACCTTTATTCACAAGGCATACTTGTATGTAATCTCTTGGAGCAACATAAATGATTTCGCTCCACGTGTAGTTCGGTGAGTCCACCATGGCCCAATAGTTTGTGTCCACGTGCAAATCAAACACTAGGGCCATTCCTTTACTTTTGTAATTCCCATAGAAAAAGGTTCCCTAATCAAGTATTTTTCGTTCTTGCCTTGCTCTGGTTGAAGAGTATAGCAATTCCTAGTACCATTAGGAAAGCTTCTCAAGTTCGTCAATTGTTGCATGTTGTTGTAGATGAGATAATTGGAGACTTGCATCACCTGTCTCGAGTCTACAAATCCGGTATCTACCTCGTAGAGTATGTTGAGAACATTATTGTGGTAATCATTCGGTGTGCCACAATCGATTTTATTGAAGCTTGTTGTTAAAAATAACCCAAAAAAAATAAGAAGAAGAAATAGTTGAAGAGTTTTTCTCGAGAATAATGTTCTTTGAAACTAATTTTATTTATAGATAAACCTCTCAAGAGATTTTGCAATAAGTGTGAAACTTTATAAAATGGTGAATTACTCTCTTTATACTAAGTGGGGGACTATAAGTTAAATGAGAAGCAAGAAGGCCGCTTTACATGTGACATGTCTGATTTATTTGGTATGAAATAATTAATTGAATTTTTCAAGGTAAAAAACTTATAATATCAGCCTTTGTTTAGTTTAATGACCTTATCTTGAATGGTTAATGGACAAATAGAATAAAAACACTGGAGAGAAAATATCGATATTATTTAGAATCGTGTATGAAAGGAAAATTGACATGATATGTTTCGTGCATATTAGATAAAATTGTATTGCTTATTGGAAAAACTGATGATACGAATATACAATTGCTTCCCGTACAAGATTTGGTTGAGGCAAGCCAACTCTAGTTTACATTAATTTCTTGAAACCAAATGATATACATGAGAGAGAGAGAGAGAGAGAGAGAGAGAGAGAGAGAGAGAGAGAGAGAGAGAGAGAGAGAGCCGGGGTTGTCTTGTCCTTGAACACAAAGTCCGAGAGCTAGACAAATAAATGACACACATCGAGTCTTCATTGTTCTTTCACGAGTATGATTTTGCCAGCTTTGTCTTCCTCTGAGAGAGAGAGAGAGAGAGAGAGAGAGAGAGAGAGATTTCTAAGTACATTGCGACACGAAGCCTAGGTAATGTTGGATGTATGCCCTAAAGCTACTATGTAATAGTTACATATTAGGGATTTCAGTTGTACTTTCATTATTATTATTTAATTAATGGCAATGACGTATTCATTCATTTGTCCAATTGTTTTATATTTATGAATGATTCCATAAGATCAGTTGCAACTAGACCTATTCTTGAGATGTCGAGAATATATGTGACGGGTTCATAGTTAGACTGAATCTTTAAATCGTTCCCGGTCGATGGATTATTGAATGGATATTAATAATCCTGTTGAGACCGGTGTGTTCTTAACTTCACCATTAAGTATTGGATACTTAAGGGAATGATGAGTCACAAGTCATTGGGTATTGTGATGCCTAAGTTAAGAACACAGGTGTTTGTATAAGACAAGTTCACTGAACGTGACACATATGGAACAGTTAGCGACATGGAAGCTTTTAGCGTGGTCAATGTCTAATTGTTCATGCTTTGGTCTTGTGTAAATAATCCTTAGACTTGAGGCACAGTGTTAACTTGTGTGTCGAACAACTATGGTTCACAGGTGCACGTAATGCCGGGTCGTTGATCCGTCTTTGTACCTGATGGTCATATTTTGTTCATATACGAAGTTACACGTGTGCGCAATATGGAATCTGTCTCCTTGTTATATGCAAGGTATGATAATGATGTCCTATGCGATCTAATTGTGACAATGCATTGAAATCCTCGGCCGAGGTTGTAACTGAGAATAAATTGTTTATGTCTCGAATAAAATGCATGTCAATTAGATTTGTGCATATGATCGAATTAATGACTTGACAAATATTCCATGGTCTTTGTTTGATCGGGACATAGTAAGACAGAGGGATTGAATTACACTGTAGCCAAAGCTGACAGGTTCATTATGTTCTTAAAATATTCACACTATCTGGGTAGTTATGACATATTGCTAGATGTCAATCATGGCTTGTAGGACCCAAAGATTAATCGGGACAATTAATTCTTTTGGGAGTACTAATGTGTTAGTACAAGTCTTACTACCAGCTTAGTGATGAACCTAGGGATGTCACACACCATAAACAATCAGGATGACGTGGAACAAGAGAGAAATAATGTTGCAAATGTGTTTGCAATTACTGCAATCGAATTGTCGATTTGAAATTAAATTAAATGAGATTTAATTTAATTTGTATTATAGTCACGAGCATATTTGCATATGATGCACATAAATGCCCAATGTAAATTTATGATATTGTATTCTCAAATGTACATATAAAGAATATGTTCTTTTTATTTTTAAAAGGGATTGATTAATTAATTATTTATTCATTTAATTAATTAATTAATACCTTTTTAATAATAATAAAATTGACTTCATGCATGTGCACGAATTCGTGCACATGCACGAAGTAATGATGGTCAGCGGTTGCTGACCATCATGCACGAAGCATGGATGGTCAGCAACTGCTGACCATCATGCACAAGATCGTGCATGAGCGGTTTGCTCATGCACGGTTTGCTCATGCACGATGGTCGTGCATGAGCAAACCGCTCTTGCACGATCGCTCGTGCTTTTTGGCGGACGATCAGCAACGGTTGCTGATCGTCATCGATCAGCAACCGTTGCTGGTCGGTTTTATAATTTTTTATTTTAAAATGTTGAAGTGTGGACACTTCAAGGAGTTGCTAAAACAGCGAGAAAAACCGTGTGTGTGTTCGTGTGGTTTTGGGTGTGTTCTTGTGTTGTCTTCGAGACGCGAGGAAGAAAAACAATTCTCTCGTTCGGGCCGTGACTATTATACATCAAGAATACGACGGATTGTTTCCACGTGATTGCTAGCACGATCGAAGTGGTGAATATCCGAAAGTTCTCTCTTCCGTTCGACGTTCGTTGTTGGTGTGTCTGAACTAGAGGTCCGACATTTGTGGGGCTCGAACTGTAGAACATCCGAACCAATTTGTGTAAAGCGCGCTTCGAGAGGTAATTCGTGTAACTCTCTTTTACATTCAGATTTTTGATTAAAACGCACGAACAACGCCTTCGGAGAATCATGTAAAAATATATCATCTTTGTTTCCGCTGCGTACTTTTGTTAAAATTTACCTATACATGATTCATGAAACCCCAACAGGTAAAGCCATTGATATAGAGAGTTAACAAAGAGACTCGGTTCGCTATCTTGCACATCCATTGACTTATACATGCGCTTGACCTTGTAATGATTATGTCACATTACTTAGGTATCCTTGCGGATGCTGATAGGAGCATGAATGTTTCCAAGCTTATTTTATACAGCACTAAAAGATTGCCAATATTCATAAATATCTCAAGAATATAAAGCTACAGGGTTTTTGAGAAAAATTAAAAGAATGTGAGGATGAAACATGAAAAGGACATTTAAGATTGTGTCAATTTTGTTTGGGTCAATCGATATATATATATATATATATATATGTATGTATGTATGTATATGTATGTATGAAGTTGTTTTTGTTAGAATAGGCCATGCGTGTGCGTAAGGAGTAACATATATCAATAACATAATATTTCATTCAACCAACTTGCGATAGCAGCATGTATGGAGTTTATCCTCTTCTCTTGACCAATGGGTCTTCTATTTAAAAAGTTCAGGTTCAGTTGGTACTATTTTTTAATTAATTTGACTAATTTGCATGTCTTTTTTGGTACACCCAAAAACTAAATATTACTTTAGTATTGCATTAAATGCAAACTCAAACTTATTGGAGGTGTTAATATTTTATCCATGGTAATTAGGAACAATAAATAACTTTACCTAGCTTTTTTTCTAAGAACTAATTGAACGAAAGAGTAATTCAACAGGTTTTTGGTTAACTTGAATCGAAAAGGGGTTAATGTCCTTAGAAAAAACATGTAGAGCGCTTTGTCCAGATATTTGGTGCAAAATTGAGACCGCCTATAAAATGAGTTCCGGGAGGTTTGATTTGGCTATTATAAAGTTAAATTATTGTATTTGTAAATTATGTCCAATGAGAGTTGTTCGAAATTTATGCTGATAAAAATTATCTTATGTTGATCGATCAAATTCACTAATTATAAATTGAATATTTAATATAAACTTGTGTCGATCAAACATCTAATTAACGTGGTTAGATGTCATCTTCAAAGAAGAAAGTTTCACATCAATTAGATCAAATCGTCCATGCTTCAAATGTCCGTAGGGTACAATGTAATCCAACACTAAGACGTTGGCTCATCCTTAAGCACCTTCATTCTCCAAAATTATACGTAGCTTATATTTTTCTTTAGAGAAATGTATTGCATGGGTGATAATTGACACTTAAATGTATATAGAGGCATATGATCACATAATTAGTAAGGCAATAGACCATGCCTTAGAATTGATCGATTCAGCCACATCGCCAATGTTTCTAAGCTTCCATTATTTGACCAACGCTGATAATACACTTTCATACGTCAGATTCATTTTGTTTTTAGACAGAAAAGTCCATCGTACGTAAGCAAATTTCGGCATCATGAGATATCTCAATTATGTTTACCATCGTTCCTAAGATACGAATTGAGCCCAAATACAGAAAGATGCCCTTGATAGTATATGAGATTGAGCATAACTCGTGTCGTGTGATTAATCCACACACCAATAGTTATGAATTAGAATGAATTCTAGCTTTGTGGGTTTGATTTGGGGGTTTTTAATATATGTAGAATAGGGGAAAATTGTCCAGAAAGTTGTAAACCTATTGTACAGCAATTAATTCAGTGATAAGCCTTTCAATTATATTAATTTATTCATAAATCTTTTGACGATTAGCCAATTTAGTCCTAAACTTTTCAATTGTACTATTTTAATCCTTAACAATTTTATGATTTGTTAATTTAGTCCTAAACCTTTTAATAATTTGTCAATTTAGTCATTCTAGCCAGATATTCAAATAATCAATTTATGACTAAACTGACAAATTTAAAAAAGGTTTAGGACTAAATTGAGACAATCGAAAAATTTAAGACTAAATTGGCAAATCGTCAAAATTAGCATAATTGATAGGTTTATGGGCGATGAACAATATGTTAAGACTTTTTGGACAATTAACCCCATAGAATAGTATGTCTCCCTATAATTTATAGATGTATCGGTCCAAAACTTATGGAATATATACTAAAATTATGTGATATCGTAAACAAAAACCGTTTACTCAATATATATTATTGGGGTTGACATCCTCAATATTCACGTTTATAAATTCTAATGTCTTCGTCAATTTTTTTCCCTGTTTTTCTTATGATAATGGCAAACACTTAAATACAAGTGTGATCATTGTTATTATTACTTGTGCTAATATTTACCAGCAAAATATGGCGCAATTTGCATTAGTCGATATTGGTCAATTTGAGTCCTCGTCAGATTGATTGCAACTTTTTTGTGAAGATAACGCTTATGGCAAGTAATTATCATGGCCTTGACTCAGGCATGTCCCATGAAAGAGAACTGCAAAGTTTCTTCAATTATTCTACAGGTTTAAAGCCTGTGCACCATAAATGGCAAGTCGCTGCCGATAGATTGCTTTCTAACTCAATCAGCTAAAGGAACAGATTGTTGGTTTAAGTCGACACCCGCGTACTTAGTTGCTAGCAACTGATGTCGACAGACATCTTGCTGAAATTTCTTAGCACCGAGAAGTTTTCAAGAATCGATTTAAGACTCTCAAGATTGACAGAACATGAAACATGAAGCTTAAAGGATCGAGCTGTTTCTATGGATGTTCGAGCGAAACCCAGAACTTAGGTGGTTGTGGTTCTCAAAGATCGTCAAACGATGACTTCGGTCTGTAATACAAATAGTTTGACAATGAAAGAAATACATAGTTCCTTTCTTTCATTAGACAGGGGTTCACATGGATAACTGAGCAAGGCTGCCTTTCAACATCTGAATAACTGCACGGTTTGTAAACTTATAAAGATGGGCAAAGTGAATTGAACTCGACATTCATTCATTATAATTCTAAGGTAGAAAAGCAACAAACCCAACATACAACAATATGACAATTTAAAGTCACAAGCTCAGACTTTGTACAGAAGTTTTCAATCTATACGACCCAATAATCAATAACTTACACAAGAACGCTGGACGTGATAGCCTTACATACCAAGTACAGTTAACGAGCATTTGGTGCAATATCAAGTTCAATTGAGGTCATCTCAAAAGACTCACTTCTTCTCATACTATTTCCCATTCTTTGGCTTCTTCCTGAACCAATCTCTACCGTCAAGCATTCTTTTAGTTCCGATAGAACACGGTTCATGTCTGGCCTTTGAACAGCTGTCGTCGGCACACACGACATGGCTATTTCAACCGCTTTCCATGCAGAACCGATGTTGAATTGGCCATTTAACCTCGGGTCGACAATGCTTTGGATGTCCCCTCTTTCTATGAGTGGAGTTACCCAGCGAAGTATGTGCATGCTGCCCTCTGGACTTCTTATAATGGCGGGGTGGCCAGCAATTAACTCGAATAAAACTATGCCAAAACTGTATACATCGCTCTTCTTGCTCAAGTTTCCGGATGTATGAAACCTAAGGATTCAAAAGGAATTGTTTCTTTGATTAGTACAATAATAGCCGAAACTGCCTATTAGAAAGTACCTACATATGTGTATCCAACATAAACATGCACGAATAAAATGTTATTTTGAGTCACTTACTCTGGATCAAGATAACCAGGCGTTCCTGCTGGGCGAGTCGAAATATGAGAATCATGCTCTGTTACAAATGCCTTCGATAATCCAAAATCACCAATCTTCGCTTGCATGTTTTCGTTTAGTAAAATATTGGGCGTCTTTAAATCTCTATGGACAACGGGAGGTTTACAGCCATTATGCAGGTACTCTAACCCTGCACCACCAACAAAAAAGAAAACTTAATGAATTGTATTGTGTAGCTTAACTTGTGGAAATGCGAACAAAGATTTCATCAATCTACTTTATGTACCTTGAGCTGCATCGATTGCAATTTTTAGTCTCTCGCTCCAACTCAAAACATTAGGGTTGTGTGCTGCTTGAAAGTAGAGAAATAAGGAGTATTCCAATCATGAAATATGTAAAAGCTTGTTCACTGTTGTCCTCATTCGCTGAGAAAGTTAGTTTCATCTCCATAATGCTATTAATAAATTTGTAACATGACCGATTAATGCAAAAGCCTAAACTATCAAAGAACAGTGTTGAGATAAAATATATTTGGACACACATCTTTGCTGTCACATTGGGAGAGTCTAACAGATGTTTTATCTGTTTAGAATTTGTAAATGGAAATATCAGACAAACCTGACAAATGTTGCCTAACATTTCCATTGGACATGAATTCGTAAATCAGTGCCATGTTTTCAAATTCTTCGCAATATCCGATAAGTGAAACTAGATTTCTGTGGTGAACGACCATCAAGAGTTGTGCCTGCACATCAAGGTATCAGAGCTTGCTATTAGTTGGACATCCAAAAACCAAAAACATGCAACATCGATTCTAGTTACACTAATGTCTCAAACCTCTGCGTGAAATTCCTTGTAGCCTTGCTTTGATGATCGAGATAACATTTTTACCGCGATTGAATGCCATCATCAAGTCTGCCAAAGTAGACTTTCCCAAATCCTCCCTCTCCAATTACTGTTCTAAAGTTATCAGTAATTCTTGTAACCTCAGTGGATGTAAAAGGTCGATTTTTTGACAACTTTAATGTCCCAGTATATCCATCGCTAGAGTTCATAGTTGTAGTAATAGTAGTAACATCTGGAGAAATGAAAAGGAAATTATATAATCTCAACAGCCGCGGATCATGATTTTCAGTTTGACATCACATGCTTTCACTACAAAAAGAACCTTTTTGAAAAAGTATGTAATGACTTATTATAAGGAGAGACCGAGTCATGAAAAATGAAATTTGAAAGAGCGAAGCTAGTTACCTCAACCAAAGGAAGTATTCACGCCTTTATCTATCCGAGACATAGATACGCATTGATGCAATTATGATATTATTAACAGAGAACGTGTGCACAGTTTTTTAACATTGAACAGTGGTGCATAGAAGCATAATTATCATGTTCACTTTTTCTGGGCCCAATTGTTGCCATGAGCAATTGGACCGGTTAACCAGTTTGGGGTTCAAAACATGACCCGGACTGACAAAATCCCATGTAAGAACTTCGGATTTTTCTTGCACATGCAATACGCAAGAGAGTTACCTTGGATTTGTCTTCTTTTGATTATCCACAATACTGCAAGAGCTCCCAATGAAACCAAGACCAGAATGGCTGCAACTGATGCAATGATTGGGGCAACAGAGATGCCCTTTTTCTTTGGCTGCACATTGGTCTGACAATTGTCTGATTGGCAAAGATTTGGATTTCCATCTAAGCTGTAGAAAAACGTCAGCGGTACTTGTCAATGCCGAAAGATTAGCGCATGAATTCATGGATATCCCGCCCTCTATATGTATTACATGCATAAGTTGATCAAACAGAAAATGAAAAACCGAGTACCACTTTCATCTTTTGCATTCTTCAGAGTGAGAACAAACGTAGAAAGAAGAAGCAGATCGTATAGATAATAATAAGTGATTAAATGCGGAGTTACGATAGTGTGGCAATGAGCAAACCTTAATAGCAACGATCCATCTGCCTTCTTCTTCAACAGAGTTTGAGGAACAGAGCCATTCATGTTGTTTCCACTTAAATTCCTGCGAGTATTAATGATTTGAAGTTGATTGCCATTTACTCAAGCTAGATAACCACACATAATAGTTCCATCAAAAGCTCAGTGACTCACAGAACTTTCAAGCTCGGCATTTGAGCTAAAAAGTCTGGCACGGACCCAGTCAATGAATTGTTGGATAAATCCCTGAAATTAAGCCAAAAAACTACTAAGAAACTTCATATGCATATACTTGTTGAAATGCATAAAATGGGATATTGTAGATAATGAACAACATGCTAGTGGCAAAGAAGTTAGTCGCTTTTTTTGGGCTTAGTGTTCTCCATTCTCCCTCTGCAAATTAAGTAAACAATATGAAGAAAAACTGCTAATGCATACAGGGATACAACTGCTGTCAAATTGGAGATTGATGTAGCTATCAGTCCTTTCAGTCCACTGGAGCTCAGGTTCCTGCACATTCTCAGCTAACTTTATAAGAAAAAATACCACCGGTTTACATTTTCTATAAGGAAGGCGTTCATATGGTGACTTGATATTGAAATCATTTCCTCAGTCGCATGACATATTACCAACCTGTACTATAGTTGTTGTTGAGAAAACTTATCTTTTGTGACTTGTGGTTCGTATGCAGCATGTTTTCAGAGAAAATATGTACTCGTGGACTTACAATGAGATGATTCTTGGAGAACTATCATAGCTACAATTCAGTCCGCTCCATGTGTACTGCGTAGGAATGCATGGATCACCCTGCCAGCTAGCTCTGATCAACCCATATGTTTTCTTGACGTCATACATCGCATTAACTAAACCACCACATAAATAGCTACAATCATAAGGAAATCAAAGATTATCGAAACAAAAAAAATTAAGTGGGAGCATAGATATAAATATACAGTCATCAAGAAAAGCCGGTGAATTTGGGAGCTGTGCCACAGTGAAAAACTCGATGGCATTGAGGAGCGGTGGCAGACTAGAGCGGGCCGTCGCACTAATAGTCAAGTTCAAATTATGTCCACTTATGGGCAATGAAGCTACAGTCACTGGCTTTAGGTTCTCGAGCATGACAGTTTCCACGAATTCGTCCTGTACATATACGGTGAGTTCTCTGAATTGTCCCTTTTGCAATTGCAATTCCACAAAGTGGAAGTATATATACCAGACAGTGGTGGAGTTCTCGGAGGTCCAAAATAGACTCAGAGGATCAGTGACATTTTGTACTTGTGTGGCGGTCATCAAAACTTCGAGCGGAACTTTATAGGCATCATTGCTTGTGCTTGTCAAGATGGCCGTTGTGTTGCTAACTGATGACCAACCTCCACTATAAGTCTTATTGTTCCAGATGCGATCATATACATCTTGCGGATGCCTATTAATGCCGAAGCCAGTCAAATAATCATAGCAGTAAGTGCAAGATGATGAACAAGCCGACACAAATCAGTTTGTAATTGACAGCATGTTTTCTATTGTCCATGCAGTTGCGCAATGTAAAAATGCATGATTCGTAAGATGTAAATACGTTAACTTGTCATTTACTGACTGATGAATGTGGTCAATGACCAAAATTGAAGGGCAATAACAAAGAAAATCACCTGTATGTGCTTAGGCTCTCCAAATTATATTTCCAGTTGGTTACAAGTGCACCGGAATTGATCTGGTAAGTCGAGTTATCCAGCAAGCGCAACTCCAGAGCTGATATAAACGGAACTCCCGAGCCGATATTCACCAAGCAAATTTGTATGTAATCTCTCGGAGGAGTGTAAATAATCTCTTCGTATATCCAAGACGAAGAGTTCACCGTTTTCCAATAGTTAACATCAATATGGAGGTCAAATGCTGGGGTTTGATTCTTGCCATCATAATTACCATACCAAAATGAAGCCCTGACCAAATATGTGTTGCCCTTTCCTTCATCTGGCATTAATGTATAACAATTCCTTTTTCCACTGGGGAAGATCCGGAGATTCTTTGATTGTTGTTGGTTGTTTTGGTAGATGACCTGGGTAGACACCTGCACGTTTGTTCCGGAATCTACATATCCTGCATCAGCCTTGTAGTATATGTTGAGCTGGTCATCATGGTAATCATTAGGTGCTCCGCAATCGATGCTTATGAAACCTAAATCAATGGGAAACCAGAGATTGTCACTTGCTTTTTACCACACATCACGAATTCAAAATTTAAACAATATTATAAATTTCTTGATGCTTTGCGATGTCCCTTAAACTTTTTTATTTGACTTCTTTAGAACAGTATCAACTAGATACAAATTTCAGCAATGAAAATTACATGTGCAAGATTTGGCTTGATAACTGTTACTGATGAAGTTTTGATGGTTATTCCGATGCTAAAGGCGTCCATGAAAAGCTTGAAAACAGAGACGTCATCTGCAAATATAACGTAAGCTAGAGGATGATGCATTGCTAACTCTCCAATAATTAGGAGAATCTGGAAATGTTTCCTGGAGACTCTTGAACGGGCTTATCTTATGGAGTACAAGATACTGCCTAATTATCCAATGCTAGATTTTATAGCAAATTTTAGTGTCACTGTTTTTTCGACTTACGCTTGAAAGGTTGATCACTAACGAGAAGAAAGATAGATATTGAATCATCACTGTGCCTAATTATAGAATCCCATTTTCTGATGCCTCGACTCTTCAGGATTCAATCATCACTATGCGCGCGAGCCGGAGAGGGAGAGAGAGAAGGAGGGAACCTGGATTTTGTTGGCCGCGAGCAATGACTGCTAGAGCTAGACAACCAATCAAGACATGCAGCATCTTCAAGATCTTCGTGGCACATCAAACCTCTCTTCACATTGGTTTCTCCACTCTAGTGAGGAAAGGAGGCTCTACCATCTCAAGGCGAAGAAGAAGAAAATCAACGTCTTCAAGCTTCATAAGAATATATTAGTACTTCAATGAGGGCACGTTCATGGACCAGACGTGCACTTGTAAATTAGTGGTGGGGGAGTGATTTCTCCACCAATGGTCAACTCAGTTATAGAGAATAAAAGTTAGGAACTCAAAAATAAAGAATCAGGAATTTCATTCGACAAAGTAGATTAATTGATTATCACCTTTTGGACAGGCAAGAAGCTCGCAGCTGGAGCCGATGCCTACCAACTAATTGAGCGATTAGAGTACAAAGTCAACTCGGATAATGCATATTAAACGACGGCAACTGCATAATTCTGAAGAATCCCT
The DNA here is from genome assembly GCA_017140595.1 of Eucalyptus curtisii. Classification (NCBI taxonomy): domain Eukaryota; kingdom Viridiplantae; phylum Streptophyta; class Magnoliopsida; order Myrtales; family Myrtaceae; genus Eucalyptus; species Eucalyptus curtisii. Next base: position 36,642,654 of record CM029503.1, on the reverse strand, counting down.
CATTCTACTAAGAATGTCCCAGCTGTGTCATGACAAGGACATGCCTTATGTTCCTAACAAGATTCAGACAAATCTGAATAAGGAAATTCGCAGACAAGATTATAATAATTGAGATGTCCTTAACCTAACGCGTATAGATCAATTAGAAGAGATATCACTTCTATTGCCTTTTTTAGTGTCTCAGGTACTCCTTAGGATTTAGCCGAGGGCTAACATCGATCCAGGCTTAGTTTGACTTGATCCGTTCCATCAAAGATTGCGATAAGATTTGAGACCTCCACAGAGGGGTGAAAAAAGTTCATGCAATTCTTATTATTACCATGGACAAAAGTCACAAGAAAAAAAAAGTAAAAAAACAACCCAAATTATGCCCATTGTGATGTATTTATCTTAATTTTTTTTTTGTGACATGAAAAATCATAAACTTATACCCGTGTGCCATATTTACCCTTCGTTAAGATTTTGTCAATTAGCATAGTTAAAATTCTGTCTACATGGATGCGAGAAAGCATGTTGCACACGTGACTTAAGTGAAATAAATGAGACATTATTTTGGCTAAAAAATCATGTTATAGAATCTTAATTGATGGTAAATGTGTTATATAAGTATAAGTTTGTGGTTTTTTATGTCACACGAAAAATTTTAGGATAAATGTGTCGCAATGGACATAATTTAGAGTTTGTTGTGGCTTTTTCTCTATTATCATTGACTTCTATATACTGACACATAAATTTCGACTAAATATTTATGATTAAATTTCATAAAAAATTATGGATTAATTCAACCCTAACGAAAAAGGATCTTTACATCATATGGGCACTAATATTATTTTCATCAACTAAGTTTTATTTTTATTTTAATTTTCCTTATTTTTACTGCATTTTGGATAAATAAAGATATTTTTTAAAAAACATTATTTAATTTGTTTTAAAAGAGAGGGCCCGCGAGGGCTGAAGGGCTGGGCCTTTGCCCCAGCTCCCTTTTCCCCTCCTTTCGCCATTCGGACCCAGGCCCAATCTCGCCCAGCTTGCCCGGCCCGGCCTGGCCTTCTCTCCCTCACTTCTCCTCTCCTTCGCGCCACCGAGTACGCTGCGGCAGCCAGTAGAGCGGGAGCGAGAGGAGATCGAAGGTTCGGCCAAGGGGGCCGGCCGGCGCGCCAGGACCGGCGACCGAAGCGCCTCCCCCGACCGGCCTTCTCGGCCTATAAATGGGAGTCTTCGGTGGGAGAGAATGGGTGGGGGAGACGGAGGGAGATAGAAGGGGCGAGTGGTGAGAGAGCCGAGTGAGAAATTGAGAGTGAGCGAACGTTCTACGGCGACGAGTACGGCCGGGGGCTCGCCGGCGTTCGCCCTCCCCCTTTCCGAACCAACCTTACGGCGGGTGGTGCTTCGTTTCGAGCTTTATTTGGATGCATACTGCGGTCCCGCAGCCAAGCGTGTTGATCGCTACGGATCCCCACTTGAAGAAGGAGTCTATTCTCTCCGAAATGGCATCAGTCGATTAACAAGTGTAATCAGTCATGCAGAAGTATAATATTTCTCCTAATATTTTTACTTGGATTGCTAATTGACCCATCACAAATTGATTAGTGGCGACTCCTGAATAAAATTAAATTGCAGGTTAAAATACTTGAACTATAAGTTGCGAATTAATGGGCTTGAGAGAGTCTGGGCTAAGCCAAGACTTAGCGAGAGCCATTAGCTCGGCGGTTGCGGAAGGGTTCGAAGAGATTGCGACACTCTGATGGCCTTCTAAATAAGAGTGTATTTAGGGTGGGAAGAGGGAGAAAGTCCTTTGAATTGTTTCACCTCTCATCTCTGAAATGATCCATGAGAATACATCCGCCATAAAAGCAATAACAACAAGCAAGGCTCTAGTCTAGAGTGACCAAATCCAAATCCAACATAGATGAGTCTCCTCAAGTACATAGTTTCTCCCATGGCAAAAGCTACGAATACTCATGTTTCTATCAAGAAAGGACCTATTGAAGAACAACTTCTGAATATCCAAATTGACACAAAAATATAAGTTTGAAATATGAACCACACTTGAGTTCAATTTTGACGGCTGCAGAAATTTAGCAACAGAAATTCACACACACTAAATACCCAACACCCTTCCAAGGGAAGTACTTGGCTGAATGAACTCTTAAGGAGGTCCTTTCGAAGGAACTACTTGATTTTCTCATTTTGTTTCCCATCTTCCTGGACTTTTTCGGGTTCCAATGCGGTTTTCAAACAATCCTTCAATTACGCCAATACATGATCTAAGTCGGGCCTTGATCTCCGCTTTGGTTTTGTACAAGACTCGCAACCCGTATCGCTTTCCAAGTCGATTTGCTGTCGAATTCTCCTTGCAACTTTGGATCCATGATCTTCTGCAAATTTTTACTTTCAATGAGGGAATTCGCCCAATTAAGTATGTGCACATTTCCTTCTGGCTTCATCATCATTGCCGGATGTCCCGTGATTAGCTCAAGGAGTATGATTCCGAGACCGAAAACATCACTCTTCTTGTTTAAGCTTACGGTTGAATGGTACCTGTAGGAAATATGAGAACACGGCTAAGGATAAATCTTCTAGGTCCCAATACATTGCTTTTTGGACTCTAGAGTCATTTGTCAATGCTGAACTTTTCTTCAGTAAAGTTGTATACGCTATGTACAAGTACATGAGTCTACGATGCAATCTCAGGGAGAGCCAGATTTTCTATCCATACAAAGACTATATAGCATATTAACGAGACTAAGTTTAAGCCCATACTCGGGGTCAAGGTAACCGGGAGTGCCAACAGCACGAGTTGACACATGAGCATCGGTCTCGAGTGTGATTGTTCTTGAGAGACCAAAGTCGATATTTTCGCTTGCATTTTTTCGTTCAGCGGGATGTTTGTCGCTTTTAAGTCTCTATGGATAATGGGCGGGTCGCATCCATTATGGAGATACTCCAAGCCTGCAATTCTTGCAAAAGATCCATTTAATCATTCAAAAAAGGAGGGGAACAAACTACACTAGGCAATATCCTTTAAGTACCTTTTGCTACATCTACAATGATGTGAAGTCTCTGTTTCCAAGTTAAGACTGGCTTGTCCCCTGTCAAATTAGCGTATCTTCTTATATGAGAAAGAAACATATATTTGCCGGTGTATTCTAGAGAAGAAAAATTATACAAGAGGACATGATAAAGTACCATGTAAGTGTTGTTGCAAGTTTCCATTAGCCATGTATTCATAAACTAATGCCTTGTTTTCGAGTGATCACAATATCCGTGTAGAGAAACCAAGTTTCCATGGTGAACGAACGGTAAGTGTTTCACCTGCAATATCATAAGTGTCCTTTACCACAATTTTTATCGACAATCGTTTGGAAACAAGCCTACAAATGAGCATCTTATTGCATTGTACCTCAGCTTGAAATTCTCCGTCCCCTTGCCATGATTTTTTCGAGAGCATCTTCACCGCAACTTTGGTTCCATTCTCTAGAGTGCCAAGATATACTTTCCCATATCCTCCTTCACCAATCTCTGTTCCAAAGTTTCCAGTGATCCTTGTGATCTCGCCATAATTGAAAGATCTTAATTTCACCATTCCTTCAATAAATAACCAATATATTACCAATGAGCAATAGACTCAACTTTTCGAAGATTTCTAAGTAGACTTCAAAGGAAAATCTCCCTAAGATAACTCCACTTGGGTCATCAATCCTTGGGGAGCATTAGACTAATAAGAGACCATTGTATTTTCATGTAACTATGCTGTGGACGAGAAGTCAAAGAATAAGTTACCTCTTATCTGTTTCCTTTTGATCAACCAAATAGTGACCAAACAGATAATTACAACTACGCTTGAAACCGATGCAACAACTGGGACCAAGATGGAGTTTTTAGTTTTAGCCTCCTTCTTTGGGCAAGGACTTGCCCAGCAAAGATCGGGATTGTTGTTAAACCTGCGACAAAAAGTAAGTTGGCAAAGTTACGTTTCTCAAACTGCTTTGCTCACATGTTGATCACAAGCAGCCTTCTCATTTGCTTTGAAGCATAATAAAACATGTTGATAGAAAAGTCTTTCTATACTCTGAAGAGAGAGAGAGAGAGAGAGAGAGAGAGAGAGAGAGAGACCTCAAGTCCAATATCTTGTCTGTAACACTCCTTTTAAGAGCCTCAGGAACTGAACCATTTAGCTTGTTTCCACTTAGATTCCTGCAAAGTATAACCATGCATAAAAGACTTATGCTCTGTCAATTCTTTTTAGGGCGCCACTAAGGCACGTTTACTTACAGTATTCTCAGCTTCGGCAAATTTGCCAAAGTTTCTGGTATGGCTCCTGTAAGGTGATTGTTGGACAGGTCTCTGAAACAAAGCGAGTCTGGGTAGTTAACAATTCAATAGATCTCGGCCAATTTTGAGAAGATGAATAAGAAAAACAACAAACATTTTGAGCCAAAGAGGCCAAAAATATTGTGGCACTGCTTTAAAATCGATACTCCACATAAACTTCCTCCAGTAAAGGCTCCCTCTTGAAGTCTCCGAAGCAATTTTTTCTTCAGTATAAGTAAAAACGAGCTCCATAGCAAGAACTAGGATGTCTCAACACATTCAAACAGAAATTATAAAATTGCACCCTTAAAACACTACCTAAAACCTCCCAACAAAAGTTGAACCCCATGGAAATGTAAAGTTGAAAACACTACCTAAATTATGATGGTAATACTTTTTTTCAACTTTGTTTTGAGCAGACATTTAAAAACTAGATTGATACAACGAACGTCTAAAGGGCACTCAATCCTAAAACACCATCACCTCAATAAGGGCCTCACTGGGCTAATACTTACAAGGCCTCCAATTCCGATAGATTTGATAGTGAAGAATGGATGTTGCCCATCAAATTGCTAGAGCTCAGGTTCCTGCCCATAATCAATCACATGAGGGGAAGCTGTGTCATTGCCGTGTTCACAAAGGCGGTAATGTTGGTTGGATACGCAAAAGTTTATGCACTCAACTATAGAGAACACAATGTAACCTAAAATTAAAATGGAGAAGCACACAACTGATGAAAAAGTTTTTATAGATTAATGTAGTCATACGGAGGAAAGAACGTCCAATTTTTCAAGAAGAATGAGGAAAAGCCTTCAATTCTTTGACTTCGTTCGTTTCGCGGAAAATGTGGCGTTTCGGAAAATATTTTCTAGGAAGTCATTTTCTAGGGAAATGTAGTTATTTTTCAATATTCAGATGAAACCTAAAAATGAAGTGGAAAAATATTTTTCACTGTTCGGTAAGGAAAATATTTTCCTTTATATACTCTTTTTCATTTATTTATTTTATTTTTTAAAATCGATTATTCAATTATTTTTTCATTTTTATTTTCTTTTTGTTTTTTCTTTTATTTGTTTTCCATCTTCTTCTTTCTTGGCCGGTTGCCGTCACGATTATGGCTAGTGACTAGCCACGGGCGAGCCTCAAGCTTCTTGATGAGCATAAGGCTTGTCGATCGGCGACGCCGAGTCCAATAAGGTCGAGGCTCACCGGATCGACGAGTGCGAGCTTGTGGCGATAAGCGGTGAGCCCGAGCTCGCTAGAATAGGCGAGCCTCGTGCTCGCCGACGAGCTCAAGGTTCGCTTGTGGCCGGGCCGCAAGCCGTCGCGGTGGCCGGTGATTGACCAAGAAAGAAAAAGCTGGGAAACAAAGAAAATAAAAATAAAAAAGAAAATAAATAATAAACAATAAATAAAATAAAAAAATAATTTGAATTTAAAAAGAAAAAGAAAATTAAAAATGATTCGAATAAAAAAAGAAAAGAAGAAGAAAAGGGGAGGAGGAAGTGAGGATTTGTAGAGGTGTGAGATAAGAGTGATTAAGTGAAGAAAATGTTTTCCACTTTTGAAAAGTGGAAAACCTTTTCCGCTAAGTTAGAAGACTTTTTTCCTTTAAATGGAAAATTTTCCCCAAGGAATTTATTTTCCGTGAAATGAATGCCGGAAAATCTAGAAAATATTTTTTTGAAAATTATTTTCCGCGAAACGAAAGGAGCCTTTAAGAAGAAAATTCTTTTGAAGTTTCAATGGCTGCACTAGCATCATCCTACAAGAAATTGTGCAAGGAGACTTACAATGAAATAACCCTTGGATCTACTTATAGACTTTGGAAGTGTAGGCGCTTATGCAAAGACAATGTGGTCATGCAGGTGAGCAAACTTTCAACTTTTCAGGGAGAATGAGAACAAAACTTCACTTCTTCACACACACACACACACACACATATATATATATAGAGAGAGAGAGAGAGAGAGAGAGAGAGAGAGAGTTCTTTTAGAATTTCAATGCTAGATGATACTTCAAGAAATAGTTCAAAGGCACTCACTGTGAGATAATCCTTGGAAGTTTTCCATAACTACAATTCAGACCATCCCATGTATAGTTGCTAGGGACGCACAGATCACCTTGCCAACTCTCTTTATTCACTCCATATGTTGCCTTGGTATCATTGATAGCTTTCACTGTAGTGTATACCCCAACAATATCATTTCTTTTTAAAGAATTGTAACGTTGTGAAAATTGAGAAAATGCTATATGTTGAATTTGAAGTGATTTCCGGCAATGAAGTATGCCAAGCAAAATGTAGCCTTTTACTTTCAGGATAAACCTAGTTTAAGAGTAGCCTATTAACCATTAAAATTGCATCTTCTAGAGATAAATTAAGAAAACTCTTATCTTATGCTTCTTAGATTTTTCAAATTAAGCTTCTTGAAGCTCAATTTCACCTTACATTTTTGTAAACTTAGCTTACAACCTTTTCGTCGCCACAATCTTTACCTACCAAACCTCACCGCCAATAATTACTTAACCAATCCAACATCAATTCTCTTTTGGTGGAGCAACCAAGGCAAGTGAATCTAAATTATTGCCTTGTAAGAGCATATGAGGTTTCTAAGGAAGAGTAAGCATTAAGATCTCCTAGGTTACTGAAAGAGTAATCTTTGTCCAATAGAGTCATCAATTTGATCAACAAATCCTTATTTTTTTAATCACGTTTTACTTTCATTAGCCATGCAAAACGAAACTAATCAAGTTAGATTATGCAAGAAGCATCTCCTAAAATTGAGTTAGATGAACAGAAATCAATGCAACAGTTAATCACTAAAACCGTCTAGCATTTGTGTCGACCCCTTAAGAATATGAGAACACACGGAGTGGAGGTTGACCAGTTTATGTGGCAGTACTTTTTACTGAATTCAACCTATATGATCAGATGTGTAATGAGTCGCTTTTTAACCAATTTATTGTTCATGTCCACTTTAGAAGACTTCTGGTAGCACAACATTCGAATTGGCACTAGAAAAACATGTGGAAGTAGGGGAAATACCATCATCTTCGGCTGTTTGTACATTGGGGAGTCCAACAATGTTATAGACCTCGATGGCATTGAGGATTGGCGGATATGTAGATTCGTTTGATGTGGGACTGATCAAGATGTTGATCTGGGAACCAGTAACAGGAGTGGAGACTACAGTCACTGGCTTTAAGTACTCGAGCGTCACATTCTTCGTGAATTGATTACCATTGATGGAAACCGTGAACTCCCTTTGTTGGCCACTCCGCAAAATTTGGGTTTCGGCAAAATGGAAGTACAAGATCCAGTTACCTGGAGGAACGTATGGCGTCGGCTGTGTCCAACTGTAACTCAAGGAGGAATTACTCACGGTTGCAGCGGTCATAAGGACTTTTTCTGGAACCTTGTACGCATCGCTGTTGTTGGACAAAAATGTAGCAGATGCTTCGGCGCTGGGCAAAAGATGGGAGTAATCATCATCACCCCACCAGATGCGATCATAAACATCAACTGGGTACCTGGTTGAGGCATTTTCACAAACAGTTGATACGCTCAGCCATTGAGAAATCCATAAACTTGCAAAATTTCAAGTGTCTTAAGTCTTTGATTATTGTACTCCTACTATCAGTCAGATTCTTGTAGCTGATAAAAGTGGGACATCATGTGCATGATTCAAGTTGGCGGGCGCTTGTCTAGAATCATTAATTGGACGGCGTACTGAAATATTAATTAGATTTTTTTATTTAGTGACTTTTCCTTGAATTCACTCGTGTTTTCCATAATCAATAATTTAAAATTGAATTGATACTTCATGTTAGGTGGATCTTTAAGCAACCCCTGGTTCAATCCACTAGTAGTTTTGTAATCAGTATTTTGAAAATTGAGTTATTACTTCGTATTGAACATGTTTAACAAGCGTAGGAAGATATAAAAAATGATTATTTGAATGACATATTACCTATAATGAAAATAGTGATGGTCAACGAAGGGAGTCATTTGGTCCGATAAAATGTTACATAACAAATTATCACACCCAGAAACTCATTTATGAATTAACAAAATCATTTGATGAAAACGTTTTCAATCATGAAATAAGTATATTCTTATGAGATTCTCATAGAAAATTAAGTGTTTAGTCATAAAATTGTTATGCACCAAGCGAAAAAAAAAAAAAAAAAAAGAATAGCAATTAATGGTACCATTAGTAATTTTTTTTTTTTTTGGACGAATACTACAAAATAGAGTTCATGAAATTCTTGTGAACTCAATTATATGGCAACTATAATGCCTTAATGATCTGTACGATAAATGCGATTTCTTCGGGGTGACTTATAAAACAATGGGGATACATTAGTTGTTACTAGTTCAAATAAATGTTCGTTCTCATTGTTTATCTGTGTAGACCTCTAATATTCTAAACCCATTGAAGAGTATACCCACATATATATATTTTTTTTAAATACAGCTTCGAACATTCAAGAGAAATATCACAAATGTCTCAAAAGGGGGAAAAATGTTACATAACAAATTATCACACCCAGAAACTCATTTATGAATTAACAAAATCATTAGATGCAAACGTTTTCAATCATGAAATAAGTATATTCTTATGAGATTCTCATAGAAAATTAAGTGTTTAGTCATAAAATTGTTATGCACCAAGCGAAAAAAAAAAAAAATAGCAATTAATGGTACCATTAGTAATTTTTTTTTTTGGACGAATACTACAAAATAGAGTTCATGAAATTCTTGTGAACTCAATTATATGGCAACTATAATGCCTTAATGATCTGTACGATAAATACGATTTCTTCGGGGTGACTTATAAAACAATGGGGATACATTAGTTGTTACTAGTTGAAATAAATGTTCGTTCTCATTGTTTATCTGTGTAGACCTCTAATATTCTAAACCCATTGAAGAGTATACCCACATATATATTTTTTTTTAAATACAGCTTCGAACATTCAAGAGAAATATCACAAATGTCTCAAAAGGGGGAAAAATGTCTAAAAAAACATAAACCTATTGTATGACAGTCAATTTAGTTCTAAAATGTTCAATTTGGTCAGTCTTAAATCTCTCGACGATTTCTCAAAGTATCACTTGGGTCAATTTTAGTCGAAAATTACTAACATGGTGGTCTAGTCAACGTAAACCGTCTTATATGGCACAATTGACATTGACTTCCACGATTTTTGTAATTTTTAAAAAGTTTTCTATTTTTTTTCCTCTTCTTTTCTTTCATTTCCTTTTATCTTTTTTCCTTATTTGCCTCTATCAGTCGCAAGGGCCTCAATGAGGGCATTGTGGCCCATCGCCGGGTAGAGTGAAATAGGAAAAAAAAAATGAAAAATGAAAGAAAAGGAAAGGAAACAAAGAAGAAAAAATTCAAAATTTTAAAACAAATTGAAAGATCGTCCACGTTAGCGCTGTTGTGCCACATAGGATTATTGATGTTCATATCAGTGGTTTTCGATCAAAATTAGCCCAAAGGATTATATTGACATATTGTGAAAAATTTTAGAACTAAATTGGTCAAATTGAAAAGTTTAAAACTAAATTGGTCCCTATATAATAGGTTTAGTATTTTTTGAATGATTATTCTATCTCAAAAGATTTTCTGTCATGAAAGCTAACTTGCGTTCTCCAAAACGACTCACCTTGTAAATGAACTAGAGCTTGTTCCCATGTCGGACCGGCTCACATGCCTCAAGAACTCAGATCCAATTTGATAGATGCTATTGTTCAAAACTCTCAATTCCAGAGCTGAAATGAAAGGTATTCCACTTCCCATATTCACAACACACACCTGTATATAATCTGCTTGGGGGACATACATAATCTCCATGAACACATTACGAGTGCCGCTGATGGTGGTCCAATAATTAACATCAATATATAGGTCGAACGTGGGTGCTTCGTTTATTCCATCATAGTTGCCATACCAAAAGTAGGGCCTAATCAAGTAAAGGCTGTTCCTGCCTCGATCAGGTTTGAGCGTGTAGCAGTTCCTCGTTCCATTCGGAAAGCTCCTTAAATTTTTGGTAGTTTGCAGATAATCTTTGTCGATGTACTCTGAGGAAACCTGCTTGTTTTTTCCGGAATCTGTAAATCCTTCGTCCGTCTCATAATATATTTTGTAATAGCTATGGAGATATGAATCAGCTACCCCACAGTCGATGCTTATAAAACCTTGAAATTGAAATAAATTAGAACCAATTAATCGATATATTCTCAAAGTTTCTGTAGCTAGTTCAAGAATTTGGAAGCGGTCATCTCCTATCAGACCATGACCGCTATAATTAATTAGGTGTGATTGAACTTGACATATATTTTCTGAATATTGTGAACGAACGACGCATCAACATATTTCAAGTCCATGCCTGTGAGCACCCTTTTAATCTTACCGTTTCCTTCGCTTCTGCTCTTTCTTTCTTTTATCTATTGCATGTTCTGTCATTGGGTAAACAAACCTACTATTCACGATTGCGTGACCTTGCGATCAACTTTCAAAGAAGAAAACAAAAGAAATTAACCTGCTAGATGGGCTAGTTCACGTATCAATGCGATCGACAGATCAAAACCTTGCAAATTATAACATTTTCATGTTTATCATTTTGCTTCTCTCTTTGGTTTTTAACTCTAATCTCATTAGTTGCTTCTATTAAAAGAAATGTGGATACGGAACCATAGAATAATAGCTTAATTGTTGGTTATGAGAAAAGTATTGTGAAAATAAAATGGAAAGAGAATTACAATGGATTTAATCTAGAACTTATAATGCACGTATGTATTTATTTAAAAGTGCAATTCTACAACACCGGAACATGATTATGGTTTAATAATTAGAAAAGTTAACGGACATTATTCTAAAATTACAATTAATGAATTGAAATCATACTAACTATAAATAACATAAATTATTTTGTTATTATCTATTTTATTGTATATCAGAATATATAGTCATATTGGGAGAAATGTCTGTATTTTTCTCTTGATTTGTGAGCTCGAAATGGAATAGAAGAACATTCCCCCGCATGGCACATGGCACATGGCATGACGGTTCCAGCAGAACTGAGGCAATTATGATTCTTGCCTCCATATTCTCCGTTTTAAGGAAAATGAAAAGTAAATGGTTTTTTTGGAGAAATAATTGTACGATAATGTTTAACGAAGAGGGAGAGAATTTTTTTTTTTTTTTTTTTTTTTTGGGAGGGGGGGGTTGTGAAATGAGGTTGAGCATGTGCTAAGGCTCACCGGCCCCAACTGGGCTCCAGCTTCAACGAAGAAAGAGAAGGGACAGGGGAAAAAGAGAGATGAAAGAAAAGAATCGATGTGAGTTCTTATGTTAAGTGATTCTTCTGTACTATATGCAACAAATTACCGTCTTTTGAGCTGTGTACGAAAGATCTAAAAGACACTATCCAATATAAAAAGGACTAGATCGATGGCTAATTCTATTAGTACAACAAACAAAATCAATCACGTTACAAAAACTAGTATTATTTATTTTCCCATGGAATTCTATGTGTATTTTATTATTTCTTGATTTTTTTCTACAAGTAAATCTCTTTTTTCTTGGATGTTGAGTCGGGTCTTTTGTTTGTTGTAGTTGAACGGCAGACAATATGTTCTAGATCTTTCAACAGCTCAACCATATGAAGGTCGTGAAACTTGTAATAAGGGTTCATAAATTTGGTATCTGTTTACCCGAATCAGCGCGAACGAAGTCATAATTAATATCATGGTCATTTTTCCAGGAGGTAAGTCGGGAGAAACTTCATATTCTGGTATATTGATTGATGTCTCAGTTAGCTTACAAGGTTTTGAGAGAGAGAGAGAGAGAGAGAACTGATTGGTGTCTCAGTTAGCTTACAAGGTTTTGAGAGAGAGAGAGAGAGAGAACTGATTGGTGTCTCAGTTAGCTTACAAGTTTTTGAGAGAGAGACAGAGAGAGAGAGAGAGAGAGAGAGAGAGACCTGGTTGGGCTTGAACCTGCGGCATTACTCCCGGAAGTAGAGAAGCAATCCACGCACACAAAATCAGTAGCACTGTTGATCTCTCCATTTTCGTGAGAGAGAGAGAGAGAGAGAGACAGCTCCAATGGCGTTGCAATGTGGAAGATGATGCATGCGGCAACATTTATACGAGGTTCACTGGCGCTAGGAACTCGGGTGTGCACAGAAAAAGAGAACAGCCCCTTAGGGATAATTAAATTTAAGTGAAACCCTCATTTATTAGAACTCATTTTTGTTAAAAAAATGTCTTTTAATATTAATCTTTTACAACTAATCATACGGTAAGACAATGCTGTATTTGTGCTTAATTTTTTCACGCTCCATTTAATTATGTTTTGCATGATAATCCGCACAATATGCGAGTTAATATCTAGTTAGGAGATATTAGACTTCCATTTTGATCTCCAACAAAATGAACCAAAGCTGATAATTTTGATATTTCGAATTCTCATGTACATCAATATTATGATCTCTTAATCTGGGAAGAATCGTCAACGCATTGAGATAAAAGGTGAAGTTAGTTTGTGATTATGTGGTGTCGTAAATCCACATCCATAGGTTGGAATTTCTGATTGAGATTATTGGTGCAGTATAAGACTTAGAATTCGGGTTGATGGACAGTCTCAAACTCCAAAATAAATTATTAAATATGTATCGAATGCTCATTGAGGCATGCGAGTTAGATATTCCTTTTTCTTTTTTTTTTTAAGATTTGGTTTTAGTCATGAAAGGAGACGAAGACTCCCACAGCTAGGTCTTTGTTATTAGTGATGAAAATTTTACTTTTTCCATCACACGTGAAAAAAAAAAAAAAAAAAAAAAAGAAATTTGCATATGTGTGAAGATCTAAATATATATATATATATATATATATAATGTATGTATGTATGCATGAATTTGAGATTTAAATATGAATATCGACTCTATATGTGCAATTAGATCATAACATCACATGGTGTCGAGATTCAAATGTATATTGACACTTAAAAAGCGGAGGTATGCTTTACTTGTATAGATCCTGAAATTTTGAATCATGGTGTGTGTGTGTGTGGGAAAACTAGCTAAGTAGGAATATGAGTTCTAATAATAGAATTTTACTTTTATTTTTGGATTAATATTATGAAAAACCTTAAATTGGTACATTTATGATAAATTTATCTAAAAATAATTTTTTCACCATAGAAAACTCTAATTTGATAATCAATCTGTTGATTTTAGTGGTATTAGCCCTTATTTTTTAATGCTTCTTTCCAATTGAAGTTATGGGACTGACAAAAAAAAAAAATGAAGTAAAGGGAGACTAATCATGTCGCAAACATTAATCTTACCTTTACCAAAAGAAAAAAATCATGTCGCAAACACTCTTACTGTATATAGTCGTCGCGGTCAGCGTCCTTTATAGTCGTCATGGTTAACGTCCTTTATAGTCGTCATGGTTGTCGTCATTATACTATTATTATTCACATTTTAACTTTTAAGTTTTTTGCATATGGAAAGGTTCATTCGAATTAAAGTTGGAGGAGAGTAATCATGTCACCAATCCTTCATTATATTATTATTATTTTATTATTATGCACTTTAGCAATCAATTTACATCATGTTTCACAGATTCAATCACGAGGCTCATCACGGACTACGGTCCCAAAGATGCGGTACCCTTTTTCTTTTTTTTTTTTAATTTCAGTACGCTATTTTTATCATCCTCTTTTTGGACCATTCAGAAAAAAAAAAAAAAATTAATCAGTAAACTTTTGAAATCTGACCATCCTTTTGACAGTGCCCTTTCCTTGACCTTAGTTACTTGCCCATCTCTCTCGGTAAGTCTCTTTAACGCATAATAGGTGGAACAATACTGATAAATTCCGTTGGATGAGTTTACATTTACCTAAGTTTCATACAATTTTCCACGGGCATTTCTCCTTCGGCTCAATTAACTTTAAACTAATTTTTTTGACAAAAACTCCTTCCTTTTCTAGAGCTATGAGAAGCATTTCTTTCAGTTCGAAGTCCCCAAATTTAGCTTTCACGTTTTTACTCTTGCAAGAAAACTCCTTTCTTATCATTTTTCCTTGTGGATTGGATATCTTGGATTGGAAACTCTTGAGAGTTTGAGCGTTCAAGCGACTATAATTTTTTGTTTGCTAATTATTGTGGAACACTCTCGATCCAATGTGGTTAGGTTTTATTTCTACAATTTATTTCTTGAATCGTTTATTTGTTCACACTTTTCACATTAGTCATAAGGATTTATTATTGATCGATTATTCTGGAAATTTGTCTATATGTAATTATCGTTATGGATTTTATTAAATTTGAGTTGGAGAAATTTACTGTCAAGAATGATTTTAATCCTCAGTGCATAAAAATGTGTGTGATGTCAAGGCCGTAGTGTTTGGATTTAGCATTGGGGGAGATGATACATTTCCTCAAACCATGAAAGTAGAAGAAAAAGTTGATATTTTGAAAAAAGGCTAGGTGTATAACACTGCTGAATCTAGGGGATAATGTTTTGGTTGGAGAGATAAAATTGACAAGTGTAAATGCAGTTCGAGCAAAACTTGAAGTGTTGTACATATCAAAATCTCTCTTGAAGAAACATTTCTTGATTCAACGGTTATTCACTCCAAAATGATAAAGGAATGTCAATCTAGGATCACCTAAATGAGTTAAATAAAGTCGTTAACATTATGAGCAATGCGAATGAGAAGATATCTAACTATTGGCAGACTATGATATTGCTTTATTCTTTATCCAATTCTTAAGAGTAATTTTGTGGTTATCTAACGAGAGGAAGTGAATTTTGCACTATTTTCCAAAATAATGATGGAAGAAATTGTAGGGCAACGAACGCAGAAGTGGCACTGATGGCTTGCGGGTCAAAGGCAAAAACTCAAAGATGGGTTCTTATAAAATATGCGAGTCTAGATTGAAGTTTAAAGTAATGAAATAATGAAAAAGCCGTTAAGATGTTATGACTATTAGAAAGAGGGGCACATTGCAAGTGGATTGTCCATAGCTAAAGAAAGTAGAGAGATTGGAGAGCGACACAAATGTTGCCCGGGCCAAAGGGGAGGATTCATATGTTTTGAGTGGGACTACCAGTTCAACTGGAGAGAAGTGGATCGTGAATTCTAAATTCACCTATCACATAGATTGATTTTCAGAATATTAATCTATTGGGGATGTCAATTTATTTCAGACTCTCAACCTTTGAAGGTTTTCATAGGTGTGCTGATGGTCATGTAGGGGAGCAGGAAAGCAATCTCTACTACTTTTAGGGACTAGCAATTATAGGCTCAGCTCCTACAGTTCCATCCACATGTCTGTGAGAGGAACGAACATTTTCAGTGAGCAGGGTCTTTTGTACTTGGGCCATTCAGAAAAAAAGTAACGAGTAGACTTTTGAAAATCTGGCCATCCTTTTGATGGTGTCCTTTCCTTGACTTGAGTTGACTTGAACATCTCTCTCGGTAAGTCTCTTTAACGCATAACAAGTGGAACGATACTGATAAATTCCGTCGGATGATTTTACATCAACCTAAGTTACTAGTGAAAAATTATCCAAAAAATCATAAACTCATTATATTTTTGTCATTTCAATTATAAATATTTTAATTTCATTAATTGAGTCATAAAGATTTTTCACATTTTGTCAACTGAGTCTTAAATATTTTCACATTGTGTTAATTGAGTTTATTTGGTCAATTTTAGCTGGAAATTACTAATATGAACGCCGACCATCTTACATAGTACGATCGGCGCTAATGCTAACAATTTATATAATATATGAATTTTTTTTCCATTTTTTTTTCTTTCCAAGCTTGACGAGGGTCGAAAAAAGGAAAAGAAATAAAGAAAAAGAAAAAAGAAGAAATTTTTTTTAAAAATAATAGTGTTCAGTTGTCCGGGTGCATTTTGCTTGGACACTCGACCTAACAATGCAGTCTCAATCCAAACATGTTTTAGTCCCTATTTTGAAGTCCTTATAAATCACAACTTGTGACAACCCTAAGGACCTCAGTATATCCTTAAATTGCTCTCATCCTCTTTAGGGGTTTGCGCTCGGCGGGGATGGGGAACCTTCATTCCTAGGTGCGAAGCAAAATAAACTTGGGAAATTGGGCTAGGGGAGAAAGAGGCACACCTTCATTAATAAGGGCGCGCATGACAACATTTTTGGAACATAAATCAATTTCTTGTCAAAAATTGATTTCTTAATTTCAATTCCCTAGATGAGTTTCGAGTAAAGAAACACGTTTGATAATGATTCAAAATTTCAATTTCTGAAACAGAAATTCGTTTGATAACATAATAAAATTTCTAATTCTAGAGGGGCGACGATTGGTGTCCGATGAGCTGGTGGCTGGCGTGCCACGAGTGGCGGGCGTGACGAAAATAAACGATGAGAAGAGTTTTCATTTCTCACTTTTGTTTCAGAAATAGAAAAGTTAAAAATTTTAGCTTTTGATTTCTGCTCCAAATCTAATTTTGAAATAGAAATCTGTTCTGGAAATAGAAAAATGAAATTGCAACCAAACGGATTTTTGTTCTAAACTTGTTCCAAGGAATAGAAAGATAAAGAAATAAAGAAATATAAATTTTGTCATGCGCGCCCTAAAAGGATGCACTATACTTCCCCAAGAACAATCCCGGGAAGCCCCTAGGGAGCGATCCCCCAATGAGGGCTTCCCTACGTAGACAAAGGTGAGGCACCTAAGGGCCTTTTCACGTTTACGTTTAGAAAGTTTTTACAAGAGAGTTGAGAACATTAGGAAAAAAAAAAACTCATTTATTATGATTGTTCCTTGTGAATTGGATTTCTAGGATCCGGAAACACTTGATAGTTGAGCCTTCAAGTGAATGTCATCTTCTATTGTGGAACCATCTCAATCCAATATGGTTAAGTTTTATTTCACGCTTGAATCGTGCGTTTGTTCACGCTTTCACGTTAGTTGCAAGGATTTTATTGATTGATTATTCCAGAAATTTTATTTATATGCAATAATAGCTATGGATTTTATTAAATTTGAGTTGGAGAAATTTACTGGCAAGAATGATTTTAATCTATGGTGCATTAAGATGTGTGTGATGGTAGAGCCATAGCATTTGGATTTAGCATTGGAGGGAGATGATAAATTTCTTCAAATTATGAAAGCAAAAGAAAAAAGTTAATATTTTGAAAAAGGCTAGGTGTATAATGCTGCTGAATCTGGGGATAATGTTTTGGTTGTAGAGATAAATGAGACGAGTGAAGATGCAGTTCGGGTGAAACTTGAAGTAAGATAATGTTTAGGTTGGAGACATATTGAAATATCTCTTGAAGAAACTTTTGTTGATTCGACGGTTCTTCATGCCAAGATTATTGATTAATGGTAGACTATGATACTGCTTGTGGTAGACTCTGATATTGCTTTATTCTTTGTAGAGCAATGAACACAGAAGTGGCGCTGAGAGCTTGTTGGTCAAAGGCAAAAACTCAAAGATGGGTTCTTATAAAAGAAGAAAGTCTAGATTGAAGTTTAGAGTAAGGAAAAAAGCCATTAAGATGTTTACAATTATCAGAAAGATTGCACATTGCAGGTGGATTGTCCATAGCCAAAGAAAGTAGAGAGATTGGAGAGCGTCGCGAATGTCACAAGGGCCAAACGGAGGAGTCGTATGTTTTGAGTGGGACTTCCAGTTCGACTGGAGAGGAGTGTATTATGAATTCTGGATTCACACATCACATGACATCACATAAGGATTGGTTTTTAGATTATTAGTCTATTGAGGATGTCGATTTATTAAAAAGTCTTAAGACTTTGAAGGTTATCATCCACGTCTGAGAGGGGCATGAACATTTTGAGTGAGCAGGGTCTTATGTATGGGCATGAAATTTGGAAGATAGACTTTTGCAAACATTGCGTGTTCAACAAGTAAAGTGCAGCTCAGCACAGCAGTTCACAAGACCAGGGTACAATATATTACATCCAATAAAACTTGCGGGGGTCCTTCTCAGGTGCAGTGAAAAGGAGATGCCCGAGTATACACTAATCTTCGTTGATGAGGTCGAATGAACTTGCCACTAATTGATAATAATAATAATGAAAGTTGGCCAATTTTTTGTATCTAACACGAAGAAATACGAATTTGTGGACTTCGTTTTATTGAATTAATAAAATCTAACATTGCATAATAAACAGGAATGGACGATAATGTTATTCTAGATATGAAAAATCTCTGCAATGGAGACAAAAAGGACGATCCCACGTGAAGAAAGCAATCTATTTGCCAAGATTTCTTTAGCTTAAATAATGGAGGAGACTTGACTTGGATGGAAGAACACGGAATGTGGACCCCATGGTGAATCACCTCGTTGATGAGAACAGAATCTTGCGTTGGCCCATGCGTTATTAAAGTTGTCTGGACATACATTTTCCAACCAAAAAGATGATCTCGACGGGGAGCCCGAGAATAGGGCAAATCAGAATTAAGAATTTTTTATTGTACTAATGATTTGATTATTTGTTTTGAATATTCTTCACTAAGTCCAGCATGATGTGAATTCACAAGTATGTATTTACTTTCCTGAGGCAAAAACGAAGTCAGAAATTCTTAGTTTCTTTGCTTTCTTTTGGAGTGATGAAAGAAGTTTCATCTGCTGCTCATAGCTTGATGGTGCTTATCGCTTTCAACTTTCTGAAGTGGAAACTGCCCAAGAACAAAAATTCTAGGTCCCATGGATCTGATATAAAGTTTTGTGGATGGTGATAAGACGAAAGTAGGAATAGAATACCCCTTACCGAAAAAAAAAAAAAAAATGTAGGAATAGAACACGAGGGCGGTCAAGTCACCAATCACTTGTGCATTTGTGATAATTATTTGCTTTTCAAATTGTTCATGTTCCATGCCGACCCCAAATGATGGATGATGGATTTACGTACGACAATGGAATATGGATTGATCTTAAGGCGACTAGAGAAAGATTGACTTCTACTACCATGCTGCTAATCAAGTGTTTACAATTTCTCTCACTTATTTTTAGAAAAAAATCACAAAAAATCTCAAATTATATTCAATGAGACATATTTACTCTCAACTTTTTTATATCCAAACCCCAAACTATACGCACTTTAATACATTTACCTTAAATTTTTTTTTTGTGATATAAAAAAATTCCAAAACTTGTACCTTATGACACATTTGCCCTCCATTAAAATTCCATCAAATAATTTTTCATTCAAAATAACGTTGTTTTTATTTCACTTGAGCCATGTTAGCACTGTGTCGACAATGTTTGCTAATTGGCATCAACGTATGCAAATTTTTAACGGTCCTCTCATACTGGTACAAGTTTGGGTTTTTTTTTTTTTTTTTTTGTATAAAAATTATGTTAAATGTATCGCTGTTGACATAGTTTGGAGTTTTTAGTGCTTTTTCCCTTTTTTATGCTAAGAGAGTTTTTCAATATTTTTTTTATGTCCACAAAATACGGATTTTTTCCCTAACAATAAATTTTAATAGGTAAGAGGACGATTCCAAAACACCAAATATCACTTTTCTTGTTCAACCCAATGATTGATTCCTGCATTAGAAACATCAGAACGTGGATGAGAAGACAATTTCCAGGTCATAGATAAGGAATCTCCTCGAGTTCTTGAGCCCTTTATCTATATTTAACCTATATTCCGTCATATCCTTAGAGAAGTGAAGTATAAACCATTATGTAGATAATCCAAACCTGCAATTCTTGCAAAATCTTCTTTAATAATGCCAATCCAAAGGAGCAAAAGTGGTAACAATGGATATATCATTTATATACCTTGTGCTACATCTATAGCAATTTGCAGTCTCTTACTCCATGTCAAGACATTTGGCATGGCCCCTATTATAGATCAGCATATCTTCGCATCATACACGAAAAGAAATAGATATTTGTGAAATTATTTTAGAGGAAATTAAAACATGCAAGAATACGATGTACCTAATAAGTGTTGTTGTAGGTTTCCCTTAGACATAAGTTCATATATTAACTCAATCTTTTTGGAGTCATCACAATACCTAATTAGAGAAACCAAGTTTCCATGGTAAACAATTGTTAAGAGTTGTGCCTGCAATGTCATGAATGTGGCTTTACTACGTGTAAGGGCAAATTTCTAAATAAGCAAATGGTTGCCGCATTATATCTCACCCCTGCTTGAGAATGCTTGCACCCTTGCCACAATGATTCATAAAGCACCTTCACGGCAAGTAGCATAGAGTGCAGTTCAGCACGATAGTTCACATGACCAAGGTACAATGAGCTACATTCATTCAGATTTGTTGGGGCTTTCTCAGGTATAGTTGAAGGGAGGTGCTAGGCATATACTAATCTTCATTGACGAGATCGACTGAACTTGCCACTTATTGATGATAATGAAAAGTTGATCATTTTTTCTTTGTGTCAACACAAATAACTATGAATTTCTCGACTCTGTTTTCAAACTAACAAAATCTAACATTTGACAATTAATAGGAATTGATGGCAATGTTATCCTAGATATAAAAAATCTCCGCAATGAAGATGGAATCTACAATAACGCACAAAACGCACAATCCCACACAAAGAAAGCAATCTAATTGCTAAGATTTTATTTTTAGCTTAAATAATGGAGGAGACTTGACTTGCACTGGAATCGATGGAGGAACACAATGTAGACCTCAAGGTCAATAATACTTACTATTCACCTTATTGGTGAGAAGAGAATCCTATATTGTCCTATCACATTATTAAAGTTGTTTGGGATATATTTTCCAACCAAAAAGATGATTTTCTGTGGAACACGTGTTTTGAATAATCGTCGCACTAACTACAGCATGATGTGAATTCATAAGAGTAGAGTTTTCCTGAACTAAAAAGTTAGAAATTCTTCATTTAACTACTTTACTTGGAATAACGAAAGAATTTTCGTCCGCTGCTCTTACCTCGGTGTTTATCCCTTTCGACTTTCTAAGGTGAAAGCTACCCAGGAACAGAAACCGAGGTCGTCGTCCTTGCATGGTGAGATTAAAGTAGGAATGTAACATGAGGGCGTTGAAGTCATCAACAACTTGTCCATTTGTGATTATGATTTCGATGTCAAATTTTCACGTTTCACACCAACCCTGCACCATGGATTTTACTTACGGAAATGGAATATGCATTGATCATGAGGTGACATCTACTTCTATGCCGCTAATCAACTATCCATAATTTCTCATGCTTCTGTTTACACTAAGAGAGTTTTCCAATATTATTTTTTTCTTGTCTAAGATATACCATGAGGTGACATCTACTTCTATGCCGCTAATCAACTATCCATAATTTCTCATGCTTTTGTTTACACTAAGAGAGTTTTCCAATATTATTTTTTTCTTGTCTAGGAAATATGGATTTTTTTTTCCGTGACAATAAATTTCAATAAGTGTTGGTAAGTATTGTAAAAATGTTGCTTATAAAAATTATCGGTAACTTTTTTTTTTCTAAATAACTTGTTGGAAATTTACCAACACTTTGATGAAATAATGATTGTTTTATGTAGTTTGCAAATTAAGAATTTCTATACTAACTAACTAACTTTTATTTACATCACTCACGATGTTTCAAGTTTATTAACTTTTATGCAAAATTATCAGCCTAAGTCACCAAATAATTTTGAGGTACCAACTTTCGTACGAGTTATTTTCTGATGTTTAATAGCTTTCGCTTAGCAGCCCCTTACATTTACTAACTATTACCAACTCAAATTACCGTGACTCACTAAATTTTGTTCCATTAAATTACAACTTAATATTGGTTATCAAAGTGAGTTACTTACCATAGATTATATGCGCATAAGAGAGAATTTACATTCTATTTCATTTACACACAATTACACATATTTCTTTCTATGCATTTTTTCATATTTCCTCTTTACGAGCACAACCAATAATGGTCAAATTATTCTATGTATGAAGTTAAACCAGCGGAAAAAAATCCCAAATAATAAGCCTGATTAGATATGCACACGCAATGCCCCATTGATAATGCCGTTCCTTGTGGGGGCAGAGTACTCTTGATCACAGCGCATTCATAGCAAGATCCAGAGCATTGTCAAATTAATTAGACCATTTTAAAGCGAAAATCACTTTTAGTTTTCTTCAATCCAAGTATAAGGGATGCAATCTTTTCCATTATGGAATCCAAGAACTTGCCACAAGATTTGTGGATAATTTTTACTTCTCTTTTGGGGGCCAAAAGAAAAGTGCTTTGGCTTGAGCAAGAAAAGGCAGTGGACGGATTCCCGAGAACAATAAAAAAATTATTTTTGCTTCAGTAATGCACATCGCACTCCCATTAAAGACATTACTGAGCAAAAAGTTTGCTTTAGTAAAAGTGAGTTTTGCTTTCACATTTTCTGATGGAAAAATGGCAAAACCATTTCATGCGTCAAGAAAAAAAAATTGTCGTGGAAAATTTTTCTTTAAAAAAAAAAAAAGAATATGAGAGTGGAGTCATCCAAAGTTAAAAAATGTTTAAATAAAAGCATGAAGTGTAGTTGCTTTCTCAAAAGAAAACTCTGAATGAATGTTATCTCGGGTCTGAAATGACTAATTCAATCTCAAATAAAGGCACTAACTGGCCAAATCCTCGCCAAGCAACAAGCACATGCATCTTACATGCCATTTTCCAAGCCATTGTTGGGGGCATTAGAGCATTTTTTTTTCTTTCTTTATTTTTATTTTTATTTTTCCTTGTTGCGACTTTCCTAGATGTAAACCGTTAGGGAAAGCTAATGGATTACTAAGCTTACACTTAGTGCGGACTCTCCCAAGCTTATACCAATTGTAATTTTTGGGGGTTTTAATCTAATCATCTAACCATGCAAATCAATTCAATTTGGAGTAGTCATTAATCCATTATGGGTCGATTAGAAAATCAAGCAATTTAATAATTGCTCAAATTGTTGAGTGTTAAATTATTGTTTGTGGGCCCACATGATTATCTCTCACATGTTGTTGTTAGTGGTTAGACTTAAAATTGACTCAAATTACTTGCGAAATATTTTTGAATATAGAGAAAAGATGCCGAAATATTTCGCAAGTAATTTGAGTCAATTTTAAGTCTAACCACTAACAACAACATGTGAGAGATAATCATGTGGGCCCACAAACAAGAATTTAACACTCAACAATTTGAGCAATTATTAAATTACTTGAGGAGATGGAAAAACCTTGATGTGCTAAGCAAAGCTTCCAATGAATATTTTGCAAAATATTAATTGAAGACCAAGGAACCTTTTGATGTATGCATACTTAGACATGATTTCTAGATATGAACAAGAGATGCCAATTTACTCTTTTTGCATTTTTCTTGTTGAACATGAACATAATTAAACTTAAATGCTATGACTATGTGAATTCTAATTTAGCATGTATTGATGAACTAACATGAAATCCCGGTTGACATGTATGCTTTATTGGAAAATTTGCACAAATTATCCAGAAAGACTTATATTGGAATTTTGCATAGAGTTTTATGACTCGATTGATAAAGTTGAAAAATCTATGACTGAATTGGTGTTTATACAATAGGTTCAAAATTAATTTGATAAAATTTTCCCTCCTCTGCTGATGGCAATGGGACTTGCGCAACGTATGACGTACAACAACCAAGAAGAAAAATGTACGCATGGAGATTGCCAAGATGTTTCGCTTGTAAATAATGGAGGGGACTTGACTTGCACTTGGATAAATGAAACAAAAAGGCAGAACAACGACCAACTCAGTGGATACAAACCGGCCTGACCTTTTTTAAAGCCACTTTTCTCCCTCTTATTAGGTTGCCATATGATAAAATAAAGTATGTCGGAGAATACTTTCTCTATGGAAAAATAGATTTTTTGATGTGGAATATGAGAGTGTGGGTCATCAAGAGTCATTTCATGTTGGCAATGTGATGACGATCCAATTTTTGTTTTTCATATTTCACCAACTCCTACACAATTGAGTTCTCAAATCATTCAAAATGCTTAATCGGATAAAAACATCATATAATTTTATGCCAAGATATTTTGTTTGGATAGACGAATCAAGAAATTTTTAATCACTTTTTCTATATTATGTATCTTTAAACTTCACTCTTTAGATGTATTCTAGTCTACACAAATTGGTGGATTGTCATAGATACAAGTTTTCAACAAACGATGCAAGTGTAATTTCATCTTGTGGTTTTTTCTTCCTTTTTTGGTTGTAATTTCAATGAACTTTCTGTTTTGCTTTACTCCCATATTTTATTACTTGTTGCCTAACTCGGAATTCCTATTTTTTTTACAAAAGTAAAGTGAGTAATAAATGTGGAACATGAATCATTCCAATCAACGTTTGGCGAGAACAGCAAAGTCATTTTAGCCATTTTCTAAGGAGATTTAACTCTATCTTTCTTTTCCTTTGGATGCAGAAAGCTTCTTTCCAATAGAAAACAGTAAGTAGGTGAAAAAAAATTCTGAAGGTATCACCGCATAATTTTTTATGTTACGCTGTCCTTGTACTTCATAATACAACAATATATTTATGATGCTGTATGTCAATTTTACGTGTTATGGAAGATCAAACAATAGAGGATATTGAGAAAGCAGAGATGATTCCAACACCACAGGTTAGTGATAATTTGGTTGATTTGGATCATGTTCCTCTTACAAATATTCCAACACAGGTTGATGAAGAGCAGCAGGAAGTCAATGTTCCAAATAACGCACATGTTCCTGAACATGTTGAAACAGATAATACTATTCCTGAACCAGAGGCTCAATTAGATGTTCCACTGGATGTTCTAGTCCGGAGATCCGTTAGAGACCGACGACCTTCCACCAGGTATTCGAAGATGAGTATGTATTATTGACCGATGCGGTGAACCGAGTGCTATGCGAAGCAATAGAAGATGAGAACAAAAGCAATTGATTTGATGCTATGTGAGATGAGATACGGTCACTTTATGATAATCATACTTTTGAATCGGTGAAGTTACCTAAAGGTAAAAGAGCTTTGAAGAACAAGTGGGTATATAGATTGAAGTAAGATGAACATACTTCACAACCACGGTACAAAGCTAGATTGGTTGTTAAGGGATTCGGTCAGAGAAAGGGTGTTGATTTTGATGATATATTTTCTCCGGTAGTGAAAATGTCTTCTATCCGTGTGGTACTAGGCTTGGCAGCTAGCCTAGATTTGGAAATTGAGCAAATGGATGTTAAAACAGCCTTCCTACATGGTGACATGGGAGGAAGAGATATACATGTAACAACCTGAGGGTTTTAAAGTGAAAGGGAAAGAGGATTATGTGTGCAAATTGAAGAAAAGTCTTTATAGTCTAAAACAAGCACCGAGGCAGTGGTATAAGAAATTTAATCGCTTATGACAAAACAGGGCTATAAGAAGACTTCCTCGGATAACTGTGTGTTTGTCCAAAAATTTTCTGATGATGACTTTATTATTCTCTTACTTTATGTTGATGATATGCTGATTGTTGGCAAGAATGCTTCAAGAATTGAGTTATTGAAGAAACAATTGAGCAAGTCTTTTGCCATGAAAGACTTGGGCTCGGCGAAGCAAATTCTTGGCATTAGAATTACCCGAGACAGAGATGCTAAGAAGTTGTTTTTGTCGCAAGAGAAATATATCGAGAAGATCCTTCAGAAATTTTACATGGACAAGGCTAAAGTGGTTAGTACTCCTCTTGCTGTCCACTTTAAGTTAAATATGATGCAAAGTCCTACGACTGATAAAGAGAATAAATATATGGAAAGTGTTCCATATGCCTCAACTGTAGGAAGCTTAATATATGCGATGGTATGTACACGCCCAGACTTGGCGCATGCAGTTGGCGTTGTTAGTCGCTATTTGTCAAATCCAGGCAGAGAGCACTAGAATGTAGTGAAGTGGATTATGAGGTATCTTCGGGGAACTTCAAATTTGAAACTCAGTTTTGGGACCGGAAAACTTGAGTTAGTTGGATACACAGATTTCGACTTGGCGGGAGATATTGATACTCGTAAATCTACTTCGGTTATTTGATTTCTTTTGCGGGTGGAGCTGTGTCATGGAAGTCAAGATTGCAGAAGTGTGTTGCACTTTTTACAACAGAAGCTGAATTTATTGCAGCGACTGAAGCTAGTAAAGAGATGCTATGGATGAAGAAGTTCTTAGAAGAACTTGGGTTCAAGCAAAAGAGGTATGTGCTATTTTGTAATAATCAAAGTGCAATTCATCTTGGTAAGAATTCATCTTTTCATTCTAGATCGAAACATATTGATGTTAGATATCATTGGATAAGGGATGTTCTAGATGAAAAGTTATTGGAACTTGAGAAAATTCATACGGATCATAATGGCTCTGATATGATGACGAAGACTCTACCAAGAGAGAAGCTTGAACATTGCCAATTGATGGCAGGGATGGTGAGTCCCTCCACATTGTCATGAGGGAGAGATTTGTTAGGCTGGGTTCGCTCCTATGTGGATGAAGCCCAATGAGTTGCAAGCCCAAAAAAATGGGTTTGAGCCCATATAATTAGTTATATGGAGAAATATGGTTTCTCACTATCTATATAAAGAGGTAGCCGCAAAAAAGGAAATAGTAACAATAGAAAAAGAGAAAGCAGAAAATCGGGGGTTGAGGCAATATCGATTTACATCAAGCTGGCATCGGAGGTCGATTCGTTGTCGATTGAGCTGAAATTTTGTCGGCATGTTCGTGGCGCAATTTTCTCGAGTCTGAACAGTTTGATTTTCGTTTGAAGCTGCCTCCATCAGGTTTTTCGTGGATTGATCAAAACCTGCGTTTTTGGTCAGATTTATGCTTGATCTCTTGTGAAATTCATGTGTATTGCCAAGAATTATGTTCTTGAGGTCTTTGTTGCTATGTACCTCTAGTATTTGCTAGAGAAGAATATTGTTCACTCAATTTTGGTGATAGTGAAGATTTTTGGGTGGACTCCGGTCCCGTGGTTTTTGATCTCCTCACATCGAGGAGGTTTTCCACGTAAAAAAATCGTCTTGTGTTCGCATGCTTGGTATTTATTTTACTCTACTATATCGATTCCTATTAGGTTTACACAAGATGGGAGATTATTTTATTCCGCTGCGTTAATTCGATATTGTTCGAATTGTTACCGTTCTCCCATCAATGACAACCATTCTGTTTCATAAATAGTTTCTGGAACAGAAATAGATTTTTCTATTTCTTTTCTAGAAGAGTTTCTAAGCAAACATAACCATTTGATAACGACACAAAATTTCTACTCTAAAAATAAAAATTCGTTTTAAACAACACAAAATTTTTTCTTTTCGGACGGCGGTGCCGGCGGTTGGCGGGCGGTGACCGACGGACGGTGGTTGACGGCGACCGATGAAGGACCGGTTGACGAACGTTGAAAATAATTTTTATTTCTCATTTACTGTTCAGAAATAGAGAAGTAGAAAATTTCTACTTCTGATTTATATTCCAAACCTATTTCTGGAACAAGAATCTATTTCAAAAATAGAAAAATGAAATAGGTTTATCAAACGGATTTCTATTCCAAAAACAGGTCTGGAATAGAAAAATTGTTTTTGGAATAGAAATTATAGTTTGTCATGCACCCTTAAGTGTCATTTTCAGGTACCAAAGCTCTTGAAAGACTGAAGTTGGATAGTTTAGCTTGCATGTTTTCATTCAACAAGATATTTGAAGCCATGATGTCTCTATGGATGATGGGAGGAACACAACCGTTATGGAGACAATCCAAACCTGCAATTCTTTCAAAATTTCCTTTAAGCATGGCAAATGCGAAGCGGGGAAAAATTCGTAGTTATGTACATCTCATTTATATACCTTGTGCTACATCTTTAGCAAATCGTAGTCTCCTATCCCAAGTCAAGACATTTGGCTTGGCCCTTGTTAAACTGACATCCTCACATTGCGTTTCAAAAAAAGGGAATGCTTTGTAGGATTATTCTAGAGAAAATAGGAACATATAAGAATATGATAAAGTACCTAATAAGTGTTGTTGTCGATTTCCGTTAGCCATGAATTCATATACTAATGCTTTATTTTTGGAGTCCTTACAATACCAATCGGGAAACCAAGGGCGTGCATGACAACCATTACGTTGAAATAGTTTAACGCAAAATAGATTTTTCTATTTCTATTTCTAGAAGAGTTTCTAAACAAAAATAACCGTTTGATAACGACACAAAATTTCTACTCTAAAAATATAAATTCGTTTGATAACGACATAAAATTTCTTCCTTTCGGACGGCGGCGACGACCGGCGACCTTTAATATAAAATAAAAATAAAAATGATTATTAACAAAAAAATAAAGAAAAAAATAAAATAAAATAAAATAAAAATATCATTTTATTTTAAAATAAAAATATCCTTAAAAATAAATTTATTCTATTTTATTTTAAAATCAATAAAAATTAAAAATAAAAATAAATTTATTTGGCAAAACACTCAAGACAAATAAAAATAATATTATTAAATTTATTTTTAATAAAAATAATTTATTTTTATTTATCATAAATAATTTATTTTTAATAAACTAAAAATAAAATGATAAATAAAAATAATTTATTTATTTTAATAAATTTATTTTTATTTTTAAATGAATAAAATGAATATATTTATTTTTATTTTTTTTATTTTTAATAAAATGATATTTAATTAAATTTATTTGTAATAAATAAATTTATTTCCATTAAATTTATTTATTAAAAATAAAAATAATTTTTATAATAAAAAATAAAAATAAAAATAAAAATGAATAAATGATATTTTTATAAAAAAATTTATCTTTAAAATGATATTTATTTATTTTTAAAAATAAAATGATATTTATTTATTTTTAAAAATAAAAATTTATTCATTTTATTTATAAAAATATTTTATTTTTAAGGATTTTTTTAATTTATTCGTAAAATAAATATTTATTCTTAAAAACGATGAGAAAAATTTTTAAAAATAGGTCGGCGACGGATGAAGGACTGGTTGACGAACGATGAAAAAATTTTATTTCTCATTTCTTGTTCCTTAGAAATAGAGAAGTAGAAAATTTCTACTTCGATTTCTATTCCAAACCTATTTCTCGGAATAGAAATCTATTCTAGAAATAGAAAAAAGAAATTAGTTTATCAAACGGATTTCTATTCCGAAAACAGTCGGAATAGAAAAATTGTTTTAACAAAAAAATTCTGGTTTGTCATGCACCCCCCAAGTTTCTATGGTAGGCAGTCCTTTAGAATTGTGCCTGCGATATCATGAATGTACATTTCATATTTGACATTGCTTTGTAGCATTGGATCGAATTGTCAAAGCAGCATATGATGGAATCATTCTATCTAATATCAGCTCGAAATGGCTTGCTTTCCTACCATGATGATTTAGTGAGCACCTTCACGGCGTATTGTTATTGACACCTAAATTTTACAAACCCATTTAATTATTCATTAATTGCATAGAAATTAATAATTAATTCTTAATTCTTAAAAAAAATTCACTAAATTGTATAGCATATAAACATTAGAAGCATTGGCATTAATAGTAATAGAAATTCTTAAAAAATATTCAAAAAAATTAACGAAAAAATTATTATTAATTTAAAAAAAAAAGTCGTGGCCAGGGCTGGGCCTGCCCGACCCCTTCTTCCTTTTTCCCTTCCTTTTTTTATTCTCTGCACCTGGGCCGGCTCACTTTCCTTTTCTTTCCTGGCCCGGCCCCCATCTCCCTTTCTTTCCCCGTTTCCCTTCACGCCTCTGCAGAGAACAGAGGACGGAGGAGAACGAGGAGGACCGAGGAAAGAGACGGGGAAGACAGGGCGAGCGTCGCGCCGGAGTTGGTGGTCGGGGGCAGACCGGCAGCAACAGCTTGCGTAGCAGGAAGTCATGCGCGCCGGCTAGAGAGCTTAAAAGGGAGAGAAGGAAAGCAAGACGTGAGCGGGGGCGTTGGAGAGAGAGATCCGAAAGGGAGTTCGAGCGAGAGCAGCCGAGAGAGCGAGAGGGCCGAATTTTAGCCCCGGCTGAGCGTCGTCCAGCCGTCCTCGACGCAAACCGGCGCAACGGAGCTTGCGGTTCCCCCCTTCTTGCCCGTCCTCCGACGTTGGTGAGTTGAGTTTTGGTTTCGATCGTCGTTTTCCCAAGGATCCCGGCTTGGCGACACTAAGACGGCCGGCCATAGCTAGATGTGTGTTAAGACCGGCTTCCGGACGTCGTCGCCAAGCCAGGTAGAGGCCTGCGATTGAGTGCTCGTTCCTTCATTTTATTTTATTTTTAGCTGCGTCCCGCTTGATTTTAAAGAGCTAAGCAAGCTCGATTTCCTTAGTCCTCAACCGCGTCGGACCCGAATGAGTCGGTTTCTCTGAAGTTCGAACGTTACTCGCTGATTTCTCGAGTTTGGGTGTGAGTTTGAGCTCTGAAGAAGTCTATATTCGCTCTCCAACGCGCTGCCCACTACGCGTTCGAAGAAATGCCCGAACAAAGTCCGTCCAGCTTGGTCTCAGACTCTGACTTGTTTTTTGTTCCTTTCAGTGCACGATTGTTCTTGATTATCGAGTGCATTCTCAGTCAAAAATTTTGTTCCCATCGATTCCGAATCTCTTAAAACTTTCGGTTGCTTTGCTTGGTGCTTTGATATTGTCCTCGTGAATATTCCATATTCCCGGAGTTGTCTTCATAATGTTCGGAGGCGTGGGTCTGTGCGTACTTAGCTATTAAATCGCACTATGTATGCGATACCGTGATGATAAAGCAATCTGTCTCATACTGCCCGTAGGAGACATATTTTAATTTTGCAGATCCACTCAGTATGTTGTACCAAAACAAAAGTAGTATGTCGCATACAGAAACCTCATATTTAGGCTAGATTAGTAAGAGAAGCCATTATAAAGGAAGGGAAACCACGCTTTCGAGAGAGATAGATTTGCCAGGGAAGCATGGAGGAGACCTTTTATCCTAGTGTCCACCTTTGAAATTCCGTGCTAGTCTGACCTGCCATATTAAGATTTATCTAACACCAAAAACCGTTGAAGGGACAAGTTGGCCTCTTGCACTGGTATGGGAAGCACTGATATGATCAATGTTCAAGTGAAGCAGTTATTTTCGGCTTTCTCTTCATCTATTGATTTGCTTGGATTCGTACACATTACAGCTGGAGATTTGTGATCCGAGAGTCGTCAGAGAGTTCTGCAAGTGTTCAAGTGAGTGACATGAGTTGTATGAGTGAGAAATCGTAAGTGTAAGTGCGGTCTTCATTTGCGGCTGAGTGTATCGTTTCTCTACGTACTCTCATCGAAACTGGTATGTTCAAGTTCATGAAATAATGCTTTTTCTTACTGCGCCCGCCAATCTATACACTCGATAAGGGACATCACAGCTTTCTCAACTCGACATTTGATATCAAAACCATGTCACCATACCCAACAAGTGGTATAGAGCCATGCTTCCCTACTCTACACTATCTAGTCGTGAAGTTCTAATATTGTGCCCTTTCTTACTGAATTGCATGCAAGCTACATCTATATCTCCCTGCGCAGTTTGAAAAACGAAAATATAGATACCATATAACTAAAGTACTTTTTCTTCCCGACATCTCTGGGATTGGAATAAACAGCCATATGAAGAGAATTATTTTTTTACTTGTGTAAATATGGAATGGTAGAAATAGAGTTGATGAAAGAAAAGAGAAAAGAAAAACATACTTTTATTGAGGCAGATGAACATTAAAAGTGACAAAAGTTGTGTACATCATTTACTTTAATGTAAAAAATTTTCATAAGATCAGTTAAGTGCTAAATCGGAGAAAAATGATAATTAAGCGCCAACAGGACAAAAATGATATGTGGCTTTTATAATTAGAAATTTTATATAACTTACCATATTTTTTAAAAAATCTAGTCTGCATGGCATTTCCATGTGATGTGCTTGGTATTGAAGTGATTGCTTTTTAATAATGACTGACACTAAAGTGATCGCTTTACAATTTTTTAGACGACATCGTTTGTGAGTTATATGTTGACTGGGCACGCTAGTGAGCCACATAGGACTAAAAAATCAATAAAATATAGTCATGTTGAATTTCTAGTTACCCATATCAGAGTTAGCACTTAAGTGGTCTTTTTTTTCTTTAAAAAAGTGGTACCTAAGTAATCTGAAAAAAAAAATTGCATTAAAGTGAGTGTCGTACAAAAATTTTAGCACTTCTAATATCCTTCTCTCCTTTTATTGATATGGGTCTTCATACATCTTTTGCATTTAACACCTGATCATAGTTAAAGCTGCTTAATTTCTCATGTGACTGCAACTTTATAGAAAGAAACAATTTAGGGGCGACAAAACTAGAGTTAGGTTCGAATAAATAAAACTTACTTATTTTGCACTTTGATTAACTCTAATGTTAGAAGTCGAGATAATTATCTATGGAATACAGAGGATACAAATGACGCAAGCTCATTGGAATTACTCAGATGGAAGAACTAAGTATTCTTTCAGAGTCACAGATCCAAAGAAAGCACTTTTGGAGCATATTAGAACAGCACACCCTCTCCACACTTCCACAACAATACCATCTAAATTTAAATTAATAGCAAGAAGCGGGTCATCATGATAAAAACTTACATGTTTTTTCATTTATTTGGATGACGAAAAACGCCACCTTAGGAAAATAAACCCCGGACCGATGGATAATACGACTTCACCGACATGGATCCAGTAAGTAGTGAGCCAAAACCTAAACAGGTTAATTCTGCAACCTACCTGGCACGCGTTGCTTGATCGATCTCCAAGGAGGTCAACTCAAAGGACCCAGAAGCATTGGCTTCATGAGATAAGCATTCTTTGAGCTCAGATAAGCCATGGTTTATGTCAGGCCTGCCCATCGAAGTTAGGCTCACGCAGGACATTGCTGTCTCCACTGCTTTCCAAACTGATGCAGTGTTGAACTGGCCTTGGAGCCTCTGATCCGCAATGCTGTGTAGAACCCCTTGCTCTATGAGAGGAGCCCCCATTCGATAAAGTTGGTGCTGCTCTTCAGGCTCCTTATGATGGCTGGTCTGCCGGTGTTGAGCTCGAGCAGTATGATCCCAAAGCTGTACATGTCGCTCTTCCAACTAAGATTGCCAGATGATTGAAATCTGAAAGTTAGAAAGCGAGATCTGTTCAGCAAAACCATGGAGAGCCGGAGGCATAACAGATACTAAAAAATTGTGAGCTAAAGCTTTTCTTTAGTATTTCTAAATTGTTGGAATCAGGCCTAATCCCAATTGCCTAGCTTAGACAGGTGCCTAGCAATTGGTTGAGCTGAAGATCGAGCTTTAGCCGATGCCCAAGCCATCTTATTTGTTGGGAAAAGTACCAAAAAAGTCTTAAACCTATTGCATTAGTACCAATTCCGTCCTAAACTTTTCAATTGGACCAATTCGGTCCTAAACCTTTCTACATCGGTACCAATTCAGTCCATCTAGCCAATTTTGGCTGTCGGTGCTAACGTGGACATCGGCCGGTGACCGAACGCCGGCGTGGCAATTTTTTAATATTTTTTAAATATTTTTTGAATTTTTTATTATTTTTTTCCTTTTCTTTTCTTTTTCTTTTCTTTTTCCTTTTCTTTCTTCTTCTTCCTCCTTGGACTGTTCCGGCGGTGGCCGGCGAGCCTCTAGTGAGGCTCGCCGGCCACCGGGCGAGGGCCTCGAAGCCCTCGCTCGCCGCCGCGGCGAGGGTTGCGGCCCTCGCCCGGCCTCTCCCGGGCCGCCGGCTAGGCGGCTTCACCCGGATCTGGGCGAGGCCGCCTCGCCTTGGCCTCGTCGGCCGCGGGCGAGGGGCCGGGCGAAGCCGCCTAGCCCGTGGCCCTAGGAGAGGCCGGGCGAGGGCCACGACCCTCGGCGCGGCGGCAAGGGCTTCGAGGCCCTCGCCCGGTGGCCGGCGAGCCTCATCGAAGGCTCACCAGCCACCGCCGGAACAATCCAAGGAAGAAGAATGAAGAAAAGAAAAAATTCAAAAAAATTCAAAAAAATTCAAAAAATATTAAAAAAAAAATTAAAAATTGCCACGTCAGCGTTCGGTCACCGGCTGATGTCCACGTCAGCGCCGGCAGGCCAAAATTGGCCGGATGGACTTAATTGGTACCAATGTAAAAATGTTTAGGACTGAATTGGTCCAATTGAAAAATTTAAGATTGAATTGGTACCAATGTAATAAGTTTATAACTTTTTTGGTACCTTTCCCCTTATTTGTTAAATATCACAGAAATTCACCTAACAATCTGAGGGTCCGCTAGAGGGAGAAGAGATTGCTCAAGCCTGCTTCAACTAAATTATCTTATTCTTAGGGTAGGGCCTTGTGGAGCCTAATAGGCAAAAATTTAGCCCCAGCTGTGATAATGATATACTGTTAAAATCACTGTACTTATTATTAGGTCTAGTTTCAAGGTTAATAGAGTCTTGAGATCATTCACTTGGGATCAAGGTAACCTGGCGTGCCAGCTGGGCGAGTTGAAACGTGAGAGTCCTGGATTGGTCGCGAAAGCTTTGGATAGCCCAAAATCTGCTATCTTCGCTTGCATGTTTTGTCTAATGAAAGCAAATCAATCATTATTGCTTCGTCCAATTTATACCTTGAGCAGCATCGATTGCAATGTTCAATCTTTGTGACCAGCTCAAGACATTCACATTATCTTCTGTAGACATGAAGAAATAAGTTCAAGAAAGTCACCACAATGAATGCTTTTCGGACGTAATCGTATTGCAAACATTGAAGGAGACAAGTTACACTTCTACTAGTACTCTATATAGTTGCCTTGCTAGTTATGAACATCTCTTATAACTGTCATATATAGTTCGTTGAGCAACCAATTTGGGAACACGATATTGCTATAGTACTGCGTACCTGATAAAATTGCCAGAGGTTTCCATAATAGATGGAGTCACAAAATTAGTGCCATGCCACGAGCATGATTGTAATATCCAATTAGAGAAACCAAGTTCCTATGGTAAACAATCATCAGAAGTTGTGCCTGCACTCAGCATGGAAAAAAAGAAGAAGAATCATAGACTCGTGAAGGTTAAATGGAACGGTTGGTGCAAAAAAATTTTAAAAAATAATAATATTTCTAGATGGCGTTATCCATTCATAGAAAATCAATTCGATCTCATGTCTTAACCTCGGCTAGAAATTCCTTTGTGACCTTGCCGTGAAGACTGGCAGAGCATTTTCACCTCAACTTTGGAGTCATCATGAAGAGTTCCAAAATGGACTTTCCCAAATCTGCCTTCTCCGATCACCACCTTAAAATTCTCAGTGATGCGCAGGACTTCGTCGCATCGAAATGGTCGTTTTTCATCATTTTGAATGTACCCTCATTTGGCTCTCTTGCGTTAACTAGACAAACGAAGACTAATTGATTACCACAAGTGATCATTGGGTAGAGATTATACTCGAAAAAGGAAATGAAAATCACCTTCGTGTTCTCCTTGTGGTTCTCCAAATTATGATGACGAGAGAGCATACGAAGATTAGGGCTAAAATGGATGAACTAATTATAATAATCGGCACAATTTAATTTCTCTTGTTCTGTGCTTGGCCCTTTGCGCTAGGACTGGGATCTGGCTCGGACACATATTTTTGAGACGTACATGAATTTCCTTCTACTCTGTAATATTGTAACTAGTTATCCATTAAAAAATATTAAGATAACTGGGAAAAAATTCTGACTTTTTTGGGGATTAATATTACGTTTTTCTTTACTGTGGCCTTAAACTTAGATAACAATTAGGAAAATGTCACAAACAGTCCCTAAACTTCTACTTAATGTGCGATCTCGTCCCTAGACTTTTGATTTGTTCAATTTGGTCCCTGAATTATCGATAAATGTCCGATTTAGTCCCTGACTATCTGAAAATTGACCAATTTCATCATTCTGTTAGTTAAAGTTAACGGAATTGGCTTACATGGCTTTTAGTCTCTTCAATATAAAATAAAAAAGGACATGTGGAATACCCACATGGAAATTACCTTTAAAACAAGTCAAATTGTGGCCAACCATCCAAAAAAGAGATACAGACCCCTTCATCTCTCTGCTTTTGTGATTAGTGCTCTCATCTCTAGTTGACCCCTAATTTGTTTTCCTTTTTAAATATATATATATATATTGACTCATAATTCTAGTAATCCAACTTAGTTCCACATCATTAATTAATGCTCCACGTCATCACTTTACGGTTTGAACAAACGGAATGACTAGATGGAACATTTGTTAATAGTTCATGGATCAAATTGAGCAAATCGAAAGCTCAAGGATGAAATTGAACATTAGATAAAAGTTCAAGGACCATTTGTGACATTTTCTCATAACAATTAGGAAACAAGAATAATTAGAATTTCTATTGTCAGTTTGAGATTAACTTCAAGTCTTGGGTCATGTACCTCAGCTTCAACGTTCCATCAGCCTCCTTCTTCATAAGGGCTTAAGGAATCGCACCGCTTAAATTGTTTTTGCTTAAGTCTCTACAAATGGAGAGAGCAAAATGCATATTAAAACTCTCAATTAGTTAATAATGACCTGTTCATGTTGACTGAGTTCTTGCATAACCAAGTGGGAAGCAACATACTAAACCAAGTCTCGGTAACTGACTGTTTGCAGGCTTCGCAGTTGGGCAAAAGTTGTCGGTATCGGACCGCTCAAAACGCTGCTTGATAAATCCCTAAATAAAAGAGATGGCATTCTGAATTAGTAGACGAGTGACAAGGTAATTTGATCTGGCTTTGCAGATGCAAATAATGCTTGTCGAATCGTCCCTCCTGAGAGGCTATATGTGTAGACGATTGTATGCGAATGGATATTTATTCACTGAATTTTTATTATGTCCAATGTTAGTAGAATTTTTGGTTCACACAGAGATAGCTTCTACATATCAAAAAGTGTTCTTTTTCTTGTGTACGTGTATCTATACTCTTTTTCTTGAAAGATCAAAATCCTAATTTGCATAAATTGGGAGATATATTAGGAGATATTCAAACTTACAAGATGGCCAAATCGGTGAGATTGGGGAAGGAATCGGATACACCCCCCTTTCAACGTGCTGAAGCTCAAATTCCTGTACAAATGCCACTTTCATTACCAAAGGGTTGTTATTTGTTAAAAGAGATCTTAATCAATACGGAAACAAAGATTGACCGATTGCATCAAGATTCAAGTTTGGTCAAACGAAATGACAAGAATTACTTAAATAGTTGCACCCACAATGAGATGATCCTCAGAGGACTACTGTAATTGCAACTCAATCCTTTCCACTACCAATCTTGTCAAGCACATGGA
The DNA here is from genome assembly GCA_017140595.1 of Eucalyptus curtisii. NCBI lineage: Eukaryota > Viridiplantae > Streptophyta > Magnoliopsida > Myrtales > Myrtaceae > Eucalyptus > Eucalyptus curtisii. The sequence continues at coordinate 36,604,987 of CM029503.1, read as the reverse complement.
TCGCCTTGCCAGCTATCTCGTAGAATTGCATATGTTTTCTTTATGTCGACAGTCGCGTTGACTACGATTTTTCCAATCGGGATGAAATTATTAACCAATATAGATGAATCATACAGATGAAAAAATGTATGTGTCGCATGGAAACTGGAACAAGGCATGCATAAAATTATCATCATCGAGTGCCGTCCGAGAGATCGGTAGATCATTAATGTTGAAAATCTCGAGGGCGTTGATCATTGGCAGGAGAGTGGATTGTAAGAGTTTTCCTAATGTGGACTAAATTAATTAATATTGTAATTTTTTGTTTTTACGGTTACCGTAAAAACAGGGTTGGTCTAAGGTGAGATAGAAAGTTTCTTAATTAGTCTAATATGGGGCTGGCTAGTGTGGGCTGAGTTGAGCCTGACCCGTAATGAGGGGGCCTGGCTGGAAACTCTATAAATAGTGCTCAAGTCTCTCCTCTAACCCTAATTCTCACATGTATTCTCACACGAGGAGCGTTTACCTAACGCTAAACGTGAGGAGGGCCGCCTCATTGAGCCAGTGATACGGAGGGCAATAGAGGAGAAGGACTTGATGCGTGGATCCCCTTGATATGTGGGAAATCCCTTTTCTGCTTCCGCTTTATGTTCGATGGATCTCAAAACTGGTGCGTTAATCTTTCTACTCAATTATGCATGTTCTTGTTCTGGTTATGGAGATCTTGGGATTGCGCAATTTGCACCCAACATGTGGTATCAGAGCAGCCATAACCCTAGAACTTTAACGCATAAATTTTTTGCCCTAATTTGTGATTTTCGAGATTTTTTGTTCAATAAAAATAAAATTAAATCACAAATTCGGACTGGGCTCGACGAGACGAGCAAGACGGTCGGCGGCGCGTTGCCGGGGGAGGCATCACGCGCCCCCACGCGCGGCCACGCGCCGCCAGGACGTCGGAGACACTCCCCACGCGCGGTCACGCGCCCTCACGCGCTCCGACGCGCTGGGCACGGCTCGCGCGTGTGCTCCACGCGCCGCGCACTCAAGCGGCGCGTGCGGGCGTGTGGAGCGTCGGATCGGCGCGTGGCAGGCGGCGTTGGATCTGTATAGCCGTCCTCTACGTTGTGGTATATTTATTTTACATGTTTAATGATTTTATGGATGTTAAAATACATACAGAACCCTAAATACGTGTATTTTTAGTATATTTTTGCATATTTGTCATGTATTTCTTTTTCTGTGATTTTGAAAATACAAGTGTTGAGTTACTGGTATGTTATCACATAAATATTATAAAAGTGTGATTCATTAAAAAAAAAAATTATTGTGAACTAAAGTTGGCTTAATGAGATACAATCATTAAGGGATAGTATTTGAACTATGTATTGAGATGATGAGAAACAGTAAAAGGTTATGAAACTTTTGTTGCTCATGCATACTCCTTTACATGCTGGTAACTTTTGAATGATGGACGTCTTAAGAACCTGTGACCAAATTGATTATATTAATTAACACATCTGCTGAATGTGGGTAATGCATATCAGTTAAGTCATTGCATATTGTACCTAAACTCATCTGGTCACTGGTTAATGTCCATTAAGTTGAATATTTTTTTTTATGGTTAAGGAGTATGACAATATTTACGCAGAGCAATAGTATCTATTGTTAAAGTTTAGATATTTGGTTCTCTGGTTTGACTCAATTAATAGGCCATTGGTTGATTACAATGATAATTTGTTACTTAAAATCAACTATTAGCCTTGGAGTCATGTTTTGCCTTATAAAACTCATGAGTGATAATGGATAAGCTATCGGGCTTGTCGATTTGGTGTACCCCGTATTACTATTGATGTTAATTTGTGAGAGATCTTCTAGATCAGCATTCTTTTTATATTGTTCTGGTAATATGTAATCGGGGTGCATAAGAGATGATTTCTTCTCCGTTATGAGAAGTTTTTTTATTCTTGTGATCGGTAATCTTATTGGAATCTGTCTTTCGGGTTCACTATATATATATATATATATATATATATATATATGATTAAAGATTTTATTAATGAATAAAGCAATGTAATTAGCATGATATGTGATTTTGGTGATATACTGCTCCTATCACTAAAGTTAAAATCACATGTATATGGTGTATGTGAGAAATAAGGTTTATATCCCTGATATGAGAGAGTTTCAATGATTCAATTGAGTAGTGACTGCCAAAGTGGCATGCTTGATTGGATTTGAGAAATTTCGGTCTCGTATATTGATTGGGATGTCTCCTGGTCTAATGCATAGTCATACTCCCAAAGGAGGTGATTACGTATTAGTTCATGGAGAGATACATGATGGTGTGGTGGAGGAGTGACTGATTCTAGTGGTTCATATGCCCAAAGGTGATGAATTCACAAAAGTTAGTATATATTCTCATAACCGCTGTCATGTGGGGAGTGTACAACTGCATGTCATGTATTCTTCCCAAAGGCGATTATATGATTTTGCATGTAACTCTCTGGATGTGTACTTGTACATCAAGTTACACAATTCTCACATGATGCTAATTACACACATTGCTTGTTATGTGAGTAATAAGGTTTATATCCCTGATATGAGAGAGTTTCAATGATTCAATTGAGTAGTGACCGCCAAAGTGGCACGCTTGATTGGATTTGAGAAATTTCGATCTCGTATATTGATTGGGATGTCTCCTGGTCTAATGCATAGTCATACTCCCAAAGGAGGTGATTGTGTATTAGTTCATGGAGGGATACATGATGGTGTAGTGGAGGAGTGACTGATCCTAGTGGTTCATATGCCCAAAGGTGATGAATTCACGAAGATTGGAATATATTCTCATCACCGCTATCATGTGGGGAGGGTACAATTGCATGTCATGTATTCTGCCCAAAGGTGATTATATGATTATGCGTGTAACTCTCTGGATGTGTACTTGTATGTCAAGTTACACGGTGCTCACATGATACGAATTATATACATTGCTTGTTTTTCGGTCACCTTTCGTAATTAATAACTCAACTATTATTGAGGTTTTTACTGCTACAAATTTTAAATTGTGAACATATGATTTGTTGCTTGAGAAAAGAGCAATAGAATTTGCTTATCATCTATGAAGCGTTCCACTCACGGAACACTTGAAAAGTGGTTTGTCTGCGGACTGCTCCGCAATCGGATGATGGAAGCCATAGTGGCTTGTAATTATGTCTTGTCTAATATCAAATTTAGGACACATCTGCAAAGATTGTTTAAGTCATAATGGCATATACATCTCGTATATGGTTGAAGAGGTTGTTTCCAAAAATTTTCTGTTTAAGGTTTAATCTCACACATGTCTAAAGGAAGAGTAGAAAAGTTGACATTGTTGATATTATGTCTACTCTTAATGGTTATTTAAAGACTTCTATTGATTATTGTGGAAATAAAATGACCGAGGTAAAGAATAAATCGGTTAGAATTAGTCTTGAAGGTTGTCAGGCTTAATAGTGGCTATGAGTATTTTGGCAAGTATGACAATACTGAATTGCTTAAAGGGTCATTTGTCAAATACTTAGTAAATTCTGAGGTGGTAATTTAATTACTATGCCTGAAAATCCTGACAATAAGGTTTGGCCAAAAGGCATAATTGCACCATAATGAACATGGTGATGAGTATGATGAGTAAGACTAATTTATCTTGTCTTCTCAGTGAGTTGATATTGTGAAAGCAACTCTTTTCACATACAAAAGATGTTTTCTTACCAAAGTTATTTCATAAACTTCTTTTGAGTTATAGACTGGACAAAAATTACTTGAATCATATTAAATTTAGAGGTGTCATGTAGAAGTGAGATTATCTAATCCAATTTCAAGTGTGTTGCAATTCAGATCCAATCAGAATTATTTTGTATCTTACTCAGATTGTTCAAAGGAGTATTGATTATGACCCTAATAAAGGTACAAGAATTATGGAATCACATACAGTAAAGTTTCTAAAGTTCGATGTAATTGTAGAGGATAGCTGCTCTAAGACTATTAAGGATAATAGTACAATAGAAAATTACTGTGTCTTTGTCTTTGCCTATACAGATAATTGTGATATAGACAATTATGGAATCTCCTGTACCATAAACTAAACTTGTTGAGGTTTAAGGTACTATTCTTGATATAGTTTATGATGAAATTTATCGAACCTCTCAAGTGTAGAATGAAGTGGTTGTAGCCTTATTCAGGAGATTTGTTAGGGAAAGACGGTCGGTTATACCATCTGACTACATAGTCTATTTGTGAGAGCATGATTACAATATCCACTACATGGTTGATTTAGCGACATATATATAAATGTTGTTTCTTGTTCTTAATCAAGTATGTGATTAGATGTCATAAAAGATGATAAAATCTTCACTTTGAAAGAGGGGTGGATAATTTATAGTGAAGAAATAATTATTTCTTTCTAGTATTTTTAAAGATTCTTTCAGAGTGAACGTGGCATTAATAGTTTATTTCGATAAAAAACTTACGCCAAATAGATACAAAATCTATATAGTGCAATTGGAAGATTTTGCAGCACATGTTTTAAGTAAACTTGTGTGTAGACTGAAAAGTCTTATTCATAGTCTTAAGCAAGTTTCCAGACAATATTATTAAAGTTTCATAGTGTTGTCTTTTTGTTTAGTTGGAAACAAAGTAATTTAATATACTGCAAGGTCAGTGGGAGGAAATTTATCTTTCTCATACTTTATGAATATGATATTTCGTTTACAAGTAATGACCTTGAGGCATCTCTTGTTCTTTGCACTAACATCCGTAAGGATTGTTCTTGCCATACTATATTAGATTTTCTCGGAGGACATTTGTTGATTGTATATTAGAAATATTCAATATACATCATTACAAGCCAGGAATTGCTCCTGTTGTTAAGGGTGATGGACTGAATCTATCACATTGTCCTTATTTAAATATTGAGAAAATCTAGTTAAAGGGTGTACCTTGTGTCAGTGCACTTAAAAGTATAATGTATGCTTGAATTTGCACTAGACTAAATATCGTCTTTGTGACGGGACTTCTAGGCAGCTATCATTTATATTCAAGACGCGATCACTGCGTTGCTGCAAAGAATGTTTTAAGGTACTTAAAGAGGACAAGAGATTATATGCTAACTTATAGACATGTTCAATTCTTGCAGCTAGTACGATATTTAGATGTAAACTTTGCTGGCTGTTATGATGACATGAGATTAATAATAGAATACATATTTATGTTAGCAGGAAGTGCAGTAAATAAAGTTCTATGTCTACTATGTAAGTAGAGTTAGTAACATTCTTTTAGGTTGTTACTTGGACTATTAGGGTCCGGAACCTCATTAAGGAGTTGACCGTTTTTAATTTTATAAATTGACCCATATGGTTGTATTGAGACAATAAATTTGTAGTATTTTTATTAACTACAGAGGTCTCAAGGGGTCTATATATATAACAGTTAAATTTTTTGACCATAAAGAAACGGTACAGAAATGTGACGTTATAATATAGCATATTTTCACAGATGATGTGATTGTAGATCCACTAACTAAAGGCCTACGCCCATGTGTATTTGAGCGACATGTCATTCGCATGGGCCTAGGAGCATCATGAGATGCTGTTGTTTAGTGGGAGCTATTTTGGCTTTACTCCGATAAAGTTTACATCTGTGTTTGTTACATTTAGTAACGGTTTGATATGTATCAACTTTTGCATTCAATAAAATATTTTTGAATGTGTCGTTATTATGTTGAATACATATTGATAAAGTCTCAAGGTATTGTATAAACCTTGAGTGAAGGCTAGGGGCATCCGGTTATTAGCCTTGTGCATATGCCTTGTTATACATAAAGAAATGTTAACCGTAAGGACAAGGCATATGTGAGTTCGTTTGAACCATAAAGACATTCTCTAGTGGCACAAGTTTTTTGTGACGCTTAAGGTAAGAGAATGGGCATTCTCTCGTGGCATAAATTTTTGTGACACTTAAAGTAAGAGAATGGTGACTGACAAATGGGATCTCTCTATGAGAAATGTTATCCATTTGACACACTACCATATTGAATCGATATCAATAAAGTTGAAAGCACTCGTGACCATGGAAGGCTCTGTGTGTATACATGCAGTTACCGCCATGATTCGGTATTTAACACGTTATGGGATAGGATTGACTATTAAGAATTATCTCTGGACCAAATGTGTGCACATACAGTACGATTTCAATTAATATAGTCCAAGTGGGAGAATGTAAGAGTTTTCCTAATGTGGACTAAATTAATTAATATTGTAATTTACTGTTTTTACGGTTACCGTAAAAACAGGGTTGGTCTAAGGTGAGATAGAATGTTTCTTAATTAGTCTAATATGGGGCTGGCTAGTGTGGGCCGAGTTGAGCCTGACCCGTAATGAGGGGGCCTGGCTGGAAACTCTATAAATAGTGCTCAAGTCTCTCCTCTAACACTAATTCTCACATGTATTCTCACCTAAGGAGCGTTTACCTAACGCTAAACGTGAGGAGGCCGCCTCATTGAGCCGGTGATACGGAGGGCAATAGAGGAGAATGACTTGATGCGTGGATCGCCTTGATATGTGGGAAATCCCTTTTCTGCTTCCGCTTTATGTTCGATGGATCCCAAAACTGGTGCATTAATCTTTCTACTCAATTATGCATGTTCTTCTTCTGGTTATGGAGATCTTGGGATTGCGCAATTTGCATCCAACATGGATTGGGACGTGAAGGCGAGAGTGAAGTTGATCTCGGTTTGACCGATGATGGGCCGCATTACATGTGACATGTCTGATTTATTTGCTATGAAATAATTAATTGAATTTTTCAAGGTAAAAAACTTATAATATCAGTCCATGTTTAGTTTAATGACCTTATCTTGAATGGTTAATTGATAAATAGAATAAAAATACTAGAGAGAAAATATCGATATTATTTAGAATAGCGTGTAAAAGGAAAATTGACGCGATATGTTCCGTGCATTTTAGATAAAATTGTATTGCTTATTGGAAAAAATGATGATACGAATATACACATTGCTTCCCGTACAAGATTTGGTTGAGGCAAGCCACTCTAGTTTACATTAATTTCTTGAAACCAAATGATATACATGAGAGAGAGAGAGAGAGAGAGAGAGAGAGAGAGAGAGAGAGAGAGAGAGAGCCGGGGTTGTCTTGTCCTTGAACATAAAGTCCGAGAGCTAGACAAAGAAATGACACACATCGAGTCTTCATTGTTCTTTCACAAGTACGATTTTGCCAGCTTTGTCTTCCTCTAAGAGAGAGAGAGAGAGAGATTGATTGAGATTTCTCAGTACATTGCGACATGAAGCCTAGGTAGAGCCATTGATATAGAGAGTTAACAAAGAGACTCGGTTCGCTATCTTGCACATCCATTGACTTACACATGCGCTTGACCTTGTAATGATTATGTCACATTACTTAGGTATCCTTGCGGATGCTGATAGGAGCACGAATGTTTCTAAGCTTATTTTATACAGCACTAAAAGATTGCCAATATTCATAAATATCTCAAGAATATAAAGCTACAGGGTTTTTGAGAAAAATTAAAAGAATATGAGGATGAAACATGAAAAGGACATTTAAGATTGCGTCAATTTTGTTTGGGTCAATTGATGAAGGAGAGAATACATACATATATATACATATATATATATATATATATATATATGAGGATGTTTTTGTTAGAATAGGCCATGCTTGTGCGTAAGGAGTAACATATATCAATAACATAATATTTCATTCAACCAACTTGCGATAGCAGCATGTATGGAGCTTATCCTCTTATCTTGACCAAAGGGTCTACTATTAAAAAGTTCAGGTTCAGTTGGTACTATTTTTTAATTAATTTGACTAATTTACATGCCTTTTTTGGTACACCCAAAAACTAAATATTACTTTAGTATTGCATTAAATGCAAACTCAAACTTATTGGAGGTGTTAGTATTTTATCCATGGTAATTAGGAACAATAAATAACTTTACCTAGCTTTTTTTCTAAGAACTAATTGGACGAAAGAGTAATTCAACAGGTTTTTGGTTAACTTGAATCGAAAAGGGGTTAATGTCCTTAAAATGTAGAGCGCTTTGTCCAAATATTTGGTGCAAAATTGAGACCGCCTATAAAATGAATTCCGGGAGGTTTGAAATGGCTATTACAAAGTTAAGTTATCGTATTTGCAAATTACGTCCAATGAGAGTTGTTTGTAATTTACGCCGATAAAAATTATCTTATGTTGATAGATCAAATTCACTAATTATAAATTGAATATTTAATATAATCTTGTGTCCATCAAACATCTAATTAACGTGGTTAGATGTCATCTTCAAAGAAGAAAGTTTCACATCAATTAGATCAAATCGTCCATGCTTCAAACGTCCGTAGGGTACAATGTAATCCAACACTAAGACGTTGGCTCATCCTTAAGCACCTTGATTTTCCAAAATTATACGTAGCTTATATTGTTCTTCAGAGAAATGTATTGCATGGGTGATAATTGACAATTTAATGTATATAGAGGCATATGATCACATAATTAGTAAGGCGATAGACCATGCCTTAGAATTGATCGATTCAGCCAAATCGCCAATGTTTCTAAGCTTCCATTATTTGACCAACGCTGATAATACACTTTCATACGTCAGATTCATTTTGTTTTTAAACAGAAAAGTCCATCGTACGTGAGCAAATTTCGGCATCATGAGATATCTCAATTGTGTTTACCATCGTTCCTAAGATACAAATTGAACCCAAATACAGAAAGATGCCCTTGATAGTATATGAGATTCAGCATAACTCGTGTCGTGTGATTAATGCACACACCAATATTTATGAATGAGAATGAATTCTAGCTTTGTGGGTTCAATTTGGGGGTCTTTAATATACGTAGAATTATGGAAAATTGTCCAGAAAGTTGTAAACCTATTGTACGGCAATTAATTCAGTCATAAGTCTTTCAATTATATCAATTCAGTCATAAATCTTTTGATGATTCGCCAATTTAGCCCTAAACTTTTCAATTGCGCCATTTTAATCCTTAACAATTTTATGATTTGTTAATTTAGTCCTAAACCTTTTAATAGTTTGTCAATTTAGTTATTCTAGTCAATTATCCAAATAATCAGTTTATGACTAAACTGACAAATTTAAAAAAGGTTTAGGACCAAATTGAGACAATCAAAAGATTTAAGACTAAATTGGCAAATTGTCGAAATTAGCATAATTGAAAGGTTTAGAATTAAATGGGCCGATGAACAATAGGTTTAAGACTTTTTGGACAATTAACCCCATAGAATAGTACGTGTCCCTATAATTTATAGATGTATCAATCCAAAACTTATGGATTATATACTAAAATTAATGTGATATCGTAAACAAAAACCGTTTACTCAATATATATTATTGGGGTTGACATCATCAATATTCACGTTTATAAATTCTAATGTCTTGGTCAATTTTTTTTTCCCTGTTTTTCTTATGATAATGGCAAACACTTAAATACAAGTGTGATCATTGTTATTATTACTTGTGCTAATATTGACCAGCAAAATATGGCGCAATTTGCATTAGTCGATATTGGTCAATTTGAGTTCTCGTCAGATTGATTGCAACTTTTTTGTGAAGATAACGCTTATGGCAGGTAATTGTCATGACCTTGACTCAGACATGTCCCATGAAAGAGAACTGCAAAGTTTCTTCAATTATTCTACAAGTTTAAAGCCTGTGCACCATAAATGGCAAGTCGCTGCCGATAGATTGATTTCTGACTCAATCAGCTAAAGGAACAGATTGTTGGTTTAAGTCGACACCCGCGTACTTAGTTGCTAGCAACTGATGTCGACAGACATCTTGCTGAAATTTCTTAGCACCGAGAAGTTTTCAAGAATCGATTTAAGACTCTCAAGATTGACAGAAGATGAAACATGAAGCTTAAAGGATCGAGCTGTTTCTATGGATGTTCGAGCGAAACCCAGAACTTAGGTGGTTGTGGTTCTCAAAGATCGTCAAACGATGACTTCAGTCTGTAATACAAATAGTTTGACAATGAAAGAAATACATAGTTCCTTTCTTTCATTATACAGGGGTTCACATGGATAACTGAGCAAGGCTGCCTTTCAACATCTGAATAACTGCACGGTTTGTAAGCTTATAAAGATGGGCAAAGTGAATTGAACTCGACATTCATTCATTATAATTCTGAGGTAGAAAAGCAACAAACCCAACATACAACAATATGACAATTTAAAGTCACAAGCTCAGACTTTGTACAGAAGTTTTCAATCTATACGACCCAATAATCAACAACTTACACAAGAACGCTGGACGTGATAACCTTACATACCAAGTACAGTTAACGAGCATTTGGTGCAATATCAAGCTCAATTGAGGTCATCTCAAAAGACTCACTTCTTCTCTTACTATTTCCCATTCTTTGGCTTCTCCCTGACCCAATCTCTACCGTCAAGCATTCTTTTAGTTCCGATAGAACACGGTTCATGTCTGGCCTTTGAACAGCTGTCGTCGGCACACACGACATGGCTATTTCAACCGCTTTCCATGCAGAACCGATGTTGAATTGGCCATTTAACCTCGGGTCGACAATGCTTTGGATGTCCCCTCTTTCTATGAGTGGAGTTACCCAGCGAAGTATGTGCATGCTGCCCTCTGGACTTCTTATAATGGCGGGGTGGCCAGCGATTAACTCGAATAAAACTATGCCAAAACTGTATACATCGCTCTTCTTGCTCAAGTTTCCAGATGTATGAAACCTAAGGATTCAAAAGGAATTGTTTCTTTGATTAGTACAATAATAGCCGAAACTGCCTATTAGAAAGTACCTACATATGTGTATCCAACATAAACATGCACGAATAAAATGTTATTTTGAGTCACTTACTCTGGATCAAGATAACCAGGCGTTCCTGCTGGGCGAGTCGAAATATGAGAATCATGCTCTGTTACATATGCCTTCGATAATCCAAAATCACCAATCTTCGCTTGCATGTTTTCGTTTAGTAAAATATTGGGCGTCTTTTGTGACTTGTGGTTCGTATGCAGCATGTTTTCAGAGAAAATATGTAGTCGTGGACTTACAATGAGATGATTCTTGGAGAACTTGCATAGCTACAATTTAGTCCACTCCATGTGTACTGCGTAGGAATGCATGGATCACCTGCCAGCTAGCTCTGATCACCCCATATGTTTTCTTGACATCATACATGGCATTAACTAAACCACCACATAAATAGCTACAATCATAAGGAAATCAAAGATTATCGAAACAAAAAAAAAAAAAAATTAAGTGGGAGCATAGATATAAATATACAGTCATCAAGAAAAGCCGGTGAATTTGGGAGCTGTGCCACAGTGAAAAACTCGATGGCATTGAGGAGCGGTGGCAGACTAGAGCGGGCCGTCGCACTAATAGTCAAGTTCAAATTATGTCCACTTATGGGCAATGAGGCTACAGTCACTGGCTTTAGGTTCTCGAGCATGACAGTTTCCACGAATTCGTCTTGTACATATACGGTGAGTTCTCTGAATTGACCCTTTTGCAATTGCAATTCCACAACGTGGAAGTATATATACCAGACAGTGGTGGAGTTCTCGGAGGTCAAAAATAGACTCAGAGGATCAGTGACATTTTGTACTTGTGTGGCGGTCATCAAAACTTCGAGCGGAACTTTATAGGCATCATTGCTTGTGCTTGTCAAGATGGCCGTTGTGTTGCTAACTGATGACCAACCTCCACTATAAGTCTTATTGTTCCAGATGCGATCATATACATCTTGCGGATGCCTATTAATGCCGAAGCCAGTCAAATAATCATAGCAGTAAGTGCAAGATGATGAACAAGCCGACACAAATCAGTTTGTAATTGACAGCATGTTTTCTATTGTCCATGCAGTTGCACAATGTAAAAATGCATGATTCGTAAGATGTAAATACGTTAACTTGTCATTTACCGACTGATGAATGTGGTCAATGTCCTAAATTGAAGGACAATAACAAAGAAAATCACCTGTATGTGCTTAGGCTCCCCAAATTATATTTCCAGTTGGTTACAAGTGCACCGGAATTGATCTGGTAAGTCGAGTTATCCAGCAACCGTAACTCCAGAGCTGATATAAATGGAACTCCCAAGCCAATATTCACCAAGCAAATTTGTATGTAATCTCTCGGAGGAGTGTAAATAATCTCTTCGTATATCCAAGACGAAGAGTTCACCGTGATCCAATAGTTAACATCAATATGGAGGTCAAATGCTGGGGTTTGATTCTTGCCATCATAATTACCATACCAAAATGAAGCCCTGACCAAATATGTGTTGCCCTTTCCTTCATCTGGCATTAATGTATAACAATTCCTTTTTTCACTAGGGAAGATCCGGAGATTCTTTGATTGTTGTTGGTTGTTTTGGTAGATGACCTGGGTAGACACCTGCACGTTTGTTCCGGAATCTACATATCCTGCATCAGCCTTGTAGTATATGTTGAGCTGGTCATCATGGTAATCATTAGGTGCTCCGCAATCGATGCTTATGAAACCTAAATCGAGGGGAAACCAGATATTGTCACTTGCTTTTCACCATGCATCACGAATTCGAAATTTAAACAGTATTATAAATTTCTTGATGCTTTGCGATGCCCTTTAACTTTTTTTATTTGACTTATTTAGAACAGTATCAACTAGATACAAATTTCAGCAATGAAAATTACATGTGCAAGATTTGGCTTGATAATTGTTACTTAAGAAGAAGTTTTGATGGTCATTCCGATGATAAAGGCGTCCATGAAAAGCTTGAAAACAGAGACGTCATCTGCAAAAATAACGTAAGCTAGAGGATGATGCATTCCTAACTCTCCAATAATTAGGAGAATCTGGAAATGTTTCCTGGAGACTCTTGAACGGGCTTAACTTATGGAGTACAAGATACTACCTAATTACCCAGTGCTCGATTTTTATATCAAATTTTAGTGTCACTGTTTTTTTCGACTTACGCTTGAAAGGTTGATCACTAACGAGAAGAAAGATAGATATTGAATCATCACTGTGCCTATTTCTAGAATCCCATTTTCTGATGCCTCGACTCTTCATGATTCAATCATCACCATGCGCGCGAGCGTGAGAGGGAGAGAGAGAGGGAGGGAACCTGGATTTTGTTGGCCGCGAGCAATGACTGCTAGAGCTAGACAACCAATCAAGACATGCAGCATCTTCAAGATCTTCATGGCACATCAAACCTCTCTTCACATTGGTTTCTCCACTCTAGTGAGGAAAGGAGGGCTCTACCATCTCAAGGCGAAGAAGAAGAAAATCAACGTCTTCAAGCTTCATAAGAATATATTAGTACTTCAATGAGGGCACGTTCATGGACCAGACGTGCACTTGTAAATTAGTGGTGGGGGAGTGATTTCTCCACCAATGGTCAACTCAGTTATAGAGAATAGAAGTTAGGAGCTAACAAATAAAGAATCAGGAATTTCATTCGACAAAGTAGATTAATTGATTATCACCTTTTGGACAGGCAAGAAGCTCGCAGCTGGAGCCGATGCCTTCCAACTAATTGAGCGATTAGAGTACAAAGTCAACTCGGATAATGCATATTAAACGACGGCAACTGCATAATTCTGAAGAATCCCTCATTCTACTAAGAATGTCCCAGCTGTGTCATGACAAGGACATGCGTTATGTTCCTAACAAGATTCAGAGAAATCTGAATAAGGAAATTCGCAGACAAGATTATAATAATTGAGATGTCCTTAACCTAACGCGTATAGATCAATTAGAAGAGATATCACTTCTATTGCCTTTTCGAGTGTCTCAAGTACTCCTTAGGATTTAGCCGAGGGCTAACATCGATCCAGGCTTAGTTTGACTTGATCCGTTCCATCAAAGATCACGATAAGATTTGAGACCTCCACGGATGGGTGAAAATAGTTCATGTAATTCTCATTATTACCATGGACAAAAGTCACAAAAAAAAAAAAAAAAAAACCCCAAATTATGCCCATTGTGACGTATTTATCTTAATTTTTTTTGTGACATGAAAAATCATAAACTTATACCCGTGTGCCATATTTACCCTTCGTTAAGGTTTTGTCAATTAGCATAGTTAAAATTCTGTCTACATGGATGCGAGAAAGCATGTCGCACACGTGACTTAAGTGAAATAAATTAGACATTATTTTGGCTTAAAAAATCATGTTTTAGACTCTTAATTGATGGTAAATGTGTTATATAAGTATAAGTTTGTGGTTTTTTATGTCACATGAAAAATTTTAAGATAAATGTGTCGCAGTGAGTATATTACAAAAAAAATGTTTAGGATAAATGTGTTGCAATGAACATAATTTAGAGCTTGTTGTGGCTTTTTCTCTATTATCATTGACTTCTATATACCGACACATAAATTTCGAAATATTTATGATTAAATTTCATAGAAAATTATGGATTAATTCAACCCTAACAAAAAAGGATCTTCACATCATATGGGCACTAATATTATTTTCATCAACATAGTTTTTTTATTTATTTTAATTTCCCTTATTTTTACTGCATTTTGGATAAATAAAAATATTTTCAAAAAAACATTATTTAATTTTTTTTTAAAAGAGAGGGCCAGCGAGGGCTGAAGGGCTGGGCCTTTGCCCCAGCTCCCTTTTCCCCTCCTTTCGCCATTCGGGCCCAGGCCCAATCTCGCCCAGCTTGCCGGCCCGGCCGGCCTTCTCTCCCCTCACTTCTCCTCTCCTTCGCGCCACCGAATACGCTGCGGCAGCGCAGCGGGGAGCGAGAGGAGATCGAAGGTTCGGCCAAGGGGGCCGGCCGGTGCGCCAAGGACCGGCGGCCAAAGCGCCTCCCCGACCGGCCTTCTCGGCCTATAAATGGGAGTCTTCGGTGGGAGAGAAGGGTGGGGGAAGGACAGAGGAGATAGAAGGGGCGGCGGTGAGAGAGCCGAGTGAGAAATTGAGAGTGAGCGAACGTTCTACGGTGACGAGTACGGCCCGGGGCTCGCCGGCGTTCGCCCTCCCCTTTCCGAACCAACCTTACGGTGGGTGGTGCTTCGTTTTACGAGCTTTATTTGCATGCGTACTGCGGTCCCGCGGCCTAGCGTGTTGATCGCTGGGATCCCCACTTGAGAGGAGGAGTCTATTCTCTCCGAAATGGCATCGATCGATTAACAAGTGTAATCGGTCATGTAGAAGTATAATATTTCTCCTAATATTTTTACTTGGATTACTAATTGATCCATCACAAATTGATTAGTGGCGATTCCTGAATAAAATTAAATTGCAGGTTAAAATACTTGAACTATAAGTTGCGAATTAATGGGCTTGAGAGAGCCTGGGCTAAGCCTAGACTTAGCGAAAGCCATTAGCTCGGCGCTTGCGGAAGGGTTCGAAGAGATTGCGACACTACGACGGCCTTCTAAATAAGAGTGTATTTAGGGTGGGAAGAGGGAGAAAGTCCTTTTGAGTTGTTTCACCTCTCATCTCTGAAATGATCCATGAGAATACATCCGCCGTAAAAGCAATAACTACAAGCAAGGCTCTAGTCTAGAGTTACCAAATCCAAATCCAATATAGATGAGTCTCCCAAGTACATAGTTTCTCCCATGGCAAAAGCTACGAATACTCATGTTTCTATCAAGAAAGGACCTATTCATAGACATAATAGAATAACTAGAGACAAGAACAACTTTTGAATATCCAAATTGACACATAAACATAAGTTTGAAATATGAACCACACTTGAGTTCAATTTTGACGGCTGCAGAAATTTAGCAACAGAAATTCACACGCACTAAATACCCAACACCCTTCCAAGGAAAGTACTAGCTGAATGAACTCTTGAGGAGGTCCTTTCGAAGGAACTACTTGATTTTCTCATTTTGTTTCCCATCTTCTGGACTTTTTCGGGTTCCAATGCAGTTTTCAAACAATCCTTCAATTCGCCAATACATGATCTAACTCAAGCCTTTGATCTCCGAGTTGGTTTTGTACAAGACTGTGCAACCCCTATCGCTTTCCAAGTTGATTTGCTATCGAATTCTCCTTTTAACTTTGGATCCATAATCTTCTGCAAATTTTTACTTTCAATAAGGGAATTCGCCCAATTAAGTATGTGTACATTTCCTTCTTGCTTCATCATCATTGCCGGATGTCCTGTGATTAGCTCAAGGAGTATGATTCCGAGACTGAAAACATCACTCTTCTTGTTTAAGCTTACAGTTGAATGGTACCTGTAGGAAATATGAGAACACGGCTGAGGATAAATCTTCAAGGTCCCAATACATTGCTTTTTGGACTCTAGAGTCATTTGTCAATGCTGAACTTTTCTTCAGTAAAGTTGTATATGCTGTGTTCAAGTAGAGTCTACG
Source organism: Eucalyptus curtisii (assembly GCA_017140595.1). Taxonomy (NCBI): domain Eukaryota; kingdom Viridiplantae; phylum Streptophyta; class Magnoliopsida; order Myrtales; family Myrtaceae; genus Eucalyptus; species Eucalyptus curtisii. Next base: position 36,588,595 of record CM029503.1, on the reverse strand, counting down.
ATGCAATCTTAGGGAGAGCCAGATTTTCTATCCATACAAAGACTATATAACATGTTAACGAGACTAAGTTTAAGTCCATACTCGGGGTCAAGGTAACCAGGAGTGCCAACCGCACGAGTTGACACATGAGCATCAGTCTCAGCCGTGATTGTTCTTGAGAGACCAAAGTCAGATATTTTGGCTCGCATATCTTCATTAAGCAAGATGTTTGTCGCTTTTAAGTCTCTATGGATAATGGGCGGGTCGCATCCATTATGGAGATACTCCAAACCTACAATTCTTGCAAAAGATCCATTTAATCATTCAAAAAAGGAGGGGCACAAACTATATTGGGCGATATCCTTTAAGTACCTTTTGCTACATCTACAATGATGTGAAGTCTTTGTTTCCAAGTTAAGACTGGCTTGTCCCCTCAAATTAGCGTATCTTCTTATTATATATGAGAAAGAAACATATATTTGCTGGTGTATTCTAGAGAAAAAAATTATACAAGAGGACATGATAAAGTACCATGCAAGTGTTGTTGCAAGTTTCCATTAGCCATGTATTCATAAACTAATGCCTTGTTTTCGAGTGATCACAATATCCGTGTAGAGAAACCAAGTTTCCATGGTGAACGAACGGTAAGTGTTTCACCTGCAATGTCATAAGTGTCCTTTACCACAATTTTTATCGACAATCGTTTGGAAACAAGTCTACAAATGAGCATCTTATTGCATTGTACCTCAGCTTGAAATTCCCTGTCCCCTTGCCATGATTTTTTCGAGAGCATCTTCACCGCAACTTTGGTTCTATTCTTTAGAGTGCCAAGATATACTTTCCCATATCCTCCTTCACCAATCTCTTTTCCAAAGTTTCCAGTGATCCTCGTGATCTCGCTATAATTGAAAGATCTTAATTTCACCATTCCTTCAATAAATAACCAATATATTACCAATGAGTAATAGACTCAACTTTCGACGATTTCCAAGTAGACTTCAAAGGAAAATCTCCCTAAGATAACTCCACTAGGGTCCTAAAAAGTAAACCTATGGGAAGTGAAAATCCAGGCGAGGTTTGAAGTTTTGGCACCTAGCTCTCCATATGCTAAGATACAATCACTTTGGTGGTCATCAATCCTTGGGGAGCATTAGACTAATCATAGACAATTGTATTTTCATGTAACTATGTTGTGGAGGAGAAGTCGAAGAATAAGTTACCTCTTATCTGTTTCCTTCTGATCAACCAAATAGTGACCAAACAGATAATTACAACTACGCTTGAAACCGATGCAACAACTGGGACCAAGATGGAGTTCTTAGTTTTAGCCTCCTTCTTTGGGCAAGGACCTGCCCAGCAAAGATCGGGATTGTTGTTAAACCTGTGACAAAAATTAAGTAGGTAAAGTTACGTTTCTCGAACTGCTTTGCCTATATGTTGATCACAAGCGGCCTTCTTACTTGCTTTGAATCACAATAAAACATGTTAATATAAAAGTCTTTCTATACTCTGAAGAGAGGAGAGAGAGAGAGACGAACCTCAAGTCCAATGTCTGGTCTGTAGCCCTCCTTTTAAGAGCCTCAGGAACTGAACCATTTAGCTTGTTTCCGCTTAGATTCCTGCAAAGCATAACCATGTATAAAGACTTATGCTCGTGAATTCTTCGGGGCGCCACCAAGGCACATATACTTAGAATTTTCAACCGGCAAATTTGCCAAAGTTTCTGGTATGGCTCCTGTAAGTTCATTGTTGGATAGATCTCTGAAACAAAGCGAGTCAGGGTAGTTAACAATTCAATAGATCTCATCCGAAATTTTTAAAATATGACTAAGAAAAACAACAAACATTTGAGCCAAAGAGGCCAAAAATATCGTTGCACTGATGCTCCACATAAACTTCCTCCAGTAAAGGCTTGCTCGTGTACCCTCCTAAGTAACTTTTTTTTTTTTTTTTAGAATAAGTAAAAACGAGCTCCATAGCAAGAACTAGGATGTCCCAACACATTCAAACATAAATTACAAAATCTGCACCCTTCATACATTCCAACAAAAGTTGACTACATGGAAATGTAGAGTTGAAAACACTACTTAAATCACCGCGGTGATACTTTTTTTTTTTTTTTTAATTTTGTCCTGGGTAGACATTTAAAGGCAAGATCGATAAAACGAAGATGTAAAGTGCACTCAATCCTAAAACACCATCACCTCTATAAGGGCCTCACTGGGCTAATACTTACAAGGACTCCAATTCAGATAGATTTGATAGTGAAGAATGGATGTTGCCCCTCAAATTGCTGGAGCTCAGGTTCCTGCCCATAATCAATCACATGAGAGGAAGCTGGGTCATTGCTGTGTTCACAAAGGCGGTAATGTTGGTTTGAAACACAAAAGTTTATGCACTCAACTGTGGAGAACACAATGTAACCTAAAATTAAAATGGAGAAGCTCACGACCGATGAAGGAGTTTTTATAGATTAATGGAGTCATAAAGAGGAACGAACTTCAATTTCTCAAGAGGAACGAGGAAAAGCCTTCAATTCTTCAAGAAGAAAAGAGAATTATTTTAAAGTTTCACCGGCCATACCAGCATCATCCAACAAGAAATAGGGCAAGGAGACTCACAGCGAAATAACCCTCGGAGGATCTCCATAGCTACAATTCAGATCCTTCCACGCAAATTTGCTTGGTACACATGGATCACCTTGCCAGCTATCTTTTTTCATGTCATACTCTGCCTTGGTGTCGTGAGAGCTTTGACTGTAGTTTAGAATGCAACAAGATCAGTTTGCTTCAAGAGAAGGATGATAGATGGGGATTTCGAGCAGACAGAAGTCATGCATTGAATTTCATCTTTCACTCTCTAAAGAATGGTAACATTAAGGAATTGGTGAAAACAACTTCCATGTGCAATTTGAAGTGATTTTACAGTAAAAATCTTTGCTGAGCAAGGAATAGCCTGTTAATCAGCAACTACAATAATTCAAAGCCCACTTGAAGAGGATTCTCTTGCTATCTCCAGGTTGTTTTAGTCCACAACCATCTATAAACTAAATTTTCACCGCAGATTTCTACCGTGCACTTTGAATGACCACAAAACACTTGGCTTATCCTGACCACGAAACTGCAGTTTTATAATATCATGTCCAACAATCCTCATGCATCTCCTGTAAATTTGCAAGCCCCTTTCATTGGAGCAACCAAGGCAAGTGAGTATAAAAAATTAGCTTCCTAGAGTTTGCAGGTAAAGAGTCCTGGGAGATCTGAACTTTAAAGAGTGTCCTAGAGAAGTGTGAGTGTACTCTTCTAGTCTCTAAAGTGTCGCATGGGATATATACCTATTAAACAAATGATTACTTCCAAAACGGGGTTTCTCTTCCTTTCAATTCAGCAACCTAATACGAAAGCCAAGTAAGCCAAAACTGTCTATATGTTGTTCATGCCAAGGCTGTACTTCACAATATCTACGGTAGCACTAGCACAAGCAAAAGTAGAAGCGCGAAAGATTACCATCATCTTGGGCTGTTGGTACATTCAGCAGTTCTTGAATTTCAAAGATCTCCATGGCATTGATGATCGGCAGCGGATATCCAGACTGCCCCGTTGTTGCTTTGAAAAAGAAGCTGATCTTGGACCCGGAGAGTGGAGGGGAAACTACGGTCACTGACTTCAAGTACTCGAGCCTCACCGTCTGCATGAATTGCCCATCTCCTGTGGAAACCGTGAAACTCCTCTGCTGGCCACTCGGCAAGATTTGGGTTTCGGCGAAATGGAAGTACACAATCCATTTAGCCGTCACTTTGTGTGGAGTTAGAAAATAGACGAAACCGTCACCACCCCTCGCCGTTTGAGCGGTCTGGAGGACGTCCCCTGGAACCTTATAGGAGTTGTAGTTGTTGGATAAATCTGAGGCGGACGCCCCCTGGTCGAGCATACGCCAGGCAGGAAAGGTCCGATTTGTCCAGATGCGATCATAAACATCGTCCGGGTACCTGGGTGGGACATTTTCACAAAATTCCTGTGATGCCAATGTAATGTCCGCAGAGTACGTTCCATATGCCAATTATCAAATGAAATTTTCAAATGCACTTGTCGCCAATCCGATTTCGAGGCCATTGTCTCTAAATTAAACTCCGATTGGGTGATTATTCGTTCAATTATCACTCCCCGTAACTTTTACTAACAAAAAACTAAGTCTCTAGTATTTAATCATTCACACCCAAAAAGCTGACACAAAGGGACTCTTACGGTCCCTGTGCACCAATTCACGGGTTGTAACTTGTTGTAATCCTTACCTATTTTTCATAAACCGTAATGCACAAAAACATACGGTTAGGCTATACGACAGGCGAGACTTACTCTTTTCTCCATCCAATGGTCATTAAGGGGTTGAGATCATTCCATAGGATCCTTAAAAACACCTATTGGTTTGACTCATCGGCCTCCCTCTATAGAGAAAGTCTTTTAATTTTAAGTATATATTTTAAATTAGAGCACCCCTAATACAAGAGCCGAACCGAAAACAGTTAGACTCGGCTCATCCTTACTCTCTCTCTCTCTCTCTCTCTCTCTCCCTCTCTCTCTGACCGTAACCCCGACTCTCTCTAATTATCCCCGTTTCTCTCTCTCTTTCTTCCTTTACCCACCTTTGCAACCATCCTCTTTTCTCTCTGCTTTACAGGACATTGGAGACTTCTGAGGACTGGATAAAGATTAATGGATTTTGATTGCAAGAATATCAATGCAGCCACTCGCAGTATTCATCAAGCTTGATTATCAGCACTCGGAGATTCAGTCCATTCATTCTCTATATTTTGTCTTCCTCGAGTAGAAGCTACAGGATTATAGCCTATCTTCTCCTATCCAAACATTTTTGTTAAATCCCTTGAATTCTCCGAGATGCATGCCTCAAAGCTTTCACCACATATAAGAGAAACCAGGCTATATCCTCTCTTGGTCATCTTTGACTTTGCCTCCATTTGAGCACTCACCTCACCCGATCAACGCAGAACCAAACCCAAATCAAAGGAAATCTGAGGAATCATCCCAAAGACCGAAGAAACCTTCCACTTGGGAGGAGGAAGTCTCAAGCAAGACGAGCACAGGGTCAAGCACAGGAAGGCCTCGTCAACAAAATCAAGGACCAGCTTCACGGCGACGATGTAGTGCGCAGGCTGGAGGACAGAGGAGACCAAGATTTTGATCGAGGTGCACATGAAGAGGATGGAGTCGAGAGCCTGCTCTTGGTGATCCAGGTGCAGATCACAGGGGAAGAAGACTGTGCTAGAGGGCTTTGCTTTCTCTGGGAGCAAGAGAGCATTTGGTTTAATGTTTTTCAGTTCGGTTTGGGTCCGAACTGAAGATGTTACCCTAAAGGTTTTTTTTTTTATCCATTACCCGAATCGGAAGATGAGGTTCGGTCCGATTCGGATATGTTTGATAATAATACGGCACTCTTGAGAATTTGACAAACGAAGAAGGCTTTTCAATGCATCTAAAGTACATAGATACGAAAATATTTTCGATCTCTAGCTTTTACTATTCTGGGTACAAAATAATTATTCAGAACTAATATACATAACCACAATAGTTTTTTTTTTAAAATCTCTTAACACTTTTTAAAGTTAAATTCAAATCTTTCTCGACATATTTAGATTGTGCAAGAAAGATAATATATGCTTACATTTGTTCATTTTTTTTAACCAAAAAAAAAAAAAAAGAAAGATAAAAAGATAACTCACCTGATGTTCCCGCTTAAGCCTCCGATGTCAAATCTATAGTCAAGCCTCAAAAATCCTGATTGATTCCAATAGGGAGAATTGATTAAAGGTCTAAGTTCCAATGCCGAAATGAAGGGCACTCCTTTACCAATATTTACGAGGCACACTTGTATATAATCCCTTTGAGGCACATAGACAACTTCTGTGAACACATAATTGGAAGTATTGATCGACATCCAATAATTAACATCGATGTATAGGTCGAATATAGGAATCTGGTTCTTCCTATCATAGTTCCCATACAAAAATGTTGCCCAATCAAGTATGTGTTGCTCTTGCCATTGTCTGGTCTTAGGGTGTAGCAGTTTCTTGTTCCGTTAGGAAAGCTCCTCAAAGTCTTGGTTATAGCATCGTATTGCTGGTAGATGAGGTCTGCGCATATCATGTTCTCTCCAGAGTCTACATAATCTTTGTCCACCTCAAAATTTATCCCGTACTTCTTGTCGAGGTATGGTTTTTGTTCTCCACAATCGATACTTATGAAACCTTGAAACTCAAAAAATTGAAAATAGAATAATTAGTCGTTAGAATTATGACTCCTCCAAATAATAGTTCGAATGTTTTCATTTTGAATTGAGATCACGTCCAACAAGATTCATTCATATTTTAATTATATATCTTTTAAAATAGATAAGACCGTGCTTTTAATTAGTCAAAGTTTAGGACTCTCTTCGTTCTGTAATATAGGAGCAATGAAGCATTTCTTTCAAATGAAAGTTCACATCACAAGTAATCACAAGTAATGGATCGTGTTGTGATTGATATGATACATAGAAGAATGAAGTTTCGAAATATAGATCGAATGGATTGGAAGTAGGACTTTGATCTCATTATTTGCTTCTAATAAAAGAAATGTGGATAGTAAATCATAGAGTAATAACTTACTTGTTGGGTTATGAGAATAATATTGTGATAATAAAATGGAGCGAGAATTACAATGGATTTAATCTAGAATCTATAATACATGCTTGTATATATTTAAAAGTAATATTCTAAAATACCAGAACACGATTATGGTTTAACAATTATAAAAGTTAACGGACATTATTCTAAAATTAGAATTAATGAATTTAAATCATACTAACTAGAAATAACCTCAATTATTTTGTTAATATCTATTTTATTGTATATCAAAGTATACTGTCATATTGGGGGAAATGTCTGTGTTTTCTCTTGATTTGTGAGCTTGAAATGGAATAAATGAACATTCCCTCGCTTGGCACATGGGATGACAGTTCCAGCAGAACTGAGGCAATTATGCTTATTGCGATTCAAATATCCTAACTTTAAAACACATCTCTCTCTATCTCTCTTCATTTGTAGGTGCAGTGCCTCGCGTCGTTATTCCTTTTAAATTGATTCTTCTGTACCAAATATAACAAATTACCGCCTTTCAAGCTCGTATGAAAGATTCAAAAGACACTATCCCGATATGAAAAGGACTAGATCGATGGGTGATGGCTAATCCGATAGACAAAATCAATCATGTCATAAAAACTTGTATTATTTATTTTTACACGCGATCTACGTTAAATTTATTATTTCTTGATTTTTCCTACATGCAAACCTATTATTTCTTGAATGTTGAGTCATGTCTTTCGTTTGTTGTAGTCGAACGGTAGATGATATATTCTAGATCTCTCAACGGCTCTTCCATATGAAGGTCATGAAACCTGTTACAGGGGTTCATAAATTTGGTATATGTTTACTTAAATCAACACGAACAAAGTCATAATTAAGCTCCGTTCGTTTTATGAAAAATATAGTGTTTTCGAAAATTGTTTTCTAGGAAACCATTTTTAGGAAAATTATCATATTTTCTGATATTCAGCTCAAATTTGAAAAAAAGAATTAGAAAATATGTTCCACTATTCGATAAGAAAAAATCATTTCCTGCATGCACTTATTTTCAATAAATTTTATTATCAATTTTTTATTTTTTAATTTGTTTCCCTTCATATTCTTTTTTTTTCCTTTTCTTTCTATATTTCTTCTTATTCCTTGGTTTGGTCGGTCGTCGGCTATGGCGACGACGACGAGGCTGGAGCTCTTTAGATTCCAGCGAGGTTGGAGCCTTCCCAGCTTGTGCCTCATTGGATCAAAGTAGGGTTCGAACTCACCCGAGGTTGACGAGCTCGGCCTAGTTAAATCCGGTGAGCTGGGTGGGGCTCGAGCCTCACTAGAGGTCGGCGAGGCTTTGGCGACCTTAGGCAAGGCCTAAGCCTAGCCTAGTTTGTCGGATCTGCACTGCCAGCTTGAGGCAAGACCAAAGCTCACCGATGGCCGATCGCCAACCACTGCTATGGCCAACAACCGAAAAAGAAAAGGAAAGAAAAAAGAAAAAATTGAAAATTCGATTTTTTTAAAATAAAATATAAGAAATAAAAGGAAAATGTGTTTGGAGAAAATAAGATGGGAAGAAGTTATGGAAAATATTTTCTACTTTCTGAAAAGTGAAAAATATTTTCCCACTTTTGAAAGTGTTTTTTTCAATAGCGGAAAGCGTTTTTCTTAACTAGTTTATTTTTCGTGAAATGAATGCCAAAAATCCAAAAACGTTTTTCGGAATTTTTTTTTTATGAATTAAACAAAGTATTGATACCATAGTTATTTTCCCGGGAGGTAAGAAGGGAGATGGTTTACTGATTGGTGTCTCAGTTAGCTTATAAGGTTTTGAGAGAGAGAGAGAGAGAGACCTGGCTGGTCTTGAACCTGCAGCATTACTCCCGGAACCAGAGAAGCAATCCACGCACACAAAATCAGTAGCACAGCTGACCTCTCCATTTGAGAGAGAGAGAGAGAGAGAGAGAGAGCTATAATGGTGCGCAATGTGGAAGTTGATGCATGCGGCAACATTTATACGAGGTTCACTGGTGCTAGGAACTAGGGTCACGGGTGTGCACAAAAAAAGAGAACAGTCCCTCAGGGATAATTAAATATAAGTGAAACCCTCATTTATCATAACTCATTTTCGTTAAAAAATGTCTTTTGATATTTATCTTTTACAACTAATCATACGGTAAGACAATTCTGTATTTGTGCTTAATTTTTTCATGCTCCATTTAAGTATGTTTTGCATGATAATCCGCACAATAAGCGAGTTAATATCTAGTTAGGAGATCTTAGACTTCCATTTTGATCTCCAACAAAATAAACCAAAGCTGATAATTTTGATATTTCGAATTCTCATGTACATCAATATTATGATCTCTTAATCTGGGAAGAAACATCAGCGCATTGAGATAAAATGTGAAGTTAGTTTGTGATCATGTGGTGTCGTAAATCCACATCTATAGGTTGGAATTTCTGATTGAGATTGTTGGTGCAGTATAAGACTTGGAATTTGAGTTGATGGATAGTCTCAAACTTCAGTATATAAATTATTAAATATGTATCAGAATGCTCATTGACGTGTGCGAGTTAGATATATATATATATATATATATACATATACATATATATATTTATAAGTATATATATATGTATATATATATATATGTATCATGAAAGGAGACGAAGATCCCCACAGGTAGGTCTTTGTTATTAGTGATGAAAATTTTACTTTTTCCGTCACACGTGAAAAAAAAAATGAAATTTACATATGTATGAAGATCTGAATATATATATATATATAGATGCATGCATGAATTTGAGATTTAAATATGGATATCGACTATATATGTACAATTAGATCATAACATCACATGGTGTTGAGATTCAAATGTAAGTTGTGTTCGATATGTCTCAACAAATTGACACTTTAAAAGAGGAGGTATGCCCTACTTGTATAGATCCTGAAATTTTGAATCATGGTCCGTGTGTGGGGAAACTAGCTAAGCAGGAATCTGAGTTCTAATAAGAGAATTTTACTTTTATTTTTTAGATTAATATTATGAAAAATTTTAAACCGGTATACCTATAATAAATTCATCCAAAATTAATTTTTTGATCATAGAAAACTCTAAATTGATAATCAATTTGTCGATTTTAGTGGTATTAGCCCTTAATTTTTAATGCTTCTTTTCAATTAAAGTTAGGGACTGACCAAAATAAAATTTGAAGTTAAGGGAGACTAATCATGTCGCAAACATTCTTACTGTATATAGTCGTTGCGGTCAACGTCATTTTATAGTCGTCATGGTTGTCGTGGTTATACTATTATTATTCACATTTTAACTTTTACCTTTTTCGCATGTGGAAAGCTTCTTTCGAATCAAAGTTGGAGAAGAGTAATCTTGTCACCAATCCTTTCACTATTTATAGTCGTCCTTGTCATTATATTGTTATCATCTTATTATTATGCACTTTAGCAATCAATTTACATCATGTTTCACAGATTCAATCACGAGGCTCATCATGGACTATGGTCCCAAAGATGCAGTACCCTTTTTTAAATTTTTTTTTAATTTCAGTACGGTACTTTTGTCATCCTCTTTTTGGACCATTCAGAACAAAAAAGTAATCAGTAAACTTTTGAAACCTGGCCATCCTTTTGATAGCACCCTTTCCTTGACCCGAGTTACTTGCCCATCTCTCTCGGTAAGTCTCTTTAACGCATAATAGGTGGAACAATACTGATAAATTCCGTTGGATGAGTTTACATTAAACTAAGTTTCATACAATTTTCCACGGGCATTTCTCCTTCGGTTCAATTAACTTTAAACTATTTTTTTTTTTGACAAAACTCCTTCCTTTCTAGAGCTATGAGAAACATTTCTTTCAGTTCAACGTCCCCTGATTTAGCTTTCACGTTTTTTCTCTAGCAAGAAAACTCCTTTCTTATGATTTTTCCTTGTGGATTGGATATCTTGGATTGGAAACTCTAGAGAGTTTGAGCATTCAAGCGATTTGTAATATTTTTTTTTGGCTAATTATTGTGGAACAATCTTGATCCAATGTGGTTAGGTTTTATTTCTACAATTTATTTCTTGTTTGAATCATTTGTTTGTTCACACTTTTCACATTAGTCGTAAGGATTTATTATTGATCAATTATTCTAGATATTTTGTCCATACATAATTATCGTTATGGATTTTATTAAATTTGATTTGGAGAAATTTACTATCGGGAATGATTTTAATCCTTAGTGCATAAAAATGTGTGTGATGTCAAAGCCGTGGCGTTTGGATTTAGCATTGGGGGAGATGATACATTTCCTCAAACCATGAAAGTAGAAGAAAAAGTTGATATTTTGAAAAAAGGCTAGGTGTATAACACTGCTGAATCTAGGGGATAATGTTTTGGTTGGAGAGATAAAATTGACAAGTTTAAATGCAGTTTGAGCAAAACTTGAAGTGTTGTACATATCAAAATCTCTCTTGAAGAAACATTTCTTGATTCAACGGTTATTCACTCCAAGATGATAACGGAATGTCAATCTAAGATCACCTAAATGAGTTAAATAAAGTCGTTAACATTCTGAGCAATGCGGATGAGAAGATATCTAACTATTGGCAGACTATGATATTGCTTAAATCTTTATCCAATTCTTAAGAGTAATTTTGTGGTTATCTAATGAGAGGAAGTGAATTTTGCACGATTTTCCAAAAGATTGATGGAAGAAATTGTAGGGCAACGAATGCAGAAGTGGCACTGATGGCTTGCGGGTCAAAGGCAAAAACTCAAAGATGGGTTCTTATAAAAGATGCGAGTCTAGATTGAAGTTTAAAGTAATGAAAAAGCCATTAAGATGTTATGACTATCAGAAAGAGGGCACATTGCAAGTGGATTGTCCATAGCTAAAGAAAGTAGAGAGATTGGAGAGCGACACAAATGTTGCCCGGGCCAAAAGGGAGGAGTCATACGTTTTGAGTGGGACTACCAGTTTGACCGGGAGAAGTGGATCGTGAATTCTAAATTCACCTATCACATAAATTGATTTTCAGAATATTAATCTATTGGGGATGTCAATTTATTTCAGACTCTCAAACTTTGAAGGTTTTCATAGGTGTGCTGATGGTCATGTAGGGAAAGTAGGAAAGGAATCTCTACTACTTTTAGGGACTGACAATTATAGGCTTAGCTCCTAACAGTTCCATCCACATGTCTGAGAGAGGAACGAACATTTTCAGCGAGCAGGGTCTTCTGTGTTTGGCCCATTCAGAAAAAAAAAAAAAAAAAAAGTAACGAGTAAACTTTTGAAAATCTGGCCATCCTTTTGATGGTGCCCTTTCCTTGACTTGAGTTGACTTGAACATCTCTCTCGTAAGTCTCTTTAACGCATAACAAGTGGAACGATACTGATAAATTCCGTCGGATGATTTTACATCAACCTAAGTTACTAGTGAAAAATTATCCAAAAAATCATAAACTCATTATATTTTTTTCATTTCAATTATAAACCTTTTAATTTTGTTAATTGAGTCATAAATATTTTTCACGTTTTATCAACCTCGAGTCTTAAATATTTTCACATTTTGTTAATTGAGTTTATTTAGTCAATTTTAGCTGGAAATTACTAATATGAACACCGACCATCTTACATAGTACGACCGGCGCTAATGTTAACAATTATATAATACATGATTTTTTTTTCCTTTTTTTTTTTCTTTCCAAGCTTGGCGAGGGTCGAAAAAAGGAAAAGAAATAAAGAAAAAGAAAAAAGAAGAGAACGTTTTTAAAAATAATAGTGTTCGGTTGTCCGATTTTGCTTGGACACTCGACCTAACAATGCAGTCTCAATCCAAACATGTTAATCCCTATTTTGAAGTCCTTATAAATCATAACTTGTGACAACCCTAAAGACCTCAGTATATCCTTAAATTGCTCTCATCCTCTTTAGGGGTTTGCGCTCAGCGGAGGATGGGGAACCTTCATTCCTAGGTGCGAAGAAAAATAAACTTGGGAAATTGGGCTAGGGAGAGAGAGGCACGCCTTTATTAATAAGGGCGCGCATGACAACATTTTTGGAACATAAATCAATTTCTTGTCAAAAATTGATTTCTTAATTTCTATTCTCTAGACAAGTTTCTGAGTGAAGAAACATGTTTGATAATGATTCAAAATTTCAATTTCTGAAACAAAAATTCGTTCGATAACATAATAAAATTTCTATTTCTAGAGGGGCGACGACCGATGTCCAACGAGCCGGTGGTTGGCGTGCCATGAGTGGCGGGCGGTGACAAGAGTAAACGATAAAAAGAGTTTTCATTTCTCACTTTTGTTTCAGAAATAGAAAAGCTAAAAATTTTAGCTTTTGATTTATGCTCCAAATCTAATTCTGAAATAGAAATCTGTTCTGGAAATAGAAAAATGAAATTGCAACCAAACAGATTTTTGTTCTAAACTTGTTCCAAGGAATAGAAAGAAAAAGAAATAAAGAAATATAAATTTTGTCATGCGCGCCTAAAAGGCTGCACTATACTTCTAGGAAGCCCTTAGGGAGCAATCCCCCCAATGAGGCCTTCCCTACGTAGACAAAGGTGAGGCAGCTAGGGGCCTTTTTACGTTTACGTTTAGAAAGTTTTTACAAGAGAGTTGAGAACATTAGGAAAAAAAAAAACACTCATTTATTATGATTGTTCCTTGTGAATTGGATTTCTAGGATCCGAAAATACTTGATAGTTGAGCCTTCAAGTGAATGTCATCTTCTATTGTGGAACCATCTTGATCCAATATGGTTAAGTTTTATTTCACGCTCGAATTGTGTGTTTGTTCACACTTTCACGTTAGTTGTAAAGGTTTTATTGATCGATTATTCCAGAAATTTTATTTATATGCAATAATCGCTATAGATTTTATTAAATTTGAGTTGGAGAAATTTATTGGCAGGAATGATTTTAATCTATGGTGCATTAAGATGTGTGTGATGGTAGAGTCATAGCATTTGGATTTAGCATTGGAGGGAGATGATAAATTTCTTCAAATTATGAAAGCAAAAGAAAAATTTAATATTTTGAAAAAGGCTAGGTGTATAATGCTGTTGAATCTGGGGGATAATGTTTTGGTTGTAGAGATAAATGAGACGAGTGAAGATGCAGTTTGGGCGAAACTTGAAGTAAGATAATGTTTAGGTTGGAGACATATTGAAATATCTCTTGAAAAAACTTTTATTGATTCGACGGTTCTTCATGCCAAGATTATTGAGGAATGTCAATCCTGGATCACCTAAATGAGTTTCAAGTATCTGATTAATGGTAGACTATGATACTGCTTGTGGCAGACCGTGATATTGCTTTATTCTTTGTAGAGCAATGAACACAGAAGTGGCGCTGAGGGCTTGTTGGTCAAAGGCAAACACTCAAAGATGGGTTCTTATAAAAGAAGCAATTCTAGATTGAAGTTTAGAGTAAGGAAAAAAGCCGTTAAGATGTTTACAATTATCAGAAAGAGCGCACATTGCAGGTGGATTGTCCATAGCCAAAGAAAGTAGAGAGATTGGAGAGCGGTGCGAATGTCGCAAGGGCCAAACTGAGGAGCCGTATGTTTTGAGTGGGACTACCAGTTCAATGGGAAAGGAGTGTATTATGAATTCTGGATTCACACATCACATGACATCACATAAGGATTGGTTTTTAGATTATTAGTCTATCGAGGATGTCGATTTATTAAAAAGTCTAAGACTTTGAAGGTTATCATCCACGTCTGAGAGGGGCATGAACATTTTGAGTGAGCAGGGTCTTATGTATGGGCATGAAATTTGGAAGATGGACTTTTGCAAACATTGCGTATTCAACAAGTAAAGTGCAGCTCTGCACAGCAGTTCACAAGACCAGGGAACAATATATTACATCCAATAAAACTTGCGGGGGTCCTCCTCAGGTGCAGTGAAAAGGAGATGCCCGAGTATACACTAATCTTCGTTGATGAGGTCGAATGAACTTGCCACTAATTGATAATAATAATAATAATAATAATAATGAAAGTTGGCCAATTTTTTGTATCTAACACGAAGAAATACGAATTTGTGGACTTCGTTTTATTGAATTCATAAAATCTAACATTCGATAATAAACAGGAATGGACGAGAATGTTATTCTAGATATGAAAAATCTCTGCAATGGAGATGGAATCTATATTTACTGACAAAAAGGACAATCCCACATGAAGAAAGCAATCTATTTGCTAAGATTTTTTAGCTTAAATAGTGGAGGAGACTTGACTTGGATGGAAGAACACGGAATGTGGACCCCATGGTGAATCACCTCTTTGATGAGAACAGAATCTTGCCTTGGCCCATGCATTATTAAAGTTGTCTGGACATACATTTTCCAACCAAAAAGATGATCTCGACGGGGAGCCCGAGAGTAGGGCAAATCAGAATTAAGAATTTTTTATTGCACTAATGATTTGATTATTTGTTTTGAATATTCTTCACTAAGTCCAGCATGATGTGAATTCACAAGTATGTATTTACTTTCCTGAGGCAAAAACGAAGTCAGAAATTCTTAGTTTCTTTGCTTTATTTTGGAGTGATGAAAGAAGTTTCATCTGCTGCTCATAGCTTGATGGTGCTTATCGCTTTCAACTTTCTGAAGTGAAAACTGCCCAAGAACAAAAATTCTAGGTCCCATGGATCTGATATAAAGTTTTTGGATCGTGATAAGACGAAAGTAGGAATAAAATACCCCTTACCAAAAAAAAAAAAAAAAAAAAAAGTATTAATAGAATACGAGGGCGGTCAAGTCACCAATCACTTGTGCATTTGTGATAATTATTTGCTTTTCAAATTGTTCATGTTCCATGCCGACCCCAAATGATGGATTTACGTACGACAATGGAATATGGATTGATCTTAAGGCGACTAGAGAAAGATTGACTTCTACTACCATGCTGCTAATCAACTGTTTACAATTTCTCTCACTTATTTTTAGAAAAAAATCACAAAAAATCTCAAATTATATTCAATGAGACATATTTACTCTCAACTTTTTTATATCCAAACCCCAAACTATACGCACTTTGATACATTTACCTTAAATTTTTTCTTGTGATATAAAAAAATCCAAAACTTGTACCTGTATGACACATTTGCCCTCCATTAAAATTCCATCAAATAATTTTTCATTCAAAATAACGTTGTTTTTATTTCACTTGAGCCATGTTAGCACTGTGTCGACAATGTTTGCTAATTGGCATCAACATATGCAAATTTTTAACGGTCCTCTCATATTGGTACAAGTTTGGTTTTTTTTTTTTCGTATCACAAAAAATAAAAATTACGGTAAATGTGTCGCTGTTGACATAGTTTGGAGTTTTTAGTGCTTTTGCCCTTTTTTATGCTAAGAGTTTTTCAATATTGTTTTTTTTATGTCCACAAAATACGGATTTTTTCCCTAACAATAAATTTTAATAGGTAAGAGGACGATTCCAAAACACCAAATATCACTTTTCTTGTTCAACCCAATGATTGATTCCTGCATTAGAAACATCATAACGTGGATGAGAAGACAATTTCCAGGTATAGATAAGGAATCTCCTCGAGTTCTTGAGCCCTTTATCTATATTTAACCTATATTCCGTCATATCCTTAGAGAAGTGAAGTATAAACCATTATGTAGATAATCCAAACCTGCAATTCTTGCAAAATCTTGTTTAATAATGCCAATCCAAAGGAGCAAAAGTGGTAATAATGGATATGTCATTTATATACCTTGTGCTACATCTATAGCAATTTGCAGTCTCTTACTCCATGTCAAGACATTTGGCATGGCCCCTATTATAGATCAGCATATCTTCGCATCATACACGAGAAAGAAATAGATATTTGTGAAATTATTTTAGAGGAAATTAAAACATGCAAGAATACGATGTACCTAATAAGTGTTGTTGTAGGTTTCCCTTAGACATAAGTTCATATATTAACTCAATCTTTTTGGCGTCATCACAATACCTAATTAGAGAAACCAAGTTTCCATGGTAAACAATTGTTAAGAGTTGTGCCTGCAATGTCATGAATGTGGCTTTACTACGTGTAAGGGCAAATTTCTAAATAAGCAAATGGTTGCAGCATTATATCTCTCCCCTGCTTGAGAATGCTTGCACCCTTGCCACAATGATTCATAAAGCACCTTCACGGCAAGTAGCATAGAGTGCAGTTCAGCACGATAGTTCACATGACCAAGGTACAATGAGCTACATTCATTCAGATTTGTTGGGGCTTTCTCAGGTATAGTTGAAGGGAGGTGCTAGGCATATACTAATCTTCATTGACGAGATCGACTGAACTTGCCACTTATTGATGATAATGAAAAAGTTGATCATTTTTTTTGTTTTTTTTGGTGTCAACACAAATAACTATGAATTTCTCGATTTTGTTTTCAAATTAACAAAATCTAACATTTGACAATTAATAGGAATTGATGACAATGTTATCCTAGATATAAAAAATCTCCGCGATGGAGATGGAATCTACATTAACGCACAAAACGCACAATCCCACACAAAGAAAGCAATCTATTTGCTAAGATTTTATTTTTAGCTTAAATAATGGAGGAGACTTGACTTGCACTTGAATCGATGGAATCGATGGAGGAACACAATGTAGACCTCAAGGTCAATAATACTTACTATTCACCTTATTGATGTGAAGAGAATCATATATCGTCCTATCACATTATTAAAGTTGTTTGGGATATATTTTCCAACCAAAAAGATGATTTTGTGTGGAACACGTGTTTTGAATAATCGTTGCCCTAATTTCTCATGCTTCTGTTTACACTAAGAGAGTTTTCCAATATTATTTTTTTTTTTTTCTTGTCTAGGAAATACCATGAGGTGACTTCTACTTCTATGCCGCTAATCAACTATCCATAATTTCTCATGCTTTTGTTTACACTAAGAGAGTTTTCCAATATTATTTTTTTCTTGTCTAGGAAATACGGATTTTTTTCTGTGACAATAAATTTCAATAAGTGTTGGTAAGTATTGAAAAAATGTTGCTTATAAAAATTATCGGTAACTTTTTTTTTTCTAAATAACTTGTTGGAAATTTACCAACACTTTGATGAAATAACGATTGTTTTATGTAGTTTGCAAATTAAGAATTTCTATACTAACTGACCAACTTTTATTTACATCACTCGCGAATGTTTGAAGTTTCTAAAGTGAAGGAAGTTTCGTCCGCTGCTCTTACCTCGGTGCTTATCCCTTTCGACGCTTATCCCTTTCGACTTTCTAAAGTGAAAGCTGCCCAGGAACAGAAACCGAGGTCGTCGTCCTCGCATGGTGAGATTAAAGTAGGAATGTAACATGAGGGCGTTACAGTCATCAACAACTTGTGCATTTGTGATTATGATTTCGATGTCAATTTTTCACGTTTCACACCAACTTGCACCATGGATTTTACTTACGACAATGGAATATGGATTGATCATGAGGTGACATCTACTTCTATGCCGCTAATCAACTATCCATAATTTCTCATGCTTCTATTTACACTAAGAAAGTTTTCCAATATTATATTTTTCTTCTCTAGGAAATACGGATTTTTTTTTCTGTGACAATAAATTTCAATAGGTATTGGTAAGTATCGAAAAAATGTTACTTATAAAAATTATCGGTAACTTTTTTTTTTCTAAATAACTTATTGGAAATTTACCAACACTTTGACAAAATAACGATTGTTTTATGTAGTTTGCAAATTAAGAATTTCTATACTAACTAACCAACTTTTATTTACATCACCCACGATGTTTCAAGTTTATTAACTTTTATGCAAAATTATCAACCTAAGTCACCAACTAATTTTGAGGTACCAACTTTCATACGAGTTATTTTCTGATGTTTAATAGCTTTCGCTTAGCAGCCCCTTACATTTAGTAACTATTACCAACTCAAATTACCGTGACTCACTAAATTTTGTTCCATTAAATTACAACTTAATATTGGTTATCAAAGTGAGTTACTTACCATAGATTAGTTGGAAATTTTAAGCTATTGATAAGAAGATAAATAAAAGTTACTAAACAATAAAATGAATTCTTTTTGTTAGAGATAGAAATTTGTAATTTAAGAAAAGACAAAATAAACATTGGTAATTAACTTAGAAAAAGAAAAATTGGCACTCACTCTAATTGAGATTAGTAATATCTTAAAAGAGTTTATATATCTAAAAAGTTGGTGGGTAACACAAATGAAAGTGACAACTCTATAGAGAAGTTGGTAAGTAAAAAAAAAAAAAAAAACTAAATGTTGGTAAATCAACTCAAATGAGAGTTGGTAATTCAAAATTAATCGATAGCTTAATCAAGAAAACATTAGTGAGTCACTCATATATAAATAGGTAATTTCATCTAATCATTTATACTTTAAGGCGTTGATAAAAATGGTCAATACAAGTATATAATTTATAAGAGAGGTTTTTTTTTTTTCTTTTGCAAGAGATAGAAAAAATTGTTAATTTGAAAAAAATCAAATAATGTCGGTAACTAAATCAAGTAAGAGTTAGTAATACAAAACTAGTTGGTAACTTTATTAGAGAAAAATTGATATCACTATAATTAAGGTTGGTAGTATCTGAAAAAATAGTCTATAAATTTAACGGATTGCAAGTGATGAATATAAAAGTTGGTAACTCAATAGATATATTGGTAAATTAAAAGAAAAAAAAAACCATTGTTGGTAAGCAACTTAGTTAGTAAAAGAAAACTAGCTAGTAACTTAATGAAACAAATCTAGTAAGTTACACAAATACAAGTTTATATATCGATGGGTCAATTTCACAAAAAAAACCCAAACTTATGTACATACGACAAATTTATTCAAATATAATTTTTTCATAACCAAAAATCCCAAACCGGTATACCTGTGACAAATTCATTAAAAACTAATTTTTTGAGCACTAAAAACATAAAACTTGTACATTTATGACAAATTTACTGTATTTTAGTTTCTATTAAATTAAATTAATATTACGAAAAATCACAAACTAGTATACCTATGACAAACAAAAGCAAAACCTCAAATTGGTACACTTATCAATTATTACATATTATCCAACCTAGCAATTTTGATGGTAAAATTTAATAGAAATTAACGATAGGTAAATTTGTCATAGATATTTCACATTGGAGTTTTTAGTGATAAAAAAATCAGTTTGCGGTAAATTTGTCATGATGTACCGATTTATATGCGCATAAGAGAGAATTTACATTCTATTTCATTTACACACAATTACACATATTTCTTTCTATGCATTTTTTCATATTTCCTCTTTACGAGCACAACCAATAATGGTCAAATTCTTCTATGTATGAAGTTAAACCAGCGGAAAAAAATCCCAAATAATAAGCCTGATTAGATATGCACACGCAATGCCCCATTGATAATGCCGTTCCTTGTGGGGGCAGAGTACTCCTGATCACAGCGCATTCATAGCAACATCCAGAGCATTGTCAAATTAATTAGACCATTTTAAAGCGAAAATCACTTTTAGTTTTCTTCAATCCAAGTATAAGGGGATGCAATCTTTTCCATTATGGAATCCAAGAACTTGCCACAAGATTTGTAAATAATTTTTACTTCTCTTTGGGGGGCAAAAGAAAATTGCTTTCGATTGAGCAAGAAAAGGGAATGGACGGATTCCCCGAGAACAATAAAAAAATTATTTCTGCTTCAATAATGCACATCGCACTCCCATTAAAGACATTAATGAGCAAAAAGTTTTCTTTAGTAAAAGTGGGTTTTGCTTTCACATTTTCCGATGGAAAAATGGCAAAACCATTTCATGCGTCAAGAAAAAAAAATTGTCGTGGAAAAATTTTCTTTAAAAAAATAAAAAAGAGAATATGAGAGTGGAGTCATCCAAAGTTAAAAAAATGTTTAAATAAAAGCAGGAAGCGTAGTTGCTTTCTCGAAAGAAAATTATGAATGAATGTTATCTCGGATCTGAAATGACTAATTCAATCTCAAATAAAGGCACTAGCTGGCCGAATCCTTACTAGGCAACAAGCACGTGCATCTTACATGCCATTTTCCAAGCCATTGTCGGGGCATTGGAGCATTTTTATTTTTATTTTCCTTGTTGTGACTTTCCTAGAGGTAAACTATTAGGGAAAGCTAATGGATTACAAAGCTTACACTTAATGCGGACTCTTCCAAGCTTATACCAATTGTAATTTTGGGGGTTTTAATCTAATAATCTAACCATGCAAATCAATTCAATTTGGAGTAGTCACTAATCCATTATGGGTCAATTAGAAAATCAAGCAATTTATGAACCAGATATTCATGTGAACAAGGACTTGGTTACGCTAGGTAAATATAATGCCATTTCGGCATCTTTTCTCTTTATTCAAAAATATTTTGCAAGTAATTTGAGTCAATTTTAAGCCTAGCCACTAACAACAACATGTGAGAGATGATCATGTGGGCCCACAAACAAGAATTTAACAACAATTTGAGCAATTATTAAATTGCTTGAGGAGATAGAAAAACCTTGATGTGCTAAGCAAAGCTTCCAATGAATATTTTGCAAAATATTAATTGAAGACCAAGGAACCATTTGATGTATGCATGACTTAGACATGATTTCTAGATATGAACAAGAGATGCCAATTTACTCTTTTTGCATTTTTCTTGTTGAACATGAACATAATCAAACTTAAATGCCATGACTATGTGAATTCTAATTTAGCATGTATTGATGAACTAACATGAAATCCCGGTTGACATGTATGCTATATTGGAAAATTTGCATAAATTATCCAGAAAGACTTATATTGGAATTTTGCATAGAGTTTTATGACCCGGTTGATAAAGTTGAAAAATTTATGACTGAATTGGTGTATGTACAATAGGTTCAAAATTAATTTGATAAATTTTTCCCTCCTCTGCTGATGGCAATGGGACTTGCGCAATGTACGACGTACAACAACCAAGAAGAAAAATGTACGCGTGGAGATTGCCAAGATGTTTCGCTTGTAAATAATGGAGGGGCTTGACTTGCACTTGGATAAATGAAACAAAAAGGCAGAACAACGACCAACTCAGTGGATACAAACCGGCCTGACCTTTTTTAAAGCCGCTTTTCTCCGTCTTATTAGGTTGCCATGTGATAAAATAAAGTATGTCGGAGAATACTTTCTCTATCGAAAAATAGATTTTTTGATGTGGAATATGAGAGTGTGAGTCATCAAGAGTCATTTCATGTTGGCAATGTGATGACGATCCGATTTTTGCTTTTCATATTCCACCAACTCCTACACAATTGAGTTCTCAAATCATTCAAAATGCTTAATCGGATAAAAACATCATATACTTTTATGCCAAGATATTTTGTTTGGATAGACGAATCAAGAAATTTTTAATCACTTTTTCTATATTATGTATCTTTAAACTTCACTCTTTAGATGTATTCTAGTCTACAAAAATTGGTGGATTGTCACATATACAAGTCTTCAACAAACGATGCAAGTGTAATTTCATCTCGTGGTTTTTTCTTCCTTTTCTGGTTGTAATTTCAATGAACTTTCTGTTTTGCTTTACTCTCATTTTTTTTACTTGTTGCCTAACTTGGAATTCCTATTTTTTTACAGAAGTAAAGTGAGTAATAAATGTGGAACATGAATCATTCCAATCAACATTTGGCGAGAACAGCAAAGTCATTTTAGCCATTTTCTAAAGAGATTTAACCCTTATCTTTTTTTTTCCTTTGGATGCAGAAAGCTTCTTTCCAATAGAAAACAGTAAGTAGGTGAAAAAAAATTCTGAAGGTATCACCACATAATTTTTTATGTTACGCTGTCCTTGTACTTCATAATACAACAATATATTTATGATGCTATATGTCAATTTTACGTGTTATGATATTTTATTTTTTAGTCACGAGGACTAGTTGTCTTATCATATGGCATAACAAATGCATGATAGAAGTTTTTGTGGGCTCATACCATTAAATAGCCTTACCCAAGCAATTCACATGTTTGATAAAAATGTTTTATAATATACTAATAAATTATTTTAAGACAATTTTTTCATCTTGTGTAGTTACTTGTAAAGTTATATTCTGCATACATATATATTAGATTCGCGAAATAGTAGGAAGACCAATTAATTACCTTGATGATACTAATTCTTTGAACGCTTTTTTAATTCATAATATCTTGATTTATAATGATAAATGAAAATTTAGGGGCCAAACAAATTACAATTCTTATTATTGAATGGCTCTCATGTAAATAAGTCAATGGTAATATGGTACGGCACAGCAAGATTATTACAGAAGTTGCTGTGCGCTTGTATATATGTTTTATTAGCTTTTTGTTAACCAACTGTTTATTAGCCTTCGTACCCACGCATTTCACATGTTTAATAAAAATACTTTATTAAAGACATTCATTATTTTTCTAAAAGTTATTTATCTCGCTTAGCACTATTAGTGTTTTTTTTTTTCTGTTTATATATATATATATTAGATTCCCAAAGGAGTTATAGAAACAAAAGTTGCAAAACTATCACGATTTAGCTTCATGGCTTAAGCTAGTATAGACGATATTCCCATATACACGGCATTTCTCATTCCACGGTCGCCTTTCTTAGGGGCATTTCTAAAATCGGTCTTGGAAAATGGACTTATATTTTGTTCATGGTAAACATGTAATTATAAATCACGGTTGTAAATACATGTAACTGGTAACTAGCTAATCAAATTACTAACTGTAATTTAGGAACAGCGTGAACTATTTACAATTATCAATAAAGTTGACGAAATTGAAAGATAGTGCTCTTGCGACACTTACAATGAAACATTCAGGAATAGCCTCTAGGCATTCCAAACTTATATACAGATACAAATTTGAAATATAGGAAGACTTGATTTTAGTACTGGCAGTCGCCAAAGTTTGACAACCGACATTGGCGCATGCTAATGGATAAAATGAACTACCTTGCCACGGGTGCCTTGTCCGATTCAACTTCCAGGGAGGTCGCTATTATATGCTCCTTTATCCGCATAGTTGGGCTTGGATGCTAGTTCAATCGCCCCCTTCAATTTTGTCAAAACATGATTTATGTCTGGCCTTGCACCTGGTTCTATTTGAGCACAAGACTTCGCAACCTTTGTTGCTATCTCGACCGAGTCGATGTCGAGTTTTCCTTCGACCGTTGGATCGACAAGTCCACGTATATATCCACTTTTGAACTTTGGAATCACCCATTCACGTATAGGCACACTATTTCCACCTCCACTTTTGTTGATTGCGGGATGTCCTGAAATTAGCTCAAGGACCATGATCCCGAAAATGTATACGTCACTTTTCTTGTTTAATCCATAAGTGGATGGTCCATACCTGCTCAATATACAATAAGAACACGGACTATCGGATTTTCTACGCATATAGAGATTGAGAACCATCTCAACTATATCGAGTTTAAGCCATCACTTGGGGAGGTAGCTAGGAATGCCCAAGGGACTGGTTGACTTGTAAGTGTCATTTTCAGCTACCAAAGCTCTTGAAAGATTGAAGTTGGATAGTTTAGCTTGCATGTTTTCATTCAACAAGATATTTGAAGCCATGATGTCTCTATGGATGATGGGCGGAACACAACCGTTATGGAGATAATCCAAACCTGCAATTCTTTCAAAATTTCCTTTAAGCATGGCAAATGCGAAGCGGGGAAAAATTCGTAGTTATGTACATCCCATTTATATACCTTGTGCTACATCTTTAGCAAATCGTAGTCTCCTATCCCAAGTCAAGACGTTTGGCTTGGCCCCTGTTAAACTGACATCCTCACATTGCGTTTCAAAAAAAGGGAATGCTTTGTAGGATTATTCTAGAGAAAACAGGAACATATAAGAATATGATAAAGTACCTAATAAGTGTTGTTGTCGATTTCCGTTAACCATGAATTCATATACTAATGCTTTATTTTTGGAGTCCTTACAATACCAATAAGGGAAACCAAGTTTCTATGGTAGACAGTCCTTTAGAATTGTGCCTGCGATATCATGAATGTGCATTTCATATTTGACATTGCTTTGTAGCATGGGATCGAATTGTCAAAGCAGCATATGATGGAATCATTCTATCTAATATCAGCTCGAAATGGCTTGCTTTCCTACCATGATGATTTAGTGAGCACCTTCACGGCATATTGTTGACACCTAAATTTTGACAAACCCATTTAATTATTCATTAATTGCATAGAAATTAATAATTAATTCTTAATTCTTAAAAAAAAATTCACTAAATTGTATAGCATATAAACATTAGAAGCATTGGCATTAATAGTAATAGAAATTCTTAAAAAATATTAAAAAAAAAATTAACGAAAAAATTATTATTAATTTAAAAAAGGAAGTCGTGGCCAGGGCTGGGCCTGCCCGACCCCTTCTTCCTTTTTCCCTTCCTTTTCTATTCTCTGCACCTGGGCCGGCTCACTTTCCTTTTCTTTCCTGGCCCGGCCCCCATCTCCCTTTCTTTCCCCGTTTCCCTTCACACCTCTGCAGAGAACAGAGGACGGAGGAGGACGAGGAGGACCGAGGAAAGAGACGGGGAAGACAGGGCGAGCGTCGCGCCGGAGTTGGTGGTCGGGGGCAGACCGGCAGCAACAGATTGCGTAGCAGGAAGCCATGCGCGCCGGCTAGAGAGCTTAAAAGGGAGAGAAGGAAAGCAAGACGTGAGCGGGGGCGTTGGAGAGAGAGATCCGAAAGGGAGTTCGAGCGAGAGCAGCCGAGAGAGCGAGAGGGCCGAATTTTAGCCCCGGCTGAGCGTCGTCCAGCCGTCCTCGACGCAAACCGGCGCAACGGAGCTTGCGGTTCCCCCTTCTTGCCCGTCCTCCGACGTTGGTGAGTTGAGTTTTGGTTTCGACCGTCGTTTTCCCAAGGATCCCGGCTTGGCGACAGTAAGACGGCCGGCCATAGCTAGATGTGTGTTAAGACCGGCTTCCGGACGTCGTCGCCAAGCCAGGTAGAGGCCAAAACAAAAGTAGTATGTCGCATACAGAAACCTCATATTCAGGCTAGATTAGTAAGAGAAGCCATTATAAAGGAAGAGAAACCTCGCTTTTGAGAGAGAGAGAGATTTGCCAGGGAAGCATGGAGGGAGACCTTTTATCCTAGTGTCCACCTTTGAAATTCCGTGCTAGTCTGACCTGCCATATTAAGATTTATCTAACACCAAAAACCATTGAAGGGACAAGTTGGCCTCTTGCACTGGTATGGGAAGCACTGATATGATCAATGTTCAAGTGAACCAGTTATTTTCGGCTTTCTCTTCATCTATCGATTTGCTTGGATTCATACACATTACAGCTGGAGATTTGTGATCCGAGACTCGTCAGAGAGTTCTGCAAGTGTCCAAGTGAGTGACATGAGTTGTATGAGTGAGAAATCGTAAGTGTAAGTGCGGTCTTCATTTGCGGCTGAGTGTATCGTTTCTCTACGTACTCTCATCGAAACTGGTATGTTCAAGTTCATGAAATAATGCTTTTTCTTACTGCGCCCGCCAATCTATACACTCGATAAGGGACATCACAGCATTCTCAACTCGACATTTGATATCAAAACCATGTCACCATACCCAACAAGTGGTATAGAGCCATGCTTCCCTACTCTACACTATCTAGTCGTGAAGTTCTAATATTGTGCCCTTTCTGACTGAATTGCATGCAAGCTACATCTATATCTCCCTGCGCAGTTTGAAAAACGAAAATATAGATACCATATAACTAAAGTACTTTTTCTTCCCGACATCTCTGGGATTGGAATAAAAAGCCATATGAAGAGAATTATTTTTTTACTTGTGTAAATATGGAATGGTAGAAATAGAGTTGATGAAAGAGAAGAGAAAAGAAAAACATACTTTTATTGAGGCAGATGAACATTAAAAGTGACAAAAGTTGTGTATAGCATTTACTTTAATGTCAAAATTTTTCATAAGATCAGTTAAGTGCTAAATCGGAGAAAAATGATAATTAAGCGCCAATAGGACAAAAATGATATGTGGCTTTTATAATTAGAAATTTTATATAACTTACCATATTTTTTAAAAAATCTAGTCTGCATGGCATTTCCATGTGATGTGCTTGGTATTGAAGTGATTGCTTTTTAATAATGACTGACACTAAAGTGATCGCTTTACAATTTTTTAGACGACATCGTTTGTGAGTTATATGTTGACTGGGCACGCTAGTGAGCCACATAGGACTAAAAAATTAATAAAATATAGTCATGTTGAATTTCTAGTTACCCAGATCAGAGTTAGCACTTAAGTGGTCTTTTTTTTTTTTTTTTAAAGTGGTACCTAAGTAATCTGAAAAAAAAAATGGCATTAAAGTGAGTGTCGTACAAAACTTTTAGCACTTCTAATATCCTTCTCTCCTTTTATTGATATGGGTCTTCATACATCTTTTGCATTTAGCACCTGATCATAGTTAAAGCTGCTTAATTTCTCATGTGACTTCAAGTTTATAGAAAGAAACAATTTAGGGGCGACAAAACTAGAGTTAGGTTCGAATAAATAAAACTTACTTATTTTGCACTTTGATTAACTCTAAAGTTAGAAGTCGAGATAATTATCTATGGAATACAGAGGATACAAATGACGCAAGCTCATTGGAATTACTCAGATGGAAGAACTAAGTATTCTTTCAGAGTCACAGATCCAAAGAAAGCACTTTTGGAGCATATCAGAACAGCACACCCTCTCCACACTTCCACAACAATACCATCTAAATTTAAATTAATAACAAGAAGCGGGTCATCATGATAAAAACTTACATGTTTTTTCATTTATTTGGATGACGAAAAACGCCACCTTAGGAAAATAAACCCCGGACCGATGGATAATACGACTTCACCGACATGGATCCGGTAAGTAGTGAGCCAAAACCTAAACAGGTTAATTCTGTAACCTACCTGGCACGCGTTGCTTGATCGATCTCCAAGGAGGTCAACTCAAAGGACCCAGAAGCATTGGCTTCATGAGATAAGCATTCTTTGAGCTCAGATAAGCCGTGGTTTATGTCAGGCCTGCCCATCGAAGTTAGGCTCACGCAGGACATTGCTGTCTCCACTGCTTTCCAAACTGATGCAGTGTTGAACTGGCCTTGGAGCCTCTGATCCGCAATGCTGTGTAGAGCCCCTTGCTCTATGAGAGGAGTCCCCCATTCGATAATGTTGGTGCTGCTCTTCAGGCTCCTTATGATGGCTGGTCTGCCGGTGTTGAGCTTGAGCAGTATGATCCCAAAGCTGTACATGTCACTCTTCCAACTAAGATTGCCAGATGATTGAAATCTGAAAGTTGGAAAGCGAGATCTGTTCGGCAAAACCATGGAGAGCCGGAGGCATAACAGATACTAAAAAATTGTGAGCTAAAGCTTTTCTTTAGTATTTCTAAATTGTTGGAATCAGGCCTAATCCCAATTGCCTAACTTAGACAGGTGCCTAGCAATTGGTTGAGCTCAAGATCGAGCTTTAGCCGATGCCCAAGCCATCTTATTTGTTATTTATCACAGAAATTCACCTAACAATCTGAGGGTCCGCTAGAGGAGAAGAGATTATTGCTCAAGCCTGCTTCAACTAAATTATCTTATTCTTAGGGTAGTGCCTTGTGGAGCCTAATAAGCAAAAATTTAGCCCCAGCCGTGATAATGATATACTGTTAGAATCACTGTACTTATTATTAGGTCTAGTTTCAAGGTTAGTCTTGAGATCACTCACTCGGGATCAAGGTAACCTGGCGTGCCAGCTGGGCGAGTTGAAACGTGAGAGTCCTGGATTGGTCGCGAAAGCTTTGGATAGCCCAAAATCTGTATCTTCGCTTGCATGTGCTCATTCAATAAGATATTCGATGTTTTAAGATCCCTATGGATAATAGGCGGTTTGCAACCGTTATGCAGATACTCTAACCCTGCATCAAGTCGGAAAATATCAGATTGCCATGCACTTTCGCATGTTTTGTCTAATGAAAGCAAATCCATCATTATTGCTTCGTCCAATTTATACCTTGAGCAGCATCGATTGCAATGTTCAATCTTTGTGACCAGCTCAAGACATTCACAATATCTTCTGTAGACATGAAGAAATAAGATCAAGAAAGTCACCACAATGAATGCTTTTCGGACTTAATCGTATTGCAAACATTGAAGGAGACAAGTCACTTCTACGAGTACTCTATATAGTTGCCTTGCTAGTTATGAACATCTCTTATAACTGTTATATATAGTTCATTGAGCAACCAATTTGGAAACACGATATTGCTACAGTACTGCGTACCTGATAAAAGTTGCTTGAGGTTTCCATAATAGATGAAGTTGTAAATTAGTGCCATGCCACGAGCATGATTGCAACATCCAATTTGAGAAACCAAGTTCCTATGGTAAACAATCGTCAGAAGTTGTGCCTGCACTCAGCATGGAAAAAAAAGAAGAAGAATCATAAACTCGTTAAGGTTAAATAGAACGGTTGGTGCAAAAAGAAAAAATAATAATAATATGTCTAGATGGCGTTATCCATTCATAGAAAATCAATTCGATTTGTTCTAACCTCGGCTAGAAATTCCTTGTGATCTTGCCGTGACTACTGGCAGAGCATTTTCACCTCAACTTTGGAACCATCATCAAGAGTTCCAAAATAGACTTTCCCAAATCTGCCTTCTCCAATCACCACCTTAAAATTCTCAGTGATGCGCAGGACTTCGTCGCATCGAAATGGTCGTTCCTTCATCATTTTGAATGTACCCTCATTTGGCTCTCTTGCGTTAACTAGACAAACGAAGACTAATTGATTACCACAAGTGATCATTGGGCAGAGATTATACTCGAAAAAGGAAATGAAAATCACCTTCGTCTCCTCCTTGTGGTTCTCAAAATTATGATGACGAGAGAGCACACGAAGATTAGGGCTAAAATGGATGAACTAATTATAATAATCGGCACAATTCATTTTTTCTTGTTCTCTGCTTGGCCCTTTGCGCTAGGACTGGGATCTGGCTCGGACACATATACTTGAGACGTATATGGATTTCCTTCTACACTGGAATATTGTAACTAGTTATCCATAAAGAAAGATTAAGATAACTGGGAAGAAATCCTGACTTTTTTGGGGATTAATATTAAGTTTTTCTTTACTGTGGCCTTAAACTTAGATGATAATTAGGAAACAAGAATAATTAGAATTTCTATTGTCAGTTTGAGATTAACTTCAAGTCTTGGGTCATGTACCTCAACTTCAACGTTCCATCTGCCACCTTCTTCATAGGGGCTTAAGGAATCGCACCGCTTAAATTGTTTTTGCTTAAGTTTCTGCAAATGGAGAGAGCAAAAAGCATATTAAAACTCTCAATTAGTTAATAATAACCTGTTCATGTTGACTGAGTTTTTGCATAACCAAGTGGGAAGCAACATACTAAACCAAGTCTCGGTAACTCACAGCGTTTGCAGGCTTCGCAGTTGGGCAAAAGTTGTCGGTATCGGACCGCTCAAACCGCTGCTTGATAAATCCCTAAATAAAAGAGATGGCATTCTGAATTAGTAGACGAGTGACAAGGTAATTTGATCTGGCTTTGCAGATGCAAATAATGTTTGTCGAATCGTCCCTCCTGAGAGGCTATATGTGTAGATGATTGTATAAGAATGGATATTTATTCACTGAATTTTTATTATGTCCCATGTTAGTAGAATTTTCGGTTCACACAGAGGTAGCTTCTACATATCAAAAAGCGTTCTTTTTCTTGTGTACGTGTATCTATACTTTTTTTCTTGAAAGATCAAAATCCAAATTTCCTTAAATTGGGAGATATATTAGGAGATATTCAAACTTACAAGATGGCCAAATCGGTGAGATTGGGGAAGGAATCGGATACACCCCCCTTTCAACGTGCTGGAGCTCAAATTCCTCTACAAATGCCACTTTCATTACCAAAAGTTTGTTATTTGTTAAAAGAGATCTCAATCAATACGGAAACAAAGATTGACCGATTGCATCAAGATTCAAGTTTGGTCAAACGAAATGACAAGAATTACTTAAATAGTTGCACCTACAATGAGATGATCCTCAGAGGACTACCGTAATTGCAACTCAATCCTTTCCACAAATAATCTTGTCAAGCGCATGGATTGCCTCGCCAGCTATCTCGTACTATTGCATATGTTTTCTTTATGTCGACAGCCGCGTTGACTGCGATTTTTCCAATCGGAACGAAATTATTAACCAATATAGATGAATCATACAGATGGAAAAATGTATGTGTCGCATGGAAACTGGAACAAGGCATGTATAAAATTACCATCATTGAGTGCCGTCGAGAGATCGGTAGATCATTAATGTTGAAAATCTCGAGGGCGTTGATCATTGGCAGGAGGGTGGATTGGGACGTGAAGGCGAGAGTGAAGTTGATCTCGGTTTGACCGGTGATGGGCTGCGAAACAACAGTCACCGGGGTCGAGTACGTGGCCTGAGCATGGCGGTCAAGTTCCCTTCCATGGACACGGTGAAATCCCTCACTTGGCCCGTTCGAAGAACTTCGATCTCGGCGAAGTGTAAGACGATGTACCACGTTTCGCCGGGATTTGGACGACCGATAAATGTACATGAAAGACCGGACTTTGTTTTATTTGCGTGCGGACATCAGCACTTCGGCTGGAACAACATAAGCATCGTTGCAGCTCGTTAGGTCGATGATGGTGGTGGAGGTAATTGATGTGAAAGCATCATACTCTTGGGCATCCCAAATGCGATCATAGTCATCTTGCGGGTGCCTATTTGAAAGACAAAGTGACCAACTAATTAGTGAGAAGGCGACTCCATGTATAAATTCACTCTCCGAGTTTCCTTTTCGGAAATTCGACATGTGCAATTCAAGTCAATTCATTATAGAATATATATTAAGAAAATGAAGTTTCGGATATTGTTATTGGAATAAGAAAACAAAAGATCATCTATATGTGACGGTGGATCCAATATTCTCTCGCCATTTGGTCGCTAGAGCACCCGAATCAATACGGTAAGTTGTGCTGTCCAAAAGCCGCAACTCTATGGCTGAAATGAAAGGTTTTCCTGTACCCCTATTCACAAGGCATACTTGTATGTAATCTCTTGGAGCAACATAAATGATTTCGCTCCACGTGTAGTTCGGTGAGTCCACCGTGGCCCAATAGTTTGTGTCCACGTGCAAATCAAACACTAGGGCCATTCCTTTACTATTGTAATTCCCATAGAAAAAGGTTCCCCAATCAAGCATTTTTCGTTCTTGCCTTGCTCTGGTTGAAGAGTATAGCAATTCCTAGTACCATTAGGAAAGCTTCTCAAGTTCGTCAATTGTTGCATGTTGTTGTAGATGAGATTATTGGAGACTTGCATCACCTGTCTGGAGTCTACAAATCCGGTATCTACCTGTTGGAAGATATGATGCTGATCTAGAGTATATCTCAAGTGCTGATCTGGAGAATATCTCAAGAGATGCTAATAATTTATTTTAGTCAATTTAGAATTAGATCTTATACACGAAATATAATCATTCTTTTTTTATTATTAGTCACTTTGTATTATATAGGGATTGATCTGTACATCACAATACAATGAATGAATATACACAAAAATCTTCCCATGTCTCCTTCTTTTACAGATCTTGTTGTCGTTCTCTTCTTCTACAGATTTTGACATGGTATCAGAGCAGACGCTCTTTACCTAGCTTCCGCACACTTCTTTCTTGATTGCCTACCGGATAGATTGCCCTTTGTTGCTGCAGAAACTCTAACTTACAAAACAAAGTTAGCACTCCGGTGTAGGAATCGGTATCTGAATTTTTCTTGAAAAACAAACGACTTCATTTCTCCTTACCTCTTACACTTACCGACACCATGCCTAAAGATCATTCGTTGACGTCAGAGGAAGGGATTCCAGAAGAGTCAGCGATGCAGCAAGAGACTAATGTCTCAGATCTGTGGCATCCCAAAATTCATGACGACCTCTAGTTACATTAAAGTCTATGAATAGGTGATGGAAGTACCATCAAGTTATTTTATAGCCATTTAATCCATAATTTGCAATAAGATTTATGGCCAAGCTTTTAATAGATAATTATGTGATAGGAAAGAAAATTCTATCATTGGCCATGTGCATTATAAATTGGAATTTATGGATTTGTGACTACAAGTTTTATGGCCTTATTATTATTATGCAATTAGGTATTTATTTAAATGAGGATTAAGATGTATTATTAAAAATAAACTTGGGCCATTTAAGTTTTGACTTTAGGCCCAAGAGTGTTGGCCTAAAGTGGGCCAAGAGGCCCGGCCCAAGGAGCCCATCAAGTGGTCGACCAAGCTGGTCCAAGCCCGGCCCATTGAAGGCCCATCATGTGCATGGCAAAAATGCCAAGTGGCAAGAAAAGCTTGCCAAGTGTTGCCCCTTTGTAACCAAGTGTCCCTCCATGCAAAAATGGGAGCATGCAAGGGTTTTAATTTGACTAAAAGGAAAAGGGGGAGGGGGATTTCGACTAGAAGAGAGAGAAGAGAGAGAGAGTACCGTCCAAAGAGAGAAAGAGAGAAAGAGAGGAAGAGAGGAAGAGGAGACGCCGTCAAGCCCGCCTAGTCCCGCCGTCGTTCTTGCTGTGTTTTCTTTGAATTGAGGCAAGTGAAGTCCTAAAACCTACTCTTTGCATTGCTGTGTGTAGGTGTAGTAGATGGTAAGTCTTGGTTGTGGTAGATGGGATGAGATTTCGGAGCTTTGAGGAGAGATTCGTTGGTCATGCATGCTGATTTCGGAAAGACCAGTCCGACCGTCCGCGAGTTTGTGTGTTGCATGTGACTTTTTAGTCAGAATCTTGCTTCTATTTCTTCATGAAAGTTGTAGATAACATCTTGAATTATAACATAATAAAATTTGAGACAAAATGGACAAGTATTGAGGGGTGAAACCGTTTTTCTACGAAAACATTAGATCTGGAAACTGTTTTGTTGACCTCTTGGTGATTTCGTGTGTTGCATGTGACTTTTTATTTGGAATTTCACTTCGACCCCTTCATGAAAGTTGTAGAGAACATCTTGAAGAATAACATACTAAAATTTGAGATAAAAATAACAAGTATTTCTCCGTGAAATTATTTTCCTTTGGAGAGACTAGATCTGGAATTCGTCGTGATGACCTTCAGTGGTTTCGTGGTCTGTAAAGTAACTTTCTTGTTGAAATATCACTTTGATCTCTTAACAAAAGTTGTAGTATACTTCTTGAGGTAGAACATATCAAAAATTTAGAGGAAATGGATGAAAATAGGTCGGTGAAACCGTTGTCTTTTGAAGAAACTGGATCTGGGAAAAACGCTGCTTCGACCTAGTGTGATTGTAATTACCAAGGAAACGATTTTTCTTCAACACGGGTAGATCTGGAAAACGGTACCGAGAATAGGAAAAGTAAATCGATTTTATCTTTTAATCCAGAACGAATTGAACTATGATTTCTTCATGAAACTTGTACCTCTAGGTCTTAAATACATCGTGTCCAAATTTCAGAATTTTCTGAGTTTATTTAAGGGATTAATAGAAATTATTTTCAAAACTGTGCATGGATGATGTTAAAATCCTTTTTTCGGTGATGCATGGACCTGTACGTATTCTGTGAAGCCTTGTTGATATGGTGTTCTTCATGAAATGTGTTTTCTTAGATCTTATCTACATTGTGGTAAATTTTCAGAATTTATTTCCATCGTTTGCTAATTTTCTAGAATTTTTCATGAATAGTACGCATTCTGTTAGAGCTGGAAATTGTTTTATTTACTATTTATTGAATTTATTATGTAAATCATGATATCCTGGATTATTACTCGTGCAATGACATGATGACATCCATACATTTCGTATGACATCAAAGGATTGATGGATTTTCATGAACTCAATGAAATTTTCAAAACCATTGCATCAAATGATACTTTTCCCAAGGCATATTATATGATTTTAAAGGGGCTGTTGTCAAATCATTGGCATTGTTGCATCAAATGTGAAATTGAAAATGAGATGTATGGGAATATGCATTGTGGTGATGAGAAGGCCGTCGGAGGTGTGAGCCGACGATGCCCCGGGAGTGTCGGGATGCCCGGAATGTGGGGGTACCGGATGCCCGGTGGCCTAGTGGCGTAATTCCGGAGGGTCCTCGAGAGTTTCGAGATGCCCGGTGGTATACGGTACGTAATTCCAGAGGGGGGGGGAATCCTGGTGGTGTGTCGGTACGTTATTCCGAAAGCCCCGGAGGTTTGTGCCCGGGGGATGCCTCGTGATGCCAGTTGGGATGCGAGATGCTCGGAATGTGAGGGGCCGGATGCCCAGTTGTATTTTGAATACATGCCCGGAGGTTCCTTGCGATGCCTGGTTGGATGCGAGCGATAAATTGTGGGATGCAAACATTGATCCCTGGAAAGAAAAACTGATGAGATCCTCGTGAAAGATAAGAATTGAAAGTGAATCATGTGCTTGGGTGTATGCATATGGCATGATGCATGATCTGCTTATCAAAATAAATTAATGCTATTTGATATTGAAAATGCGATCATGAAGGCATGAATGGATCTCATGGTGATGTATGCTTGATAGCATGGATGCTTGATGATGAGTGCATGATGGTATATGCATATATGGTATGATGCAGCCAAGGTAAGTTATGCTTGAATGCATGAATGATATGTGCTTTGTTATGATGCCTTGATTGTTCTGTTTGACACAATGAGTAGTTTGGTGGATCTTTACTGCTGAGTGGTTGTACTCACCCCTTTTGGGGATTAACATTTCAGATTAGATAAGATTCCTCTGCTACCACTGCCAACAGTAGATGGATCAAGTGGTTGGATATGACCGCGAGGAGGAGGATAGCAAAGGAAGGAACTTTTGGACGCCGACACTGATCGATGGACATTAAGTATACGACTGTTGGAGGAGATGTCGGTCATCTTTTGAAGTATAGCCAAGTATAGAAAACTATGGCATTTTGATGTACCGATGAATGATGTCCATTTGGTTTAAGAAAATAAAAGTGTTTGGCTTTTACCTATAAATGTTTAGTTGGTGTGCATCGTTTTCTGAATATAGGGAAAGGAGTTGTTGGATATGCTTCCGTTATATGAATTGCGCAAGGGACCGATCTAAAAAAAAAAAAAATGTAAACCCCCAGGTTGTATGGACCCGCTGCAATTGAAATGGTATCAGAGTGGCATGTTATTAGGGAAAGTGAAAGGTAAGCGAACTGTGGCGACCCTAATGGTTTGGGGGCTGTCGAGGGTGCCACAAGATCGACTCAAGCGCCAAGGATTCGGGCCCGGCCCAACCGGGGACAACCCATTGCGGGTCGATCCGGCCCGGTGGCTGCTGTCCAAATGGCGCCTAGCCCATGGTTCTACGGATCCTCGCGGGTGAATCAAGCCCACGGAGAACGGGTCCAGCCCGATGGAGGCTCACCGACTGCACCTGGGGCAGGCTTATCCACCAGGCCGGGTTTATTCTATGCGGGTCATATGCCCGAATCGGGTAATCCGGGTTTGGGATCGAATCCCTACCCGGTTCCCCAACCCGATTTTTTTCCATATTCGATTGTCGCCGCTAGCGGACGCTCGGAACCCGGTGACCCGCTTTACACAATGACGGCCGACGGACCAAAGCTATGGCTCATTGCCCGGCCGATCGACCGGCGCCGACAATTACCCAAGCTGGTCGCAGGAATTCCGGAGAGCGTTGGTAACCAAAGAAATAGACGGATTTATCGATGGAACGGTTCGATCCCGTCCGACGAGCGGCAGGCACGGCTATGGAGAAAATGCAACCAGTTAGTCCGAACATGGATCGGAAACTGTATTACCTCCGAAGTCGCGACCGGATTACCGCCGACGGAGGACCCAAAACAGATGTGAGAAAATATTAAAGAAATGTACGAGAAATTGGATCGAGTTCGAGTTTTTTCACTAACCCAACAACTTTCAAATTTGAAATAGGGAAATATGAGCGTAGCCACCATTTACAACAAAATCTCAGCGTTATGGAATGAGTTGGAAGCGGCGGAAGAAAAACTGGAAGGATCGGAATCGACTCTATAACAATGCCGAGCCATTGGGGAACGAGAAAAAATCACGCGATTTCTCCTCGCCCTAAATGAATCTTACCTTTCGTTTCGGACGCAAATACTTACCATGGATCTCGACGCCGACGCTTGCTCGGATCTACCAGCTTGCAATACGGGAGGAGAGCCATCGCCTTCGTGCCCGACAACCCCAAAGATGGCGTCACACTCGCTGTTCACGGAAATGCTCTTCGAGAGAGGAGTAACGAATAGAGGGCAAGGAGATAGAACGACCGAGCGGTTGCTAGGGTTTTTGGAAACGGCGAAGACCATCGAAACCTAAGGAGAGGATTGGACGGCCACGATCTTTCCAAGCGATCCGACGGTTCACGAGTGTCCCACCCACTAATCGGATCCGACGGCTACCGAGGCTTCTCCTCAACAGCATTGGACGGCCCACGTGCAATCTCGCCCATTACAGGATCCGACGGTCCGCGGAATTTCTTCACATCCGACGGTCCACACGAAGCAGCGATGACTCCTTATTTAAAAATGCCAATTGGACCGCCCTATGCCGCAACATCAAAGGGAAATTTCAAAGGCAAAGGTAAACTATATTGTGATTATTGCAAGCGTCCACATCACACAATCGATAATTGCTGGAAACTGCATGGCAAGCCCGGAGAAAAAGGGAAAAAGGATTTTTTAACCGTTTTTCAGGTTACAGGTCAACATGCTGATAATTTTAATCAGCCAATTAGCCAAGAGCAGTATTAAGAACTTATGAGGACTTTCAAAAAACCGGATACATCTGACAAGGCTGGGAGCTTCACAGGTACTTCATATTTCTTGATGAATTCAATTTCCAATGAGAAATGGATAATTGATTCAAGGGCTAGTGATCACATTGCTTGTGATAAATTTTTTTTCTCAAAAATCCAGAAACTGCCCACACCAGCTTCAGTACAGCTTCCTAATGGTAATTTCACACTAGTCATGATGATTGGCATAATAAATCTTAGCCCACTCATAACACTCAAGAACGTATTATACGTTCCTGATTTCAATTTCAATCTAATATCAGTTTCTCGAGTTTGTGAAGAGAATTCGTGCCAAGTCCTATTTTATTCTGATAAATGTATATTTCAAGCCCTTTCGACTGGTAGACTGATGGGCTTGGGTAGTATCTCTCAAGGGCTATATTTCTGGATCAAATTTCCCAGCATTTCCAATTTATAATATGTTGAATTGAATAATCTGTCATTGTGCAATTCTGCTACCAATGATAAAAATCTCCTTAATCATCAAAGATTGGGTCATAGTGCTTCTTTTCCTTGTTCTCATTGCCCCATTTGCCCATTGGCAAAACAAACTCGTGCACCTTTTCCAAATAGTGTTTCTTGTGCAAAAAGTCCCTTTTCTCTAATCCATGCTGATGTTTGGGGCCCTTACCACACACAGCATCGTGATGGTTCTCGATTTTTTCTCACAATTGTGGATGATTTTTCAAGAGCCACATGGGTATTTCTGATGGAGACAAAAGACCAAGTTTTCCATTATCTGAAAACTTTCTTTTCTTTGTCCAAAAATCAATTTGGGAAGTCTATTCAGCGCATCCGCACTGATAATGGAAGGGGGTTCTTCAGCAATGAATGTGAAATTTTTTTCTCCTCAAATGGAATTCTACATGAAAGCTCATGTATCTATACTCCTCAACAAAATGACATTGTTGAGCGTAAGCACCGCCATTTATTAGAGGTATCGCGTGCTCTGAAATTTCAAGCTTCTATTCCTGAAAATTTTTAGGGGGATTGCGTAGTCATAGCTGCTTATCTGATTAATCGTATGCCGAGTCGTGTTCTTAATGGCAAGACTCATTTGAAATGCTTTATGGAAGGAAACCGGAAATTCATCACTTAAGAGTTTTTGGTTGTCTATGCTATGTGAGCATGATAGGACCTCGAGACAAGATGAGTCCTCGAGCCCGTCAGTGCATATTTATGGGATATCCCACTTTACAAAAGGGATATAGAGTCTTTGAGCCATCTACTGGAGAATTTTTTATAAGCAGGGATGTCATCTTTCATGAGGAAATATTTCCTTTCCGAGATAAGTTGAAATCTTCTGCGAATTCCGACAGGGCCACCGACTCTACTCGTTTTATATCAAACGAAGATTTACCTCCTGGCCAAACATACATTCTTACACCTCCAGAATGTGAATCAGAAATTGCAGCATCATCCCCAATTTCTGATGAAAATTCCATGGACGAATCAAATATGCATTCTTCTATGGGAAATACGAAGGAGTTGATGCGACATCTCCGGGATCTGTCAATAATGAAGAAATGCCACGGAATGAGGAGATATCTTCCACTTCACAGTCTCATATGCCCAGACGATCTGGATGCATTACCCGTCCACCTACATGGACAAAGGATTATGTTTGCACGGCTTCAAATTCATCAGGTACACATTATCCTATCTCCACATATGTCTCTTTCCATAGATTATCACCCGATCATATGTGATGCATTAGTCGAGTATCTGAGGAACAAGAACCATCTCATTACAATGAGGCCGTCAAAGACCCACGTTGGCAAGAAGCTATGGAAAAGGAATTGCATGCCTTAATGGAAAATCATACATGGTATATTGTATCATTACCACCACATTGCAAGCCGATTGGCTGCAAGTGGGTATACAAGATCAAGTATAGAGCAGACGGGTCCATTGAAAGATACAAGGCTCGATTAGTGGCCAAAGGTTTCACTCAGAAAGAAGGTTTTGACTATCACGAAACTTTCTCTCTAGTAGCAAAGGATGTTACAGCTCGTACCTTTTTATCCATTGCTGCATTTTGTGATTGGTCATTACATCAAATGGATGTTCATAATGCATTCCTTCATGGAGATTTAGATGAAGAAATTTATATGGATATTCCACCGGGTTTACAGAGACAGGGGGAGTCCATGGTGTGTCGTCTGCGTAAATCCCTTTATGGTCTCAAACAGGCTTTGCGACAGTGGTATGCCAAGTTCACCAGTGCACTCACAGATGTGAGTTTCAAACAATCCAAGCATGATTATGCACTTTTCTCTTGGACAAAAGGTACATCATCTGTCTACTTAATGATATACTTTGATGACATATTTATCATGGGAAATGATGAGCTTGCTATGAAGAACCTTAAAGAAAATCTCCATTCCACTTTTCATATCAAAGATTTGGGGTCACCAAAATATTTTCTTGGAATTGAGATAGCCCGTTCAGAACAAGGTATCTCTCTTAGCCAACGAAAATATGTACTGGAGATTATATTAGAAGCAGGGTTATCAGGATGCAAGCCAGCAGCCATTCCTATCGAGCAAAATGTCAAATTAACCATTGCAGATTATGATGCGGGTCTTCAGTCTACAGGAAATGATCCATTGCTCAAGGATCCATCAAGTTATCAGAGACTAGTTGGGAAACTCATCTGTCTCACTATGACAAGGCCTGACATTTGTTATGCTATTCAGACACTCAGTCAATTCATGCATAGCCCAAAACAGTCTCACATGAATGCTGCCTTGAAAGTGGTGAGGTATTTGAAGAAATGTCTGGGACTAGGAATCCTTCTTTCTCGCAATTGCAACATGGAAATGACAGCTTATTACGATGCAGATTATGCAACTTGTCCTATGAGTCAAAGATCCATCATTGGCTTTTGCATCAAACTTGGGGAATCCCTACTCTCATGGAAGACAAAGAAACAATCTATTGTATCCTTGTCATCAGCAGAAGCTGAGTATCGATCCATGGCGAAGGCTGTTTGTGAAGTAGTTTGGTTACGAGGCTTGCTTCTAGACCTTGGAGTAAAGGTCAAGGGACCAACCTTGTTATTTTGTGACAATGATTATACACTTAAGCTTGCTGCAAATCCTGTGTTACACGAAAGAACGAAGCACATAGAAGTTGATTGTCATTTCACTGGAGAGAAGATTCAAGAAGGAATAATTGAAGCAAGAGGAATCAGAACCATAGAATAGCCTATTGATATTTTTTACCAAGCCTTTGTGTCGGAGACAACATTCATATCTTCTAGGTAAGCTTGGCGTCTTGGACATATACAAGCCACCAGCTTGAGGGGGAGTGTTGGAAGATATGATGCTGATCTGGAGAATATCTCAAGTGTTGATATGGAGAATATCTCAAGAGATGCTAATCATTTATTTTAGTTAATTTATGATTAGATCTAATACACGAAATATAATCATTCTTTTTTTTATCATTAGTCACTTTGTATTATATAGGGATTGATCTGTACATCACAATACAATGAATGAATATACACAAAAATCTTCCCACGTCTCCTTCTTCTACAGATTTTGTTGTCGTTCTCTTCTTCTACAGATTTTGACACTACCTCTTAGAATATGTTGAGAATATTATTGTGGTAATCATTTGGTGTGCCACAATTGATGTTTATGAAGCTTGTTGTTAAAAATA
Organism: Eucalyptus curtisii; assembly: GCA_017140595.1. Classification (NCBI taxonomy): domain Eukaryota; kingdom Viridiplantae; phylum Streptophyta; class Magnoliopsida; order Myrtales; family Myrtaceae; genus Eucalyptus; species Eucalyptus curtisii. The sequence continues at coordinate 36,547,431 of CM029503.1, read as the reverse complement.
ACCCAAAAAGAAGAAGAAGAAGAAATAGTTGAGGAGTTTTTCTCGAGAACAATGTTCTTTGAAACTAATTTTATTTATAGATAAACCTCTCAAGAGATTTTGCAAGAAGTGTGAAACTTTATAAAATGGTGAATTACTCTCTTTATACTAAGTGGGGGACTATAAGTTAAATGAGAAGCAAGAAGGCCACTTTACATGTGACATGTCTGATTTATTTGGTATGAAATAATTAATTGAATTTTTCAAGGTAAAAAACTTATAATATCAGCCTTTGTTTAGTTTAATGACCTTATCTTGAATGGTTAATTGACAAATAGAATAAAAACACTAGAGAGAAAATATCGATATTATTTAGAATCGTGTATGAAAAGAAAATTGACATGATATGTTTCGTGCATATTAGATAAAATTGTATTGCTTATTGGAAAAACTGATGATACGAATATACAATTGCTTCCCGTACAAGATTTGGTTGAGGCAAGCCACTCTAGTTTACATTAATTTCTTGAAACCAAATGATATACATGAGAGAGAGAGAGAGAGAGAGAGAGAGAGAGAGAGAGAGAGAGAGAGAGAGAGAGAGAGAGAGAGAGAGAGAGAGAGAGAGTGACATCCCAGATTTTCAATTATGTTTTCTACTGAATAAATCGAGCATTTCATTGACGCGCCTATAGGGCTGTTCTCAGAGCTGATCACTCTTGAGATAACTAAACTATTTGGGGAAACCATTAGGGAATTTTAAGGCAATAGACTTGAGAATTCGACTAGGAATCGGCTACTCGACCGTGCTCATCTTTAGAGGTCATTAAGGCATAGATATAAATCGATTCGAGATCAGAGATAGGTCGGTTCGATTGAGATGTGTGGCTAATTGTGGGTGACACTACTAAATTGGAAAATTCTCGTCGGCCGACACTAGACGATTTTCTTATTGTTTTGATACCCTATGTCCATATTTGCATCCTCGAGATTTTCACGACAACCGAGAGTCGCCAATGTGTCGAGTGGGTTCATTGTGGCTCGAAGAAAATCGACGGTGGGTCAATTACACTAAAAATTTTAGAAAGTTACACGGTAGCCTAAGTCATGCTAAAAACACGCCCAATGGAAATTAACCGTGAATTCGAGTCCGATTTCAAAAATTGAAAGTCCTGTCATGTCACGATCTATTTTAGGAATGTCGACTCATCCTCCGAATAATTTTCAGAGATTCCGAGATTTTTACGGAAGATTGATTCGGACGTCGCGGGAAAATAACGAAAATTCGAATGGGCCAAATTGAATGGAGTTTCAACTTCCAAGCCGAACCTTTGGGTGTTGAGGACTTGCAGAAAATTGTATGGGATTTTTTTTTTCAGCGAAATTGGACCTCAATTTGGGAAATTGAGTGAAGAAATTGAACCTAAATAGTGAAATTCGGAATTATGGCATGGGGCTACAATTAGGACATTTAAATTGGCTCAATTATGAATTGATTCTTAAGAAAGAATTAGGAGGGGACATGCCATCAATGGAAAGGATAATGGAATTTCGACTTCCAAGCCGAACCTTTGGGTGTTGAGGACTTGCAGAAAATTGTATGGGATTTTTTTTCAGCGAAATTGGACCTTAGTTTGGGAAATTGAGTGAAGAAATTGAACCTAAAGAGTGAAATTCGGAATTATGGCATGGGGCTACAATTAGGACATTTAAATTGGCTCAATTATGAATTGATTCTTAAGAAAGAATTAGGAGGGGACATGCCATCAATGGAAAGGATAATGTTGTGGACTTTTGCCCCTTTTCTTTTTGTTCCAATCTTTTTAGTTGATCGACGCCAGCTGCTTCTACGTTTCTTTTTCATCCCTTGAAGAGACGTGCGACTTCTTCGGTCTCTTCCGCCATCACCGCCTACAACTCACGATCGTCTCTCCTCGGTCACTGCACTCCTCCACTCCTCTATTTCCTTCGACAAAACCTACAGCCCTCACCTCCGTTTGTCATCTCCCTCCATCAACAAGCCACGAAGCAGCCCAGCCCAGTCCACGTTCTTCTCCAGCTGCCAGCGAAGCGTGAAGTCACCGAAACAGCTGCCCTCGTCCGCTTTCTCTCCACGCGTCTTCCTCTCTTCGTGCGTCCCACGACCAGCAGCGGTGGAGCTGCTTCCTCGCACCGAAGGCCAAAGCCCACGCCTCCTCCTTCAAAGCCCACCCACGTCAACGGTCTGCCTTTCTTCGGTCAACTTCTCGCTTTGAAGCCCCATCGAAGACCGCCAGCTCACCTTCTTCGGTCAGTTGGTTGATTGCTGCGACAACTATAGCCTCTTGAGCCGCGCGTCTTCAGCTCCTTCGGTCAGCGCTCAACAATGAAGATCCCTTGCCAGCGGACGCTAGCTGCTTCCTCGTCCATTCAGTCGCTTACATTTGAGCTTGGCGGCCCTTCTCTAGCGAAGTCCAGCATCTTCGTGGGCCAGCCCAGAAGCCTGCAGCAGTTTGGCCCAAGCTTCGGCCCATCTCAGCCCATTAAATAAGTCCAACAACTCAATGAAATCAGCAGCCCATTTTCAGTTATGGTCAAGCCCATTTGAAGCCCGTTTAGCCCAACTTCGGCAAGCCAAACTCAGCGACTCTCAAGCCCAAGAAGCAGGCCCAAGCCCAGCTTTTGCTGTGGGCTTGCAAGGCTTTTGGGCCTGGCCCGAGTGTCCGTCGATGCCGCCGAAAATTTGGATTTTGGCCACCGTCGCGCCATCATCGCGGTGTTCAGGTCTTCACTTTGTACAAGTGAGTTTTTCTTACTAAACCTCGCTTACTAGGTTAATGATGCTTAGGAGTTGATTAGATTTAATTAAGTGCAATTAGGTGGATAGATTAGATTAGATTAGTTAATTTAATTATCTGCCGATGCATGTTAGGTGGTTAGTTAGTGACATTAACAAATAGACACGTGCTATTATTTATTTAACAAACCTTGGAATTTTTCCGGGTCCGTTTCGGCGTCCAATTAGGCATTACGGGCCTAAATTGGATTTATTGCTATTTAATAATCAATTTTCGAAATTAATTAATTAATTATTTATTTTTTCGGAAAATTAGACCGGATGGTCGACGACCGGAATTTTATGCTGATTATCATGGTGCAGTCCGTTTATTTAATTGAGTTTTATTTTATGCTGAAATGAATTATTTGTGATTATAGGATTATTTTCCTAAATTAATTAATTTTGGTAATTAATTGGAAAATAACTGGGCGTCGGTTGACAGCGCCAAAAATATTTTGGTAGACTACAGAAAATGGTGGGATTTGTGGAAAGGAAATTATTGTACTTTGGCTAAGGCCGACTGTGTACCCACACACGGCTATTTTTATCGAGTATGATAAAAATGACAAATTGATTGAATGATCGGAATATCAGGTAATATACCGGCTCAATGACTCTATATGTCATTTTGGAGAAAGGACGGTATGGAATGCCGGCTCGGTGACCCTATAGGTCATTTTGGAGAATGAACATTATACAATGTCAGCTTGGTGACCCTATAGGTCATTTTGGAGAATGGACGACATGCCATAATGGCTCAGTGACTCAATATGTCATTTTGGAGAATGGACGTTATGATGAATATACTCGGTGACTTAGTAGGTCATTTAGGAGAATGATTCGTATATTATACTAGCTCAATAACCCGATAGGTTATTTTGGAGAATGGACAATATTGATTGAAATGACCAAGAAATGGTCTGTCTGACATGTAATCGACTAGGTCGATTGATCGATGTGTCAATCTGTGATGGTTGGTTGGGTGCCTATTCGAACTATGCTGACTTGCAGGTGGAATCTGAGGCCAAGGTAAGTCCTTTGACCCACGAGTGCTTAGGCAGCCCATAGTGTATTGGCCTTCTAATCGAGTCTTAGGGGGTAGAACTCGCTGAGACATTGTCTCATTGGTTATTGTATAATCATTTTTCAGGTCATTAGACGATGTTGGTGAAGGACAGGAAGCCCTGGAGTTGAAGAAGTGAAACCCGAAGAATCGGCGAATGTGTCTGACCAGTGGGTCATAGGACAGTTCCTTTTTGTTAAGCCGATATTTTTGTAAACAACCTGACAGTGTATATATAAACCTATTTGTTTATAAAAAGGTCTTTGATTGGAAAATTGTAGTCCTACTTTCCTATCCCATTGTTTGTTGTTTGGGGATTTTCTATATACTTCCGCATGCGTATTAAAATGAATGGGTCAGTGATGCGTCCTGGGACGTCTCTATTAATCAACCAGGTAAGGGATGGGTATGTACCTAAGGATCGGGGCATGACAGAGAGAGAGCCGGGGTTGTCTTGTCCTTGAACACAAAGTCCGAGAGCTAGACAAAGAAATGACACACATCGAGTCTTCATTGTTCTTTCACGAGTACGATTTTGCCAACTTTGTCTTCCTCAGAGAGAGAGAGAGAGAGAGAGAGAGAGAGAGAGAGAGAGAGAGAGAGAGAGAGAGATTTCTAAGTACATTGCGACACGAAGCCTAGGTAAAGTCATTGATATAGAGAGTTAACAAAGAGACTCGGTTCGCTATCTTGCACACCCATTGACTTATACATGCGCTTGACCTTGTAATGGTTATGTCACATTACTTAGGTATCCTTGCGGATGCTGATAGGAGCACGAATGTTTCTAAGCTTATTTTATACAGCACTAAAAGATTGCCAATATTCATAAATATCTCAAGAATATAAAGCTACAGGGTTTTTGGGAAAAATTAAAAGAATGTGAGGATGAAACATGAAAAGGACATTTAAGATTGTGTCAATTTTGTTTGGGCCAATTGATGAAGGAGAGAATACACACACACACACACATATATATATATATATATATGAAGTTGTTTTTGTTAGAATAGGCCATGCGTGTGCGTAATGAGTAACATATATCAATAACATAATATTTCATTCAACCAACTTGCGATAGCAGCATGTATGGAGCTTATCCTCTTCTTTTGACCAAAGGGTCTACTATTAAAAAGTTCAGGTTCAGTTGGTACTATTTTTTAATTAATTTGACTAATTTCATGTCTTTTTTGGTACACCCAAAAACTAAATATTACTTTAATATTGCATTAAATGCAAACTCAAACGTATTGGAGGTGTTAATATTTTATCCATGGTAATTAGGAACAATAAATAACTTTACCTAGCTTTTTTCTAAGAACTAATTGGACGAAAGAGTAATTCAACAGGTTTTTGGTTAACTTGAATCGAAAAGGGTTAATGTCCTTAAAAAAACATGTAGAGCGTTTGTCCAAATATTTGGTGCAAATTTGAGACCGCTTAGAAAATGAATTCCGGGAGGTTTGAAATGGCTATTATAAAGTTAAGTTATCGTATTTGCAAATTACGTCCAACGAGAGTTGTTTGAAATTTACGCTGATACAAATTATTTTATGTTGATCGATCAAATTCACTAATTATAAATTGAATATTTAATATAAACTTGTGTCGATCAAACATCTAATTAGCGTGGTTAGATGTCATCTTCAAAGAAGAAAGTTTCACATCAATTAGATCAAACCGTTCATGCTTCAAACGTCCGGAGGGTACAATGTAATCAAACACTAAGACGTTGGCTCATCCTTAAGCACCTTTATTTTCCAAAATTATACGTAGCTTATATTTTTCTTCAGAGAAATGTATTGCATGGGTGATAATTGACACTTAAATGTATATAGAGGCATATGATCACATAATTAGTAAGGCAATAGACCATGCCTTAGAATTGATCGATTCAGCCACATTACCAATGTTTCTAAGCTTCCATTATTTGACCAACGCTGATAATACACTTTCATACGTCGGATTCATTTTGTTTTTAAACAGAAAAGTCCATCGTACGTAAGCAAATTTTGGCATCATGAGATATCTCAATTATGTTTACCATCGTTCCTAAGATACGAATTGAGCCCAAATACAGAAAGATGCCCTTGATAGTATATGAGATTGAGCATAACTCGTGTCGTGTGATTAATCCACACCAATATTTATGAATTAGAATGAATTCTAGCTTTGAGTTTGTGGGTTCGATTTGGGGGTCTTTAATATATGTAGAATAGGGGAAAATTGTCCAGAAAGTTGTAAACCTATTGTACAGCAATTAATTCAGTCATAGGCATTTCAATTATATCAATTTAGTCATAAATTTTTTGACAATTCTCCTATTTAGTCCTAAACTTTTCAATTGTACAATTTTAATCCTTAACAATTTTATGATTTGTTAATTTAGTCCTAAACCTTTTGATAATTTGTCAATTTAGTCATTCTAGCCAATTATCCAAATAATCAGTTTATGACTAAACCGACAAATTTAAAAAAGGTTTAGGACCAAATTGAGACAATCGAAAGGTTTAAGACTAAATTGACAAATCGTCGAAATTAGCATAATTGAAAGGTTTATGATTAAATGGGCTGATGAACAATATGTTTAAGACTTTTTGGACAATTAACCCCATAGAATAGTACGTGTCCCTATAATTTATAGATGTATCGGTCCAAAACTTATGGATTATATACTAAAATTATGTGATATCGTAAACAAAAACCGTTTACTCAATATATATTATTGGGGTTGACATCATCAAAATTCACGTTTATAAATTCTAATGTCTCGGTCAATTTTTTTCCCTGTTTTTCTTATGATAATGGCAAACACTTAAATACAAGTGTGATCATTGTTATTATTACTTGTGCTAATATTGACCAGCAAAATATGGCGCAATTTGCGTTAGTGGATATTGGTCAATTTGAGTCCTCGTCAGATTGATTGCAACTTTTTTGTGAAGATAACGCTTATGGCAAGTAATTGTCATGACCTTGACTCAGACATATCCCATGAAAGAGAACTGCAAAGTTTCTTCAATTATTCTACAAGTTTAAAGCCTGTGCACCATAAATGGCAAGTCGCTGCCGATAGATTGATTTCTGACTTAATCAGCTAATGGAACAGATTGTTGGTTTAAGTCGACACCCGCGTACTTAGTTGCTAGCAACTGATGTCGACAGACATCTTGCTGAAATTTCTTAGCACCGAGAAGTTTTCAAGAATCGATTTAAGACTCTCAAGATTGACAGAAGATGAAACATGAAGCTTAAAGGATCGAGCTGTTTCTATGGATGTTCGAGCGAAACCCAGAACTTAGGTGGTTGTTAGGTGGTTGTGGTTCTCAAAGATCGTCAAACGATGACTTCGGTCTGTAATACAAATAGTTTGACAATGAAAGAAATACATAGTTCCTTTCTTTCATTGTACAGGGGTTCACATGGATTACTGAGCAAGGCTGCCTTTCAACATCTGAATAACTGCACGATTTGTAAGCTTATAAAGATGGGCAAAGTGAATTGAACTCGACATTCATTCATTATAATTCTAAGGTAGAAAAGCAACAAACCCAACATACAACAATATGACAATTTAAAGTCACAAGCTCAGACTTTGTACATCAATCTATACGACCCAATAATCAACAACTTACACAAGAACGCTGGACGTGATAGCCGTACATACCAAGTACAGTTAACGAGCATTTGGTGCAATATCAAGCTCAATTGAGGTCATCTCAAAAGACTCACTTCTTCTCTTACTATTTCCCATTCTTTGGCTTCTTCCTGAACCAATCTCTACCGTCAAGCATTCTTTTAGTTCCGATAGAACACGGTTCATGTCCGGCCTTTGAACAGCTGTCGTCGGCACACACGACATGGCTATTTCAACCGCTTTCCATGCAGAACCGATGTTGAATTGGCCATTTAACCTCGGGTCAACAATGCTTTGGATGTCCCCTCTTTCTATGAGTGGAGTTACCCAGCGAAGTATGTGCATGCTGCCCTCTGGACTTCTTATAATGGCGGGGTGGCCAGTGATTAATTCGAATAAAACTATGCCAAAACTGTATACATCGCTCTTCTTGCTCAAGTTTCTGGATGTATGAAACCTAAGGATTCAAAAGGAATTGTTTCTTTGATTAGTACAATAATAGCTGAAACTGCCTTTTAGAAAGTACCTACATACGGTGTATCCAACATGAACATGCACGAATAAAATGTTATTTTGAGTCACTTACTCCGGATCAAGATAACCAGGTGTTCCTGCTGGGCGAGTTGAAATATGAGAATCATGCTCTGTTACAAATGCCTTCGATAATCCAAAATCAGCAATCTTCGCTTGCATGTTTTCGTTTAGTAAAATATTGGGCGTCTTTAAATCTCTATGGGCAATGGGAGGTTTACAGCCATTATGCAGGTACTCTAACCCTGCATCACCAACAAAAAAGAAAACTTAATGAATTGTATTGTTTAGCTTAACTTGTGGAAATGTGAACAAAGATTTCATCAATCTACTTTATGTACCTTGAGCTGCATCGATTGTGATTTTTAGTCTCTCGCTCCAACTAAAAACATTATGGTTGTGTGCTGCTTGAAAGTAGAGAAATAAGGAGTATTCCAATCATGAAATATGTAAAAGCTTGTTCACTGTTGTCCTCATTCGCTGAGAAAGTTAATTTCATCTCCATAATGCTATTAATAAATTTGTAACATGACCGATTAATGCAAAAGCCTAAACTATCAAAGAACAGTGTTGAGATAAAATATATTTGGACACACGTCTTTGCTGTCACATTGTGAGAGTCTAACAGATGTTTTATCTGTTTAGAATTTGTAAATGGAAATGTCAGACAAACCTGACAAATGTTGCCGAACATTTCCATTGGACATGAATTCGTAAATCAGTGCCATGTTTTCAAATTCTTCACAATATCCGATAAGTGAAACTAGATTTCTGTGGTGAACGACCATCAAGGTATCAGGGCTTGCTATTAGTTGAACATCCAAAAACCAAAAACATGCAACATCGATTCTAGTTACATTAATGTCTCAAACCTCTGCATGAAATTCCTTGTAGCCTTGCTTTGATGATCGAGATAACATTTTTACCGCGATTTGAATGCCATCATCAAGTCTGCCAAAGTAGACTTTCCCAAATCCTCCCTCTCCAATTACTGTTCTAAAGTTATCAGTAATTCTTGTAACCTCTGTGGATGTAAAAGGTCGATTTTTTGACAACTTTAATGTCCCAGTATATCCTTCGCTAGAGTTGGTAGTTGTAGTAATAGTAGTAACGTCTAGAGAAATGAAAAGGAAATTATATAATCTCAACAGCAGCGGATCATGATTTTCAGTTTGACATCACATGCCTTCACTACAAAAAGAACCTTTTTGAAAAAGTATGTAATGACTTATTATAAGGAGAGACCGAGTCATGAAAAATGAAATTTGAAAGAGCGAAGCTAGTTACCTCAACCAAAGGAAGTATTCACACCTTTATCTATCCGAGATGTAGATACGCATTGATGCAATTATGACATTATTAACAGAGAACGTGTGCACAGTTTTTTAACATTGAACAGTGGTGCATAGAAGCATGATTATCATGTTCACTTTTTCTGGGCCCAATTGTTGCCATGAACAATTGGACCGGTTAACCAGTTTGGGGTTCAAAACATGATCCGGACTGACAAAATCCCATGTAAGAACTTTGGATTTTTCTTGCACATGCAATACGCAAGAGAGTTACCTTGCATTTGTCTTCTTTTGATTATCCACAGTACTGCTAGAGCTCCCAATGAAACCAAGACCAGAATGGCTGCAACTGATGCAATGATTGGGGCAACAGAGATGCCCTTTTTCTTTGGCTGCACATTGCTGGTCTGACAATTGTCTGATTGGCAAAGATTTGGATTTCCATCTAAGCTGTCGAAAAACGTCAGCAGTACTTGGCAATGCCGAAAGATTAGCACATGAATTCATGGATATCCCGCCCTCTATATGTATTAAATGCATAAGTTGATCAAACAGAAAATGAAAAACCGAGTACCACTTTCATCTTTTGCATTCTTCAGAGTGAGAACAAACGTAGAAAGAAGAAGCAGATCGTATAGATATGAATAAGTGATTAAATGCGGAGTTACGATAGTGTGGCAATGAGCGAACCTTAATAGCAACGATCCATCTGCCTTCTTCTTCAACAGAGTTTGAGGAACAGAGCCATTCATGTTGTTTCCACTTAAATTCCTGCAAGTATTCATGATTAGAAGTTGATGGCCATTTACTCAAGCTAGATAACCACACATAATAGTTCCATCAAAAGCTCAGTGACTCACAGAACTTTCAAGTTCGGCATTTGAGCTAAAAAGTCTGGCACGGACCCAGTTAATGAATTGTTGGATAAATCCCTGAAATTAAGCCAAAAAACTACTAAGAAACTTCATATGCATATACTTGTTGAAATGCATAAAATGGGATATTGTAGATAATGAACAACATGCTAGTGGCAAAGAAGTCAGTTGCTTTTTTTGGGCTTAGTGTTCTCCATTCTCTCTCTGCAAATTAAGTAAACAATATGAAGAAAAACTGCAAATGCATACAGGGATACAATTGCTGTCAAATTGGAGATTGATGTAGCTATCGGTCCTTTCAGTCCACTGGAGCTCAGGTTCCTGCACATTCTCAGCTAACTTTATGAGAATAAAATCGCACCGGTTTACATTTTCTATAAGGAAGGCGTTCATATGGTGACTTGATATTGAAATCATTTCCTCAGTCGCACGACATATTACCAACCTGTACTATAGTTGTTGTTGAGAAAACTTATCTTTTGTGACGTGTGGTTCGTATGCAGCATGTTTTCAGAGAAAATATGTAGTCGTGGACTTACAATGAGATGATTCTTGGAGAACTATCATAGCTACAATTCAGTCCGCTCCATGTGTACTGCGTAGGAATGCATGGATCACCCTGCCAGCTAGCTCTGATCACCCCATATGTTTTCTTGACGTCATACATGGCATTAACTAAACCACCACATAAATAGCTACAATCATAAGGAAATCAAAGATTATTGAAACAAAAAAATTAAGTGGGAGCATAGATATAAGTATACAATCATCAAGAAAAGTCGGTGAATTTGGGAGCTGTGCCACAGTGAAAAACTCGATGGCATTGAGGAGCGGTGGCAGACTAGAGCGGGCCGTCGCACTAATAGTCAAGTTCAAATTATGTCCACTTATAGGCAATGAGGCTACTGTCACTGGCTTTAGGTTCTCGAGCATGACAGTTTCCACGAATTCGTCTTGTACATATACGGTGAGTTCTCTGAATTGACCCTTTTGCAATTGCAATTCCACAAAGTGGAAGTATATATACCAGACAGTGGTGGAGCTCTTTGAGGTCCAAAACAAACTCAGAGGATCAGTGACATTTTGTACTTGTGTGGTGGTCATCAAAACTTCGGGCGGAACTTTATAGGCATCATTGCTTGTACTTGTCGTGTTGCTAACTGACGACCAACCTCCACTATAAGTCTTATTGTTCTAGATGCGATCATATACATCTTGCGGATGCCTATTAATGTCGAAGCCAGTCAAATAATCATAGCAGTAAGTGCAAGACGATGAACATGTTGGACGCAAATTGTGCAATCCCAAGATCTCCATAACCAGAACAAGAACATGCATAATTGAGTAGAAAGATTAACGCACCTGTTTTGGGATCCATCGAACATAAAGCGGAAGCAGAAAAGGGATTACCCACTCATCAAGGGGATCCACGCATCAAATCCTTCTCCTCTATTGCCATCCGTATCACTGACTCAATGAGGCGGCTCCCCTCACGTTTAGCGTTAGGTAAACGCTCATTAGGTGAGGATACATGTGAGAATTAGGGTTAGAGGAGAGACTTGAGCATTATTTATAGAGTTTCCAGCCAGGCCCCCTCATTACGGGCCAAGCTCAACTCGGCCCACACTAGCCAGCCCCATATTAGACTAATTAAGAAACCTTCTATCTCACTTTAGACCAACCCTGTTTTACGGTAACTGTAAAAACAGTAAATTACAATATAAATTAATTTAGTCCACATTAGGAAAACTCTTACATTCTCCCACTTGGACTATATTAATTGAAATCATACTGTATGTGCGCACTTTGTTCTAGAGATAATTCTTAATAGTCAATCATATCCCATAAAGTTTCAAACACCGAATCATGGCGGTAACTGCATGTATACACACATAGCCTTCCATGGTCACAAGTATTTTCAACTTTATTGATATGGATTCAATATGGTAGTGTGTCAAATGGACAACATCTCTCGTAGAGAGATCCCATTTGTCAGTCACCATTCTCTTACCTTAAGTGTCACAAAAATTTGTGCCACGAGAGAATGTCCATTCTCTTACCTTAAGCATCACAAAAACTTGTGCCACTAGAGAATGTCTGTATGGTTCCAATGAACCCACATATGCTTTGTCCTTACGGTTAACCTTTCTTTATATATAACAAGGCATATGCACAAGGCTAATAACCAGATGCCCCTAGCCTTCACTCAAGTTTTATACAATACCATGAGACTTTATCAATATGTATTCAACATAATAACAACACATTCAAAAATATTTTATTGAATGCAAAAGTTGATACATATCAAACCGTTACTAAATGTAACGAACACGTATGTAAACTTTATCGAGTAAAGTCAAAATAGCTCCCACTAAACAACAGCATCTCATGATGCTCCTAGGCTCATGCTAATGACATGTTGCTCAAATTTCACATGGGCGTAGGCCTTTACAACTATATCATCTGTGAAAATATGCTATATTATAACGTCACCTTTCTATACCGTTTCTTTATGTTCAAAAAATTTAACTGTCATATATATAGACCCCTTGAGACCTCTGTAGTTAATAAAAATACTACAAATTTATTGTCTCAATACAACCGTATGGGTTAATCCATAAAATTAAAAACGGTCAACTTCTTAATGAGGTTCTGGAGCCTAATAGCCCAAGTAACAACTTAAAAGAATGTTACTAACTCTACTTACATAGTAGACATAGAACTTTATTTACTGCACTTTCTGCTAACATAAATATGTATTCTATTATTAATCTCATGTCATCATAACAGCTAACAAAGTTTACATCTAAATACCCTACTAGCTGCAAGAATTGAACATGCCTATAAGTTAACATATAATCTCTTGTCCTCTTTAAGTACCTTAAAACCTTCTTGGCAACAACGCAGTGATCGCGTCTTGAATATAACTAATATCTGCCTAGAAGTCCCGTCACAAAAACGATATTTAGTCTAGTGCAAATTCAAGCATACAGTATACTTTTAAGTGCACTGACATAAGGTACACCCTTTAACTAGATTTTCTCAATATTTAAATAAGGACAATGTGATAGATTCAGTCCATCACCCTTAACAACATGAGCAATTCCTGGCTTGCATTGATGTAAATTGAATATTTCCAAAATACGATCAGCAAATGTCCTCTGAGATAAATCTGATAAAATATGGCAAGAACAATCCTTACGGATGTTAGTGCAAAGAACAAGAGATGCCTCAAGATCATTACTTGTAAACGAAATATCATATTCATAAAGTATGAGAAAAATAAATTTCCTCCCACTGACTTTGCAGTATATTAAATTACTTTGTTCCCAACTGAATAAAAAGACAATATTATGAAACTTTAATAATATTGTCTAGAAATTTACTTAAGACCATGAATAAGACTTTTCAGTCTACACACAAGTCTACTTAAAATATGTGCTGCAAAATCTTCCAATTGCACTATATAGATTTTGTATCTATTTGGCGTAAGTTTCTATCAAAAAGAGTTATTAATGCCACGTTCACTCTGAAAGAATCTTTAAAAGATATTATAAAGAAATAATTATTTCTTCACTATAAACTATCCACTCCTCTTTCAAAGTGAAAACTTTATAATCTTTTATGGCATCTAATCACATACTTGATTGAGAACAAGAAACGACATTTATATATATATCGCTAAATCAACCATGTAGTGGATATTGTAATAATGCTCTCACAATAAACTATATAGTCTCGATGGTATAACTGATCGTCTTTCCATAACAAATCTCCTAAGTAAAGTTACAACCACTTTATTCTGCACTTGAGAGGCTTGAGAAATTTCATCATAAACTATATCAAGAATAGTACCTTGAACCTCAACAAGTTTAGTTTATGGTATAGGAGATTCCACAATTGTCTTTACCACAATTGTCTGTATAGGCAAATACAAAGACACGGTAATCTTCCATCATACTATTATCTTTAATAGTCTGAGAGCAGCTATCCTCTACAATTACATTGAACTTTAGAAACTTTACTAGTATGTGATTCCATAATTCTTGTACCTTTATTAGGGTCATAAAATCAATACCCCTTTGAACAATCTGAGTAAGATACAAAATAATTTCGAGTGGATCTAAATTCCAACACACTTAAGATTGGATTAGATAACCTCACTTCTGCATGACACCTCTAAATTTAATATGATTCAAGCAATTTATGTCCAGTCCATAATTCAAAAGAAGTTTATGAAATAACTTTGATAAGAAAACATCTTTTGTATGTGAAAAGAGTTGCTTTTACAATATCAACTCTCAGAAGACCGGATAAATTAGTCTTACTAATCATATTCATCATCATGTTCATTATGATGCTTCATGCCTTTTAGCCAAATCTTCGTGTCAAGATTTTCAGGCATAGTAATTAAATTACCACCCCATAATTTACCAAGTATTTGACAAATGACCATTTAAGCAATTCAGTATTGTTATACTTACCAAAATACTCACGGCCACTATTAAGCTTGACAACCTTCAAGACTAATTCTAACCGATTTATTCTTTACCTCGGTCATTTTATTTCCACAATGATCAATAGAAGTCTTTAAATAACTGTTAAGAGTAGACATAATATCAATAATGTCAACTTTTCTACTCTTCCTTTAGACATGTGTGAGATTATTCCTTAAACAGAAATTTTTTAGAAACAACCTCTTCAACCATATACGAGATGTATATGCCATTAGGACTTAAACACAATCTTTGCAGATGTGTCCTAAATTTGATATTAGACAAGACATAATTACAAGCCACTATGGCTTCCATCATCTTATAGCAGTGCAGTCCGCAGACAAACCACTTTTCAAGTGTTCCAAAATGGAACGCTTCATGGACAGTAAGCAAATTCTATTGCTCTTTTCTCAAGCAACAAATCATATGTTCACATTTAAAATTTGTAGCAGTAAAAACCTCAATAATAGTGGAGTTATTAATTACTGAAAGGTGACCGAAAAACAAGCAATGTATATAATTAGTATCATGTGAGCACTGTGTAACTTGACATACAAGTACACATCCAGAGAGTTACACACATAATCATATAATCACCTTTGGACAGAATACATGACATGCAGTTGTACACTCCCCACATGATAGCGGTTATGAGAATATATTCCAATCTTCGTGAATTCATTACCTTTGGGCATATGAACCACTGGAATCAGTCACTCATCCACCATACCATCATGTATCCCTCCATGAACTAATACACAATCACCTCCTTTGGGAGTATGACTACGCATTAGACCAGGAGACATCCCAATCAATATACGAGACCGAAATTTCTTAAACCCAATCAAGCGTGCCACTTTGGCGGTCACTACTCAATTGAATCCTTGAAACTCTCTCATATCAGGGATATAAACCTTACTGCTCACATACACCATATACATGTGATTTTAATTTTAGTAATAGAGGCAGTAAATCACTAAAATCACATATCATGCTAATTACATTGCTTTGTTCATTAATAAAAAAATTAATCATATATATATATATATATATAGCGAACCTAAAAGACAGATTCCAATGAGATCACTGATCACAGCAACACAAGAAACTTCTCATAACGGAGAAGAAAACATCTCTTATGCACCCCGATTACATATTACCAGAACAACATAAAAAGAATGATGATCTAGATGATCTCTCACAAATTAACATCAATAGTAATACATGGTACACCAAATCGACAAGCCTAATAGCTGATCCATTATCACTCATGAGTTTCATAAGGCAAAACATGACTCCAAGGCTAATAGTTGATTTTAAGTAACAAATTATTATTGTAATCAACCAATGGCCTATTAATTGAGTCAAACCAGAGAACCAAATATCTAAACTTTAATAGTAGATACTATTGCTTTGCGTAAATGTTGTCATACTCCTTAACCATAAAAAATATTCAACTTAATGGACATTAACCAGTGACCAGATGAGTTTAGGTACAATATGCAATGACTTAACTGACATGCATTACCCACATTCAGCAGATGTGTTAATTAGTACAATCAGTTTGGTCACAGGTACTTAAGACGTCCATCATTCAAAAGTTACCAGCACGTAAAGGAGTATGCATGAGAAACAAAAGTTTTATAACATTTTAATGTTTCTCATCATCTCAATACATAGTTCAAATACTATCCCTTAATGATCGTATCTCATTAAGCCAACTTCAGTTCACAATAATTTTTTTTTTAATTAATGAATCACACCTTTATAATGTTTATGTGATAACATACTAGTAACCCATCACCTGTATTTCCAAAATCACAAAAAATACAAGAAAAATACGCAAAAATACACTAAAAATATACGTATTTAGGGTTCCGTATGTATTTTCACATCCATAAAATCATCAAACATGTAAAATAAATTCACCACAAGATAGAGAACGGCCAAACGAATCCAACGCCACCAACCACGCGCCGAACGGAGGCTCCACGCGCCCCCACGCGCCGCCTGAGTGCGCGGCGCGTGGAGCGCACGCGCGAGTCGCGGCCCGTGCGTGGGAGAGTGTGAGGGCGCGTGACCGCGCGTGGGCGCGTCTCTCGATGCCCTGGCGGCGCGTGGCCGCGCGTGGGGGCGCGTGAGGCCTCCCCCGGCGACGCGCCGCCGACCGTTTTGCTCGTCTCGTCGAGCCCAGTCCGAATTTGTGATTTAATTTTATTTTTTCGAACAAAAAATCTCAAAAATCACAAATTAGGGCAAAAACTTTATGTGTTCAAGTTCTAGGGTTATGGCAGCTCTGATACCACATGTTGGACGCAAATTGTGCAATCCCAATATCTCCATAACAAGAACAAGAACATGCATAATTGAGTCGAAAGATTAACGCACCTGTTTTGGAATCCATCGAACATAAAGCGGAAGCAGAAAAGGGATTACCCACTCATCAAGGGGATCCACGCATCAAATCCTTCTCCTATTGCCCTCCGTATCACCGGCTCAATGAGGCGGCCCCCCTCATATTTAGCGTTAGGTAAACGCTCCTTAGATGAGGATACATGTGAGAATTAGGGTTAGAGGAGAGACTTGAGCACTATTTATAGAGTTTCCAGCTAGGCCCCTCATTACGGGCCAGGCTCAACTCGGCCCACACTAGCCAGCCCCATATTAGACTAATTAAGAAACCTTTTATCTCACCTTAGACCAACCCTGTTTTACGATAACCGTAAAAACAGTAAATTACAATATCAATTAATTTAGTCCACATTATGAAAACTCTTACAGAACAAGCCAACACAATTCGGTTTGTAATTGACAGCCTGTTTTCTATTTCCATGCAGTTGCACAATGTAAAAATGCATGATTCGTAAGATGTAAATACGTTAACTTGTCGTTTACCGACTGATGAATGTGGTCAATGTCCAAAATTGAAGTGCAATAACAAAGAAAATCACCCGTATGTGCTTAGGCTCCCCAAATTATATTTCCAGTTGGTTACAAGTGCACCGGAATTGATCTGGTAAGTCGAGTTATCCAGCAACCGCAACTCCAGAGTTGATATAAAAGGAACTCCCGAGCCAATATTCACCAAGCAAATTTGTATGTAATCTCTCGGAGGAGTGTAAATAATCTCTTCGTATATCCAAGACGAAGAGTTCACCGTGATCCAATAGTTAACATCAATATGGAGGTCAAATGCTGGGGTTTGATTCTTGCCATCATAATTACCATACCAAAATGAAGCCCTGACCAAATATGTGTTGCCCTTTCCTTCATCTGGCATTAATGTATAACAATTCCTTTTTCCACTAGGGAAGATCCGGAGATTCTTTGATTGTTGTTGGTTGTTTTGGTAGATGACCTGGGTAGACACCTGCACATTTGTTCCGGAATCTACATATCCCGCATCGGCCTTGTAGTATATGTTGAGCTGGTCATCATGGTAATCATTAGGTGCTCCACAATCGATGCTTATGAAACCTAAATCGAGGGGAAACGAGAGATTGTCACTTGCTTTTCACCACGCATCACGAATTCAAAATTTAAACAGTATTATAAATTTCTTAATGCTTTGCGATGTCCCTAAACTTTTTTTATTTGACTTCTTTAGAACAGTATTAACTAGATACAAATTTCAGCAATGAAAATTACGTGTGCAAGATTTGGCTTGATAATTGTTACTTAAGAATAAGTTTTGATGGTTATTCCGATGATAAAGGCGTCCATGAAAAGCTTGAAAACAGAGACGTCATCTGCAAAAATAACGTAAGCTAGAGGATGATGCATTGCTAACTCTCCAATAATTAAGAGAATCTGGAAATGTTTCCTGGAGACTCTTGAACGGGCTTAACTTATGGAGTACAAGATACTACCTAATTACCCAGTGCTCGATTTTTATATCAAATTTTAGTGTCACTGTTTTTTGGACTTACGCTTGAAAGGTTGATCACTAACGAGAAGAAAGATAGATATTGAATCATCACTGTGCCTATTTCTAGAATCACATTTTCTGATGCCTCGACTCTTCACGATTCAATCATCAGTATGCGAGCAAGCGTGAGAGAGAGAGAGAGAGAGAGAGGGAGGGAGGGAACCTGGATTTTGTTGGACGCGAGCAATGACTGCTAGAGCTAGACAACCAATCAAGACATGCAGCATCTTCAAGATCTTCATGGTACATCAAACCTCTCTTCACATTGGTTTCTCCACTCTAGTGAGGAAAGGAGGGCTCTACCATCTCAAGGCGAAGAAGAAGAAAATCAACGTCTTCAAGATTCATAAGAATATATTAGTACTTAGAGGGCACGTTCATGGACCGGACGTGCACTTGTAAATTAGTAGTGGGGGAGTGATTTCTCCACCAATGGTCAACTCAGTTATAGAGAATGGAAGTTAGGAACTAACAAATAAAGAATCAGGAATTTCATTCGACGAAGTAGATTAATTGATTATCACCTTATGGACAGGCAAGAAGCTCGCAGCTGGAGCCGATGCCTACCAACTAATCGAGCGATTAGAGTACAAAGTCAACTCGGATAATGCATATTAAACGACGGCAACCGCATAATTCTGAAGAATCCCTCATTCTACTAAGAATGTCCCAGCTGTGTCATGATGAGGACATGCCTTATATTCCCAACAAGCTCTAGAAGGCGCCGAATTCAGACAAATCAGAACAAGGAAATTCGCAGACAAGATTATAATAATTGAGATGTCCTTAACCTAACATGTGTAGATCAATTAGAAGAGATATTACTTCTATTGCCTTTTCGAGTGTCTCAAGTACTCCTTAGGATTTAGCTGAGGGCTAACATCGATCCAGGCTTAGTTTGAGGCCTCCACGGAGGGGTGAAAAAGTTGATGTAATTCCCATTATTACCATGGACAAAAGCCACAAAAAATCTCAAATTATGCCCATTGTGACATATTTACCTTAATTTTTTTTTTGTGACATGAAAAATCATAAACTTATAACCGTATAACACATTTACCGTTCGTTAAGGTTCCATCAATTAACATAGTTAAAACTCTGTCTACGTAGATACCGGAAAGCATGTCGCTCACGTGACTTAAGTGAAATAAATACGACATTATTTTAGCTAAAAATTCATGTTATAGACTCTTAATAAATGGTAAATGTGTTACATAAGTTTGGGGTTTTTTATGTCACGCGAAAAATTTTAGGATAAATGTGTCACAGTAAATATGCCACAAGAAAAAAAGGATAAATGTGTCGCAATGAACGTAATTTGGAGTTTGTCATGGCTTTTTCTCTATTATCATTGACTTATCTATATTGATACCTAATTTTTGGTTAAATATTTATGATTAAACTTCATAGAAAATTAGGAATTAGTTCGACCCTAACAAAAAAGGATCTTCACATCATATGGATATTAATCTTATTTTCATCAACTAATTTTTAATTTTATATTAATTTTCCCTTATTTTTACTGCATTTTGGATAAATAAAAAATAATTTTTAAAAACATTATTTTAATTTTTTTAAAAAAGAGAGCCCGGAGGGCTCAAGGGCTGGACCTTCTCCCCGGCTCCCTTTTCCCCTCATTTCCCCATTCGGGCCCGGCCCAATCTCGCCTAGCTTCCACGGCCCGGCACCGCCTTCTCTCCCCTCTCTCCTCCTCTCCTTCACGCCACCAAGTACGCTGTGGTAGCAGAGCAGAGACGGCAGCAGCAGAGCAGGAGCAGAGGAGATCAAAGGTTCGGCCAAGGGGGGCCGGTCGGCGAGCCAAGGACCGGTGGCCGAAGCGCCTCCCTCGACCTGCCTTCCCGGCCTATAAATAGGAGTCTTCGGTGAGAGAGAATGGGAGGGGAGAGACGGAGGAGATCGAAGGGGTGAGCGGTGAGAGAAAGCCGAGTGAAACATTGAGGGTGAGTGAGCGAGCATCCTCCGGCGATGAGTGCGGCCAGGGGCTGACCGGCGTTCGCCCTCCCCCTTTCCGAACCAACCTACGGTGGGTGGTGTGTCGTCTCCTATCGTTCTTTGATTGCCCCGACTCGGGGTCGGTTTCCCAAGGATCTCGGCTCAGAGGCGTGCGAGGTGGACGCACGTAGGCCGGTCTTCGAGCTCGGCCGCCGTCCGACTCCGCGAGCCGGGCTCGCCGGACCGGGTTGCCGTAGCTCGGTCCCTGCGGGTTTCTAGCTTTATTTGCGTGCGTACTACGGGCTCGCTGGACCGTTTTGATCGCTGCGGATGTCGACTTGGAAGGGTCTATCTTTTGATCCTTGGTCCATAGAGTACAAAAGGTGTAGTTTATTATCTCCTAGTCTGACAACGTGCAGAGAGGGAGGAGAGAGAGAGAGAGAGTCCTTTTTGAGTTGTTAGACCTCTCATTTCGAGAAATGATCCATGAGAATATATCCGCTATAAAGCAATAACAACAATAACAACAAGTGAGACTCTAGTCTAGAGTAACCAAATCTAAATTCAAATCCAACATAGATGAGTCCCCTCAAGCACATAATTTCTCCCATGAATGACACAAGCTGCGAATACTCATGTTTCTATCAAGAAAGGACCTATTTATAGCCATAATAGAATCACTGGAGACGAGAATAGCTTTTGGATATCCTAATTGACACACAAATATAAGTTTGAAATATGAACTACACTTGAGTTCAAGTGTTCAATTTTGACGGTTGTAGAAATTTGGCGATAGAAATTCGCATGCACTAAATACCAAACACCCTTCCAAGGGAAGTACTGGCTGAATGAAGTCTCGAGGAGGTCCTTTCAAAAGAGCTACTTGATTTTCTCATTTTCCTTCCCATCTTCTAGACTCTTTTCAGGTTCTAGTGCTGTCTTCAAACAATCCTTCAATTCTGCCAATACATGATCTATGTCGGGCCTTTGATCTCCAGTTGGTTTTGTGCAAGACTGTGCAACCCGTATCGCTTTACAAGCCGATTCGCTGTCGAATTCTCCTTTTAAATTTGGATCCATGATCTTCTGCACATTTTTACTTTCAATAAGGGAATTCGCCCAATTAAGTATGTGCACATTTCCTTCTGGCTTCATCATCATTGCTGGATGTCCTGTGATTATCTCAAGGAGTATGATTCCGAGACTGAAAACATCACTTTTCTTGTTTAAGCTTCCAATCAAATGGTACCTGCTAGACATATGAGAACACGGCTGAGGATAAATCTTCCAAGTCCTAATATATTGCTCTTTGAATTCTGGAGTCATTTATCAGTGCCGAACTTTTCTTCAATAAAGTTGTATATGTTGTGTACAAGTACACGAGTATATAATGCAATCTCTAGGAATGCCAGGTTTTCTATCCATACAAAGACTATATAGCATATTAAGGAGATTAAGTTTAAGTCATTACTCAGGGTCGAGGTAGCCAGGACTGCCAACATCACGGGTTGATAAATGAGCATCGGCCTTAGCTGTGAATGTTCTTGAGAGACCAAAGTCAGATATTTTGGCTCGCATATCTTCATTAAGCAAGATGTTCGTCGCTTTTAAGTCTCTATGGATAATGGGCTCGACGCATTCATTATGGAGATAAGCCAAACCTGCAATTCTTGCAAAAGATCCATTTAATCATGCAAAAGAGGAGGGGCACAAACTACAATGGAGAATATCCTTTAAGTACCTTTTGCTACATCTACAATGATGTGGAGTCTCTGTTTCCAAGTTAAGGCATTTGGCTTGTCCCCTGTCAAATTAGCGTATGTTATTATTTATGAGAAAGAAACATACATTTGCAGGTGTATTCTAGAGAAAAAAAAAATTATACAAGAGACATGATAAAGTACCATGTAAGTGCTGTTGCAAGTTTCCATTAGCCATGTATTCATAAACTAATGCCTTGTTTTCAGAGTGATCACAATATCCATGTAGAGAAACTAAGTTTCCATGATGAACGATCATTAAGTGTTTTGCCTGCAATGTTGTGAGTGTCCTTTACCACAATTTTTATCGACAATCGTTTGGAACCAAGTCTATAAATAAGCATCTTATTGCATTGTACCTCAGCTTGAAATTCCTTGCTCCATTGCCATGATTTTTTTGAGAGCATCTTCACTGCAACTTCGGTTCCATTCTCTAGAGTGCCATGATATACTTTCCCAAATCCTCCTTCACCAATCTCTGTTCCAAAGTTTCTAGTGATCCTTGTGATTTCCCCATAACTGAAAGATCTTAATTTCACCATTCCTTCAATAAATAACCAATATATTACCAATGAGTAATATACTCAACCTTTTGAAGATTTCCAAGTAGACTTCAAAGGAAAGTCTCCCTAAGATAACTCCAATGGGGTCCTAAAAAAGTCAACCTATAGGAAGTGAAAATCCATGCAAGGATTGAAGTTTTGGGACCTAGCTCTCCATATGCTAAGAAACAATCAGTTTGATGGTCATCAATCCTTGGGGAGCATTAGACTAATCAGAGACAATTGTATCATCATGTAACTATGCCGTGGATGAGAAGTTGAAGAATAAGTTACCTCTTATCCGTTTCCTTCTGATCAACCAAACAGTGACCAAACAGATAACTACGACTACGATTGAAACCGATACAACAACTGGGATCAAGATGGAGTTCTTAGTTTTAGCCTCCTTCTTTGGGCAAGGACTTGCCCAGCAAAGATCGGGATTGTTGTTAAACCTGCGACAAAAAGTAAGTAGGCAAAGTTACGTTTCTCGAACTGCTTTGCCCACATGTTGATCACAAGCAGCCTTCTCATTTGCTTTGAAGCATAATAAAACATGTTGATAGAAAATTCTTTCTATACTCTGAAGAGAGAGAGAGAGAGAGAGAGAGAGAGAGAGAGAGAGATTGCTTTGAAGCATAATAAAACATGTTGATAGAAAAGTCTTGCTATACTCTGGAGAGAGAGAGAGAGAGAGAGAGAGAGAGAGAGAGAGAGAGAGAGAGAGAGAGAGACCTCAAGTCCAATAATTTGTCTGTAACCCTCCTTTTAAGAGTCTCAGGAACTGAACCATTTAGCTTGTTTCCGCTTAGATTCCTGCAAAGCATAACCATGCATAAAAGACTTATGCTCTATCAATTCTTTTCAAGGCGCCACTAAGGCACGTTTACTTACAGTATTCTCAGCTTCGGCAAATTTGCCAAAGTTTCTGGTATGGCTCCTGTAAGTTGATTGTTGGACAGGTCTCGAAACAAAGCGAGTCTCGGGTAGTTAACAATTCAATAGATCTCGGCTGAAATTTCGAGAAGATGAATAAGAAAAACAACAAACATTTTGAGCCAAAGAGGCCAAAAATATCGTGGCACTACTTTAAAATCGATACTCCACATAAACTTCCTCCAAGAAAGGCTCCCTCTTGAAGCCTCCGAAGCAAATTTTTCTTCGTTTAAGTAAAAACAAGCTCCATAGCAAGAACTAGGATGTCTCAACACATTCAAACATAAATTATAAAATTGTACCCTTAAAACACTACCTAAAACCTCCCAACAAAAGTTGAACCCCATGGAAATGTAAAGTTGAAAACACTACCTAAATTACGATGGTGATACTTTTTTTCAACTTTGTCCTGAGTAGACATTTAAAAACTAGATTGATATAACGAACGTCTAAAGGGCACTCAATCCTAAAACACCATCACCTCAATAAGGGCCTCACTGGGCTAATACTTACAAGGCCTCCAATTCCGATAGATATGATAGTGAAGAATGGATGTTGCCCCTCAAATTGCTAGAGCTTAGGTTCCTGCCCATAATCAATCACATGAGGGGAAGCTATGTCATTGCTGTGTTCACAAAGGCGGTAATGTTGATTGGATACACAAAAGTTTATGCACTCAACTGTAGAGAACGCAATGTAACCTAAGATTAAAATGGAGAAGTACACAACTGATGAAGGAGTTTCAAGAAGAAAAGAGAACTCTTTTAAAGTTCCACCAGTGGCACCGGCATCATCCTACGAGAAATAGTGCAACAAGACTAATAGCGAAATAGCCCTCGGATCTACCTATAGACTTTGGAAGTGTAGGCTCTTATGCAAAGACAATGTGGTCATGCATGGGAGCAAACTTTCAACTTTTCAAGGAGAATGAATACAAAACTTCACTTCTTCAGAGAGAGAGAGAGAGAGAGAGAGAGAGACTTTGGAAGTGTAGGCTCTTATGCAAAGACAATGTGGTCATGCAGGGGAGCAAACTTTCAACTTTTCAAGGAGAATGAATACAAAACTTCACTTCTTCAGAGAGAGAGACAAAGAGAGAGAGAGAGAGAGAGAGAGAGAGAGAGAGAGAGAGAGAGTTCTTTTAGAGTTTCACCGCTGTATGATACTTCAAGAAATAGTTTAAAGGCACTCACATTGAAGTAATCCTTGGAAGTTTTCCATAGCTACAATTCAAACCATCCCATGTATAGTTGCTTGGGATGCATGGATCACCTTGCCAGCTCTCTTTATTCACTCCATACGTTGCCTTGGTATCATTGATAGCTTTCACTGTAGTTTATACCACAACAATATTATTTCTTTTTAAAAAATTGTAATATTGTGAAAATTGAGAAAACGCTATATGTTCAATTTGAAGTGATTCCAGCAATGAAGTATGCCAAGCAAAATGTAGCTTTTTACTTTCAGGATAAACCTAGTTTAAGAGTAGCCTATTAAACATTAAAATTGCATCTTCTAGAGGTCAATTAAGAAAACTCTTACCTTATTCTTCTTAGATTTTTCAAATTAAGCTTCTTGAAGCTCAATTTCACCTTACATTTTTTAAACTTAGCTTATAACCTTTCCATCGCCACAATCTTTACCTTCCAACCCTCACCACCAATAATTACTTAACCAATCCAACATCAATTCTCTTCTTCTCGATGGAGCAACCAAGGCAAGAAAATATAAATTATTGCCTTGTAAGAGCTCATGAGGTTTCTAAGTAGGAGTAAGCATTACAATCTCCTAGATTACTAAGAGAGTACTTTTTATCCAATGGAGTCATCAATTTGATCAACAAATCCTTATTCTGTTATTATGTTTTACATTCATTAGTTGCACGGAACGAAACTAGTCAAGTTAGATTATGCAAGAAGCATCTCCTACAATTGAGTTAGATGAACAGAAATCAATGCAACAGTTAATCGCTAAAACCGTCTAGCATTTGTGTCGACCCCTTAAGAATATGAGAACACACGGAGTGGAGGTTGACCAGTTTATGTGGCAGTACTTTTTACTGAATTCAACCTATATGGTCAGATGTGTAATGAGTCGCTTTTTAACCAATTTATTGTTCAGTCCACTTTAGAAGACTTCTGGTAGCACAACATTTGAATTGGCACTAGAAAAACATGCGGAAGTAGGGGAAATACCATCATCTTCGGCTGTTTGTACATTGGGGAGTCCAACAATGTTATAGACCTCGATGGCATTGAGGATTGGCGGATATGTAGATTCATTTGATGTGGGACTGATCAAGATGTTGATCTGGGAACCAGTAACAGGAGTGGAGACTACAGTCACTGGCTTTAAGTACTCGAGCGTCACACTCTTCGTGAATTGATTACCATTGATGGAAACCGTGAACTCCCTCTGTTGGCCACTCCGCAAAATTTGGGTTTCGGCAAAATGGAAGTACAAGATCCAGTTACCTGGAGGACTGTATGGCAACCCCGGTGTCCAACTGTAACTCAAGGAGGAATTACTCACGGTTGCAGCGGTCATAAGGACTTTTTCTGGAACCTTGTATGCATCGTTGTTGTTGGACAAGGACGTGGCAGATGCTCCAGTGCTGGGCAAAGGCCAGTAATAATCATCGTAGCCCCACCAGATGCGATCATAAACATCCAATGGGTATCTGGTTGAGGCATTTTTAGAGAAAACAAGTGATACGCTCAGCCATTGAGAAATCAATATACTTGCAAAATTTCAAAGTGTCTAAATCTTTGATTATTGTACTCCTACGATCAGTCAGATTCTTTTATCTGATAAAAATGGGACATCATGTGCATGATCCAAGGTGGCGGGCGCTTGTCTAGAATCATTAATTGGACTGCGTATTGAAATATTAAGTGGATCTCTTTATTTAGTAACTTTTCCTCGAATTCACTCATGTTTTTTATAATCAATATTTTAAAATTGAATTAGTACCTCATATTAGTTGGATCTTTAATTAGCAACTCCTGGTTCAATCCACTCGTGTTTGCTGTAATCAATATTTTGAAAATTGAGTTATTAATTTGTATTTAGCATGTTCAACAAGTGTCGGAAGATATAAACAATGGTTATTTGAATGACATGTTACCTATAATGAAAATAGTGATTGTCAACAAAGAGAGTTGTTCTTTACCAAAAAAAAAAAAAAGAAACAAAGAGAGTTGTTTGGTTTGATAAAATGTTTCATAAGAAATTATCACACCCTATATCTGAAACTCATGTACGAATTAACTAAATTATTAGATGCAAACATTTTCAATCTTGAATGAGTATATTCTTAAGAGATTCTCATAGAAAATTACGTAATTTTAGTCATAAAATTGTCATGCACCAAAAATTAAATTATTAGTGAATTCTTAATCATCTTAATTAGTACATAGTGCGTAGCAATAAACCAAGCATAGAAAAAAAGCATAGGGTAGAGTGAAATAGTAAGAAACAAAAAGGAAAAATGAAAGAAAAGGAAAGGAAAAAAAGAAGAAAAATTCAAAATTATAATACACATGTTAGAAAAAGTCATCCACATTAGCATTGTTATGTCATATAGAACGGTTGGTGTTCATATTAGTAATTTCTAGTCAAAATTGGCCTAAATGATTACATTGGCAAATTGTGAAAATGTTTAAAACTAAATTAGTCAAATTGAAAACTTTAAAATCGAATTGGCTGCTATAAAATAGGTTTAGTATATTTTGAACAAGTGTCCCAACTGAAAGGAATTGCTCTCGTGAAAGCTAACTTGTGTTCTCCAAAACGACTCACCTTGTATATAATCCAGAGCTTGTTCCCATGTCGCGCCGCCAAATTTTCCTCAAGAACCCAGATCCAGTTTCATAGATGCTATTGTTCAAAACTCTTAATTCCAGAGCTGAAATGAAAGGTATTCCACTTCCCCTATTCACAACACACACCTGTATATAATCTGCTTGGGAGACATACATAATCTCCTCGGACATATAACGATCGCTGTTGATGGTGGCCCAATGATTAACGTCGATATGTAGGTCGAACATGGGTACTTCGTTTTTTCCATCATAGTTGGCATACCAAAAGGAGGCCTTGATCAAGTAAAGGCTGTTCTTGCCTCGATCAGGCTTTAGCGCGTAGCAGTTCCTCATTCCATGCGGAAAGCTCCTTAAAGTTTTGGATATTTGCAGATAATCTTCGTAGATGTGTTCTATGGCAATCTGCTTGTTTTCTCCAGAATCTGTAAATCCGTTGTCTGTCTCATAATATATCTTGATATTGCCATCGAGATATGGATTAGGTGCCCCACAATCGATGCTTACGAAACCTTGAAATTGAGATAAATTAGAACCAAATAGTCAATATATTCTCAAACTTTCCCCTATAGCTAGTTCAAGAATTCGGAAGGGCTCATCTCTTATCGTACCTCAACTGCTATAATAAATTAGGTGTGATTGATCTTGACATATATATAATATATACATTGTGAACGAACGACGCATAAACATTTTTCATATCCATGCCTACGATCATCCTTTTAATCTTATCCTTTCCGCCGCTTCTTCTCTTTCTTTTTTCTATTGCATGTTCCGTCATTGGGTAAACAAACCTACTATTCACCATTGCGTGACCTTGCGATCAACTTTCAAAGAAGAAAACAAAAGAAATTAAGCTGCGACATGGGCTAGTTCACGTATCAATGCGATCGACAGATCAAACCTTGCAAATTATAACTTTTTCATGTTTATCATTTTGCTTCTCTCCCTTTTGTTTTTATCTGATGGCTTTCTCCACATAAAATTTCATGTTTGCAGATGCCGGGTGTTCTACAGGTAACTAATTATCCTCAATGAGAGAGAGAGAGAGAGAGAGAGAGAGAGAGAGAGAGAGAGACCTGGATTTTGTTGGGCTAGAGCCAGCAGCTTCAATCCCGGAGCCAATAAAGAAGCGATGGAAGCACACCAGAGGAGGAGCAGCATTGATCTCCCCATTTTCGGTGGCCAGAAGAAAGAGAAAGGTCTCTTGCCAATGTACATAATTGAAGATATTACAGGCAACCCATATTAATAAAAGCTCTGAGGTGGTGGGAATAGGAAAAATCCACATTGGACATACAATAATACATCAAGGTTGACTCTTCAGTATAAATGACAGATTTAGACTTTGGGCCACCTCTTGTTGTTCCACTAGCTTCATGTATATTGTGGCTCCTGTTACAACGTTTAAATATTAAACGATGTCCTACGACAACAATTGAAAGTTTTAGAACAGTTATTGTTGATTCCACAAACTTTCTATATGCAATATTCCTATGTTATCGTAATCAAATCAAATCACCTATTGATTTATATTTATTCACCCAAGATGTAATTTACTCAAGTCTTTGAGCGAAACCAAGTCTAATTAATTAGGTGAGACGAGTACTTATTTGGAAATTTAGGGAATGATGTATTTTGGAGTGCACTTTAAAGCTCGTATGCTCACATTATAAATGATCCCTAATAAGAGTGATTCATTCAGTATCCATTCCTAGCACCAAGTATGGGCAACTTATATTGTATAGGATTCTAACAAAATGTAGAAAGAAGAGATTAAATTCTATTTCATTTACACACAATTACAAATATTTCTTTCTAAGCATTTTTCATATTAACTTTTCATCAGCATAACCAATAATGGGCAAATTCTCCTATGGATGAAGTTCAATCATCGGGAAAAAGAACATCTTAGATAATTACTCTATTAGATATGCACACGCGATATAAACCCCATTGATAGTGTCTTTCCATGTAGGGAAGACTACTCATGATTCATGATCACAATGCACAACTTTTCACAGTATGATTAGAGCAATAACGAATTCATTTGACTATTTTAAATCGAAAATCACTTTTTTTTTTTTTTTTTTTTTTTTCTCGACTTCATGTGCATGGGACAGAATCTCTTTCATTATTGAAGCAAAGAACTTTCCACACGATTCACGTATGATTTTATTTTTCTTTTTTGGGGGGCCCAAAAACAATTCCATAGTGCTTTTATTTATAGCTTTAGCAAGAAAATCATTGCACTAGTTACACAATACACCATCAAGAACAATATAAAAAGACTTTTGCTTCAATAATGCACATTAAAGAAATTAAAAAGCGAAGACTTATTGCTCTAGGAAAAGCAAGTTTTGTTTTCACATTTATAGATTGAAATGATGCCAAAACCCATTTCATTTGTCGAGAAAAAGAGTGTTGTTTGTCGTAGTTTGAATGCTTTTTCCATTCAAAAAGAGATTTTTGTCGTGGAAAATTTTTCTTTAAAAAAAAAAGAATATGAGAGTGGAGTCATCCAAATTTAAAATTTTTTTGAATAAAAGGGTGAAGCACGGTTGTTTTCTTAAAAGAAAACTTAGAATAAATATTATCTCGGGTTTGAAATGATAATTGAATCTCAAATAAAGGCACTAGCTAGCCAAATCCTTGCCAGGCAAGGATCATGTGTGACTTTCCAAGCCATGGTCGGGGCATTAGAGCATTTTTTTTTTCTTTTCTTCTTTTTATTTTTTCTTGTTGTGACTTTCCTAGAGGTGACCGTTAGGAAAAATTAATGGATTACTAAGTTTACACTTAGTGCGGACTCTCCCAAGCTCATACCAATTGCAACTATAGTTATTTTATTTTATTTTAATTTTAATCATCTAACCATGCAAATCAATTCAATTTGGAGTAGTCATTAATCTATTATGGGTCAATTAGAAACTCAATCAATTTGTGAACCAAATATGCATACGAGGACTTGGTTACTCTAGGTAAATATAACACAATTTCGGTACCTTTTCTCTTTATTCTAAAATATTTTGCAAGCAATTTGAGTCAATTTTAAGCCTAACCACTAGTATGTGAGATATGATCAAATGTAACACTTAATAATTTAAGTAATAATTGAATTACCCGAGGAGATGGGAAAAACCTTGATGTGCTAAGCAAAGCTTCCAATGAATGTTTTGCAAAATATTAACTGAAGAACAAGCAACCATTTGATGTGTGCATGACTTAGACATGATTTCTAGATATGATCAAGATGCCAATTTACTCTTTGCATTTTTCTTGTTTAACATGAGAATAATTAAACTTAATTGCTATGAATACAAGAATTCTAATTTCCATGTATTGATGAACTAATATGAAATCCCAAATGACATGTATGCTACATTGGAAAGTTTGCACAAATTATCCGAAAATACTTACATTAGGATTTCATATATAGGTTTATGACTTGATTGATAAAGTTGAAAAATTTATTACTGAATTGGCATCTATAAAATAACTTCAGAATTAATTGGGTAAATTGTTCCCTTCTTTGCTAACGACTATGGGACTTGCACAATGTATGACGTACAACAATCAAGAAGAACAACGTATGCATTGAGACTTGCCAAGATGTTTCGCTTATAAATAATGGAGGAGACTTGACTTGCACTTGGATAAATGAAACAAAAAGCAGAACAACGGCCAACTCAATGGATACAAACTGGCCTCACTTTTTCTAAAGCCGCTTTTCCTCCTCGTTACTTTATTGTATGATAAAATAAGGTGTGTCGTAGAATACTTTCGCCATGTAAAAAAACAGATTTTTTGATGTGGAATATGAGAGCATGGGTCATCAAGAGTCGTTTCATGTTGGCAATGCTATGATGACTTGATTCTTGCGTTTCACATTCCACCAACTCCTGCACAATTGAGTTCTCAAATCATTCAAAATGCTTAATCGGACAAAAACATTATTTGATTTTATGCCAAGATATTTTGTTTGAATAGACGAATCAGAAAAATTTATTCTTTTTTTTTAATATATATTTTGTATCTTTGAACTTCACTCTTTAGACATGTTCTAGTCTACAAAAATTGGTGGGTTGTCATGGATACAAGTCATCAACAAACAATGCAAGTGTAATTTCATCTCGTGGTTTTTTCTTCCTTTTTTGGTTATAATTTCAATGAACCTTATGTTTTGCTTCACTCTCATCTTTTATTACTTGTTGCCTAACCCGGAATTCCTATCTGGATATATACTAAACTAAAATTTACATAGAAAACAAATCGGATTTCAAAATTAAAGTGGAGGATAAATGTGGAACATGAGTCATTCCAATCAACATTTGACAAGAACAGCAGAGTCATTTTGGCCATTTTCTGAAGAGATTTAACTCTCTCTCTCTCTCTCTCTATGTATATATTTTTTCCTTTGGATGTAGAAAGCTTCTTTCCAATAGAAAACAGTAAGTAGGTGAAAAAAATTTCTGAAGGTATCACCACATAATTTTTTATTTTACACTATTCTCGTACTTCAAAATGCAAAAATATATTTATAACGTTATATATCAATTTCACAACGTCTTACAATATATTCGTTTTTAGTTACGATAACTAGTTGTCTTATTGTATGGCGCAACAAATGTATAATAGAAATTTTGTGGGCTCATACCATTTCCAAGCCTTTATACCCAAGCAATTCAAATGTTGGATAAAAATGTTTTATGATAGAATTATATAATATTTTAAGAAATATTTTTTATTTTGTTTAGCTACTTGTAAAGTTATTTTCTGCATACATATATATTAGATTCGTTAAAGAGTAGGAAGACCAATTAATTACCTTGATGATACTAATTCTTTGAACGCATTTTTAATTAATAATATCATGTTATAATGATAAATGAAAATTTTGCGGCCAAAGAAATTACAATTCTCATGATTAAATGGCTCATGTAAATAGGTCAGTGGTAATATGGTACGGCACAACAAGTGTATTATAAAAGTTGCTATGCGCTTGTATATATTTTTTATTAGCTGTTTTTAAACCAACTGTTTATGAGCCTTCACGCCCACGCATTGCTTGATAAAAATACTTTATCAAAGACATTTATTATTGAAAGTTTTTTTTCTTTTTTTATCTCGCTTGGCACTATTAGTGTTTTTTTTTTTCTGTGTATACATATATATTAGATTCGCAAAGGAGTTGAAGAAATAAAATTTGCACAATTATCACGATTCAGCTTCATGGCTCAAGCTAGTATAGACTGTATTTCCATATTATGCAGAATTTCTCATTCCACGGTTGCCTTTTTTAGGGGCTTTCTAAAATCAGTCTTAGAAAATGGACTTATTCGTTCGTGGTAAACATGTAATATTGGTCTGCAAAATTCTGAATCATAGTTGTAAATTCGTATAATTGGTAACCTGTTGATCAAGTTACTAGCTGTAATTGGGAACGACATGAACGATTTACAACCATTAATGAAGTTGACTATTGTTGGAATTCAAGTTGGCGGAAGACGGCTTACCTTTATCCGATGCGCAAACAACAATTAACCCCGGAACGAACGTTGAATTATTGATGAATCACGAACAAATATACTTCACGTGGGTTTGAATGCAATCACGAGGAAAGCACTCGAATTCCACAGTGTAAATGCCAATTGTTCTTGTAAAGGAGAAATGGAACGCCTTCTCTTTTTTATGGAAAGAGGACAAGAAAATGGAGAAGAATTTCTGAGTGTACGTTCTTCCAACCGTACCAATGGTTGTCTTCAGGAGACTCTTATACATTTCCCTTCATACCATTTCAAGGGGTGTCTTTCCATCGTAGCATATCAAGACGAAACGGTGCGTTCCAATCGCACCTCATCATGGACGTACCAATTAAGTACAACATCTCCCACTCGGACGTAATGGGCTTGATAGCGCTTTATCAAGAATATAAGGCATTCATTATTCATCAACTTTACAAAACAATTCATACTGGCAAGTAAGCTGTGCGACTAGTGAGTAAACCTGGACTTGGGAGTTCAAATTATGCACCTGTTAGGGATGACGTAATGGCTACAGCCCTAAAAAGAAATAAGCAACCGATTTCTCACAGTGCCCTAGACATATTTTGTTATATCAATCCAAGTATACCTATCCCTTCAAGGCTATACTTGACTATTATCAAAACATCATGTATTTACAATTATATCCGCAACCACATAAGGCGATATAATTGGTCGACCAGTAAATACATGTGATAGATGTAAAACAACGATAGTCTTCCTTCGCACTCATGTCTCTCTCCATTTCAAAACAACTGCTTTCCTAGACACGTCCCATAAGGCCATATCCATTCATGACCGTCGGTAACATGCTAAAGTAGCAACATTGATCATTCACTTCGAGAACATAGTCAGAAGTAACATAGGGTACAAAATGAGGTAAATTATAAATTACCTCAAGGACTCACACGATAAGTAAATAGGGATAATTTTACTCACATTCCCTTGCCGGTCGTATAATGCACATGTAGTATGAATTACATGCTATATTGGATTTCTTTTTCTATAAGAGCGTATGTCATTTATTAAATATATCCACTATACGGATCTTAGCCTAAACATATTCACGTGCTTCTCACGTACTCATGTTTAGCTCGAGTGCTATATCAGCACGCTTTCTAAAACGCCCAATTAAGTACTCGCATCCGGCATCTTTCAAGCATACATGATTGTGGGACTATCATGTTCGGTTTTATTATAAACAAATTACAGACCTCATCTTGACTCTAATCAAGGCGACATCTTATTTTATGTACTAAACTTGCTTTTTAGCATTCATTTGTACATAATGTCTCATTTCAACACGCTAACTATAGCACTTGAGGTGATTGCTCGTGTGAGTGAGCTAATCATTGCCTGCTGACATACTTTTCAATAATATATGTGTGTATGTGCTAGTCTCATAATGTATTTGTACTTATTGATAAAACATCAAGTCACTAATAAATAAACAAGTACAATACATATGTCCACATATACATAAACCAATGATCATCTATAATAATACATATCACATTCTACGCAATCCTAGTGACATCCTGTGGGTTAAGAATATGTCTCTAGGAACAGCCTTCGTAAATGGATTAGCAACCATTATATTGGTTGAAATGTATTGTAGGATCACTTCTTTCTACGCTATTATATCTCTAATGAAGTTGTTCTTTATGTCAATGTGCTTCGTCCTTCCATGATACTTGGGATCTTTCACATAGGCAATGGCTGCTTGACTATCGCAATAAACTATCACCGGTCTTGGAACCTTAGTGATAGTGGCTAAATTTTCCAAGAAACGTTTTAGCCATATTGCTTCTTGCACTGCGGCAGAACATGCAATACATTCTGCCTCCATAATAGACAAGGCCGTGCATGTTTGTTTCTTGTTATTCCAAGAAATCGCACCTCCATTGAGTAAGAACGCATATCTAGAAGTCAATTTACGCTCATCTAGGTCTCCACCCCAATCACCATCTGAATAGCCTAATAGGCGTAAATCATTCCCTTGGTGACAAAGTCGATAGTCCATGGTGCTCTTCAAGTATCTCAGGATCCTCTTCACTGCTTTCTAGTGTGCTTGACCGGGATTTGATTGATATAAGCTCATCAATCCCACGGCATAACATATGTCGAGTCGAGTACACATCATAGCATACATCAAACTTCCGACCGCACTAGCATAAGGAATAGTTTCCATTACTTTAATTTCTTTTGAAGTCTTAGAACACATCTCAATACTTAGGCCTTCACCTTGCATGACAGGGGTATCAATGGGATTACAGTGTTGCATATTGAAACGTTCAAGAATCTTCATAATATTAGACTCTTGTGATAAAGTAAGGAGTTTCCTTGATCGATCTCTTTCGATCTTAACTCCTAATATATAAGCAGCTTTTCCCATGTCATTCATTTCAAAATTGGAGGACAACCATTCTTTTATGGTGATAACCAAAACCTTATCATTTCTAGCTAATAGAATATCGTCCACATAAAGTGATAAAATCACAAATTTATCTTCGGACCGCTTGACATATACACAGTGATCTTCTTCGATCATCGTGAAACCAAAAGTTGTTATGGCTCGATGAAAACGAAGATACCACTGTCTAGATGATTGCTTAAGGCCATATATTGAGCGATGAAGTTTGCAAACTTTATGCTCTTGACCTTTAGCTATGAAATCTATTGGTTGTTTCATATAGATTTTCTCATCTAGTTCTCCATTGAGAAATGTCGTCTTTACATCCATTTGATGTAATTCAAGATCCAAATGTGCAGCGATGGCTAGAATAAGGCATATTGAGGCAAACCTTACAACTGATGAAAATGTTTCCTCATAGTATATACCCTCTTGTTGAACATAACCTTTCGCCACAAGATGAGTCTTATACTTTTCAATGGATCCATCCGTCCTTCGCTTAATCTTAAAGACCCATTTGTTTCCAATGGTCTTACGATTGGGTGGTTGATCAACCAAGTCCTAGACATGATTTGCCCTCATTGACTCCATTTCATCTTCCAAAACTTTTCTCCATTCTTCCTTATTAGAGGATGAGAGAGCCTCTTGAACAGTCTTAGGCTCGGCATCGTCTTTCTGAGCAATCATAAATGCTTCCCCTTCAATCTCAAAACGACGACGAGGAATGTTCTTACGATTACTTTCACGCAACTGAATTTCTCTTGAATTTAATTCATCGGATGATGTAACACTCCCACTAGGTCTTTATTCGATGCGCAAACAACAATTAACCCTGGAACGAACGTTGAATTGTGGATGAATCACGAACAAATATACTTCACGTTGGTCTGAATGCAATCACGAGGAAAGCACTCGATTTCCACAGCGTTAATGCCAATTGTTCTTGTAAAGGAGAAATGGAACACCTTCTCTTTTTGATGGAAAGAGGACAAGAAAATGGAGAGGAATTTCTGAGCGTATGTTCTTCCAACCGTATCAATGGTTGTCTTCAGGAGACTCTTATACGTCTCCCTTCATACCATTTCAAGAGGTGTCTTTCCATCGTAGCATATCAAGACGAAACGGTGTGTTCCAATTGCACCCCATCATGGACGTACCCCAATTAAGTACAACAGCTAATTTGAAAGATAGTGCTCACTCAATGTTGACACCTAAATTTTTGCATAAAAATGGGTTAATTTTTACCCCAAAAAATAATAAAATTAAAATTGCATAACATTTAGTTTAGAAGCATTTATTTTATTCTATTTTATTTGATCGACGGTGAGCGTTGATACGACATGAGATTTTTCACATATTCAGGTGAGATTTTTCACATGTTCAGATAATATACACCAATGGACATATTTTTGGGGTAGAAAGGAAATTTTCGAATGGAATATTTGAAAAAATAAAAAAAGAATATTGCGCAGGGTGCAACGATATATTCAGCGGGATTATGCACGAGCAAAATTGGAAGTGAAATATTTCACTAAAATCTAATTCCCTTTCCTATATAAGGTGTTGTGCGCGTACGACCAAGGGGGTCCTTTTCATGGGTTTTATTAGAGTGGAAAATTGAAAAAAGAATTCGACTGTTTTGGCAAAGAAAAAGTAAAAGTAAAAAAGAGTGAAAGCAGAGGGGACGTGCGACGGGTTAGAGAGAGAGAGAGAGAGAGAGAGAGAGAGAGAGAGAGAGAGAGAGAGAAAAAAGGGATCTCTTCATCTTCTTCGCCGGGGGGGCTCGACCATGCTAGCCTACGCCGGCACCGCAACGCCGGTCACCACCGCTCCTCACCATCTCGCTGGTCCGCTCGCCTCCACCACGCCGTGCTGCCGGTCTCGCCGTTCCACCTCAGCCCTCGCCGACGCCTGCGGCGCTCCTCGACGCGCTCCTCGACGCCTGTGCCTGATTTTTGCTCGCGATCCAGCGCCCGTCGTTCCCTGCTCCAACCGCGATCGGCGCCTACCGAGCCCCGCTCGCCGTCTTCGGACCGCTACCCCTCCACTCCGACGCCCGTAGCCCTTGTCGGTCCGTACTCGTCCACCGGACTCGCCGCTCACTCGCGCCTACACCGAAGCTCTGCGCAGCAAATCCCGAGCCCCGCCGTGCCTCTGCTCGGCCCGGTGTCCGACGCCGCAGCTCAAGATCCTATGACCCACCTACGCTCCGCCTTTGTCCCCCGCTTTACCGCGCCCACCAGCCGTGACGCGGCCGCCGCTGTCCCTCCGCCCGGCGTCCACGGGTACCGTCGCGACGCCAACGTCAAGTCGGTTGCTGCACCACCTGCACGCCGCTTTGGGCCCCCTTCGAGCGACGCCACTGCAGCACTCATGACTCCGGTCGCTCCTCTCGCCGGCCACATTCGCTGCCCTTTGTTGGAGCTCCGACCAACGGCGGCCCACCGCAGCTGCCCACATTGTTAGGAAAGAAAAGCAAAAAGGAAAAAAAGATTAGGTAGTTTTTTTTATTTACTTTATTTTACTCTTTTTATTATTTTTGTTATTTTACTTTATTTGTTCTGTTTTAGTATAATTATTCCTTAGTATAAGGATGAGATATTCGACATGAAATAGCCTCTGAAATTTGTGATTGATAGTCCGATTTTCGCACCGAAATCCAACTCACAATCGCTTGAAAGATCGCCAATTCGATCTCACGCCCGAGATTCGATTCGCGATTTATTTAAAATTGGCCAACCCGATCACATGCGCGAGATATGGTTCGTCAATTTGGATATCAATCTTGTCTTGCTATGATCTGTTGCCATGTTGCTTGAATCAGTTTTGTTTTCGTAAAAAAAATCCAAAAAGTGCGAGTTAGATTAGGTTTATTTCTTGTTTTAGAGTTTGCATATTTAGAATAGGAATTTTATTTCGAATTTCAAAAATAAAAATTAAAAAAATTAAAAAAATCAAATCAATCAATTTAGGTTGCTAGTTTTTTTTTTTTTTTTAAACTTAGATTGCATGTTTAATTATTTGACAACTCTTAATTTCGAAATTAATAAAAAAACATAAAAAGTCGTCATGCATATGTCATGTTGAATTAGGGTACTATTTATACGTCATTGCATATTAGGATAAAATTGCATGTTTCATTTTAAGTTTAAATTGATTTTTAGATAGATTGCATCTTAGGTTAGAGATTATTAAGTTAAGATAATATCTTAGTTTAAATTAGGATTTAGCCTGACCTAATCCTTAATATAAGTTGGATAGAATCTTAATCAAGCTAGATAATTTTTGCAATTTTTAATTTCGAAATTTCATGGAAAATACATAAAAATTATCTTAGAATAAATTAATTTCATTCTTTAGGATAGACTGCATTTTATTTACGTCATATAGTTAGGTCATGTTGCCATGTCATATCATTTCATGTTAAATTAATAGCATGCATTGCATAAACCCTGATTCTCATTAAATAAGTAAAAACAAAAAAGCGTGTTCATTAGAGATCATATCTAGAACTGTCGATGTGGATTCTGATTTAACATTGCAGATCCTTTCGTTACTTTGAGGTAAGTTTTTGCAATTTATTCATTGTTTATCTAGGTGTTAAATTGGCGGTTTGCGCACCCGCATGATCGTCTCACATGTTAGGGAAATAGATTTAAAATCAATTCAAGCTTTCTACAAAAGCATTTTTGAAACTAAAAAGAAATGGTACCGAAAAATTACTTTCGCAATGTAGCTTATACGGTAATTGAAGTGCCTTAAGATGACGAAGAGCAGTTCTTTCTCTATCCTATACACTTTATCCACTGCATAGCCCACTTGAGCCTATGAATCCATTTCGTATTAAACCCAGTTGGTGATCATCCCCCACACTGGTGCATGGAAAAAAAAAAAACAAACCACTCAAGTAACATGGTTTAAAATGCTAATAAAAGGTAGAGGCTGTGCGAGTCCAAAGAAAGAAGTGCAAAAAAAAGGGGGTATGAAAAAGCAGTGTGCCTAGTAAAAGCAAGGCCAATGCCTAGAAAAGAAAAAGTCAAACATTGGTTGAAGTCGTATCCCCAATAAGGTGATACTAAAAACTCAAATGCTGAGATGTTACACTCAATGGAGTTTCGATTATGGAGAAAATCCTCAATGGTGAAGAAGAAAATAGGAAATGTCAAGATGATCACCAACTTTGACACCCTAAACACTTTTTTGAGCCTAATGATCATTTCGCTTTTGAACCCATGAACCAAGCCTATGTTACGTCTCTTGCAAAGTCTCTTTAGATTAGGGCACTTGAATTAATGTAAAAGTTCGTATGTTTGGGAGTATCGCTCGAAGAAATGCGAGTAAGATAATTCCTGCTTCATTTCGTATGTTTCTTGACTTGTAAAGCCCAAGACAATTGCGAAATGTCATTTTACAATAGCCTCGACTCAAAGAGTCTCCTTTGTTAAGCGGTTGACCAAGCCCGCATTACAGTCCCTATTAAAGACCTCTCAGATTGGTAAGGTCGTACCACTTGCCGAATTACTCGGACCCTTGTTTGGCATGACAATGGTGAGATAGAGTGATTGTCAAAATCCTGCATCAAAAGTCAGAATGGCCTTTTTAATGAGGATGAGTGAAAACTCCTTTCAGACTGAAAGATCCCTCGCTTGACACATCCATGACACTCTTGTGTTTAAATCAGATTCTTTTGAAATCTTTTCCCATGGAAATTAGGCGATGCATGATTAATAGAAGTCGTCACACATGAACTCCTCTTGAATTAATGCATGTTTATAATTACAAATGCATGTTGCCTCTCCTATGACCATGTTTTGCAGGAGACATATCCCTGAGGATAAGAGATGTTACCAGGTAAGTATATCTCTATTCATACCTTAAATACTTGTCATTGCACAGGTATTCCCCCTCAAGTGCACCGACACTCGACTCGACCGAGCTGTCCCTAGAGATTTTTCTCAGTTCATCGATTAAGACAACCGAAGAAAGGTTCGGGTCCTGATCAGATGATCTGTGTTGCA
Organism: Eucalyptus curtisii; assembly: GCA_017140595.1. Classification (NCBI taxonomy): domain Eukaryota; kingdom Viridiplantae; phylum Streptophyta; class Magnoliopsida; order Myrtales; family Myrtaceae; genus Eucalyptus; species Eucalyptus curtisii. Next base: position 36,506,826 of record CM029503.1, on the reverse strand, counting down.
ACACTAGGCGACCGTAGAAAGGTACGGGTCCTAGACGTGTAACGCCAACTATCTTGAATCATTCTACCCTCCTTGAAGGTAAGATATTCCAGGTAGGTTCCCTTACAGTTTGCATTAGTATTTCCATACAAATTGCATTCCAAAATTTTGATATTTCAGTGTGGATCTATATGTTTTAATTATTTTCGTCTTAACATTTCATTTTGGATGTGAATGTTTTTTCGACCTTTCTTGTCATACCTTAGTCTAGGTTAGGTATTTCGAGCTTCAAAAATCATGACATCTCAGTCTGGACCCGGATGTCTTGATTATTTTCATTTAAACATTTTACTCTGGACGTGGATATTTTTCAATCTTTCTCGTTATACCTTAGTCAGGATCTAGGTATTTCGGGTTCAAAAATTTTGACATCTTAGTCTGGATCTAGATGTCTTAATTATTTTCGTCTAAACATTTCACTTTTGATGTTTTTTCGACCTTTCTCGTCATACCTTAGTCTGGATCTAGGTATTTCGAGCTTAAAAAATCATGACATCTCGCCTAGATCCGGATGTCTTGATTGTTTTCATTTAAACATTTCACTCTGGATGTGAATGTTTTTCAATCTTTCTTGTTATACCTTAGTCTGGATATAGGTATTTCAAGTTCAAATTTTGACATCTCTGTCTGAATTTGGATGTCTTAATTATTTTCGTCTAAACATTTCACTCTGGATGTGAATGTTTTTTCGACCTTTCTCGTTATACATTAGTCTGGAACTAGGTATTTCGAGCATAAAATCTTGATATCTCAGTCTGGATCTGGATGTCTTAATTCTTTTTTATGGAACATTTCACTCTGGATGTGAATGTTTTTTTATCCTTCTGGTTATACCTTAGTCTGGATCTAAGTATTTTGAGTTTAAAAAATTTCGACATCTCAGTTTGGATCTGGATGTCTTAATTCTTTTCATTGAACATTTCACTCTGGATGTGAATGTTCTTCGATCTTCCCTGTTATACCTTAGTCTGGATCTAAGTATTTCGGTAACAAAAATCTTGACAGTCTTAATTCTTTTTGTCAAACATATCACTCTGAATGTGAATTTTTTTCGATCTTGCTCATTATACCTTAGTCCGGATCTAGGTATTTCGAGTTTAAAAATCTTGACATCTCAATTTGGATTTGGATGTCTCAATTCTTTTCGTTGAACATTTCACTTTGGATGTGAATTTTCTTCTCAGTCTCGATGTCTCAATTTATTACATGTTAGACTCTTCAAGGAACCTGAGTGAAAACTGGGTACTTGTGGAGTAAATGGGGATTTATCATGTACCTCTAGATGCTCTACCGCACTGATTTGTAAGTAATTGTAGGTACGTTCTTTTCTTTCGCATCATGCATTATATAGATTGCATTTTAAAATGGAATTCATTTTCCAACAAAAAGATCATTCAGTGCATGCACATGGTCAAAATTTAGGTCTCAATTTGTCTTTGAAGTCAACATCTACAAGCTCACCTTCAAAGAGGGGCAGCTGTTGACACATAAATTTTAGCGATCCGGTCATTTATTTATTGCATAGAAAATTAGAGGTTAATTTTATCCCTGAAAAAATATTAACTGCATAGCATATAGCTTTAGGTGCATTTATTTTTAGTTCGCATGTTTTGCATTTATTTATTGGACCGATGGTGGATGGATTCGAATTAGTGGTTCTAAGCTTTAGCTTGGCAGGCCGGACTAAGCCCACGAAGTGAGTAAATTGGCCCAAACCCGTTTTTTTTTTTAATGATTGAAAATTATCTCGTGAAAAATAGAAATTTTGAAATTTTTCCGAGATATGATTTTTTTTTTTTGATAGGGCATAGGTGACAAAAAATATTGCGATTTATCTTTGCAACATTTCGGATTAGAGGAAAATTCTATCGTAATCTTGAAACCTTATCAGTATGGGATAAAATTGGTGAAGAAATATTGCGGATATTGATTCGAGGAAGAAATTAAAATCCTAGTCCTTCGCCTATAAAAGGGGGCGTGCGTATGTTTTATGGGGGCTTTTTTCACTGGGTTGTTCGAAAAATTCACCAAGGGAAATAGAGATTTTGTGAGAGGAAAAGTCTACAAAGGTTTTTTTTTTTTTTTTTTTCTGCTGAAAAGCAGAAGACGGCGACATTGAGGGGTTCTTTTCTCGAGGGTTTGGTTTTTGAAGTAAAAAAAAAAATCAACAAAAACAGAAAAGCTTCGGTGTTCTTTTGGAGAGAAAAGGAGCCAAAAGGGTTTTTCTCCTTTTGCTAAAGAAGGTACATGAGCTACAGTGAGGGGACATCATAAGGACGTGTGGCAGCAGAGAGGGAAAGGAGGAAGGCTACTTTGTTCCACTTGAATGTTTTTGCAACGAGACGACCGTTGCGTAACTCGAACTTACTGCCTATTTTTATTCGAATCTTTCATTTATAGATACGAATAAATTTAGTTTTTCTGTAATGGATAAAGATTTTGTAGTCGATGTAGACTACAGTGCCGAAGCAGAGCTTGAAGAAGAACATATCTCTCAACCTGAAGGCATGAACACAGGGGGAGATGCTGAAAATTGAGGTACTTCTTCACCTATTTTTACTAGTGATGTTAGTAGATCTCCACGAGACCCATAAGCGGTCTATACCTCTCATTTTCCTGAATCAGACTTCGAGGCATACACTCCTACTCATGGAGATAGAACAACTTACGTTCCCCCTCATTCTCAAACTCCTGCATCTACTTTGGCTGGTCCTAGCACTGCTAAATATCACTCTGCTGACCTTCAACGAGTGATGGAACTTCTTTTAGAATTAAAAGGACAGCAATATGCTTTTGAGTTTAAAATGAAGCACATGATGAATGTCTTCAAAGCATCTACCGACTCTCTCCAAGATCAAATTCAAGCCCTCAAGCAAGAATAGGCAAAGGGTGTTGATATTCAACAGCTTAAGGAGTCTTTGCAGAAGCTTGAAGACATTGTCAAGTCCATGGGGGATTTCCAGCTCGTTCGTATCCCCAAGCAGCCCTAACTCAAACCATCTCTTTTTAATCGTTTTTGTCTCCACTTTTTGCTGATGACAAAAAGGGGGAGAGTGCAAATTTGTTTTTAACTTTGGACTTGGACTTTACTTTACTTTCTGTGGACTTTTTGATTATTGTTTGGTTGATGTTTGACTTTGGATGGATATTGTTAATCTCTTTTGATGCTTGCAAGTGCAATGGTTTAGTTTGCAATATTACTTATAAATGGTTTGTACTAACATATGTTATGTAGTTGCAGAATCAAAGTTTTACATTTATAAGATATTATATAATGCATAAGTACTGTTTTGCAGGTCAAAAAGTTTTCCAAAATCTGCAGGAAAGTTTTGTCACCATCAAAAAGGGGGAGATAGTTAGAGAAAACTCATTTATTGTTTTGAAGTTGACAAAACCTTTCCAAAGTCTATATCTGAAGATCTGAAGACTTTATTGTCAAAGTCTGAAGACCGACAGAACACCAGATGCTAATCTCAAAGTCTATCCTCATTGGCAGTTCCAGACTGAAGTATGAAGATTTATCCAAACAAAGGATTATTATCCAGATAAAGATTATCTTCAAAGTTTCGTTTCGTATGGTTATTGGAAGATCTTATAGCTGGAATTCACACATATTTGATTGATTATTCCTATTGGAAACTACTCCGATATGAAGATCTTTGAAAGGCAAGCTAAACTTGGAAGGTTCTACTTATGGAAACTCAAGACCCTAATTTGTATGAGCGAGCAGGATTGACAGGCTTTCAACCCCAATTAATTAATGACTCGAGATCACTTTAATTGATTCTGTCCAACGGGTAGATTGGAGGAATTCCTTTGGAAAGTGCCAACGGTCGAAGAAGGCATGAAGGAGTATTTAAGGGTTGATTCCTTGGTTGTTCGATACGGTGCTTGAGAGAGAATTCTAAAGTCTGAAGCCTTCTTAGTCTCTTGGTTCTTCATTCAATTGAGCAAAACTTTGTATACAAAAAAGAGAAACTTTTAGTGTGACTGTGTGAGAGTTTAATAAGATTCATCACTGTGATAGTCAAGATCTCAAGCTGTAACAACTCTTTTGATATCTAGTGGAATCCAGCTAATAGGCTGTTAGCGAGGAGAGTGGACGTAGGCTTGGTCTAAGCCGAACCACTATAAACTTTGTGTTTGCTTTCTCTTATCCCTGAACTTCATATTTATATTTATTGATTGTCTATTTACTTAGAGTTGAAATACGTTTTATGACTAGCATCAAATAAAGATACTTTCTTTAAGTCCTACGAAAATTCTTAATTACACCTATTCACCCCCCTCTAGGTGTATTCTCTAACCTCTTTCAATTGGTATCAGAGCCCGTGTGCTTATTTGTTGAAGTGTTTTACTTCTTAAGCTAAAGATCTATGGCTAGTATTTTGGCTCCAGGACTGGTTGAAGGTCAAAGCCACACCAGACCTCCTTACTTTGATGGGAATGAATACAACGTATGGAAGAACAAGATGAAAGCTTTCCTAAAATTGAAAGATCCCCTGGAATGGGATGTGGTAGAAAAAGGAGTTATTCCTACAAATACATCAAGTTTGGAAAGAGGAAAGGAAGTGGCAGATGCTAGCGAGATGACACAAGCAGATATAACCAAGAGACAAGCTCTTGATGCAAAAGCTATCTATTCTTTAAATTGTGCTTTATCTCCTACTGAATATAACAGAATTTCATTTTGTGAAACACCGAAAGAAGTTTGGGACAGGTTGCATGTCAACTATGAAGGAACCGATCGAGTTAAAGAAACAAAGATCAACATTCTTCTTGGACAATATGAAGCTTTCAAAATGAAGTCAGGAGAAATCATCATTGATATGTTTAGTCATTTTACAAAGATTGTAAATGGTCTTGCATATCATGGACAACCAATCTCAAGACAGATGAAAGTCAACAAGTTGCTACGAGGACTCTCCAAAGACTGGACTCACATTAAGACTTCCATTAGAGAAACACAAAGGATCGCGCCTCTATCAGTAGATGAATTAGTGGGCACACTTCAATCTTATGAAGTGGAGCAAATCAATGAAGAAGAAGATTCTAAAGGTAAGAAGTCAATCGCTTTAAAGTCTAATGATGATTACGATGTTAAAGATTCGAGAGAATGGCCGGATGATGAAGAACTAGCACTCATGATAAGGAAGTTCATAAAGTTAAACAGAAAAGGAAGAAAGTACAACTGGAGGAAGCAGAGTACTCAAAGATCTCCGAACAAATCAACTGAAGAAAATGAGTTCAATAAAGAAGTGACTTGCTTCGAATGCAAGAAGAAATGACACATCAGACCCAACTGTCCTCTATTGAAGAAAAAAAAGGGAAATTTAGAGAAATTAAAGAAAGCTCTCAAAGCGGAGACTTGGAGTGACACTGAATGTGAAGAGAGTGATGAAGAATGTGCCAACATCTGTTTAATGGCAAATTCAAAATCAAACTCAAACTCGAAACATATTCGACTCAGATTCAGACAAAGAAATCGAGGTTAGCAATTTTAAAATTCCTATTAAAGTTTCAAAGTATATTGATGAACTCTGTCTTAGTCTCAATGTATCTCTTAAAAGAATTTCCGAACTGAAGAAGGAAAATTCCATACTGAGGCAATAGGAAATTTCTTGGAAAGAAAATTTTGAAAATCTAAACAAAAACTTTAAAGTTTTCAAAGAAAATGCAGATTCTCTTTCAAAGGAAAACAACTTTTTGAAAGAAGATATTTCAAATATCTCAAAGAAGTTTTCAAATGGATCTGAAAAATTAGATAAAATTCTTTCAATTCAAAGACCTTATTTTAATAAATCAGGTTTAGGAATGACACCAGAAACTATTACTTTAATTGATTTTCCAAAAGTAAAAGAAAGAATTAAACAAAGACCTACTAAAACTTTTTACAAAAATCATTTTCAAAAAGTTTTTGTAAAACCCGTTGGCCGAAGTGCTCTCAAATGTTCAAAGTGCAATAGTTCAGAACATTTTGAGAAGGATTGTCCTAATGTTTGGAGACCTGTTAAGAGAGATTGGGCAAAGATTGTTTTTGGAACTAACTTCCCTGGACCCAAGAAAATATGGGTACCAAAGAAAACTTGAAATATTCTCATAACTGCAGGTCACTATCAAGAAAAATATCAAATGGTATTTGGATAGTAGCTGTTCGAGACACATGACAGGAGATTGAAACTCGCTTTATAGAGCTTACTCAAATGAATGGTGGAAAAGTTTTTTTTGGTGGAAATAGCAAAGAAAAAATTATTGGATGTGGAACTGTCAAGATTGGAAGCCTCACAATCAACAGTGTTTCCTTGGTGGAAGGCTTGAACTATAATCTACTCAGCATAAGTCAATTGTGTGACACTAGATTTAAAATCAATTTTCAAGAAGGCATTTGTTCAGGAACCAGTAATGATTTGTCTCAATCTTTTACTAGACGAAGACATGGAAACATCTATCTACTAGACATTAAACCAGAAAGCTCTCAGTGTCTAATTTCTATTCAAGATGAAGAAAATCTTTGGCATAGAAAGCTTGGCCATGTCAATATGAAGCATATAGCCAAAATCTCCTCCAAAAAGCTTGTTCGTGGACTGCCCAACTTAAGTTATCAAAAGTCAGAATTATGCACACCAAGTGTTTTGGGAAAACATGTAAGAAGTTCTTTTAAACCTATAAATCAAGTTTCTACTAATCGTGTTCTGTAGCTTCTGCATATGGATCTTTTTGGACCAACCAGAACACAAAGTATTCTTGGAAAGAAATACTGCTTAGTAATCGTGGATGATTATTCTCGTTTTACATGGGTATTCTTCTTGGTAAGTAAGTTTGAAGCTTTTTATTATTTCTCAAAGTTTGCTATGAAAATTCAAAATGAAAAAGGATATACTTTAACGAGCATCCGGACAGATCATGGTGGTGAATTTGAGAATCAAGACTTTGCAAATTTCTGTGATGAATTTGGCTTAAAGCATGTTTTCTCTTCGCCATATATTCCTGAGCAAAATGGAGTTGTGGAAAGAAAGAATAAATCATTACAAGAAATGGCAAGAACTCTTTTAATTGAAAGTAACAATTTCTTCTCGTTTTTGGGCTGAAGTAGTTTCTACAGCTTGTTATATCATTAATAGAGTATTTTTAAGGTCTATTTTATAGAAAACTCCTTATGAAGTGTTTAAAGGAAAGAAACCAAATGTTTCTTATTTTCACGTATTTGGTTGCAAATGTTTTATTTTGAAAAATGCAAATGATCGAACTGGTAAGTTTGAAGAAAAGTCGGACGAAGGTATCTTTCTTGGCTACTCAACTTCGAGTAAAGCATACAGAGTATTCAACAAAAAGACTCAGTCTGTTGAAGAATCTATGAATGTCAAGTTTCAAGACTCTGCACCGAATCAAATGGTAGAGACTCAACTTGAAGAAACTGAACCTGCACGAGATGTTACAAAGTCTACTTTTCCCACAAAAGCTCAAACTCCTGAGATTCAACAACAAGAAGAATCAAAAGGCTCAACAGAAGCAAAGGATGAGCAGACTCAAAAATTAACCAGCAATTGGAAGCATAAGTCTAATCATCCCAAAAAACTCATCATTAGCAACATTGATGATGGAATTCGTACCAGATCCAAAAGGCGAGAAGAGTCTAGTGCTTTGGCACTTATTTCTGAAATTGAACCCAAAAGCATAGAAGAAGCCTTGGCTGATGAAAGCTGGATTGAAGCCATGTAAGAAGAACTCGCATAGTTCAAAGATCAACGATGTTTGGGAATTAATTCCTAAACCAAAAGGTTAATCTATTATTGGAGCTAAATGAGTTTTCAGGAACAAAGTGGACGAGAAAGGAAAAGTGATCAGGAACAAAGCAAGACTCGTGGCTAAAGGATACACTCAAGAAGAAGGGATAGACTATGACGAGACCTATGCACCAGTAGCGAGGTTAGAAGTAATTAGATTACTTCTTGCTTTTGCTTGCTTTAAAAATTTTAGGTTATTCCAAATGGATGTAAAGAGCGTATTCCAAAATAGATTTATTCGAGAAGAAATCTATGTGGAACAACCACCTGGTTTTGAAGATCCAAGAAAGCCAAATTCAGTTTATAGACTAAAAAAAGCTCTGTATAGACTGAAGCAAGCACCTCCAGCCTAGTATGAAAGGTTAAGTAATTTTCTAACTCAAAATGGATTTGTTAAAGGGAAAGTAGATACTACCTTATTCATTAAAAGGGAAGGTAAAGATTTTCTACTTGTTCAAATTTATGTTGATAACATTATTTTTGGTTCACCTAATGAAAGTCTATGCAAGAAATTCTCTAGATGCATGCAGGATGAATTCGAAATGAGCATGATGGGTGAGCTAAATTTCTTTATGGGATTACAAGTAAAACAGTCAATAGAATGAATCTTCATTCACCAAGAGAAGTATGCAAAAGATCTCATCAAGAAGTTTGGATTGGAAAACTGCAAAAAGACAGAGACTCCTATGTCAAGCTCTTTAAAGCTGGATAAAAATGAAGAAGGAAAGACTGTAGATCAAAAACTATACAGGAGCATAATTGGATCACTTCTTTACCTTGCTGCATCTAGACCTGACATTTTGTTTAGTGTTTGTATCTGTGCTAGATTCCAATCAAATCCCAAAGAATCTCATTTTAGTGCAGCAAAGCGAATTATCAAATATGTTTTTTTTTTTGGGTAAAGGAATTATCAAATATGTTGCAACTACTTCAAAGCTAGGTCTATGGTATCCCAAAGAATGAGACTTTACTCTCATTGGATATTCAGATGCAGATCTTGCAGGATGCAAAGTAGATAGAAAGAGTACTTCGGGAACTTGTCAACTACTTGGCAACAAGCTGGTATCATGGTTTTCGAGAAAACATAGTACTGTAGCTCTTTCAACAGCTGAAGCGGAATATGTAGCACTTGGGAGTTGCTGTTCTCAAATCCTTTGAATGAGACAACAGCTAAGAGACTTTGGAATTGAAGAATCATGCACTGAAATCAAATGCGATAATACAAGCACCATCAATCTCACAAAGAATCCAATTCTTCACTCAAGAGTAAAGCATATAGAAATACACCATCACTTCATTAGAGATCGTGTTCAAATGGAGAAGTCTTGATTCAATTCATTGACTCTAAGAATCAACTGGCGGATATATTTACAAAGCCACTGAATAAAAGCTTATTTGAGTCTATTCGTGCTAGACTGAACATTCTATCGTTTGCGAGGTAAAGTCTGAAGGTGTTCAAACTCAAAATTTCTAGATGCCAAGACTGTAAGTAAATTCCTTCCATTTTAATGTGATGTTATCTTTGGATAAAATTTTGAAAAGGTACGTTATCTTTTTATTTAGTCATTTTTATTTTTAGAAGTTATCTTAATTGCCGATTGTTCATTTTCAAAAAGGAAGTTATTATTTTGAAAAATGCAGTTATTTTTAAGGCGTTTATCATTTTCAAAAAGGCGTTTTTACTTTCTAATTGTGACGCTTCATATACCTGCTTTATATATTGTCGAAACTCGTCTTCTTCATTTACGCTCACTTTTTGAAACCCTAGAATACTGTCATTTTACTGTTTCTCATCCACTTGAGTTTCATTCAAAAAGTTTTAACCTTTTTCGAAAGAGCGAGTTCGAGAAATTCCCCAAGACTTTGACAATGTCTTCCCAAAGAAAGTCTTCGAGAATCGCAAGTCGGGGACCACAGTGTATGTGTGAGGGACCTACGCATTTCGATTTGACCGAGGAAGAAGATTCTCCTCATTAAGAGCAACTGCCAAGACAACATTCTCAATCGCGCCAACAAGCAACACAAAATCCTCCTCCACAGCAAGAAGAAGTCATTGAAGATGCTGAACCTGTAAGGACTCAAAAACCCCAATTTATTTATAGACTATACAAATTTGAAGAATGATGGTTCTACTATGAACTTGATCGATGAGTTCTTAAAGGCGCACAGTTACAAAAATGAGACTTTTTTCTTGAACACCATGGAGAGACTAGGCATTGTGCCTCAGGATTTGGCAAGATGGTCATTCGAAAATTTTCCTAGTGATCCGAGTGTTGGACAGCTAGAGGAGAAAGACGACGATGAAAAGTTGCTTGTTAATTTTCAGCCTAGGATGGGCGTTGCTGCAAAGGTTGGTGGTGAAGGGACGAACCTATTTCGTTCAAAGGACTACTTGAATTTGCTGAAAAGAGGGGTTATGAACCCTAGGAGTGTGGATTTCGACTTTCTTGATTCTTTAAAGATTAATTTGAGAGAAAAGCTTGGTTTGCTTCAACTTGAACGTTTTTGCACCGAGACGACCGTCGCGTATCCCGAACTTACTGCCTATTTTTATTCGAATCTTTCATTTATAGATGCGAATAAATTTAGTTTTTCTGTAAGGGATAAAGATTTTGTAGTCAATGTAGACACCTTGGCTGATATAATTGGTGTGGAAAGAGGGAGATTCCAAACAATTGGTGCATCTTATGCCCACACTACCTTGGCTATAGTGAATGACAACATGGTCGAAGGTAAAATCGCTTATTCAAGGTTGAATGCCCCCAATATTCTTCTTCACGAGGTGGTCATTAACTGCATCAGGCCAAAGTCTACTTCAAAGACTGATGTCTCTCGTTCTGAACTGAAACTAATGTACGCAATCAACACTGGTTGCAAGTTTTCTTTGCCTCATACAATCCTCATGCACATGTATAGATCTATGGTGAAAGACAAGGGACGGCTCCCTTACTCTGCTATTATCTCTCAACTATTTAATCATTTCAAGATCAAACTCCCTGCTCTTTTGTGTGCTAGAACCATTCCTCCAATGGTTATTGGTCTCAAAATGGTTTTTAAAACGAGACTAAAGCAACTGAGCAAGGAGTTGGAGCGCTTTAAAGATAAGTCCCCTGTGAAGGCTAAACAAGACTATGTTGCAAAAAAGAGGAAGGGAAAAGAGCCTATGACAGAACCTGTGAAGAAAAGAAGATCTCTCATCCTGGAAGACGAAGAAGAAGATGACGATGATCTCACTCTCTCAGCTCTTGTCCTGCGGAATCTACAGAGTTATGTAAGCCCTACCAAGATCAGAGAACGAGAAGGAATAGAGGAAAGAGGAGAAGAAAGAAAAGAAGGAGAAGAAGAAAGAAGAGAAGAAGAAGAGGAAGGAAGACAAGAAGGAAGAAGGAGCGAAGAAAGAAGGAGTCACGATGACTCTTTTGAACCAACACTAGTTGTATCCGATGATTCGAAAAAGACAAGGAGTGAAAAGACTGAAGAACATCACTACAGTGCCGAAGCAGAGCTTGAAGAAGAACATATCTCTCAACCTGAAGGCATGAACACAGGGGGAGATGCTAAAAATCGAGGTACTTCTTCACCTATTTTTACTAGTGATGTTAGTAGATCTCCACCAGACCCAGAAGCGGTCTATGCCTCTCATTTTCCTGAATCAGACTTCGAGGCATACACTCCTACTCAAGGAGATAGAACAATTGATGTTCCCCCTCATTCTCAAACTCCTGCATCTACTTCGGCTGGCCCTAGCACTACTAAAGATCACTCTGCAGACCTTCAGCGAGTGATGGAACTTCTTTTAGAATTAAAAGGACAGCAATATGCTTTTCAGTTTAAAATGAAGCACATGATGACTGTCTTCAAAGCATCTACCGACTCTCTCCAAGATCAAATTCAAGCCCTTAAGCAAGAACAGGCAAAGGGTGTTGATATTCAACAGCTTAAGGAGTCTTTGCGAAGCTTGAAGACACCGTGTCAAGTCCATGGGGATTTCCAGCTCGTTCGTATCCCCAAGCAACCCTAATTCAAACCATCTCTTTTTAATCGTTTTTGTCTCCACTTTTTGCTGATGACAAAAAGGGGGAGAGTGCAGATTTGTTTTTAACTTTGGACTTGGACTTTACTTTACTTTCTATGGACTTTTTTATTATTGTTTGCTTGATGCTTGACTTTGGATGGATATCGTTAATCTCTTTTGATGCTTGCAAGTGCAGTGGTTTAGTTTGCGATATTACTTATAAATGGTTTGTACTAACATATGTTCTGTGGTTGCAGAATCAAAGTTTTTACATTTATAAGATATGATATATTTCATAAGTACTGTTTTACAGGTCAAAACGTTTTCCAAAATCTGCAGGAAAGTTTTGTCACCATCAAAAATGGGAAGATAGTTAGAGAAAACTCCTTTATTGTTTTGAAGTTGACAAAACCTTTCCAAAGTCTATATCGAAGATCTGAAGACTTTATTGTCAAAGTCTGAAGACCGACAGAACACTAGATGATAATCTCAAAGTTTATCCTCATTGGCAGTTCCAGACTGAAGTATGAAGATTCATCCAAACAAAGGATTATTATCCAGATAAAGATTATCTTCAAAGTTTCATTTCGTATGGTTATTGGAAGATCTTATAGCTGGAATTCACACATATTTGATTGATTATTCCTATTGGAAACTACTCTAATATGAAGATCTTTGAAAGGCAAGCTAAACTTGGAAGGTTCTACTTATGGAAACTCAAGATCCTGATTTGTATAGGCGAGCAGGATTGACGGGCTTTCAACCCCAATTAATTAACGACTCGAGATCACTTTAATTGATTCTGTCCAACGGGTAGATTGGAGGAATTCCTTTGGAAAGTGCCAACGGTCGAAGAAGGTATGAAGGAGTATTTAAGGGTTGATTCCTTGGTTGTTCGATACGGTGCTTGAGAGAGAATTCTAAAGTCTGAAGCCTTCTTAGTCTCTTGGTTCTTCATTCAATTGAGCAAAACTTTGTATATAAAAGAGAGAAACTCTTAGTGTGATTGTGTGAGAGTTTGATAAGACTTATCACTGTGATAGTCAAGATCTCAAGCTATAACAACTCTTTTGATATCTAGTGGAATCCAGCCAATAGGCTGTCAGCCAGGAGAGTAGACGTAGGCTTGGTCTAAGCCGAACCACTATAAACTTTGTGTTTGCTTTCTCTTATCCCTGAACTTCATATTTATATTTACTGATTGTCTATTTACTTAGAGTGGAAATACGTTTTATGACTAGCATCTTCTAAAATAAAAATACTTTCTTTAAGTCCTGCGAAAATTCTTAATTACACCTATTCACCCCCCTCTAGGTGTATTCTCTAGCCCCTTTCACTGACCATCGGGACCCCCGACCAATGGTGACCAGCGACACCACAGCCGCTGCCCTTGCACCGTCCCTAGCCGTGCCGAGCTTCCATCGTGATCCACCTCACCATTCAGATTTTTGAAAAAAAAAAATCAATTTATGTAGAGATTTATTTATTTTATTAGGTAGGTTTAATTTACTAGGAAAATTTATTTTATCTTGTTTTAATTTTTGGATATTTTGTCTCATTGTTTGAAATATTTCTCGATGTCTAATTGAAATCCCTAATGTAGCATACAATTCACAACCGCACAAATTTTTATCCCATCTATAAGGCTTTAGATGGAATAATTATTCACGCAAGAGTAAAATTGATATCTTAATCTTTGAGCCTTAAGATCAATTTATCAATTTTATTAGCGAAATAATCAAGTTTGAATTTCAATTTGAGTGGTGGATAACATTTCCAATGACAATGGATGATTTAGTGTTTATGTCTTAATTGTTATATTTATCTCGAAAATACAAAAAAAAAAAAATAGCATTTGCATCCCATGTAGATTAGGATTGGTTGCATGATAGGTTAGTTAGATTTTTTTTTTTAAATGCATGTATTTAGAATAGATAACATTTCACTTTAGTTTTCACTTTAGTTAGATTTTTATTTTTAGTGATTTTAATTATGAATTTTCATAAAAATAAAAATAAAAAAAATCATGCGCATGTCATGTAGGATAAATTTCATGAAATGCCCGTCCTCTAGTGATTGTTGCTAGGTTCATTTAGGGTGTGTTTGTTTCACGGAAAGTATTTTACCGGAAAGTGTTTTCCAGATTTTCAGCCGTTTGGTTCTCTAAAAAGGATTTGGTCAACAGAAAAGACTTTCTCGGTCAACGTAAATATTACGTATTATTTTAGGAAAACGAATTCCTCCGGCTGAGAAGGGGAAAACACTTTCCCTTTTCATTTTTCTCTCTCGGCCTTTCACTTTTCCTCTCCGTACGCCGCTCTCGCAGCTCTCTCTCTTCGCTCTTTCACTCTTCTTTCTTCTTCAGCTCTTCTTCAACGACGCGCATCTTCTTCGCCATTGAAGGTCCAGATCTTCTTCATCATCAAAGGTCTGGCTCTTCTTCAATGACGCTCAACACGGTTCCAGGTTCTCTCTCCTCTCCGATTTGAGAATAATCTCAGAATTTTTTTGATCGATGCTTTACATCGTTGAGTTGATGTTGATTCTCTGCGTTTCAGTTGTTTGATTCATGTTTCTGTTCATCTTTTTTCAAGCAATTGAAGTGAAACGCCCCTCAAAGCCTCTCTCTCGATCCTCTGCGTATTCCATAAGCTTCTACCCCGCTGATCGGCGCCGGAATCCGCCGCTCACCTTGCCACATCCAGTGCTCTTCGGATCGTGATGTTCTCGCGTGCTTGAGCTTCGAATCTGTGTGCTCCATCAATGGACTCAAGTTTATTGACTGACAAATTTCAAGTGGCTTTCGGCAGCCGCTTCTAATTGCTATCTTGCTTTCAAATCGAATGTTGAGCATGAAAGGACTGAGAGTTTTAAGAACTTTTCAGGGGGCTTAATGACTCCGTTAGCTGTGTTAGGTTATCTGCATCTTATAGGGAAGCTAGAGTCGAGAAAAGTATTCCGTCAGTGTATGCACTCATTGTTCTCCTCCAGAGCTCGTTTGAGTCATTTCTAAGGTGTTGATGATTTGCGTGGTTTGGATTTTTGCACAAGTTCGGGGGTATTTGCATAGGGTGGAATCGTGTTGTGCAGATGCTTGAGTTCTTTTCCGGGGAATGTGTCTCGTATTTGGCATTTACTAGTTCTTTAATTGTTTCGAGGTGAGCTGACTGGTGTTATTTTATTTCGAGGTTGGACTCTTCTTGAGTGCACATTTATGTGTTTATTTGCTTGCGCATGTAGAGCGGTTTGGAGCCTCTGTGCCCTTTAATTAGCTGAATACTACTATCTATCGTAGAGCAGCAATTTGGAGAACAGAACCCTTTGGAAGTAAGAGGCACACTATTGTAAATTGTTAGATCATTTTTCAAATGCGATCCAAACACCAGAAAATACTTTCAGTCACGTATCACCAAACAAAGGAAAACTAACCATTTTCCTGGAAAATGGTTTCCCAGAAAACATTTTCCAAAAACGTTACGTTTTCCGTGAAACAAACACACCCTTAGTTAGAAATTACTTGTCATTAGAATTAGGTCATTTAGGTAATTTAGATCGCATATTTAATTGTTGCATTTCTTTAATTTCGAATCTCATGGAAAATACAAAAATTTATTTTTTAGAATAAATTCATCTCATGCTTCAGGATAGGTCACATGCTTATTTATGTCATATAATTTAGGTCATGTTGCCATGTCATATCATTTCATGTTAGATTAGTGACATGCATTGCATATAGATTAGATTCTCATTAAATAAGTGAAAACAAAAAATTGAGTGATTGCGTGTTAATTAGAAATCATATCTAGGACTGTTGATGTGAATTCTGATCTAACATTGTAGATGCTTTCGTTGCTATAAGGTCATTCTGCATTTTTTTTTATTTGCTTTCTTGAGTGTTAAATTGGTAGTTTGCGCACCCGCATGATAACCTCATTTGTTAGGGAAATAAGTTAAAATCAATTCAAACTGCTTGCCAAACATTTTTCAAAATAAAAGAGAAATGTACCGAAATGGTGTTAGAAAAATCTAACGTAATCAAGTCCCCGAATTCAAAAATCTTTGATTCATAGAAGTAAAATAATTCTCACATTATTTTACTTAGGTGTCTAATCGACCTACCGTAAACCGATTAGTGGCGACTCCCTTTTGCATGCTAAATATTTGAACCTAAGTTGCGAATTAGTATGGGCTTGGGAGAGCTGGAGCTAAGTTTAGACTTAGTAGTCCATTAGCCTAATTTTAGGTGGTGCACCCGAAAATTTGGTCGTGATATTCCTAGATAAGCAAATGGTTGCAGCATTATATCTCACCCCTGCTTGAAAATGCTTGCACCCTTGCCACAATGATTCAAAAAGTACCTTCATAGCAAGTAATATAGACGGGAAAATTGTCCAAAAAGTTTTAAACTTATTGCATTTTTGTCAATTCAATTCAAAACCTTTCAACTTTGTCAATTGAGTCATAAACATTTTTACTTCTTACCAATTCAATCCTAAACCTTTTCACTTTTTGCCATTTCAGTTCTAAATCTTTCCACTTCTTGCTAATTGAGTCAATTCGGCCAATTTTGACGAAAATTGCTGACATGGATGGCCGACGCTATTGTGGCACTTTTTTAATAATATTTTAATAATATTTTGATTTTTTATGACTTTTTTTTACTTTTTTTGGGTTTTTGGACCTAGGGCCGACGAGGGTTGCCGACCCTAGATCTAACCCCCTCCAAAAAAAGTAAAAAGAGAAAATTCAAAATATTATTAAAAAAGTGCCACGTCGCGCCGACCGTTTATGTCAGTAATTTCTGGCCAAAATTGGCTAGATGGACTCAATTGACAAAAAGTGCAAATGTTTAGGACTAAATTGGCAAAATTGAAAAGTTTATGATTGAATTGGCAAAAGTACAAATAAATTTAAGATTTTTTGGACAATTTTCCTTAGTGTAGTTCGTAGTTCATCATGACAGTTCACATGACCAAAGTACAGTGGGCTACATTCATTCAGATTTCCGTGGGCCTTCTTAGGTGTAGTTGAAAGGAGGTGCTAGGTATATACTAATCTTCATTGATGAGATCAACTGAGCTTGCCACTTATTGATGATAATAAAAAAGTTGATCATTTTTTTGTGTCAACACAAATAACTATGAAGTTCTCAACTTTGTTTTCAAATTAACAAAATCTAACATTTTACAATTAATAGGAATTGATGAGAATGTTATCTTAGATATAAAAAGATCTCCACAATGAAGACGGAATCTACATTTACCCAAAAAACGTACAATCCCACACAAAGAGAGCAATCTATTTGCTAAGATTTTTTTTTTAGCTTAAATAATGGAGGAGACTTGACTTGCGCTTGAATCAATGGAAGAACACAATGTAGACCCCATGGTCAATGATACTTATTATTCACCTTATTGATGAGATGAGAAGAGAATCTTGTATTGTCCTATCACATTATTAAAGTTGTCTGGGATATATTTTCCAACCAAAAAGATGATTTTGTGTGGAACACGTGTTTTGACTAATCTTCGCACTAAGTCCAGCATAATGTGAATTCACAAGAATTAATTTACTTTCCTGAGCTAAAAAGTAAGTGAGAAAATTTTCATTTCTCTCCCTTACTTGGAATAATGAAAGAAGTTTCGTCTGCTGCTCTTAGCTTGGTGCTTATCCCTTTCGACTTTCTAAAGTGAAAGTTGCCCAAGAACAGAAACCGAGGTCGTCGTCCTCCTATCTAATATAAAGTTACTTAGATGGTAAGTAGAAAGTAAGAATGTAACATGAGGGTTTAAAGTCATCGGCGACTTGTCCATATTTGTGATTATGATTTCCATGTCAATTGTTCATGTTTCACACCAATCCTGCACCGTGGAATTTACGTACAGCAAGGGAATATGGATTGATCATGAGGTGACATCTACTTCTATGCCGCTAATCAAGTGTCCATAATTTCTCATGCTTCCTTTTACACTAAGAGAGTTTTCCAATATTATTTTTTTCGTGTCCATGAAATAAGGATTTTTTTTCCATGCCAATGAATTTCAATAAGTATTGGCAAGTATAAAAAAATGTCACTTAAAAAAATTATTGGTAACTATTTTTTTTTCTAAATAACTTGTTGGTAATTTACCATCACTTTGATGAAATAACGATTATTTTATGTAGTTTGCAAATTAAGAATTTCTGTACTAACTGACCAACTTTTATTTACATCACTCACGAATGTTTCAAGTTTATTAACTTTTATGCAAAATTGTCAACCTAAATCACCAACTAATTTCAAGGTACCAACTCTCGTATGAGTTATTTTCTGATGTTTAATAGCTTTCACTTAGTGGCCCCTTACATTTACTAACTATTACCAACTCAAATTACCGTGACTCACTAAATTTTGTTCCATTAAACTACAACTTAATATTGGTTATCAAAGTGAGTTACTTACAATAAATTAGTTGGAAAATTTAAGCTACTGATAAGAAAGATAAATAAAAGTTACTAAACAATAAAAGGATTTTTTTTTTGTTAGAGATAGAAATTAGTAATTTAAGAAAAGACAAAATAAACATTGGTAACTAACTTAGGAAAAGAAAAGTTGGTAATCACTCTAATTGAGATTGGTAATATCTTAAAAGAGTTTATATATTTAAAATGTTGGTAAAGCAACTCAAATGAGAGTTGGTAATTCAAAATTGATTGATAACTTAATCAAGAAAACATTAGTGAGTCACTCATATACAAATGGGTAATTTCATCTAATCATTTATAAATTTAAGGCATCGATAAAAATGGTCAATAAAAGTATATAATATATATAAGAGAGGTTTTCTTCTTTTTGTAAGAGATAGAAAAAAATTGTTAATTTGAAAAAAATAAAACAATGTCAGTAACTAAATCAAATAAGAGTTAGTAATACAAAACTAGTTAGTAACTTTATTAGGGAAAATTGATATCACGATAATTAAGGTTGGTAATATTTGATAAAAAGTCTATAAATTTAATGGATTGGAAGTAATGAATATAAAAGTTGGTAACTCAATAGATATATTGTTAAATTAAAGAGAAAAACAACCATTGTTGGTAAGCAACTTAGTTAGTAAAAGAAAACTAGCTAGTAACTTAATGAAAAAAATCTAGTAAGTTACACAAATGCAGGTTTGTATGTAGATGGGTTAATTTCACAAAAAAAGCAAACTTTTATTCTTATGACAAATTTACTCTAATACAACTTTTTGATAATAAAAAATCTCAAACTAATATATCTATGATAAATTTACTAAAAACTAATTTTTTTACCACCAAAAACCCAAAATTTGTATATTTGTGACAAATTTACATTCCATTAGTTTCCATTAAATTGGATTACTACAATGAAAAATCACAAACTGATATGCCCATGACAAACAAAGGCAAAATTTAAAACTAGTACACCCGTACATTGTTACATATTATCCAACTTTGTAATTTAATAGTAAAATTTAATAAAAATTAATGGAGGGTAAATTTATCATAGATGTACTAATTTGAAGTTTTTTATAGTAAATAAAAATTAATTTGCCGTAAATTCGTCATTGGGTACCCATTTTGTATGCGTATAAGAGAGAATTTACATTCTATTTCATTTATACACAATTACATATATTTCTTTCTACGCATTTTTTTTTCATATTTCCTCTTTACGAGCCAATAATGGTCAAATTCTTCTATGTATGAAATTAAACCAACGGATAAAAAATCCAAATAATAAGTCTGATTAGATATGCACACACGATGGCCCATTGATAATGCCGTTCCTTGTGGGGAAAGAGTACTCCTGGTCACAACGCATTCACAGCAAGATCCAGGACATTGTCAAATTAATTAGACCATTTTAAAGCGAAAATCACTTTTAGTTTTCTTCAATCCAAGTACATGGGATGCAATCTTTTCCATTATGGAAGCCAAGAACTTGTCACAAGATTCGCGGATAATTTTTACTTCTCTTGTGGGGGCCAAAAGAAAAGTCCTTTGGCTTGAGCAAGAAAAGGCAGTGGACGGATTCCCCGATGGTGAACAATAAAAAAATGATTGCCGCTTCAATAATGCAAATTGTACTCCGATTAAAGTCATTAATGAGCAAAAAGTTTTTATTTAGTAAAAGTGAGCTTTGCTTTCACATTTCCTAATTGAAAAGGTGCCAAAACCATATCACGCGTCAAGAAAAACAATCTTAGTCGTCGTAATATAAGTTTGTCGGATGACATTTTCATTTAAAAAGAAATTGTTGTTGTGAAAAGAATCATGGCTGTCTGCCATGGGATGCCCTTGTGGTTTGTGTTGATATTCAGTCTCTTCTTAGCAAATTGAGCATCCATTATACATGTTTAATACACAAAAATGTAACTCATTTACATCAAATCCAGAATATAACGAACTTACAAAACACAAAATAAACATCATCCTAAAAAATCTACAAATCCAATCCAAAATCTATATCACGAATTATGATGACAATGCACAACTTTTCATAGCATGATTAGAGCATTAGCGAATTGATTAGACTATTTTAAAGCGAAAATCACTTCTTCTTTTTTTGTTTTCTCGAATTCATGGGCATGGGACACAATCACTTTCATTGTGGAAGCGCAGAACTTATAACATGATTCGCGTATGATTTTACTTTTCTCTTTTTGGGGGGGGGGGGGCAAAAACAATTCCCTAGTGCTTTTATTTATAGGTTGAGCAAGAAAAGCATTGGACTGATTGCAGGATGCACCATCAAGTACAATAAAAAATGACTTTTGCTTCAATAATGCAGATTAAAGAAATTAAAAAGTGACGACTTTTGCTTTAGGAAAAATGAGTTTTGCTTTTACATTTATAGATTGAAAAGAAGCCAAAACCCATTTCATTCGTCGAGAAAAAAAAAATGTCGGTTTGTCGTAGTATGTATGCTTTTTCCATTCAAAAAGAGATTTTTGTTGTTGAAAATTTTTCTTTTTAAAAAAAAAAATGAATACGAGAATGGAGTCATCGAAAGTTAAAAAATGTTTAAATAAAAGCATGAAGCATGGTTGTTTTCTCAAAAGAAAACTTAGAATGAATGTTATCTCATGTGTGAAATGACTAATTTAGTCTCAAATAAAGACACTAGCTGGCTAAATCCTTGCCAGGCAACAAGCACGTGCATCTCACATGCTATTTCCCAAGCCATGGTTGGGGCATTGGAGCATTTTTTTTCTTTCTTCCTTTTATTTTTCCCTATTACAACTTTCCTAGAAGTAAACCTCTAAGGAAAGCTAATGGAATACTAAGCTTACACTTAGCGCAAACTCTCTCAAGCTCATACCAATTGCAACTTTGGGGGTTTTAATCTAATCATCTAACCATGCAAATCAATTCAATTTGGAGTAGTCACTAATCCATTATGGGTCAATGAGAAAGTCAAGCAATTTATGAACCGGATATTCATAAATATGAGGACTTGGTTATGTTAGGTAAATATAACGCCATTTCGGTACCTTTTCTCTTTATTCAAAAATATTTTGCAAGCAATATGAGTCAGTTTTAAGCCTGACAACAAACATGTAAGAGATGATCATGTGGGCCCACAAATAAGAATTTAACACTCAATAATTTGCGCAATTATTAAATTACTCAAGGAGATGGAAAAACCTTGATGTGATAAGCAAAGCTTCCAATGAATGTTTTGCAAAATATTAATTGAAGACCAAGAACCATTTGATGTATGCATGACTTAGACATGATTTCTAGATATGAACAAGCGATGCCAATTTACTCTTTTTGCATTTTTCTTGTTTAACATGAACATAATTAAACTTAAATGCTATGACTATGTAAATTCTAATTTAGCATGTATTGATGAACTAACATGAAATCCCAAATGACATGTATGCTGCATTAGAAAATCTACACAAATTATCCGGAAACACTTACATTGGAATTTCACATAGAGTTATATGACTCGATTGATAAGATTGAAAAATGTATGACTGAATTGATGTCTGTACAATAGGTTCATAATTAATTTGGTAAACTTTTCCCTTCTCTGAGGATGGCAATGGGACTTGCGTGATGTATTGACGTACAACAACCAAGAAGAAAAATGTATGCATGGAGACTTGCCAAGATGTTTCACTCGTAAATAATGGAGGGGACTTGAGCTGCACTTGGATAAATGAAACAAAAGGCAGAACAACGACCAACTCAGTGGATACAAATCGGCCTCACTTTTTTTAAAGCCACATCTTCCCCCTTTTTAGGTTGTCGCACGATAAAATGAAGTGTGTCGGAGAATACTTTCTCCATGGAAAAATAGATTTTTTGATGTGGAATATGAGAGCGTAGGTCATCAAGAGTCATTTCATGTTGGCAATGTGATGACGATTGATTTTTGCTTTTCATGTTCCACCAACTCCAGCACAATTGAGTTCTCAAATCATTCAAAATGCTTAATCGAATAAAAACGTTATATGATTTTACGCCAAGATATTTTGTTTGAATAGATGAATCAAGAAATTTTTAATCACTTTTTCTATATTACGTATCTTTAAACTTCACTATTTAGATGTATTCTAGTCTACACAAATTGGTGGATTATCACGAATACAAGTCGTGAACAAACGATGCGAGTGTAATTTCATCTTGTGGTTTTTTCTTCTTTTTTTGGTTGTAATTTCCATGATATTTATGTTTTGCTTCACTCTCATATTTTATTACTTGTTGCCTAACCCGGAATTCCTATTTTGTCAAGAGTAAGGTGGGTAATAAATGTGGAGCATGAGCCATTCCAATTAACGTTTGGCGAGAACAGCAGAGTGATTTTGGCCATTTTCTAAAGAGATTTAACTCTCTCTCTCTCTCTCTCTCTCTCTCTCTCTCTCTCTCTCCTTTGGACGCAGAAAGCTTCTTTCCAATAGAAAACAATAAGTAGGTGAAAAAAAATTCTGAAGGTGTCACCACATAGTTTTTTATGTTACACTATTGTTGTACTTCATAACACAACAACATATTTATGATGCTATATATCAATTTTACAACATGTTATGATATATTCGTTTTTACTTATGACAACTAGTTGTCTTATCATATGGCATAACAAATGTATGATTGAAGTTTTCGTGGGCTTATACCATTTATTTTGTGGGCTCATACCATCAATTAGCCTAACCCAAGCAATTCACATGTTTGATAAAATTGTTTTATCATAGAATAATAAAATATTTTAAGACATTTTTTTTTTAATCTTGTTTAGTTACTTGCAAAGTTATTTTCTGCATACATATATATTAGATTCGCAAAATAGTAGGAAGACCAATTAATTACCTTGATGATACTAATTCTTCAAAAGCCTTTTTAATTCATAATATCTTGACTTATAATAATAAATGAAAATTTAGGGGCCAAACAAATTACAGTTCTCATTATTAAATGGCTCTCATGTAAATAAGTCAGGGGTAATATGGTACGGCACAGCAAGAGTATTATAGAAGTTGTTGTGCGCTTGTATATATTTTTTATTAGCTTTTTTTAACCAACTATTTATTAGCCTTCATGGCCACGCATTTCACATGCTTGATATAAATACTTTATCGAAGACATTCATTATTTTTCTAAAAGTTATTTTATCTCGCCTAGCACTATTAGTGTTTTTTTTTTTTTCTGTGTATACATATATATTAGATCCGCAAAGGAGTTGAAGAAACAAAATTTGCACAACTATCACGACTCAGCTCCATGGCTTAAGCTAGTATAGACGATATCCCCATATTACACAGAATTTCTCATTCCACAGTCACCTTTCTTAGGGGCATTTCTAGAACCGGTCTTGGAAAATGGACTTATATTTCGCTCGTGGTAAACGTGTAATATTGGTCATAAGATTATGAATCATGGTTGTAAATTCGTATAACTGGTAACTAGCTGATAAAGTTACTAGCTGTAATTTAGGAATAATGTGAACTATTTATGACTATCAATAAAGTTGACGAAATTGAAAGATAGAGCTTGCGCGACACTTACAATGAAACAGACAGGAATAGCCTCTGGGCATTCCAAACTTATATATAGACACAAATTCGAAATATTGGAAGACTTGATTTTAGTACTGGGAGTTGCCAAAGTTTGACAACCGACATTGATGCATACTAATGGGTAAAATGCACTACCCTGCCGCGGGTGCACCATCTGATTCAACTTCCAAGGAGGTCGCTGCTATATTCTCCTCCGTCCGTGTACTACTGGGCTTGGATGCCAGTTCAATCGGTCCCTTCAATTCTGTCGAAACATGATGTTCGGCCTTGCGCCTGGTTCTTTTTGTGCACAAGACTCCGTAGCCTTTGCTGCTATTTCAAATGAGTCGATATCGAATTTTTCTTCCACCTTTGGATCGACAAGTCCGCGTATATATCCACTTTTGAACTTCGGAATCGTCCATTCACGTATGGGCACGCTATTTCCATCTCCACTTTTATTGATTGCTGGATGTCCTGAAATTAGCTCAAGGAGCATGATCCCGAAATTGTCGACAACACTTTTATTGTTTAATTCATAACCTTACCTGCTCAACATACAATAAGAAGACGGACTGTCGGATTTTCCATGCATACAGAGATTGAGAACCATTGCAACAATATCAAGTTTAAGCAGTTACTTGGGAGGGGGCGGAGCCAGGAGTGCCCAAAGGAGTGGTTGACTTGTAAGTGCCATTTTAAGCTGCCAAAGCTCTTGAAAGACCGAAGTCGGATAGTTTGGCTTGCATGTTTTCATTCAACAGGATATTTGAAGCCTTGATGTCTCTATTAAGGGTAAGCATAGTCTGAGTGGGCGGTTCCCATCTTGGAGCCGAGAATCGCCCACTAAGGACCGGTTCTGAAAAATTGAAACCAAGACCCGTCTGTTGGCTGCATGGATCCACCCAAGAATCAACTGCTACTCTGGTCCGGTTCTTGAGTGGGTCCATGGAACTGGTCTCCAATCCCTACAAAATTGCATTCATTGACAAATATGATGATGAACTTATTTTCTATTTAGAGCATCAAAGCTTGTTCGGTCTTATATTTGGGTAGAATTGCGTGCCATTGATTTTGATTAAGGATTGAAAACTATAGGGTGAAGCGAATAAACAATACTTGTTAGCTAAAAACTTAATTTCTTCTAAGGTCACGGTGTAGCCCTCTTATGGTTTCCCACACTAGAAAAATGTGGAGAATTAGACTCTTAAAACATTAATCGCTTGGTCCATCTTTTTTCAACATCAACCTAATTTAATCATGGGAATGGCTAATGGGAGACCTAATTATACTTTTAAAACGAGCCATTGGCTCTTAATTTCATATCATGACGACAAAGTGACACAATATTTATGGACATCTCCAATCGAGTTTTTCCTTCCTCTACATTTGTTTATTTTGTTTTTATTGAGAAAGCAAGTAAATGGATTATTAGAATTAAAAAAAAAAGTAGGGAAGTTAATCCTATTACACATCTAAGGACAAAATTAGTCAATAATATCCAATAACTATATATATATATATATATATTTGGTCGAAAAACTACAAAATAATTAAATAATCGAGACTGAATTACTTATAATACCGGTCCGGTTCGGGTGGGTGGGCGGGCGGTTCAATGCTAGAATTGGGAACCGGACCGACCCCCATGGGAACCGCCGATTCTCGTCTGATTCCTAGTGGTCCGGGTGGTTCCCAATTTTTTTGCACACCCCTAGTCTCTACGGATGATGGGTAGGACACAACCGTTATGGAGATAATCCAAACTTGCAATTCTTTTAAAATTTACCGTAAAAATGGCAAATGCGAAGCGGGGAAAAATTCACAATTATGCACATCTCATTTATATACCTTGTGCTACGTTTATAGCAAATTGTAGTCTCCCATCCCAAGTCAAGACATTTGGCTTGGCCCCTGTTAAACATGACATCCTCACATTGCATTTAAAAAAAAAAAAAGGAATGTTTTGTAGGATTATTATGGAGAAAATAGAAACATAAAAGAATACGATAAAGTATCTTATAAGTGTTGTCGTAGATTTCCATTAGCCATGAATTCATACACTAATGCCTCATTTTTGGAGCCATCACAATATCCAATTAGGAAAACCAAGTTTCCATGGTAGATAATCATTAAGAGTTGTACTGTGATATCATGAATGTGCATTTCATATTGACAATGCTGTAGCATGGGATTGAGCTGTCAAAGAAGCATATGATCGAATCATCCTATCTAATCTCAGCTTGAAATTGCTTGCTCTCCTGCCATGATAATTCAGATAGCATCTTCACAGCATATTGTTGATGCTTAAATTTTGGCGGACCCATTTAATCATTCATTAACTGTATAGAAAATTATGGATTAATTTTTAATTCCTAAACAAAAATGGTTTTCACTAAATTGCAGAGCATATAAACATTAGAAGCATTAGCATTAATAGTAATAGAATTTATAGATATATCAAATAAATTTAATTAAAAAATAGTAGCGGCCAGGGCTGGGCCTGGCCGGCCCCTTCTTCCTTTTTCCCTTCCTTTTTCTCTTCTCTCCACCTGAGCCGTTCCACTTCCCTTTTGTTTCCTGGCCCGGCCCCCATCTCCCTTTCTTTCCCCGTTGCCCTTGACGCCCCTGCAGAGAACAGAGAACGGAAGAGGACGACGAGGACCAAGGACAGAGAGAGTTCCGAAAGAGAGCGTCGCACCGGAGTTGGTGGTCGGGAGCAGACCGGCAGCAACAGCTAGCGTAGCAGGAAGCCATGCACGCTGGCTAGAGAGCTTAGAAGGGAGAGAAGGAAAGCAAGACGTGGGCGGGGGGGATCGGAGAGAGAGTTCCGAAAGAGAGAGTGCCGCGAGTAACAGAGTTCGAGCGAGAGCAGCAAAATTTAGCCCCCGCTGAGCGTCGTCCAGCCGTCCTCGACGCAAACCGGCGTCCCCAGCCGGCGCCACCGACGTTGGTGAGTTGAGTTTTGGTTTCGATTCGCCAAACCGGCGTCCCCAGCCCGCGATTGAGTGCCCGTTCCTTCTTTTTTTCCTTTTTTTATTTTTTTTATTGTTTTTCTATTTTTGCTGCGTCCCGCTTGATTTTAAAGAGCTAAGCAAGCTCGATTTCCTTAGGCCTCACCCGCGTCGGACCCGAATGAGTCGATTTTCTTAAGTTTGAACGTTGCTAGCTGACTTCTCGAGTTTGGGTGTGCATTCGAGCTCCGAAGAACTCTATATTCGCTCTCCAACTCGCTGTCCACTACGTGTTCGAAGAAATGCCCGAACAAGTCCGTCCAGTTTAATCTCGCCTGTTTAAGGGGGGAATTCGAATTTGTTCTGTGCAGTGCACGATTGTTCTTGATTATTGAGTGCATTCTCATTTCTCAGTCAAAAATTTCGTTCCCATCGAGTCCGAATCTCTTAAAACTTTCGGTTGCCTTTGCTTGGTGCTTTGATATAGTACTCGTGAATATTCTTGGAGTTGTCATCGTAACGTTTGGAGGCGTTGGTCTGTGCGTATTTAGCTATTAAATCGCACTATGTATGCGGTATCATGATGATAAAGTAATGTGTATCATACTGCCTGTAGGAGACATTTTAATTTTGCAGATCCACTTAGGGTATCGTACCAAAACAAAAGTAGTATGTCTCACACGGAAACCTCATATTTAGGCTAGATTAGTAAGACAAGCCATTATAAAGGAAGAGAAACCTCGCTTTTGAGAGAGAGAGAGAGAGAGAGAGAGAGAGAGAGAGAGAGATTTGTAAGGGAAGAATGAAGGGAGACCTTTCCTCCCAGTGTCCGCCTTTGAAATGTCGAGCTAGTCTGACCTGCCAGATTAAGATTTATCTAACACCAAAAACCGTTGAAGGGACGAGTTGGCCTCTTGCACTGGTATGGGAAGCACTGATATGATCACTGTTCAAGTGAAGCAGTTATTTTCGGCTTTCCCTTCATCTATTGATTTGCAGGGATTCATACACATTAAAGCTGGAGATTTGTGATATGAGAGTCATCAGAGAGCTCTGCAAGTGTCCAAGTGAGTGACATGAGTTGTATGAGTGAAAAATTCGTTAAGTGTAAGTGCTGTCTTCATTTGTGGTCGAGTGTATTGTTTCTCTCTGTACTCTCCTCGAAACTGGTATGTTCAAGTTCATGAAATAATATTCTTACTGCGCCCATCATTCTATACACTCAAGAAGGGATGTCACAGCTTTCTCAACCCGACATTTGATATCAAAACCATGTCACCATACCCAGCAAGTGGTACAGAGCCACGCTTCCCTACTCTGCACTATCGAGTCTTGAAGTTCTAATATTGTGCCTTTTCTGACGGAATTGCGTGCAAGCCACATCTATATCTCCATGTGCACTTTGAAAAACAAAAATATAGATACCATATAACTAAAGTACTTCTTGTTCCTGACATCTATGGGATTGGAATAAAAAGCTATAGGAAGAGAATTAATTTTCCTTTGTGTAAATATGGAATGGTAGAAATAGAGCTGATGAAAGAGAAAAGAAAAGAGAAGAAAAACGTACTTTTATTGAGGCAAAGGAACACTGGAAGTGCCAAAAGTTATGTACGGCACTTACTTTAATGTCAAAAATTTCCATCAAATCAGTTAAGTATCAAATTGGAGAAAAAATAATTATTAAGTGCCAATTGGCCAAAAATAATACATGCTTCTATAATTAGAAATTTTATATAACTTGACATATTATTTAAAAATTCTAATGCACATGGCATTTCCACATGATGTTTTTGGCACTAAAAGTGATCATTTTTTAATAATGACTGGCACTTTGAAATGATCACTTTAAACAAATTTTGGCACTTAAATGATTGCTATTTACAAGTTTTAGATGATATCGTTTATGGGTTATATGCTGACTGGGCACGCCGATAAGTTACGTAGGACTAAAAAATTAATAAAATATAGCCATTGGGATTTTCGGCAACTAATATTGGAGTTGACACTTAAGTGGTCTTGTTTTTTTTTTTTTTTTTTTTTTTTTTTAAATAGCACCTAAGTGATTCGAAAAAAAAAATTGGAATTAAAATAAACATTGTACAAAATTTTTGGCACTTCTAGTGTCCTTATCCCTTTTTATTGATATGGTTCTTCGTACATCTTTTGCATTTAACACCCGATCGTAGTTAAAGCCTTTTAATTTCTCATGTGACCGCAACTTTATAGAAAGAAACAATTTAGGGGCGACAAAACTAGTGTTAGGTTCGAATAGATAAAACACATTTATTTTGCACTTTGATTAACTCTAAAGTTGGAAGTCGAGATAATTATCTCGTGGGATGCAGAGGATACAAATGTGAGATTCAGATTTTTGGGTTCTAATTTCAATTAGATAAATTGGGCATTTCATCGACGTGACTATAGTGTTTTTCTCTGAGTTGGCCACTCACGAGATAACTAGACTAGCTAGGTAAGCTATTAAGGACTTTAAGGCAGATAGACTTGAGAATTCGACCAAGAACCGACTTCTCGACCGTGACTATTTTTAGAGGCCATTGCGGCATAGTATAAAATCGAATTAAGATCAGAGATAGGTCGGTTCGACTGAAATGAGTGACCGATCGTGGGTGACTCCACCAAATTGGAAAACTCTCGTCGACCGGCACTAATTTGATTTTACTGTCGTTTTGGTACCCTGTGTCCGTATTTGAATCCTCGAGATTTTCACGACAACCAAGAATCGCCAATGGGTCGAGTGGGTTCATCGCGGCTCAAAGAAAAATTGACCACGGGTCATTTGTCCTAAAAAGTTATGAAAACTACCCGGTAGCCTAGGTCACATTAAAAACGCGTCCGAGTGAAATTAATCGCCAATCTAAGTCCGATTTCAGAAATTGAAGAGTCTTTGTCATGTCACAATAAATTTTAGGAACGTCGACTAAGTCTCAGAAGATTTTTCTAACAACCGAGACTTTTTGGGAAAAAGTTGAGTTAGGGCCGTTTTTAATCGGAATTTGTAGAGGATCGTTTTATTGTGAAATTGGGATACAAGTGGGTTATACTGGAGAGGAAGAAATCTAGTTTGACCAAAAACTTGACGGTTGAATTTTCAAAGGCCGAATTAAATTGTTTGAAGAAGGATTGGGGTCCAATTTGTGCCATTTTGCTTACAAATTCGAATGCCACATATACCCCACACTTTGGCCTACCTAAAAGCTTCTAGAAGGGGCATTTTTGTCAAGGAAAAGTGAGTGGAAGACAGCTGGGTTGGTGGGGCCAAAGAGAGAGAGAAAGAGAGAGAGAGAGAGAGAGAAACCGGTTGTTCTTCCCCCCCCCCTCCTCTCTTCTTCTCCCCGACGCGGCTTCTCCATACCCTTTCTGCTCGACATCTGCAAGCTGAAGGCCAGAACAGCCGAAGCAGCAAGTCCCCTCGCCGCCGTCGTCGCCCACCGAAACCGGAGCAGCTGCCGCTGCTTCGCACTGCCCGCGCCTCACCGCGCGCAGCTCCGCCCCCCTCTCTCTTCCGGTTCGAGCGAACCCGACGAAGCGACGGCTTACCGTCGCCGGCCGCCACACAGAACGTCGCAGCCACGCCGAACCGCCGTCTGCTCGACCACACACCGCCGTCCCGTTCGCCTCACGCTCGCCCGCCCGTACGCCGTCTGCCTCCCCGTCCAGTTGAGCTGCCGTCCTCGACCCTTCTCTATTCCAGCGACCAGTTCAAATCTGGTGGAGCTCCGTCGGAGCCGTTCAGCCCACCTCCGGCCACCGTGAAGCCCCGCCTAGGTCTGGTTCAGCGCCTCCGTCCATCTAGGTCCGCTGGCCGCCTCAACCCGCGCCCGATCCGCTCTCAACCGGCAACGAATAGGGAGTTAGAAAATGGGTATGGCAGCAGCTTCGTGGCCCGTTTTGGCCATCTTCCCAAGCCCAGATGCTCGGCCCGCCTTGAGGAAAGTCGATCCCGTCGTTTTGTGTAAGTTTTGCTCACTAATGCCTTCTTAGTTTGCTAATTATACTTAAAGGTTGATTAGTGTTAGTTAAGTGTAATTAGGTGGTTAGATTAGAATGGATTATGGATTATTAGTGAACTGCATTGCATATTAGTTAGATGGTTAGTGTACTTAGATAGAGAATTGCCTATAGTATTTATTGGATGCTTGTTGGGATTTTTCCCGACCCTTATCGGGTGTTGATTAGGCAATTCGGGCCTAAATGGTATTTTTAGGAATTAAATATTAATTTTCGAAATTAATTTAATTAATTAATTATTTTCCGGAAATTCAATTGGGATGGCCATTGATTAGGATTTTATGCTGATGATCGTGGTGAAGTCCGTTTATTTAATTGAGCTCTATTTTGAGCTAAATTGGAATTATTGTATTATTTATTAATTTTCAAAATTAATTAATTATTTATTTATTTTTTGGAAATTAAGGCTGGGATAGCCGACAACCAGAATTTCGTACTGATTGTTGTGGTGCAGTCCGTTTATTTATTTGAGCTCCACATTGTGCTGAAATGAACTGATTGTGCAATTGGAGGAATTGTTCCTTAATTGATTGAAATTGAGTGGAATTGAATGATTGATTGGTAGATAGCCAAGTGTGATTATTTAGCATTAATAATGCCTTGATGAGCTGTAAAGTGGAGAGAGTCGTGAGATTGAACTGAGAATACTCTTGACTGAGATCGATCATGTACGAGGTAATAGACATACGTGGTTCGGTGATAAGGAAATCACTGGCGAAAACGGCGCCTTAAAAAACGCACGTAGCTGTCTACTTATCACATCTTTCTGGACCTACGTGGTTCGGTGATTAAGAGCATCACTAGCGAAAACGGCACCTTAAAGAACGCACGTAACGGTCTATTATACAAGTGAATTATGGGCATACATGGTTCGGTGGTTAGGACATCACTGGCGAAAATGGCGCCTTAAAGAACGCACGTACCTGTCTATAATATTCATCACGTTGGCGAAAACGGCGCCAGAGAGAGAGAATGTACATGATTCACGGACCTACGTGGTTCGGTGATTAAGGATATCACTAGCGAAAACGGCGCCTTAAAGAACGCACGTATCGGTCTAGTACTCATATCGTTATAGGCATATGTGGTTTGGTGATTTGGAATATCACTGGCGAAAACAGTGCCTTAAAGAATGCACGTAACTGTCTATTAAATACATCGTTATAGGCATACGTGGTTCGGTGATTAAAGATATCACTGGCGAAAACGGCGTCTTAAAGAACGCACGCAATTGTCTAGTGTATACGTCACCTTGGCGAAAACGACGCCCGAGAGCATTGATGGAGCTCTGTGACTAAGTGTACTATTGAAGGTTATATGGGATGGAATGAATGACCGAGAGATGATCCAATTGACATGTAATCGACTAAATAGATTGATCACTGTTTTGATATGATGTTGTGAATTGATTGATTGAATGGAAATGACCGTGAATGGTCTTGTTGGTATGTAATCGACTAGGTCGATTTGATCGATGCTTCGATCAGTGATGTGATTGCTTGGGTGCCTATTTGATCTATGCTAATATGCAGGTGGAATCTGAGGCCAAGGTAAGTCCTCTGACTCATGTTGTACATAGGCAGCCCTAAGGTGTATTAGTTTACTAATCGGGTCTTAGGGGGTAGAACTTGCTGAGACGTAGTCTCATCCCGGTTGTGGGATAATATTTCAGGCCCCTAGATTTCCCAAAGACGAGCCGGCATTTGAAGCCGAGGATGAGCGAGAAGAAGAAGATGAAGATTTTGAAGAAAATGAGCCTAGTGGTGAAAGATCTGAGGAGGATCGGGATGATGATCCCGAGCATGATCCGGATGAGGACTGAGATCCTATCCTCTTTTGTGAACCCTGTACATGTGTGGTTGTGAATTTTAATATGAAAAATATGGCCTGCTTTTCTATCTCATTGTTTTGTTGTCTGGGGATTTATAACTACTTTCGCATGTTCATATATAAATGAAAGGGTCGGCGATACATAGTCCTGGGATATCGCATTTTAAAATTGACCAAAGTTGAAGGATGGTCACGTGACCGAGGGTCGGGGTGTGACAACAAAAGTACGCCAGCTCGTAGGAATTACTCAGATGAAAGAACGTAGTATTCTCTTACAGTCACAGATCCAAAGAAATCACTTTTGGAGAAGATCATAACAGCACACCCTCACCACACTTCCGCGACAATACCATCCATATACAAATTCATAACAAGAAGCCGGTCATCATGATAAAAACTTACGTATTATTTCATTTATTTGGATGACGAAAAACGCCACCTTAGGTAAGTAAACCCTGGACCGATGGATAATCTGACTTCACCGTCATGGATCCGGTAAGTAGTGAGCCAAAACCTAAACAGGTTAATTCTGCGACCTACCTGGCACTCGGTGCTAGATCGATCTCCAAGGAGGTCAACTCAAAGGATCCAGAAGCACTAGCTTCAAGAGATAAGCATTCTTTGAGCTCAAATAAGACATGGTTTATGTCAGGCCTACCCATCGAAGTTAGGCTCACCCAAGACATTGCTGTCTCCACTGCTTTCCAGACTGATGCAGTGTTGAACTGGCCTTGGAGCCTCTGATCCGCAATGCTGCGTAGATCCCCTTGCTCTATGAGAGAAGGGCCCCATTGGATAATGTGGGTGCTGCTCTTCAGGCTCCTCATGATGGCCAGTCGGCCAGTGATGATCAAGCAGTACGATCCCAAAGCTGTACACATCGCTCTTCCGACTAATACTGCGAGACAATTGAAATCTGAAAATCGGAAAGCGAGATTTGTTCAGCACAGCCATGGAGAGCCGGGGGCATAAGAGATACTAACAAATTGTGAGCTAAAGCTTTTCTTAAGTCTTGCTAAAATATTGGCATCAGGCCTATCCCAATTGCCTAACTTAGACAGGTGCCTAGCAATTGGTCGGGCTGAAGATCGAGCTTTCGCCAATGCCCAAGCCATCTTATTTGTTATATATGACAGAAATTCACCAAACAATATGAGGCTCCGCCAGAGGGAGAAGAGATTGCTCAAGCCTGCCTTGTGGAGCTTAATAGACAAAAATTTAATTGAAATCACTGTACTTATGATCAGGTCTAGTTTCAAGGTTAATAGAGTCTTGAGATCACTCACTCGGGATCGAGGTAACCTGGCGTGCCAGCTGGGCGAGTTGAAACGTAAGAGTACTGGTTGGTTGCGAAAGCTTTGTATAGCCCGAAATCTGCTATCTTCGCTTGCATGTGGTCGTTCAATAAGATATTCAATGTTCTAAGATCTCTATGGATAATAGGCGGTTTGCAACCATTATGCAGATACTCTAACCCTGCATCAAGTCGGAAAATATCAGGTTGCCATGCACTTTCACATGTTTTGTCTAATGAAAGCAAATCGATCATTATTGCTTCGTCCAATTTTTACCTCGAGCAGCATCGATTGCAATGTTCAATCTTTGTGACCAGCTCAAGACATTCGCATTATCTTTTGTAGACATAAAGAAATAAGCTCAAGAAAGTCACCCCAATGAATGCTTTTCGAACTTAATCGTATTGCAAACATTAAGGAGACAAGTTACACTTCTACTAGTACTCTATATAGTTGCCTTGCTAGTTATGAATATCTCTTATAACTGTTATATATAGTTCATTGAGCAACCAATTTGGAAACACGATATTGCTATAGTACCGCGTACTTGATAAAAGTTGCCTGAGGTTTCCATAATACTTGAATTCGTAAATTAGTGCCATGCCACGAGCATGATCACAATACCCAATTAGAGAAACCAAGCTCCTATGGTAAACAACCGTCAGAAGTCATGCCTGAACTCAGCATACAAAAGAAGAAGAATCATAAACCCGTTAAGGTTAAACAGAATGGTTGGCCCAAAAAAAAAAAAAAAAATCAATTTTCTGGATGGCGTTATCCATTCATAGAAAATCAATTCGATTTCATGTTATAACCTCTGCTAGAAATTTCTTGTGGCCTTGCCGTGAAGACTGGCAGAGCATTTTAACCGCAACTTTGGAGCCATCATCAAGAGTTCCAAACTAGACTTTCCCAAATCCTCCTTCTCCAATCACTACCTTAAAATTCTCAGTGATGCGCAGGACTTCGTCGTATCGAAATGGTCGTTTCTTCATCATTTTGAATGCACCCTCATTTGGCTTTCTTGAGTTAACTAGAGAAACGAAGACTAATTGACTACCATAAGTGATCATCGGGTAGAGATTATAATTAAAAACATAAATAAAAGTCACCTTGTCTTCTCCTTGTGGTTCTCCAAATTATGATGACGAGAGAGCACACGAAAATTAGGGAAAAAATGGATGAACCAGATATAATAACCGGCACAATCCATTTTTTCTTGTTCTCTGTTTGGCCATTTGCGCCAGGACTGGGTTCTGGCTCGGACACATATACTTGAGACATATATGGATTTCCTTCTACACTGTAATATTGAACAAGTTATCCATAAAAAAAGATTAAGATAACCGGGAAGAAATCTTGAATTTTTTGGGTTTTTTTTTTCCCTTTACTTTGGCCTTAAATTAGCTAATATTTAGGAAACATAAATAATTAGAATTTCTTTTGTCAGTTTCAAATTAACTTAAAGTCTTGGGTCATGTACCTCAACTTCAACGTTCCATCTGCCACCTTCTTCATAAGGGCATGAGGAATCGCACCGCTTAGATTGATTTTGCTTAAGTTTCTGCAAATGGAAAGAACTAAACTCATATGAACACTCTCATTTAGTTAATAATGACCTGTTCATGTTTACTGAGTTCTTGCATAACCAAACGGGAAGCAACATACTATACCAAGTCTCGGTAACTCAGAGGATTTGCAGACTTGGCATTTGGGCAAAAGATGTGGGTATTGGACTGCTCAATCCGTTGTTTGATAAATCCCTAAATGAAAGAGATGGCATTCTGAATTAGCAGACGAGCGACAAGGTGATTTGATCTGGCTTTGCAGATGCAAATAATGTTTGTCGAATCGTCCCTCCTGAGAGGCTATATGTGTAGATGATTGTATGCAATGGATATTTATTCACTGAATTTTTATTCTGTCCAATGTTAGTATAATTTTCGGTTCACACAGAGGTAGCTTTTACATATCAAAAGTGTTATTTTTCTTCTGTACGTGTATCTATACTCTTTTCTGTGTTCTCGAAAGTGTGTGTAGCTTGAATACTATAGATGATGAAAGATCAAAATCCTAATTTGCATATATTGGGAGATATATTAGGAGATATTCAAACTTACAAGATGGCCAAAGCGGTGAGATTGGAAAAGGAATCGGATACACCCCCTTTAAACAAGCTGGAGCTCAAATTCCTGTACAAATGCCACTTTCATTACCAAAAGTTTGTTATTTGTTAAAAGAGATTTCAATCAATAGGGCAACAAAGATTGACCAATTGCTTCAAGACTTAAGTTTGGTCGAACTTAAATAGTTGCACCTACAATGAGTTGATTCTCAAAGGACTGCCGTAATTGCTATTCAATCCCTTCCGCAAATAATCTTGTGGAGTGCATGGATCGCGTTGCCAGCTATCTCCTACTATTGCATATGTTTTCTTTATGTCAACAATTGCGTTGACTGCGATTTTTCCAATCAAAATGAAATTGTTAATCAATATAAATGAATCACACAGATGGAAAAATGTATGTGTCGCAGGAAAACTGGAACAAGGCATGCATAAAATTACCATTATCGAGTGCCGTCTGCGAGATCCGTAGATCAACGATGTTGAAAATCTCGAAGGCATTGATGATTGGCAGGAGGGTGGACTAGGACGTGGTGGTGAGAGTGAAGTTGACCTCGGTCCGACTGCTGATGGGCTGCCAAACAATGGTCACCGGGGTCGAGTACTGTGGCCTGAGCGTGGCGGTCACGATCCCTTCCATGAACTCCCTCACTTGGCCCAGTTGAAGAACTTTGAACTCGGCGAACCGTAAGACGATGTACCACGTTTCACCGGAAATGGACGACCGGTAAATGTACATGAAAGACGGGACTTTGTTGTATTTTTGTGCGGACATCAACACTGCGGCTGGAACATCATAAGCATCGTTGCCGCTGGTTAGGTCGATGACCGTGTCGCTGGTAATCGATTTGAAAGCGTCATACTCTTGGGCATCCCAAATGCGATCATAGTCATCTTGCGGGTGCCTTGAAAGACAAAGACAAAGTGACCAACTAATTATAAATTCACTCTCCGAGTTTCCTTTCGGAAATTCGACATGTGCAATTCAAGTTGATTCGTTATAGAATATATATTAAGAAAATGAAGTTTCGGATATTGTTATCGGAATAAGAAAACAAAAGATCATCTATATGCGACAATGGATTCAATGTTCTCTCGCCATTTGGTCGCTAGAGCACCCTAATCAATATGGTAAGTTGTGCTGTCCAAAAGTCGCAACTCTATAGCTGAAATGAAAGGTTTTCCTGTACCCTTATTCACTAGGCATACTTGTATGTAATCTCTTGGGGCAACATAAATTATGTCGCTCCATGTGTAGTTCAGTGAGTCCACCGTGGCCCAATAGTTTGTGTCCACGTGCAAATCAAACACCGGGGCCATTCCTTTATTATCGTAATTCCCATAGAGAAAGGTTCCCCTAATCAAGTGTTTTTGGTTCTTGCCTTGCTCTGGTTGAAGAGTAAAGCAATTTTTAGTACCATTAGGAAAGCTTCTCAAGTTCGTCAATTGTTGCATAATGTTGTCGATGAGATTACTGGAGACTTGCATCACCTGTCCCAAGTCTACAAATCCAGTATCTGCCTTGTAGAATATGTTGAGAACATTATTGTGGTAGTCATTCAGTGCGTCACAGTTGATGTTTATGAAGCCTGTTGTTAGAAATAATCCAAAAGAAGAAGAAGAAGAAATAGTTGAGGAGTTTTTCTCAAGAACAATGTTGTTTGAAACTAATTTTCTTTATAGATAAACCTCTCAAGAGATTTAGCAATAAGTGTGAAACTTTATAAAGCAGTGAATTACTCTCTTTATACTAGGTGGGGGACTATAAGTTAAATGAGAAGCAAGAAGGCCGCTTTACATGTGACATGTCTGATTTATTTAATATGAAATAATTAATTGAATTTTTCAAAGTAAAAAACTTAAAATATCAGCGTTTATTTAGTTTAATGACCTTATCTTAAATGGTTGATCGACAAATAGAAAAAACAAAACACTGGAGAGAAAATATTGATGTTATTTGGAATCGTGTGTGAAAGAAAAATTGACGCGATATGTTCCATGCATATTAGATAAAATCATATTGCTTATTAGAAAAACCAATGATACGTATATACAATTGCTTCCTGTACAAGATTTGGTTAAGGCAAACCACTCTAGTTTACATTAATTTCTTGAAACCAAATGACATCCATGAGAGAGAGAGAGAACCAGGGTTGTCTTGTCCTTGAACATGAAGTACGAGAGCCAGGCAAAGAAATGACACACATAGAGTCTTCGTTGTTCAATCATGTTTTCAATTTAATAAATCAGGCCTTTCATCGACATGCCTATAGTGCTGTTCTCAGAGCTGATCACTTTTGGAATAACTAGACTATCTCTGGGGAAGCCATTAAGGGATTTCAATGCAATAGACTTGGGAATTCGACCAGGAATCAACTACTCGACCGTGCTCATCTGCAGAGATCATTATGGCACAATAAAGATTGATTAGAGATCAGAGATAGGTTGATTCGACTGAGATGTGTGGTTAAACATGGATGATTTCATCAAATTGAAAAATTCTCGTCGATCGACATTAGACTGATTTTTTCTATCGTTTTGGTACCCTGTATCTGTATTTGAAACCTTGAGATTTTCACGACCACCAAGAGTCGCCAATGTGTCAAAGAGGTTCATTGTGGCTCGAAGAAAATCGACCACGTGTCATTTGCACTAAAAATTTTTAGAAGCTTTCCGATAGGCTATGTCACGCTAAAATTGCGTCAGATTGAAATTAACCACGAATTTGAATTCGATTTCAGAAATTGAAAGTTCTGTTATGTCACAAGTCATTTTAGGAACGTCGACTCATCCTTTGAATATTTTTCTGTAAACTGAGATTTTTTGGCAAAAAGTCGTTTTCAACTAGAAAATGCAGGGGAGTGTTTTTTATTGTGTTTTTGGGATGCAAGTTGGTTCTATTGGCGAGAAAAAATACCAATTTGATCGAGGGCTCGATAATGGAATTTATGGGAGCCGAATTGAGTTGATTCAAGATGGAATTGAAGTGGAAGTGAGGGGAAATTGTGGAAAATTCGTAGCCCCCCCTTGCCCTAACCTTTGGACCACTTCCAAGGCTTCTAGAGGAAGCTATTGGTCTGGAAAATTATTGAGGAAGACAGCAAGCATTGGTGGGACCATTTCAAGGAGACAAGAAGATAGAAGAAGACCAAGTGGCCCCCTCCAAATTGGTCTTCGTCCCCCTTCTCCTTCCCCTTGCCGTCGACCCCTCCCCCTCCTTCTTGCTTGTTGTTTTGAGCTCGGTAAATCCAGAGAATCGAACCAGCAGCCAGCCCCCTTGTCGTCGAGCAGCCGTTGCATGCCACTGGAGCCACCGCAAGCCGCTCGCTCACCCATCGCGCCCCGCGAGCCTCGCCTGCTTGTCCCGCCTCTCCGCTCGACGTGCGCTCGCCTTCGTCCATCATGGTTGCTGCCCGAGGTCGTCTGACTATCGCATGCCACCATTCAGCCACCGCCTGTCGCCGGAGTCACCCACCTGGACCCGTTGCTACCTCCACCGGTCCTTGCTCGCCGAACCAGCCGCTCAACTCCCTCTTCGGCCCACTGAACAGAACTGAGATTTTTGGGTTTGTTGGGCACTGTTTGGCCTGTTTTGGAGCCCTTCCGGATCGCGAAAGGTGCCCCCCGCTTTGGAGTTTGTGGACCACCTCCGCGTCCCCGTCAAAGTGAACTCGTCAGATCGTTAATCAAGTGAGTTTACTCACTAATCTTTGCTTAGGGAGTTAATTATGCTTAAGGGTTGATTAGTTTAAGTTAATCATGTATTAGGTGGTTAGTTAGAATAGATTAACAATTTAGTTAATCGTTTATGCATGTTAGGTGGTTAGAATAGTGCAATTAGCAAGTAGATAGGCCGTAGTATTTATCTAGTTAAGTTCGGAAATTTTCCGGGCCCGTTTTGGTATTTAATTAGGCATTTCCGTCCTAAGTGTGCATTTTTGCTATTTATTTGTATTTAATAATTAATTTTCGTAATTATTTAATTAATTATTATTTTTCAGAAATTAGACAGGGATAGTTGGTGATCGGAATTTTATACTGATTGCAATGGTGTGGTTGGATTATTTATCTGAAAAATAATTTGTGCAATTTGTGTATTGAGTGTAATTTTGGGTATCCATCCCAAAATTTATTAATTTCAGTATTTAATTAGAAAATTACCGAGCGTCGGTTTACAGTGCCAAAAATGTTTCTATCGACTATATAATTAGTGGGATTTTATAAAGTAAAGATATTATATTTTTTGCTGAGGCCGATCGTGTACCCACACACGATTATTTTATCGGGCGCTATGAAATAGTGAAATGATCAGTGGATGAGTATAATATCTATAAATCAGCTTCGGTGAGCATAAATCAGCTTCGGTGAGCATATATCAGCTTCGGTGAGCTATACTATTTATCTATATCAGCTTTGATGGCTATACTATCTATCATTGTCAACTTAGGCGAGCATTCTTTCGTATCAGCTTAGGTGAGCAACGATCGTTTCAAAGAAACGACTTGATAGATAGTATTGATTGATAGATAGTATTGAAATGACTGACCGAGATATGATCTTGATGACATGGAATTGACTAAGTCGATTGATCAATGACTCGATATGATTGGAAGACTTGATTTGAGTTGAATTGATTGATTAAGTGGTTGAATTGTACTGACTTGCAGAAAGGGACTGAGGCAAATGTAAGTCCTCTGACTCATGCTTGTACTTAGGCAGCCCTTGGGGCGTATTTTCTTCATGGTTGAGACTTAGGGGGTGAACTTGCTGAGACATTGTCTCACATTGTTGTGGGATAACATTTTCAGGTCCTTAGATGGCAGCTCCTCCCGAGCATTTTGGACAGCCGAAGAAGGTCACCGAATAGAAGTGTTTTATTCTGCTGCATGGAAACCCTAGGGGATGGGTGTATGAACTTGTGAGGTCCGTGGTCTGGGTTGATACGGGTCTACCCCACAAGGTGCCCCCATCAATACAGATCATTGTATCATCAATAGCGGAATGGACAGAGAGAGGGTCCTATACCAGAGTTTGAGGTCCCTATGTATGTGCTAGAGGTGGCTTTTGGGAAAGGCACGGCCGACCCACCAAGTGGTTCAGTGGTGGACCCGTGTTCATCGGAGCTAAGGACCCCGGAGTATTCAGTTGAAGACTCAACTGATTAGAGGATCTGTAGCCCTCTACCCCTCCCTTTTTGCAGACCTTGTTTATAGATTGGCTGGTTTTGTAAATGACTTGTTATGATATGTATAAAGGTGTGTTATGGTTTTGAAAATTTTGTGGCCTTACCTTTCTATCACATTTTGTTGTTGTCTGGGGATTAATTATTCGCTTCCGCATGCGTATTAAAATGAATGGGTCGGCGACGCGTCTTGGGACATTGCTATTAGATTGACCACCGAGGGATGGGCACGCGCTTGGAGGATCGGGGCGTGACAATGCCCGAGGTTGCTTGACCTCAGGCGACCCTTCTCGACAACCAAATTTGGCTAGCTGAGCTCCGCCGGCTGAGCTGCACTAGTGGAGCAACAAGTCCAAGGAGGAAGACGATGAACAGTAATTTTTTAGGGTAAAAGAGGAAAATGCAATTATCAGTGAGGCAATATTGGAAGAAAAAAAATCATTAAACCCCTATTTAGCATTTCGAAAATGTTGAAAGCCTAAAGTAGGTCCTTACCTGTTTTGAGCTTTCAGCATTCCAAATGTTGGCATTGGGCAAATGACACCTCAAAATGCTAAACCAAACACTTGATATTTTTCTCAAGGGGCTTTAGGGGGTCAAAGCCCGGTTCAAACGGGGCCAAAGGAGACTCGGTTCGCCATCTTGCACATCCATTGACTTACACATGCGCTTGACCTTGTAATGATTATGTCACATTGCTTGGGTATCCTTGTGGATGCTGATAGGAGCACGCATGTTTCTAAGCTTATTTTATACAGCACTAAAAGATTGCCAATATTCATAAATATCCCAAGAATATAAAGCTACAGGGTTTTTGAGAAAAATTATATATATATATATATATGTATGTATGTATGTATATATGAAGTTTTATTTTTGTTAGAACAGGTCATGCGTGTGCATAAAGAATAACATATATCGATAACATAATAGTTTCATTCAACCAACTTGCGATGGCAGCATGTATGGAGCTTATCCT
This sequence comes from Eucalyptus curtisii, assembly GCA_017140595.1. Classification (NCBI taxonomy): domain Eukaryota; kingdom Viridiplantae; phylum Streptophyta; class Magnoliopsida; order Myrtales; family Myrtaceae; genus Eucalyptus; species Eucalyptus curtisii. The sequence goes on along the minus strand of CM029503.1, from coordinate 36,464,583 downwards.
CTCCTCTTGACCAAAGGGTCTACTATTAAAAAGTTCAGGTTCAGTTGGTACTATTTTTTCATTAATTTGACTAATTTTCGTGTCTTTTTTGGTACACCCAAAAACTAAATATTACTTTACTATTGCATTAAATGCAAACTTAAACTTATTCGAGGTGTTAATATTTTATCCATGATAATTAGGAACAATAGATAACTTTACCTAGCTTTTTTTCTAAGAACTAATTGGACGAAAGAGTAATTTAACAGGGTTTTGGTTAACTTGAATCGAAAAGGGGTTAATATCCCTAAAAAAAACATATAGAGCGCTTTGTCCAAATATTTGCTGCAAAATTGGGACCACCTATAAAATGAATTCCGGGGGTTTGAAGTGGTTATTATAAAGTTTAAGTTATAATATTTACAAATTGGGTCCAACGAGAGTTGTATGAAATTTACGTTGATAAAAATTATCTTATGTTGATCGATCAAATTCACTAATTATAAGTTGAATATTTAATATAAACTTGTGTTGATCAGACATCTAATTAACGCGGTTAGATGTCATCTTCAAAGAAGAAAGTTTCACATCAATTAGATCAAATCGTCCACACTTCAAACGCTCGAAGGGTACAATGTAATCCAACACTAAGATGTCGGCTCATTCTTAAGCACCTTCATCTTCCAAAATTTTACGTAGCTTATATTTTTCTTCAGAGATATGTGTTGCATGGGGGATAATTGACACTTAAGTGTATGTAGAGGCATATGATCACATAATTAGTAAGGCAATAGACCATGCCTTAGAATTGATCGATTCAGCCACATTGCCAATGTTTCTAAGCTTCCATTATTTGACCAACGCTGATAATACACTTTTATACGTCAGATTCATTTTGTTTTTAAACAGAAAAGTCCATCGTACGTAAGAAAATTTCGGCTTCATGAGATATCTCAATTATGTTTACCATCGTTCCTAAGATACGAATTGAGCCCAAATACAAAAAGATGCCATATGAGATGGAGCATAACTCGTGTCGTGCGATTACTCCACACACCAATATTTATGAATTAGAATGAATTCTATCTCTGTGGGTTCGATTTGGGGGTCTCTAATATACGCAGAATAGGGGAAAATTGTCTGTAAAACTATTGTACGGCAGTTAATTCAGTTATAAACCTTCAATTGTATCAATTTAATCATAAACCTTTTGACAATTCGCCAATTTAGTCATAAACTTTTCAATTGCACCATTTTAATCCTTAACATTTTTATGATTTGTCAATTTAGCCCTAAATCTTTCAATAATTTGTCATTTTAGTCATTCCAACCAATTATCCAGATAATCATTTATGGCTAAATTGACAAGTTTAAAAAAGGTTGGGGACCAAACGGAGACAATTGAAAGGTTTAAAACTAAATTGGCAAATCGTTGAAATTAGCACAATTGAAAGATTTATGATTGAATGGACCGATGAACAATAGATTTAGGACTTTTTGGACAATTAACCCAATAAAATAGTATGTGTCCCTATAATTTATAGATGTATCAGTCCAAAATTTTTGGATTATATACTAAAATTACGTGATATTGTAAACAAAAACCGTTTACTCAATATATATTATTGGGATTGACATCATCAATATTCACATTTATAAATTCTAATGTCTTGGTCAATTTTTTTTCCCTGTTTTTCTTATGATAATGGCAAGCACTTAAATAAAAGTGTGATCATTGTTATTATTACTTGTGCTACTATTGACCCGCAAAATATCGTGCAATTTGCATTAGTCGATATTGGTCAATCTGAGTCCTCGTCAGATTGATTGCAACTTTTTTGTGAAGATAACGCTTATGGCAAGTAATTGTCATGACCTTGACTCAGACATGTCCCATGAAAGAGAATTGCAAAGTTTCTTCAATTATTTTACAAGTTTAAAGCCTGTGCACCATAAATGGAAAGTTGCTGCCGATAGATTGATTTCTGACTTAATCAGCCGAAGGAACAGATTCTTGGTTTAAGTCGACACCCACCTACTTAGTTGCTGGCAACCGACGTCGACAGAAATCTTGCTGAAATTTCTTAGCACTGAGAAGTTTTCAAGAATCGATCTAAGACTCTCAAGATTGACAGAAGATGAAACATGAAGCTTAAAGGATCGAGCTGTTTCTACGGATGTTCGAGCGAACCCCAGAACTTAGATGGCTGTGGTTGTCAAAGATCGTCAAAGGATGACTTCGGTTTGTAATACAAATAGTTTGACAATGAAAGAAATACATAATTCCTTTCTTTCATTATACAGGGGTTCACTTGGATAACTGAGCAAGGCTGCCTTTCAACATCTGAATAACTGCACGGTTTGTAAGCTTATAAAGATGGGCAAAGTGAATTGAACTCGACATTCATTCATTATAATTCTAGGGTAGAAAAGCAACAACCCCAACATACAACAATATGACAATTTAAAGTCACAAGCTCAGACTCTGTACAGAAGTTTTCAAATCTGTACGACCCAATAATCAACAACTTATACAAGAACGCTGGACGTGATAACCTTACATATCAAGTACAATTAACGAGCATTTGGTGCAATATCAAGCTCAATTGAGGTCATCTCAAAAGACTCACTTCTTCTCTTACTATTTCCCATTCTTTGGCTTCTTCCTGACTCGATCTCTGCCGTTAAGCATTCTTTTAGTTCCAACAGAACGCGGTTCATGTCCGGCCTTTGAACAGCTGTCATCGGCACACACGACATGGCTATTTCAACCGCTTTCCATGCAGAACTGATGTTGAATTGGCCATTTAACCTCGGGTCAACAATGCTTTGGATGTCCCCTCTTTCTATGAGTGGAGTTACCCAGCGAAGTATGTGCATGCTACCCTTTGGACTTCTTATAATGGCGGGGTGGCCAGTGATCTCGAATAAAACTATGCCAAAACTATATACATCGCTCTTCTTGCTCAAGTTTCCGGATGTATGAAACCTAAGGATTCAAAAGGAATTGTTTCTTTGATTAGTACAATAATAGCCGAAACTGCCTTTTAGAAAGTATCTACATATGTGTATCCAACATAAACATGCATGAATAAAATGTTATTTTGAGTCACTTACTCCGAATCAAGATAGCCAGGCGTTCCTGCTGGGCGAGTCGAAATATGAGAACCATACTCTGTTACAAATGCCTTCGATAATCCAAAATCAGCAATCTTCTCTTGCATGTTTTCATTTAGTAAAATATTGGGCATCTTTGAATCTCTATGGACAATGGGAGGTTTACAGCCATTATGCGAGAAAAGTACCAAAAAAGTTCTAAACCTAATACATTGGTACCAATTTAGTCCTAAACTTTTCAATTGGACTAATTCAGTCCTAAACATTTTAATATTGGTACCAATTCAGTCCATCCGGCCAATTTTGGTCGGCCGACGCTGACGTGGACATCGGCTTGTGGCCGAACGCTGACGTGACAATTTTTATGATTTTTTAATTATTTTTTCGAATTTTTTATTATTTTTTTTTCTGCCTTCTTCCGGCGGTGGCCGGCAAGCCTCCGGTGAGGCTCGCCGGCCATTGGGTGAGGGCCGCGAAGCCCTCGCTTGTCACCGGCGAGGGTCGCGGCCCACACCTGGCCTCTCCCAAGGCCGCCGGCGAGGCGGCTTCGCCCGACCTAGGTGAGGCCGACGGCCCTCGCCGGCGGCAAGGGTCACCGCCCTAGCTCGGCCTCGCCCGGGGCCACGGGTGAGGCGGCTTAGCCCAAATGGGGGAGGTCAGCCTCACCATGGCCTTACTCGGGCGAAGGCGGCCTCGCCGGCGGCTAGTGAGGCCAAAGCCGCGACCCTCGCCGACGGCCGGTGAGGGCCGCTCGGCCTCGCCCGGATTTGGGCGAACCCGCCCGCTAGCGGCCCCGGGAGAGGCCGGGCGAGGGCCGTGACCCTCGCCGCGACCTCGCCGGCCACGGGTGAGGCCGCCTTCGCCGCGCGGCAAGGCTAGGGTGAGGCCGACCTTGCCCGGATCTGGGCTAAGCCGCCTCGCCCGCAACCCCGGGTGAGGTCGAACGAGGGTCACGACCCTTGCCAGCGGTTGGTGAGGGCGGCTCGGCCTCGCCCAAGGCCGCAGGCGAGGCTAGCCTCGCCAAGATTCGGGAGAAGTCGCCTCACTGACAGCCCTAGGAGAGGCCGGGTGAGGGCCGTGACCCTCGCCAGCGGCAGGTGAGGGCTTCACGGCCACCGCCAGTAAGAAGGCAGAAAAAAAAAAGGAAAAAGTAAAGAAAAAAGAAAAAAATTAATAAAAAATTGAAAAAATAATTAAAAAATTATAAAAATTGCCATGTCAGTGTCCGGCTACTGGCCGACGTCCACGTCAGCGTCGGCCGGCCAAAATTGGCCGGATGGACTGAATTGGTACCATATTAAAAGGATTAGGACTGAATTGGTACCATATTAAAAGGATTAGGACTGAATTGGTCCAATTGAAAAGTTTAGGACTGAGGCCCTATTTGGTTCAGCATTTGAAATGCTCTTTAGGGCTCTAAAGGGGTTTGGACAAATGCTGTGGTGTTTGGTTCAAGTTTTTGGAGACTTTGAGGAGATGCAATTGCATCTCCAAGGGGCTTCAAAGGGCTTTGGGGGATGGAGGGGTAGAGGTCCATTGGGAAGTTGCATTTTCGGAATGCAACTTTTGGTATTGTTCATCTCTTCGGTAAGCCGATCGGAGGCCGACAACCGCCGGCCAAGGTGTCGCGCGAACCGCCTGAATAAAAATAGATATAAAAATAAATATGTTTATATTATATAAAAATATAAACATATCTATTTTTTATATAAAATATATATTTTATATAAATATAAAAAATATATATTTTTCATATTTTATATAAAATATATTTCATATAAAAATATAAACATATATTTCATATAAAAATATAAACATATATTTCATATAAAAATATAAACATATTTTTTATATAAAATATATTTCATAATGTTTAATAAATATATATTTATATAAATATATATAATAAATAAAATATTTTAAAAATATATATTTATATAAATATATAAATATCTATTTTTTTATATAAACATATCTATTTTTGATATATTTTATGTTTATATTTTTTATTTTTTTATACAAAAATATGTTTATATAAAAAAATATAAAATTATTTTTTATTCAGCGGTTCGGCCGCCGGATCCGAGGGTCCGGTGGTCGGACATAAAAAAAATATAAACATATTTTTTATTTTTTAATTTAATAAAAGTTAATTACAAATGCAAATTTTACCAAACGGTATTTTGGCCAAAGTTGTTTCTCAATACAAATTTTACCAAATGACGTTTACATTTCGAAAAACCCCTTCACCCAAAGGTATTTGCATTTCTACAAATGCATTCCCCAAAAGCCGAACCAAACGGGCCCTGAATTGGTACCAATGTAATAAGTTTATGACTTTTTTGGTACTTTTCCTGCCATTATGCAAGTACTCCAACCCTGCACCACAAAAAAAAAAAAAAAAAAAAAAAAAAAAAAAAAAACTTAATGAATTGTATTGTGTAGCTTAACTTGTGGAAATGTGAACAAAGATTTCATCAATCTACTTTATGTACCTTGAGCGGCATCGATTGCGATTTTTAGTCTCTCGCTCCAACTCAATACATTAGGGTTGTGTGCTGCTTGAAAGTGCAGAAATAAGGAGTATTCCAGTCATGAAATATGTAAAAGCTTGTTCACTGTTGTCCTCATTCATCGAGAAAGTTAATTTCATCTCCATAATGCTATTAATAAATTTGTAACATGACCGATTAATGCAAAAGCCTAAACTATCAAAGAACAGTGTTGAGATAAAATATATTTGGACACGTCTTTGCTGTCACCTAGGGAGAGTCTAAGAGATGTTTTATCTGTTTAGAATTTGTAAATGGAAATATCAGACAAACTTGACAAATGTTGCCGAACATTTCCATTGGACATGAATTCGTAAATCAGTGCCATGTTTTCAAATTCTTCACAATATCCGATAAGTGAAACTAGATTTTTGTGGTGAACGACCATCAAGAGTTGTGCCTGCACATCAAGGTATCAGAGCTTGCTATTAGTTGAACATCCAAAAAAACCAAAAACATGCAACATCGATTCTAGTTACACTAATGTCTCAAACCTCCGCGTGAAATTCCTTGCAGCCTTGCTTTGATGATCGAGATAACATTTTTACCGCAACTTGAATGCCATCATCAAGTTTGCTGAAGTAGACTTTCCCAAATCCTCCCTCTCCAATTACTGTTCTAAAGTTATCAGTAATTCTTGTAACCTCAGTGTATGTAAAAGGTCGATTTTTTGACAACTTTAATGTCCCAGTAGATCCTTCGCTAGAATTGGTAGTTGTAGTAATAGTAGTAACGTCTGGAGAAATGAAAAGGAAATTATATAATCTCAACAGCAGCGGATCATGATTTTCAGTTTGACATCATATGCCTTCACTGCAGACAGAACCTTTTTGAAAAAGTATGTAATGACTTATTATAAGGAGAGACCGAGTCATGAAAAATGAAATTTGAAAGAGCGAAGCTAGTTACCTCAACCAAAGGAAGTATCCATGCCTTTATCTATCCGAGATGTAGATACGCATTGATGCAATTATGATATTATTAACAGAGAACGTGTGCATAGTTTTTTAACATTGTGCATAGAAGCACGATTATCATGTTCACTTTTTCTGGGCCCAATTGTTGCCATGAGCAATTGGACCGGTTAACCAGTTTGGGCTTCAAAACATGACCCGGACTGACAAAATCCCATGTAAGAACTTTTGATTTTTCTTGCACATGCAATACGCAAGAGAGTTACCTTGGATTTGTCTTCTTTTGATCGTCCACAATACTGCAAGAGCTCCCATTGAAACCAAGACCAGAATGGCTGCAACTGATGCAATGATTGGGGCAACAGAGATGCCCTTTTTCTTTGGCTGCACATTGCTGGTCTGACAATTGTCTGATTGGCAAAGATTTGGATTTCCATCTAAGCTGTCAAAAAATGTCAGCAGTACTTGTCAATGCCGAAAGATTAGCGCATGAATTCATGGATATCCCGCCCTCTATATGTATTACATGCATAAGTTGATCAAACAGAAAATGAAAAACCGAGTACCACTTTCATCTTTTGCATTCTTCAGAGTGAGAACAAACGTAGAAAGAAGCAGATCGTATAGGTGATAATAAGTGATTAAATGCCGAGTTACGATAGTGTGGCAATGAGCGAACCTTAACAGCAATCATCCATCTGCCTTCTTCTTCAACAGAGTTTGAGGAACAGAGCCATTCATGCTGTTTCCACTTAAATTCCTGCAAGTATTCATGATTAGAAGTTGATGACCATTTACTCAAGCTAGATAACCACACATAATAGTTCCATCAAAAGCTCAGTGACTCACAGAACTTTCAAGCTCGGCATTTGAGCTAAAAAGTCTGGCACGGACCCAGTTAATGAATTGTTGGATAAATCCCTGAAATTAAGCCAAAAAACTACTAAGAAACTTCATATGCATATACTTGTTGAAATGCATAAAACGGGTATTGACACTTAAATTTTGGGCAACCCATTTAGTCATTTATTGCACAAAATTAGGGATTAACTTTTAACCCCTAAAAAAATTTAATTAAATTGCATAGTATATAATTTTAGGTACATTTAATTTTTATTTGCATTTATATTGGATCGGTGATGAATGGGTTCGAATTGGTGGTTCTGAACTTTAAATTGACAGGCCGGACTAAGCCCATGAAGCAAGCAAATTGGCCAAGCCATTTTTTTAATGATCGAAAATTATCTCGTGAAAAATAGGAATTTGAAATTTTCCGGGAGATGATGGAATTTTTTTTTAAATATCTTCAGATAGGGGAGGTGTAAAAAAAAATATTGCGAGCTCAACTTTGCAGGATTTGAAATTTCAGAAAAATCCTCTTGTAATCCTTAATCGTATCAAAAACAAATATTGTGTTTGGAAAAGAAATCTTTGGGAATATTGATTTGGAAAAATTAAAACCCTAATCTATGGTCTATATAAAGTTAAACGCATAGGGTTTCAGGGGCATGGTGGGGTCGAAAAAATTCAAGCCAAACAAGAGAAAAATTTCCTGTTTTTAGGGTTACGTGAGAGTAAAAGAGGGTCTTGATTTTGCTGAAAAAAAGGGAAAGGTTGCAGAAAGTCTCCTGCTGACAACAGAGAAAACAGTGACGTGAACAGAGAGGGAGGCGTGAGGGAAGTGTAGCAGGGGTAAAAAACAAAAAAGAAAAAAGAAAAAAGTGTAAAAAACTACTCATCTTCTTTGCAGCAACCGAGCCCTCTCGCCAACAGCCCTCCGTGTCGGCCACCGCACCGCATCGCGTCACGACAGCCAGACCACCGCACCACCGGCCACCCTCGTGTGAGCACCACCCACGATCTCGCGTCGCTGCTCGTCGCCTCCGTTGTGGCTGCGATGACACGATGCCAATAGGTCCCGAACTAGACGCCACCCCGCACGCCGGTCCGAGCCCTTTCCAACCACCACCGCCATGACGCCCGATCACCTTCATCATTGACCACTCCTTTTGCCTGAGATCCAGCCATGACGCAGCGCCACCGCTGTCACGTCCCGATCCTTCGAGCACGTGCCCATCCCTGCTTGGTCGATATAATAGCGATGTCCCAGAACGCATCGCCGACCCATCCAATTAATATACGCATGTGGAAGCAGATATAAATCCCTAGATAATAAAATAATGGGATAGGAAAGTAGGGCAAAACTTTTAAAACCATAACAAGTCTTTTATAACCAAACAGGTTTATACATAAGACTAGACTGGTTACAAAAATGTCGGCTTATAAAAAAGGAGCCGTCCTATGACTAACTAGCCATACAGGTTCGCCGATTATGCTTCTCCCACCTTCCCAAACTCTAGGACTCCCGGCTCTCCATAGCCGTCACCTAAGGACCTGAAAATGTGATCCCACAATGGCGTGAGACTACGTCTCAGCAAGTTCAACCCCTTAAGACCCGATTAAGAAGAAAATTATGCCCTAACAGTTGCTTAAGCACAATTAGGTGTCAGAGGATTTACCTTGGCCTCAGTTCCTCCTTGCAAATCAGTTCAATTCATATTTACCGACAATCACATCATCCAACCAAACAGATCGAACCATCGATCAATCGACACCGTCGATTACATGTCATCAAGACCATCACATGGTCATTTCAATTATTCATCCTCAACTCTTAGTCACGGCCCAACAGGCATAATTTAGACTTAGTTGAATCACGGCCCCACTCGGCAAATTTAAAATTAGTGGAATCACGGCCTCACTCGGCAATTATCTATATTTGGTGGTAATTACGGTCCCACCGAGAAATTTTCTATATTTGGTGGTAATCACGACCCCACTTTGGGCAATTTTAGAATTACTAGCATCATGGCCCCACTAGCAACTTTTCTATGCAAATACCTGCATTATCCAATTTTTGAGATAAATATCCATAATCACTAATGCACTTAATTTTTTCACAAACCAGTGCTCAATTAAATAAACAGAAAGCACCATTGAAATCAGCACGAAATTCCGTTCTTCGACCATCCCGGTTGAATTTTCGAAAAATAATTAATTAATTAAATAATTACGAAAATTAATAAATAAATGCCAATAAATCCAAATTAGGCCCATAATGCCTAATTGGACACCAAAACGAACCTGGAAAATTTCTGAGACTCGTTTAATAAATACTAGAGTATATTTACTCGCTAATGGCACTAACTAACCACCTAAGATGCATCGGCAATTAATTAAATTCTCTAATTTAATTTAATATAACCACCTAATCCGTCTTAGCCTAACTAATCAATCCATAAGCACAATTAGCATACTAAGCAAGAATTAGTGAGTTAAACTCACTTGTTTTGCGAAGATCGGATCACCGCAACGGCGGCTGAATTTTTGGCGGCGTCGACAGACACTTAGGTTGGGCCCAAATGGTCTTGCAAGCCCACAGAAAATTTCTGGGCTTGGGCTTGGCTGCGCTTGGGCCTCCTTTGCGGGCTTTGAATGGGCTGAGATGCAATTGAAGATGGGCTAAACTGAGTGGGTTGCTAGGCCAAAACTTGGCTGAACCAAGGCTGAATTGAGGGCTTCAACCGAACCGGGAATGGGCCGGAATTACACGAACCGGGCTGCTGATTGAAGATGGGCTGTTCAGCTTGGGCCGAACGTGCGAAGATGCTGGGCTCAACGTCAAGCTTCGCTGAAGGTACTGCTAGAGTCTTCGGGTGATGTTGTTGGTGACAAGAAAACCTGAAGGAACGGCTGGTGAAGGCCACACATGGAGAGGAAGCGGATGAAGGCAACTGCTTCGATGGCTTCAAGCTTCGCTGGCAGCTAGAGAAGGACCGGTGGGCTTTGGTTGACTTGCTTCATGGTGGTAAGCTTGACCAAACAAGATGGATGGACTTCGGCTTCGCTGGCAGGGAATTGGAGAAGAATGTGGACTGAGCTGGGAAATCGATGTAGTGGGCAGCAGTTTCGTGGCAGTTGAAGAAGTTTTGGGGGTCGTGCGATTGAGGCCAAAAGGAGTTGACGGCGTGAAGAATTCATGGACTGGCAGCAGCTTTGGTTTTGAGGGATAATTGAAAAAGAAATCAAGTTGCAGGCGGCAATAGAAATCGAAGGAGAGGAAAGAGAAATCGAGCTTCACCGAAAGTGAAAATGAAGATGGCAAAAGTAACAAAAGATGGAGGTAGGCGGCTGGCGTGACCGAGAAGCTTAGAAAAAGAGAGGGGGCAAAATCCATAAATATCTTATAATCTTAATTGCTTGGTCCCCCTCTAAGTCTCCAACCTTATCCCTCATGTCCCATATTTCTTTCTTGCAAATTAATACCACAAATAAACCAATTGAAGCCCAAAATTGCTGCCTCAAAATCCAACTCCGAATTTTACTCAAATTCTCTTAAATTTCTTCACCGATTCTCCAAATCGGGGTCCGATCTCGTTGAAGAAAAATCCCATACAATTTTCTACAAGTCCCCGACACCCAAAGGCTCGGCTTGGAAGTTCAAATTTTCTTCAATTTTGCTCATCCGAATTTTTTTTTTTTTTTCAGCGACGTCCGAATCGATTTTCCGTAAAAATCCCGAAATCTCCAAAAAATTTTGGAGGATGAGTCGACATTCCTAAAATAGGTCGTGACACGACAGAACTTTCAATTTCTGAAATCGGGTTCAAATTCGTGGTTAATTTCAATCCAGCGCGCTTTTAGCATGACCTAGCCTACCGGGTAACTTTTATGAATTTTTGGTGCAATTGACCCATGATCGATTTATCTCGAGTCACATTGTACATCTTCGACACATTGGCGACTCTTGGTTGTCGTGAAAAATCTTGAGGTTTCAAATACGGGCACTGGGTACCAAAACGATAGAAAAATCGGTCTACTGCCGATCGACGAGTATTTTGAAATCAGGTGGAATCACCCACACTCTGATCACATATCTCAATCAAATCTACCTATCTCCGGTCTCTGATCGATTTCTGACAGTGCCGTAATAACCCTTGCAGACCAACACGGTCGAGCAGTCGATTCCTAGTCGAATTCTCAAGTCCATTGCATTTAGATTCCTTAATTACTTCCCCAGATAGTCTAGTTATCCCGTGAGAGATCAGCTCAGAGAATAGCACTATCGGCGCATTAACGAAATGCCCAATTTATTTAATCGAAAATGAAATTTGAAAATTCAGGCTGTCACAACTCTTTCCGTCTTATAAAAATTTCGTCATCGAAATTTAAATCTATTACAATCTTTAAACAAAAAGGTGGGGGTACAGTCGTCTCATCGATTCTTCAGTCTCCCAAGTCGCTCCTTCAGTTCCGTGGTGTTGCGAGACTACTTTAACCATTGAGATGGTCTTTGAACACGGAACTTGCTCTTTTCTGTCCATGATCTGAACCGGGCTTTCAACGTATGACACTCGGTCATCCACGTCCAATTCCTCAAAATTGAGCGCGTGGGTCGGGTCAGGTTCATACTTCCTTAACATCGACACGTGAAAAACGTCATACACTTGCACCAATCTCGGCGGCAATGCAAGACGATACGCTAGAGTCCCGATTCTCTCAAGAATCTCAAATGGACCTACGTAGCTCGGACTCAGTCTTCCTTTCTTGCCAAAGCGTGAAATTCCCCTCATTGGTGACACCTTCAAAAAAATGTGATCACCAACTTGGAATTCCAAAAGCCTTCAACGCTTATCTGCGTAGCTTTTCTAACGACTCTGAGCGGTCTTTAACCTGTTTCCGATCACTGTCATGGCATCCATTGATTGTTGAACCAATTATGGGCCTGTGATCTTTCTTTCTCTGACCTCATCCCAACATACCAGCGTTCTGGACGCCCTGCCATACAACGCTTCAAAAGGAACCATCTGAATGCTCTGCTGGTAACTATTATTGTAGGAAAATTCCATGAGATGAAGTTGTTCCTCCCAACTTCCTCAAAAGTCCAGTACACAAGCTCTCAGCATATCTCAAGAGTCTGAATTGTCCTCTCAGACTGACCATCCGTCTGAGGATGATATGCCGTACTGTACTGCAGCTTGGTACCTAAAGCACTTTGTAAGCTCTTCTAAAAAGCGGCGGTGAATCTTGGGTCTCGATCTGAGGTTATCGTCACCGGCACTCCATGCATACGAACTACCTGACGCACATACAGATCTGCGTGCCTATCCATTCTGAGGTCTTTCGAACTGCAATGAAGTGAGCCAACTTTGTCGCCTATCGACTACCACCCAAATCGAATCATTTCCTCTCTAACTCCTCGGTAGTCCAAATCCACGAAATCCATCGTGATATGCTCACATTTTCATTCTAGGATCTCGAGAGGTTGTAGAAGTCCTCCCGGCTTGTAATGTTGAGCTTTAACCTGCTGACACGTCAAACACCTAGTGACATGCTTGGCGATGTCCGCCTTCATACCAGACCACTAGTAGTGTTGACGCAGATTTTGATACATCTTAGTACTTCCAAGATGAATGTTGTAACTACTACGATGTGCTTCGAATAAAATATCTTTTCTAAGCTCCACATCGTCAGGTACAACCAAACGTCCTCGAAACTTTATTGTTCCATCATCAGAGATATGAAAGTCAGCCTTTCTTTTCTCAGTGTTCTCTTGTAGAATTTTTTGTACATCTGGATCTGTCGGTTGGAGTAGCTTGATTCTGATTTGGACATCCGGTTCAATTCTAAGGGTGGCCATAAGACTTGAAAGGTGGCCTAACTCAAATTTGAATACCGAATCTCGAGCTCTCTCGATTAGGTTCCACTTCTTAATCAATATATGAGCAACTGAGGACTTTCGACTCAAAGCATCGGCGACCTTATTCGCCTTTCTCGGGTGATATAGGATGTCACAGTCGTAGTCCTTCAACAATTCCATCCATTGGCGCTGTCTCATATTTAACTCCTTTTGAGAGAATAGGTACTTCAAAGATTGATGGTCCGTGAAGATCTGGAATCTTTCTCCGCACAAGTAGTGTATCCAAATATTCAAGGCAAAAATAATAGCCACGAGTTCTAAGTCATGCGTCGGGTAATTCTATTCATGAGGCCTCAACTGACGGGAGGCGTATGCAACCCTGCCATGTTGCATCAGCACGCATCCCAACCCTCTAAACGACGCATCACTGTATATCTCGAATCCTCCAGGACCAGATGGAATCGTTAGCACAGGTGCGGTAGTCAGCTTTTGCTTCAACTCTTGAAAACTACACTCACACTTGTTTGACCAGACAAATTTCTCGTCTTTCTTCAGGAGTCTTGTTAAAGGCGATGCCAAAGCTGAAAATTCTTCTACAAACCATCTGTAGTAGCCTACCAAACCCAGAAAACTTCGGATCTTTGTCATGGTAGTCGGTCTCGCCCGATTAATTACGGCTTCAATCTTGCTCGGGTCCACAGAGATTCCTTCGCCTGAAATCACGTGGCCTAAGAAAGCAACACATGTTAGCCAAAACTCGCACTTGTTAAACTTAGCATACAACTGGTGAATCCTTAAGGTCTGGAGCACTAATCTCAAATGATCCTCATGCTCCTCAGCACTCCTTGAATACACCAGGATATCATCAATGAACACAATCACGAACTGATCCAGATATTCCTTAAACACTCGGTTCATCAAATCTATGAAAGCAAATGAGCATTTGTCAACCCGAATGGCATCACAGTGAACTCGTAATGACCATACCGAGTACGAAATGCTAACTTTGCAATATCTTCTTTCCTAATCCTCAGCTGATGATACCCTATCCTCAAGTCGATTTTTGAAAATATCGACGCTCCTTGTAACTGATCAAACAAGTCATCAATCCTCGGCAATGGATACTTGTTCTTGATCGTCACCTAATTGAGTTGGCGATAGTCGATGCACAAACGCAACGAACCATCTTTCTTCTTGATAAATAGAACTGGTGCTCCCCAAGGTGATGCACTGGGACGTATGAATCCCTTGTCCAACAACTCTTGCATATGTACCTTTAGTTCCTTCAACTCTGACAAAGCCATCCGGTAAGGAGCCTTAGAGATTGGTTCTGTCCCGGGTGCTAACTCAATTACGAATTCAATTTCTCTTTCTGGCGGTAATCCTGGAAATTCCTTTGGGAATACATATGAGAATTCTTGCACAATTGAAATATCTTCAATCTTCAGCTCCTCAACTGTCGTATCCACGACATCGCCAGGTAACGTTAACAACCCCAGTCTAGCAAACGGGTTGCCTCTTGCAACGAGATTAGGGAAATCGAAGGTCCTCCTCGGTTCCCTACAAACTCGAAGCTCTCACCCTTTAATGAGTAAAACTGAATCGACTTGCGATAATAGTCCATTTTAGCTCGTTGCTTGGTGAGCCAGTCCATGCCAATTATTAAATCAAAGTCATACATGTCTAGGACTAATAAATCTATTTTCCCCTCTCACTCACAAATCGCTAACTTGCAACTAGAACAACCCAAAGCAGATAACACCTTATCCTTCAATGGTGTAGATATGCTAACAACGGATTCCAGCAATTCAGGATTTATTCCAATCAACTTAACATACTATTTGACAATAAATGAATGGGTTGCTCTCGGATCGAACAAAGCGTGAGCAAGATGGTCGTTCAGCGAAACCATACCTGTGATCACGTCAGGCGCAGCCTCTGCTTGACCTTGGGTAATGGCATACACTGTGTCTTGAACTGGAGGTCTAAGATGTCCTCCTTGCGGTGCATTTTGAGGTGTATACCCTATAATTTGTCCCATCAGTGGCGGTGGCGGCGACAACTGCAGTTGTCCTCTTATCCTTCTCGAACAATTCCTGGCCATGTGACCCAGCTGACCACACTCAAAACAAGTGCCTGGCCTAGATTGGCATGGGGCAGATCCGTGTCGCCTTCCACACCAGCGACATACGCCATTCTGGTTAGGCCCAGACTTGCCAATTCCATATTTTCTGCTGGGCGGAATCTGAAATCTCCCTCCGACCATAGGCCTCTTCCCATGTCGGATTGCATCCCTATTTGCATTAAATCTCGACCCAGATGTGACGGCTCTCTCATTCTGATTTCTCTCGATCATCTGGGCTCTCTCATAAAGGTCATTATAAGTTCTCAGATTTAGCGAAACCAATACACTCCTCAAGTCCGGCTTGAATCCGTTCCTAAATCTTCTCACTCGGTTCGCCGGATTCTCAATTAGTTCAGGAGCATATTGTGATAGATCAGCGAACTTCGCCTCATATTGATCTACAGCCATGGAGCCTTAGCGAAGGCACTAAAACTTTGCCATCTTCATCTCTCTCGCGCCTCTCGAAAAGTATTTACCATTAAAAGCCTCAAGGAAGACGTTCCACTCTAGGACAACAACTTCTCGGAAATACTATTCCTTGGGTGGTTCTCCACCAAGTATTAGCAACTCCCTCCAGTTGGTAAGTTGCAAGGACCATTTTTAGTTTCATTGCACATCAAGAGTGCAAAAGCCTTCTCAAGTTTTTGAATCCACAAAGCAGCAGCTTCGGCATCTTCTACCCCAGTAAACTGAGGAGGACTCAACCTTAGGAATTGTTCCACCAGCTTCTGAATCGGTCTCCCAACGACTACAATTCCTAGCGGACCTTCAACGGGTGCGGTGGCCGGTGTAGCAACAAGTGCGGCAACAGTAATAGCAGTAGTAGCGGCGGTTACAACGGTGGCGGTTTGATTCTGGGCCTGCTGCCTAATCAAGTCCCCCATGGTCTCCAACAACTGCAAGATCTCGTCTACTCGAGGATCACCAGGGGTCGCAACCCCAGCACCAACAAGAGGTGGTGCTACTCCACTAGCACTGACCTGTTCCTATGCCCTACCTCTGCCTCCTCGGGTACCGACCCTAGTTGGTGACCTTACCCGAGCTGTAGGCCTAACAGTTCTCTTGCTCGGAGTTCTTTGCTCCTGCTCGCTCATGGTTCAGCCTTTATACTGAAACTTGTCTTCCAAATCCACACTGGAATAGAAGATGAGCGATCCACACACGGCAAACAATTTTACCAGTCAACTACCATTGACATGCGTCAGACATGAATTTAAAGACCTTCCTACTTACTATCCATATTCATCGCATCTTATCACTCCAATTTCTCACAATCACTCTCTAATACCACTAAACTGGGATGTCACGTCCCGATTCTCCGAGCACGTGCCCATCCCTGCTTGGTCAATATAATAGCGATGTCCCAGGACGCATCGCCAACCCATCCGATTAATATACGTATGTAGAAGAAGATATAAATCACCAGACAATAAAACAATGGGATAGGAAAGCAGGGCCAAACTTTTAAAACCATAACAAGTCTTTTATAACCAAACGGGTTTATGCACAAGGCCAGACTGGTTACAAAAATGTCGGCTTATCGAAAAGGAACCATCCTATGACTAACTAGCCATACGGTTCACCAATTATGCTTCTTCCACCTTCCCAAACTCCGAGACTCCCGGATCTCCACGGCCATCACCTAGGGACTTGAAAATGTTATTCCACAACGGGGTGAGACTACGTCTCAGCAAGTTTAACCCCCTAAGACCCGATTAGGAAGAAAATTATGCCCTAAGGGCTGCCTAAGCACAATCAAGCGTAAGAGGACTTACCTTGGCCTCAGTTCCTTCCTGCAAGTCAGTTCGATTCATATTTACTGACAATCACATCATCCAACCAAACAGATCGAACCATTGATCAATCGACACCGTCGATTACATGTCATCAACACCATCACACGGTCATTTCAATTATTCATCTCAACTCTTAGTCACGGCCCAACAGGCATAATTTAGACTTACTGGAATCACGGCCCCACTCAGCAATTTTCTATATTTGGTGGTAATCACGGCCCCACCAAGCAATTTTAGAATTAGTGGCATCACTGCCCCACTGGCAACTTTTCTATACAAATACCCGCATTATCCAATTTTTGAGATAAATCTCCATAATCACTAATGCACTCAATTTCCACAAACCAGTGCTCAATTAAATAAACAAAAGCACCACCGAAATCAGCACAAAATTCCGGTCACCGACCATTCCGGTTGAATTTTCGAAAAATAAATAATTATGAAAATTAATAAATAAATGCCAATAAATCCAAATTAGGCCTGTAATGCCTAATTGGACGCCGAAACAAACCTAGAAAATTTTTAAGACTCGTCCAATAAATACTAGAGTCTATTTACTCGCTAATGGCACTAACTAACCACCTAAAATGTATATGCAATTAATTAAATTCTCTAATTTAATATAATCTAACCACCTAATCCATCTTAGCCTAAACTAATCAACCCCTAAGCATAATTAACATACTAAGCGAGGATTAGTGAGTTAAACTCACTTGTTTTACGAAGACCGGATCACCGCGACGGCGGCCGAAATCCGAATTTTCGGCTGCGTTAACGGACACTTGGGCCGAGCCCAAAAGGTCTTGTAGGCCCACATAAAATTTCTGGGCTTGGGCTTGGCTGCGGTTGGGCCTCCTTTGTAGGCTTCAAATGGGCTAAGATGCAATTGAAGATGGGCTAAACGGAGCGGGCTGCTGGGCCAAAACTTGGCTGAACCAAGGCTGAATTGAGGGATTCAACTGAACTGGGAATGGCTGGAATTACACGAATTGGGCTACCGATTGAAGATGGGTTGTTCGGCTTGGGCCGAACGTGCGAAGATGCTTTGGGCTCAATGTCGGCTTTGCTTTGAAGGTGTTGCTGAAGTCTTTGAGCGATGCTGTTGGCGACAAGAAGACCTGAAGGAACGGCTGGTGAAAGCCACGCTTGGAGAGGAAGCGGACGAAGGCAACTGCTTCGGTGGCTTCAAGCTTCGCTGACTGCTGGAGAAGGACCGGTGGGCTTCGGTTGACTTGCTTCGTGGACGTAAGCTTGACTGAACAACTTGGATGGACTTCGGCTTCGCTACTAGGGAATTGGAGAAGAACGTGCACTGGGCTGGGAAATCGGTGAAGTGGGCTGTAGTTTTGTGGCAGCTGAAGAAGTTTTGGTGGTCGTGCGGTTGAGGCCGAAAAGAGTTGACAGTGTGAAGAATTCGTGGACAGCTTCAGTTTTGAGTGATAATTGAAAAAAAATCAAGTTACAAGCGGCAATAGAAATCATAGTGCCATACACAACTCCCATTCATAGTGGTTCGAAGAAAATCGACCACGGGTTATTTGCACTAAAAATTTCTGAAAGTTACCCAGTAGCCTAGGCCACGCTAAAAAAACGCGTCGAATGGAAATTAACCGCGAATTCAAGTCCGATTACAGAAATTGAAGTTTCTGTCATGTCACAATAAATTCTAGGAGTGTCGACTAAGTCTCAGAAGATTTTTTAGAGATTCTGACATTTTTACGGAAAATGGATTCGGACGTTGCGGAAAATTAGCAGAAATTCAGATGGGCTAAATCGATGGAAATTGGGACTTCTAAACTGAGCCTGTGAGTGCCAAGGATTTATAGAAAATTTTCGGGACTTTTCTTCATCAAAATTGGACTTCAATTTTGGGAAATTGTTGAAGAAATTGAAGACCAAAAATTGAGTGAAATTCGGAATGGGGCATAGGGCTGCATTTTGGCATCTATTTGTGCTATTTTTGGACTCAATTTAGCCTAGAAAGTATTATGGGACAAGGCATTCAATGGAGAGGATGAGGTTTGACTTTAAGCCTTGTCTCAATCTTCTTGAACCAATGAATCCAGCTGCCTCCTGTTGCTGTCCCCCTTCTTCCTCGTGCGAACTGCCCTCCTTACCAAGAAGAGTTGCTTTTTGGCTTTCCTTGTTTTTCCTCCGAAAGAAACCAGCATCTCGACGTTGCTCTCTCCCTTGTGCCTACTGCTCCGTTGCCACAAAGACGCTGGTTCCCACTGCCCGAAGACTGCTGCTCGATCATCATCATCATGCATCCATCTCCCTGCCACGACTCAGCCTAGTCTTCGTGCAGCATTATCCACGAAGTCAAGCCCCAGCAAGAAGCCGCGAGCATTGACTCCTCGACCAGTTTCTCCAGTGTCGCAGCCCAGCACACTTGTCACACGTCTCCCACCGTTTGCCATCGAAGTCCCTTTTTGCTCGATTTCTTCAGCCCATTAACGCCGTGGATTTCATCTACTCGAAGACTCCACTGAGCTGCCACATTCAGTCAACAAACCAACCGCAAACCCACCCAAGATCGTCTGAAGTTCCTCACTGCTTCGTGTCCTTGCACCAGCGGAGCTCCTCCACCGATCCTCTACAGCCTTCAATTGTTGATCTCTCTCTCTCTCTCTCTCTGCTTCGTTTCCCAGCGACCAGTGTCTCCACGTTTGCTTCATCCGCAAGCCTCTTCCACCAGCAGCCCAGCGAAGCCAGCAGAGTTCACAGCCCAGCTCTATTGAAGACAGGCCTAGTTCAGTTAAGTTTCAAGCCCATCTCAATTGAAGCCCAACAGTCCAGCAGAGTTTCAGCTTGTGAAGCCCAGCCCAGCATTTTGAAGCCCGCGAAGCCAAGCCCAAGCCCAAAAATTTCTGTGGGCTTGCATAGCTTTGGGCCCGGCTCGAGTGTCTCGTCGACGCCGCCAAAAGTTCGGGTTTCAGCCGTCGTCACATCGTCGTCGTGGTGATCCAGTCTCCTATTTTGATCAAGCGAGTTTTGCTCACTAATGCTTTCTTAGTTTGCTAATTATGCTTAGGGGTTGGTTAGATTTAATTAAGTGCAATTAGGTGGTTAGATTAGTTTATAACAATTAAATTAATGACTTAATGATGCATGTTAGGTGGTTAGACTTAGTCTTAGCAAGTAGAGAGCTTCTAATATTTATTGAATGCATCTCGGGATTTTTCCAGACCCATCTCGGGCTCCAATTAGGCAATACGGGTCTTAATTGGATTTTTAGTATTTATTTATTAATTTTCGAAATTTATTTATTTATTTATTTATTTTTTGGAAATTAAGCTGGGATTGCCGATGACCGAAATTTTATTGCTGATTGTCGTGGTGCAGTCAGTTTATTTATTTGAGCTCTACTTTGTGCTGAATTGAATTATTTGTGATATTTCAAGAATTTATTCTAAGTTGAATGAAAATTGAATGATTGATTGGTAGATGGCCGAGTATGGGTATATAGCGCCATTACGTTGATGGGCTATATAGTAGAGAGAATGGTGAGAGCTAACTGGGAATATTCTTGGCTGAGATCAATCAGGTACGATGTTATTGGACATACGTGGTTTGGTGATTGAGGATATCACTGGCGAAAACGGCGCCTTAAAGAATGCACGTGAATGACTTATAGACATACGTGGTTCGGTGATTAAGGAATATCACTAGTGAAAACGACGCCTTAAAAAACACATGTTGTTGTCTATTACCGACATCACCTTGGCGAAAACGGCGCCCTAGAAAGGACACGTGGTTCGGTGATTGAGGATATCACTGGTGAAAACGGCGCCTTAAAGAACGCACGGTGTCGGCGATCGGTATGTCATTTGGCGAAAACAACGCCCGAGAAACATATGTGATTTGGTGACTAAGTATACCATTTGGGAATCATGGTATGAGTGGGGATGACCAAGAATTGTTATGTCTGACATGTAATCGACTAGGTCAATTTGATCGATGCTTCGATCTATTGAGATTGTTGGGTGCCTATTGAACTGTACTGATTTGCAGGTTGGGACTGAGGCCAAGGTAAGTCCTCTGACTCGTGTTGTGCTTAGGCAGCCCTAAGGTGTATTGGTTTACTAATCGGGTCTTAGGGGTAGAACTTACTAAGACGTTATCTCATTGGTTATTGAATAACCATTTCAGGTCTCTGGATGCAGCAGACTTGAACTTTGAAGATCTCGAAAGTCTGGTGCAGTCTGCTGAAGGCTCCAATTGGAGTGTGGAGAATGATGAAGAGGAGGATGGGGACCCGTAGTCTGTAGAACCCCACACCTGCTTGTAGACCTTATTTTTAAACTGGCTTAAGTTGAATTTGACTTAATAGTTCACCTTGTATATATATGTGCATTGGTTTGCAATGTATATAAAAGTGAATCTTTTTAAAGGTTTGAAATTTGGAGTCCTACTTTCATATCCCAATGTTTTATTGTACGGGGATAATTTATATGCTTTCGCATGCGTATATAAAATGAAAGGGTTGGCGATACGTAGTCCTGGGATATCGCATTCTAAAATCGACCAAGGTAAGGGATGTGCGCGTGCCTGAGGATCGGGGCGTGATAGATAATGCATATTAAACAACGGCAACTGCATAATTTCGAAGAATCCCTCATTCCACTAAGAATGTCCTAGCTGTGTCATGACAAGGACATGCTTTATATTCCTAAGAAGCTCTAGAAGGCGCCAAATTCAGACAAATCAGAATAAGGAAATTTGCAGACGAGATTATAATAATTGAGATGTCCTTAACCTAACATTTATAGATCAATTAGAAGAGATATTACTTCTATTGCCTTTTCGAGCATTTCAAGTACTCCTTAGGATTTAGCCGAGGGCAAACATCGATCTAGGCTTACTTTGACTTGATCCGTTCCCTCAAAGATTGCAAAAAGATTTGAGGCCTTCACTAAGGGGTGAAAAAAGTTGATGTAATTCTCATTATTATCATGGATAAAAGTCACAAAAAGACCCCAAATTATGCCCATTATGACATATTTACCTTAATTTCTTTTGTGACATGAAAAATCATAAACTTATACTCGTGTGACACATTTACCATCCCTTAATGTTTCGTCGATTAGCGTAGTTAAAACTCTATATATATGGATGCCGGAAAGCATGTCGCCCACATGATTAAGTGAAATAGAAACGACATTGTTTTTGGCTAAAAAATCATGTTTCAGACCCTTAATGGATGGAAAATGTATTACATAAATATAAGTTTGAGATTTTTTATGTCACATGAAAAATTTCAAAGTAAATGTGTCACAACGAGTATGTCAAAAAAAAAAGGATAAATGTGTCGTAATGGACATAATTTGAGTTTGTTGTGGCTTTTTCTCTATTATCATTGACTTCTCTATGTTGATACATAAATTTTGGCTAAATATTTATGATTAAACTTCATAGAAAATTAGGAATTAATTCAACCCTAACGAAAAAGGATCTTTACATCATATGGGCACTAATATTATTTTCATCAACTGAGCTT
The DNA here is from genome assembly GCA_017140595.1 of Eucalyptus curtisii. NCBI lineage: Eukaryota > Viridiplantae > Streptophyta > Magnoliopsida > Myrtales > Myrtaceae > Eucalyptus > Eucalyptus curtisii. The sequence continues at coordinate 36,441,900 of CM029503.1, read as the reverse complement.
TATTTATATTTTTATTTTCCCTTATTTTTACTGCATTTTGGATAAATAAAAAATATTTTTTAAAAACATTATTTTAATCTTTAAAAAAAGAGAGAGCTCGCGAGGGCTGAAGGGCTGGGGCAAAGGCCCAATCTCGCGCAACTTGCCCGGCCTGGCCCGGCCTTCTCTCCCCTCTCTTCTCCTCTCCTTCACGCCACCAAGCACGCTGCGGGCAAAGAGAGCGAGACGGCAGCAGCGAGCGGAGCGAGAGGAGATTAAAGGTTCAGCCAAGGGGGCCCGGTTGGCGAGCCAAGGACCAGCGGCCAAAGCGCCTCCCCCGACCTACCTTCCTAGCCTATAAATAGGAGTCTTCGATGAGAGAGAATGGGGTGGGGGGGAGACAAAGGAGATCGAAGGGGTGAGCGGTGAGAGAAAGCCGAGTGAGAAATTGAGAGTGAGCGAGCGTTCTCCAATGACGGGTTGCGGCCAAGGGCTGAACGACGTTCGCCCTCCCCCCCCCTTCCGATCCAACCTACGGTGGGCAGTGCTTCGTCTCCCATTGTTCTTTGATTGCCCCGACTCGAGGTCGGTTTCCCAAGGATCTCGGCTCGGAGGCGCGTGAGGCGGACGCACGTAGGCCAGTCTTCGAGCTCAGTTGCCGTCTGACTCCACGAGTCGGGTATGGACTCTTGGCCGACCGCCCCTGTTTTTGTGCCCATGCCTCGTTCGGGCTCGCCGGACCGGGTTGCCATAGCTCGGTCCCTGCGGGTTTCGAGCTTTATTTGCGTGCGTACTACGGACTCGCTGGACCATTTTGATTGTTGTGGATGTCGACTTGGAAGGGTTTCTCTTTTGATCCTTGGTCCATAGAGTACAAAAGGTGGAGTCTACTCTCTCCTAGTCTGACAACGTACAGAGAGGGAGGAGAGAGAGAGAGGGAGAGAGAGAGGTCGCGACACTGTGATGCCCTTCTAAATAAGAGTAATTAGGGTTGGGAGAGAGTCCTTTTTGAGTTGTTTGAGCTCTCATTTGGAGAAATGATCCATGAGAATATATCCTCTATAAAGCAATAACAACAATAACAACAAGTGAGACTCTAGTATAGAGTAACCAAATCTAAATTCAAATCCAACATAGGGGAGTCCCATCAAGACATAATTTCTCCCATGAATGACACAAACTGGGAATACTCATGTTTCTATCAAGAAATGACCTATTAATAACCATAATATAATCACTGGAGACGAGAATAGCTTTTGGATATCCTAATTGACACACAAATATAAGTTTGAAATATGAACCACACTTGAGTTCAAGTGTTCAATTTTGATGGTTGCAGAAATTTGGCAATAGAAATTCACATGCGCTAAATACCAAACACCCTTCCAAGGGAAGTACTGGCTGAATGAAGTCTCGAGGAGGTCCTTTCGAAAGAGCTACTTGATTTTCTCATTTTGCTTCCCATCTTATGGACTCTTTTCAGGTTCCAGTGCCGTTTTCAAACAATCCTTCAATTCTGTCAATACATGATCTATGTCAGGCCTTTGATCTCCAGTTGGTTTTGTACAAGACTGTGCAACCTGTATCGCTTTCCAAGCCGATTCGCTATCGAATTCTCCTTTTAAATTTGGATCCATGATCTTCTCCAAATTTTTACTTTCAATAAGGGAATTGGCCCATTTAAGTATGTGCACGTTTCCTTCTGGCTTCATCATCATTGCCGGATGTCCTGTGATTAGCTCAAGGAGTATGATTCCGAGACTGAAAACATCACTTTTCTTGTTTAAGCTTCCAATCAAATGGTACCTGCTAGACATATGAGAACACAACTGAGGATAAATCTTCCAAGTCCTAATATATTGCTCTTTGAACTCTAGAGTTATTTATCAGTGCCGAACTTTTCTTCAATAAAGTTGTATACGTTGTGTACAAGTACATGAGTATAAATGCAATCTCTGGGAACGCTAGGTTTTCTATCCATACAAAGACTATATAGCATATTAATGAGATTAAGTTTAAGCCATTACTCAGGGTCGAGGTAACCAGGGGTGCCAACAGCACGAGTTGATAAATGAGCATCGATCTTAGCTGTGAATGTTCTTGAGAGACCAAAGTCAGATATTTTGGCTCGCATATCTTCATTAAGCAAGATGTTCGTCGCTTTTAAGTCTCTATGGATAATGGGCTCGACGCATTCATTATGGAGATAAGCCAAACCTGCAATTCTTACAAAAGATCCATTTAATCATGCAAAGAGGAGGGGCACAAACTACAATGGAAGATATCCTTTAGGTACCTTTTGCTACATCTACAATGATGTGGAGTCTCTGTTTCCATGTTAAGGCATTTGGCTTGTCCCCGTCAAATCAACGTATCTTATTATTTATGAGAAAGAAACATACATTTGCGGGTGTATTCTAGAGAAAAAAAAAAAATTATACAAGAGACATGATAAAGTACCATGTAAGTGCTGTTGCAAGTTTCCATTAGCCATGTATTCATAAACTAATGCCTTGTTTTCAGAGTGATCACAATATCCATGTAGAGAAACTAGGTTTCCATGATGAACGATCGTTAAGTGTTTCGCCTGCAGTGTTGTGAGTGTCCTTTACCACAATTTTTATCGACAATCATTTGGAAGCAAGTCTATAAATAAGCATCCTATTGCATTGTACCTCAGCTTGAAATTCCTTGTTCCCTTGCCATGATTTTTCCGAGAGCATCTTCACTGCAACTTTGGTTCCATTCTCTAGAGTGCCAAGATACACTTTCCCAAATCCTCCTTCACCAATCTCTGTTCCAAAGTTTCTAGTGATCCTTGTGATTTCCCCATAATTGAAAGATCTTAATCTCACCATTCCTTCAATAAATAACCAATATATTACCAATGAGTAATATAGTCAACCTTTTGAAGATTTCCAAGTAGACTTCAAAGGAAAATCTCCCTAAGATAACTCCAATGGGGTCCTAAAAGAGTCAACCTATAGGAAGTGAAAATCCAAGCAAGGATTGAAGTTTTGGCACCTAGCTCTCCATATGCTAAGAAACAATCACTTTAATGGTCATTAATCCTTGGGGAGCATTGGACTAATCAGAGACAATTGTATTGTCATGTAACTATGCCGTGGACGAGAAGTTGAAGAATAAGTTACCTCTTATCTGTTTCCTTCTTATCAACCAAATAGTGACCAAACAGACAACTACGACTACGATTGAAACCGATGCAACAACTGGGATCAAGATGGAGTTCTTAGTTTTAGCCTCCTTCTTTGGGCAAGGACCTGCCCAGCAAAGATCGGGATTGTTGTTAAACCTGTGACAAAAATTAAGTAGGTAAAGTTACATTTCTCGAACTACTTTGCCCACATGTTGATCATAAGCGGCCTTCTTACTTGCTTTGAATCACAATAAAACATGTTAATATAAAAGTCTTTCTATACTCTGAAGAGAGGAGAGAGAGAGAGAGAGAGAGAGAGAGAGAGAGAGAGAGAGAGAGAGAAACCTCAAGTCCAATGTCTTGTCTGTAACCCTCCTTTTAAGAGCCTCAGGAACTGAACCATTTAGCTTGTTTCTGCTTAGATTCCTGCAAAGCATAACCATGTATAAAAACTTATGCTCTGTGAATTCTTCAAGGCGCCACCAAGGCACATATACTTACAGAATTCTCAACTTCGGCAAATTTGCTAAACTTTCTGGTATGGCTCCCGTAAGTTCATTGTTGGACAGTCTACGAAACAAAGCGAGTCCGGGTAGTTAACAATTCAATAGATCTCGGCCAAAATTTTGAGAAGATGAATAAGAAAGACAACAAATATTTTGAGCCAAAGAGGCCAAAAATATCGTGGCATTGCTTTAAAATCGATACTCCACATAAACTTCCTCCAGTAAAGGCTCCCTCTCGAAGCCTCCGAAGCAAATTTTTCTTCTGTATAAGTAAAAATGAGGTCCATAGCAAGAACTAGGATGTCTCAACACATTCAAACAAAAATTATAAAATTGCACCCTTAAAACACTACCTAAAACCTCCCAACAAAAGTTGAACCCCATGGAAATGTACAGTTGAAAACACTACCTAAATTACGATGGTGATACTTTTTTTTTTTCAACTTTGTCCTAAGTAGACATTTAAAAACTAGATTGATACAACGAATGTCTAAAGGGCACTCAATCCTAAAACACCATCACCTCAATAAGGGCCTCACTGGGCTAATACTTACAAGGCCTCCAATTCCGATAGATTTGATAGTGAAGAATGGATGTTGCCCCTCAAATTGCTAGAGCTCAGGTTCCTGCCCATAATCAATCACATGAGGGGAAGTTGTGTCATTGTCGTGTTCACAAAGGCGGTAATGTTGGTTGGATACACAAAAGTTTATGCACTCAACTGTAGAGAACACAATGTAACCTAAGATTAAAATGGAGAAGCACACAACTGATGAAGGAGTTTCAAGAAGAAAAGAGAATTCTTTTAAAGTTTCGCCAGTGGCACCGGCATCATCCTACAAGAAATAGTGCAACGAGACTAATAGCGAAATAGCCCTCGGATCTACTTATAGACTTTGGAAGTGTAGGCTCTTATGCAAAGACAATGTGGTCATGCAGGGGAGCAAACTTTCAACTTTTCAAGGAGAATGAGTACAAAACTTCACTTCTTCATAGAGAGAGAGAGAGAGAGAGAGAGAGAGAGAGAGAGAGAGAGAGAGAGAGAGAGAGAGAGAGAGAGAGAGAGAGAGAGAGAGTTCTTTTAGAGTTTCACCGTTGTATGATACTTCAAGAAATAGTTTAAAGGCACTCACATTGAAATAATCCTTAGAAGTTTTCCACAACTACAATTCAGACATTTTAGAGTTTCACCGCTGTATGATACTTCAAGAAATAGTTTAAAGGCACTCACATTGAAATAATCCTTGGAAGTTTTCCATAACTACAATTCAGACCATCCCATGTATAGTTGCTTGGGATGCACGGATCACCTTGCCAGCTCTCTTTATTCACTCCATACGTTGCCTTGGTATCATTGATAGTTTTCACTGTAGTTTATACCACAACAATATTATTTCTTTTTAAAAAATTGTAATATTGTGAAAATTGATAAAACGCTATATGTTCAATTTGAAGTGACTCCAGCAATGAAGTATGCCAAGCAAAAAGTAGCCTTTTACTTTCAAGATAAACCTAGTTTAAGAGTAGCCTATTAACCATTAAAATTGCATCTTCTAGAGCTCAATTAAGAAAACTCTTACCTTATTCTTCTTAGATTTTTCAAATTAAGCTTCTTGAAGCTCAATTTCACCTTGCATTTTTTAAACTTAGCTTATAACCTTTCCATCGCCACAATCTTTACCTTCCAACCCTCACCACCAATAATTACTTAACCAATCCAACATCAATTCTCTTCTGATGGAGCAACCAAGGCAAGTGAATCTAAATTATTGCCTTGTAAGAGCTCATGAGGTTTCTAAGGAGGAGTATGCATTAAGATCTCCTAGATTACTGAGAGAGTACTTTTTATCCAATGGAGTCATCAATTTGATCAACAAATCCTTATTCTTTTATCATGTTTTACTTTCATTAGCCACACGGAACAAAACTAGTCAAGTTAGATTATGCAAGAAGAATCTCCTAAAATTGAGTTTGATGAACAGAAATCAATGCAACAGTGATACGCTAAAACCATCTAGCATTTGTGTCGACCCCTTAAGAATATGAGAACACACGGAGTGGAGGTTGACCAGTTTATGTGGCAGTCCTTTTTACTGAATTCAACCTATATGATCAGATGTGTAATGAGTCGCTTTTTAACCAATTTATTGTTCATGTCCACTTTAGAAGACTTCTGGAAGCACAACATTCGAATTGGCACTAGAAAAACATGCGGAAGTAGGGGAAACACCATCATCTTCGGCTGTTTGTACATTGGGGAGTCCAACAATGTTATAGACCTCGATGGCATTGAGGATTGGCGGATATGTAGATTCATTTGATGTGGGACTGATCAAGATGTTGATCTGGGAACCAGTAACAGGAGTGGAGACTACAGTCACTGGCTTTAAGTACTCGAGCATCACACTCTTCGTGAATTGATTACCATTGATGGAAACCGTGAACTCCCTTTGTTGGCCACTCCGCAAAATTTGGGTTTCGGCAAAATGGAAGTACAAGATCCAGTTACCTGGAGGAATGTATGGCTTCCACGGTGTCCAACTGTAACTCAAGGAGGAATTACTCACGGTTGCAGCGGTCATAAGGACTTTTTCTGGAACCTTGTATGCATCGTTGTTGTTGGACAAGGACGTGGCAGATGCTCCAGTGCTGGGCAAAGACCAGTAATAATCATCATAGCCCCACCAGATGCGATCATAAGCATCCAATGGGTATCTGGTTGAGGCATTTTCACAAACAAGTGATACGCTCAGCCATTGAGAAATCAATATACTTGCAAAATTTCAAAGTGTCTAAATCTTTGATTATTGTACTCCTACGATCAGTCAGATTCTTTTATCTGATAAAAATGGGACATCATGTGCATGATTCAAGGTGGCGGGCGCTTGTCTAGAATCATTAATTGGACTGCGTATTGAAATATTAAGTGGATCTCTTTATTTAGTAACTTTTCCTCGAATTCACTCATGTTTTTTATAATCAATATTTTAAAATTGAATTAGTACCTCATATTAGTTGGATCTTTAATTAGCAACTCCTGGTTCAATCCACTCGTGTTTGCTGTAATCAATATTTTGAAAATTGAGTTATTAATTTGTATTTAGCATGTTCAACAAGTGTCAGAAGATATAAACAATGGTTATTTGAATGACATGTTACCTAATGAAAATAGTGATTGTCAACAAAGAGAGTTGTTTGGTTTGATAAAATGTTTCATAAGAAATTAGCACACCCTATATCTGAAACTCATGTACGAATTAACTAAATTATTATATGCAAACATTTTCAATCTTGAATGAGTATATTCTTAAGAGATTCTCATAGAAAATTATGTGTTTTAGTCATAAAATTGCCATGCACCAAAAATTAAATTATTAGTGAATTCTTAATCATCTTAATTAGTACATTGTGCGTAGCAATAGACCAAGCAAAGAAAAAAAGCATAGGGTAGAGTGAAATAGTAAGAAACAAAAAGGAAAAATGAAAGAAAAGGAAAGGAAAAAAAGAAGAAAAATTCAAAATTATAATACACATGTTAGAAAAAGTCATCCACATTAGCACTGTTATGTCATATAGAACGGTTGGTGTTAATATTAGTAATTTCTAGTCAAAATTGGCCTAAATGATTACATTGGCAAATTGTGAAAATATTTAAAACTAAATTAGTCAAATTGAAAACTTTAAAATCGAATTGGCTGCTATAAAATAGGTTTAGTATATTTTGAACAAGTGTACTATCTGAAAGGAATTGCTCTCGTGAAAGCTAACTTGTGTTCTCCAAAACGACTCACCTTGTATATAATCCAGAGCTTGTTCCCATGTCGCGCCGCCAAATATTCCTCAAGAACCCAGATCCAGTTTCATAGATGCTGTTGTTCAAAACTCTTAATTCCAGAGCTGAAATGAAAGGTATTCCACTTCCCCTATTCACAACACACACCTGTATATAATCTGCTTGGGAGACATACATAATCTCCTCGGCCATATTATCAGTGTAGCCGATGGTGGTCCAATAATTAACGTCGATATATAGGTCGAACATGGGTTCTTCGTTTTTACCATCATAGTTGCCATACCAAAAGGTGGCCTTGATCAAGTAAAGGCTGTTCTTGCCTCGATCAGGCTTTAGCGTGTAGCAGTTCCTCATTCCATGCGGAAAGCTCCTTAAAGTTTTGGCTATTTGCAGATACTTTTTGTAGATGTGTTCTGTGGCAATCTGCTTGTTTTCTCCAGAATCTGTAAATCCGTTGTCTGTCTCATAATATATCTTGATATTGCCATCGAGATATGGATTAGGTGCCCCACAATCGATGCTTATGAAACCTTGAAATTGAGATAAATTAGAACCAAATAGTCAATAAATTCTCAAACTTTCCCATATAGCTAGTTCAAGAATTCGGAAGCGGTCATCTCTTATCGGACCTCAACTGCTATAATAAATTAGGTGTGATTGATCTTGACATATATATAATATATACATTGTGAACGAACGACGCATAAACATTTTTCATATCCATGCCTACGATCATCCTTTTAATCTTATCCTTTCCGCCACTTCTTCTCTTTCTTTTTTCTATTGCATGTTCCGTCATTGGGTAAACAAACCTACTATTCACCATTGCGTGACCTTGCGATCAACTTTCGAAGAAGAAAACAAAAGAAATTAAGCTGCGACATGGGCTAGTTCACGTATCAATGCGATCGACAGATCAAACCTTGCAAATTATAACTTTTTCATATTTATCATTTTGCTTCTCTCTCTTTTGTTTTTATCTGATGTAAAATTTCATGTTTGCAGATGCCGGGATGTTCTACAGGTAACTAATTATCCTCAATGAGAGAGAGAGAGAGAGAGAGAGAGAGAGAGAGACCTGGATTTTGTTGGGCTAGAGCCAGCAGCTTCAATCCCGGAGCCAATAAAGAAGCGATGGAAGCACACCAGAGGAGGAGCAGCATTGATCTTCCCATTTTCGGTGTCCAGAAGAAAGAGAAAGGTCTCTTGCCAATGTACATAAGTGAAGATATTACAGGCAACCCATATTAATAAAAGTTCTGAGGTGGTGGGAATAGGAAAAATCCACATTGGACATACAATAATACATCAAGGTTGACTCTTCAGTATAAATGACAGATTTAGACTTTAGGCCACCTCTTGTTGTTCCACTAGCTTCATGTATATTGTGGCTCCTGTTACAACATTTAAATATTAAACGATGTCCCACGACAACAGTTGAAAGTTTTAGAACAATTATTGTTGATTCCACAAACTATCTATATGCAATATTCCTATGTTATTGTAATCAAATCAAATCACCTATTGATTTATATTTATTCACCCAAGATCTAGTTTACTCAAGTCTTTGAGCGAAATCAAGTCTAATTAATTAGGTGAGACGAGTACTTATTTTGAAATTTAGGGAATGATGTATTTTGGAGTGCAATTTAAAGCTCGTACGCTCACATTATAAATGATCCCTAATAAGAGTGATTCATTCAGTATCCATTCCTAGCACCAAGTATGGGCAACTTATATTGTATAGGATTCTAACAAAATGTAGCAAGAAGAGATTAAATTCTATTTCATTTACGCACAATTACAAATATTTCTTTCTACGCATTTTTCATATTCCCTTTTCATCAGCATAACCAATAATGGTCAAATTCTCCTATGGATGAAGTTCAATCATCGAAAAAAAGAACATCTTAGATAATTACTCTATTAGATATGCACACGCGATATAAACCCCATTGATAATGTCTATCCATGGGGGGAAGACTACTCATGATTCATGATCACAATGCACAACTTTTCACAGTATGATTAAGAGCAATAGCGAATTGATTTGACTATTTTAAAGCGAAAATCACTTTTTTTGTTTTCTCGAATTCATGTGCATGGGACACAATCTCTTTCATTATGGAAGCAAAGAACTTTCCACACGATGCACGTATGATTTTATTTTTTCTTTTGGGGGCCCAAAAACAATTCCATAGCGTTTTTATTTATAGCTTGAGCAAGAAAATCATTGCACTAGTTACACAATGCACCATCAAGAACAATAAAAAAGGACTTTTGCTTCAATAATGCACATTAAAGAAATTAAAAACCAAAGACTTTTGCTTTAGGAAAAGTGAGTTTTGTTTTCACATTTATAGATTGAAATGATGCCAAAACCCATTTCATTCATCGAGAAAAAGAATGTTGTTTGTCGTAGCTTGAATGCTTTTTCCATTCAAAAAGAGATTTTTATCGTGGAAAAATTTTCTTTATAAAAAAAAAAGGAAAAAAAAAGAACATGAGAATGGAGTCATCCAAATGTAAAAAAAAAAATTGAATAAAAGGGTGACGCGCGGTTGTTTTCTTAAAAGAAAACTTAGAATAAATATTATCTCAGGTTTGAAATGATAATTGAATCTCAAATAAAGGCACTAGCTAGCCAAATCCTTGCCAGGCAAGGAGCATGTGCATCTCACATACTACTTTCCAAGCCATGGTCGGGGCATTAGAGCATTTTTTTTTTCTTTTCTTCTTTTTATTTTTTCTTGTTGCGACTTTCCTAGAGGTGACCGTTAGGAAAAATTAATGCATTACTAAGTTTACACTTAGTACGAGACTCTCCCAAGCACATACCAATTACAACTATAGTTTTATATTATTTTATTTTAATTTTAATCATCTAACCATGTAAATCAATTCAATTTGGAGTAGTCATTAATCTATTATGGGTCAATTAGAAACTCAATCAATTTGTGAACCAAATATGCATACGAGGACTTGGTTACTCTAGGTAAATATAACACAATTTCGGTACCTTTTCTCTTTATTCTAAAATATTTTGCAAGCAATTTGAGTCACTTTTAAGCCTAACCACTAGTATGTGAGATATGATCAAGTGTAACACTTAATAATTTAAGTAATAATTGAATTACTTGAGGAGATGGGAAAAACCTTGATGTAGCTAAGCAAAGCTTCCAATGAATGTTTTGCAAAATATTAACTGAAGATTCACGTATGATTTTACTTTTTTTCTTTGGGGGGTCCAATAACAATTTCCTTGTGCTTTTATTTATAGCTTGAGCATGAAAACCATTGAACTCTTTGCAGGATCCACTATCACGAACAATAAAAGATGACTTTTGCTTCAATAATGCAGATTAAAGAAATTAAAAAGTGAAGACTTTTGCATTAGGAAAAGCGAGCTTTGCTTTCCCATTTATAGATTGAAAAGATGCCAAAACCCATTTCATTCGTCGAGAAAAAAACGTTGGCTGTCGTAGTATGAATGCTTTTCCTATTGAAGAAGAGATTTTTGTCGTGGAATTTCTTAAAAAAAAAAAAAAAAAAGAATATGAGAGTGGAGTCATCCAAAGTTTAAAAAATGTTTAAATAAAAGTATGATGAAGCACGGTTATTTTCTCAAAAGAAAACATAAAATGGATATTATCTTGGGTTTGAAATGACTAACTAAATCTCAAATAAAGGCACTAGCCGGCTAAATCCTCGCCAAGTGATGAGCACATGCATTTCACATGCTTTTTACCAAGCCATCGTTGGGGCATTGGAGCCTTTTTTTTTTTTTCATTCTTCTTTTTATTTTTTCCTGTTGCGGCTTTCCTAGAGGTGAATAGTTGGGGAAAGTCAATGGATTATTAAGCTTACACTTAGCATGGACTTTCTCAAGAACATGCAACTTTGGGTGGATTTAATTTAATCATCTAACCATGTAAATCAATTCAAGTTGGAGTTGTCACTAATCTATTATGGGTCAATTAGAAACTCAAGCAATTTGTAAACTAGATATTTATGCATACGAGGACTTGGTTACGTTGGGTAAATATAACATCATTTCAGTATATTTTCTCTTTATTCAAAAATATTTTGCAAGCAATTTGAGTTAATTTTAAGCTTAACCACTAACATGTAAGAGATGACCATGTGGGCCTACAAACAAGAAATTAGTACTCAATAATTTAAGCAATAATTAAATTACTCGTGGAGATGGAAAAACCTTGATGTGCTAAGCAAAGCTTCCAATGAATGTTTTGCAAAATATTAATTGAACACGAAGCAACCACTTGAATTTGATTTATGCATGAATTAGACATGATTTCTAGATATGATTAAGAGATGCCAATTTACTCCTTTTGCATTTTCCGCATAGACATGATATCTAGATATGATCAAGAGATGCCAATTTACTCTTTTTGCATTTTTCTTGTTTAACATGAACATAATTAAACTTAAATACTGTGACTACGTGAATTCTAATTTAGCATGTATTGATGAACTAACATGAAATCCCGAATGACAAGTATGCTACATTGGAAAATTTGCACAAATTATTTGGAAAGACTTACATGGAATTTGGCATAGGGTTTTTTGATTTGATTAATAAAGTTGAAAAATTTATGACTGAATTGACATTTGTAGGATAGGTTTAGAATTAATTAGGAAAGTTTTTCCCTTCTCTATTAATGGCAATGGGACTTGCACACTGTACGACGTACAACAACCAAGAAAAACAATGCATGTATGGAGACTGGCCAAGATGTTCCGCTTGCAAATAATGGAGAAGACTTGACTTGCATGAATATAAATGAAACAAAAAGCATTACAACGACCGACTCAGTGGATACAAACTGGCCTCCCTTTTTCTAAAGCCACTTTTCCCCCTTATTAGGTTGCCGTACATAAAATAAAATGTGTCGGAGAATACTTTCACCATTGAAAAACAGATTTTGATGTGGGATATGAGAGTGTGGGTCACCAAGAATCATTTCATGTTGGGAATGCAATGACGATATTCTTGGTTTTTATGTTCCACCAACTCCTACATAATTGAATTCTCAAATCATTCACTATGCTTAATTGGACAAAAACGTTATCTGATTTTATGCCAAGAAATTTTGTTTGAATAGATGAATCAAGAAATTTTTAAACTTCACTCTTTGGACGCGACTTAGGCGGCGTGCGACCCAAGCGACCGTTGCTTGCTTGCAGCCTCAGGCAGTCCTTTCTGGGTCTCGCAAGGATCAAATGACCGTGAGACCCAAGTGACGATCGCCTGGGTCGCACGCCGCCTGGGTTGCCCGAGGTCATGCAACCTCCAGTAACCTTCGCTAGGGTTGCGCGACCCTCACCGTAGGTCCCCTGACATCGAGTGACCTCGATTGACGACCACTGGTGCTAGATTTAGTTTGCTGGCGGTTGTAACCCTTTGTCGGACTGACGAAGGCTTTGGTCCTTTTTTAATAAAAAGAAAAATGAGAGACAAAATTGGAATTTTGAAGAATTGATAAAGGTAGTTTTGGAAAAAAAATAAGTTTCAGCATTTGGCCAAATGCTAAAAGCCCAATGCTAATTTCTACTATCTTTGGGCTTTTAGTATTTCTAATGCTGGTTTTCACTTGAAAGCTCCTTTACAATTATTGCCAAACGGTTCAGGATTTCCCCAAGGGACTTTGGAAGCTGAAAGTTCACTGGGAATATTGAATCAAATGCATCCTAAGTAATTTTATTTTAGCTATGAGGATGATGACCTCGGTTTCTGTTGTTGGGCTGCTTCCACTTTACAAAGTCGAAAGGGATGAGCACCTAGCTAAGAGCAGCAGACGAAACTTCTTTCATTATTCCAAGTAAAGCATAGAAATGAAGAATTTCTAACTTACTTTTTTCCTTTGGAAAGTAAATCTATTCTTGTGAATTCACATCATGTTGGACTTAGTGCGAAGATCATTCAAAACATGTGTTACCCACGAAATCATCTTTTTGGTTGGAAAATATATCCCAAACAACTTTAATAATGTGATAGGACAATGCAGGATTCTCTTCTAATCAATAAGGTGAATAGTAAGTATCATTGACCTTGGGGTCTATATTGTGTTCTTCCATCCATTCAAGTGCAAGTCAAGTCTCCTCCATTACTTGAGCTAGAATAATCTCAGCAAATAGATTGCTTTCTTTGTGTGGGATTGTACGTTTTGTGGGTAAAGGTAGATTCCATTTCCATGGTGGAGATTTTTCATATCTAGGATAACATTCTCGTCAATTCCTATTAATTGTCAAATGCAAGATTTTGTTAATTTGAAAACAAAGTCGAAAAGTTCATAGTTATTTGTGTGGACACAAAAAAATGATCAACCTCTTTTATCATCATCATCATCAATAAGTGACAAGTTCAGTCGATCTTGTCAATGAAGAAGGCCCCCACAAATCTGAATGGATGTAGTCCACCGTACCTTGGTCATCTGAACTGTCGTGCTGAACTGCACTCTATGCTCCTTGCCCTGAAGGTGCTTTCTGAATCATCGTGGCAAGGGTGCAATCATTTTCAAGCAGGGGTGAGATATAATGCTGCAACCATTTGCTTATTTAGGAATTTGCCCATACACATAGTAAAGCCACATTCATGATATTTTGGGCACAACTATAAACAATTGTTTACAGTGGAAACTTGGTTTCTCTAATTGGGTATTGTGATGACTCTAAAAGGATGGCGTTAATCTATGAACTTATGTTTAACGGAAACCTACAACAACACTAACCAGGCACTTCATTGTATTCTTGTATGTTTTAATTTCCTCCAAAATAATTTCACAAATATCTGTTTCTTTCTCGTGTATGATGTGAAGATATGCTAATCTATAACACGGGCCATGCCAAATGTCTTGACGTGGAGTAAGAGACTGCAAATTGCTACAGATGTAGCACAAAGTATATAAATGACATATCCATCATTACCACTTTTGCCTCTTCAGATTGGCATTATTAAAGAAGATTTTGCAAGAATTGTAGGTTTGGATTATCTGCATAACGGTTTATACTTCACTTCTCTAGGGACTTGACGGAATAAAGGTTATATATAACATTGATAAAGGGCTCAAGAACTCAAGGAGATTCCTTATCTATGACCTGGAAATTGCTTCTCATCCGCGTTCTGACGTTTCTGTTGCGGGAATCAATCAGTTGGGTTGTACAAGAAAGTGATATTTTTGTTTTGGAATCGTCCTGTTACCTATTAAAATTTATCGTCAGGGAAAAAATCCCTAATTTTTAGACATGAATATATATATATATATATATTGAAAAACTCTCTTAGCATAGAAAGAAGGACAAAAGCCACTAAAAACTCCAAACTATGCTAACGGTTATACATTTAAGCTAATTTTTTTTTTGTGACACCAAAAAACCTTAACTTGTATCGGTGTGACATTTCGTCAGAATTCCGTCAATGAGGACCGTAAAAAATTTGCATATGTTGACGCCAAAAAGCAAACATTGTTGAAGGAAAACAACATTATTTTGATTGAAAAATCATCTGATGGAATCTTGATAGAGGGTAAATGTGTCACATAGGTAAACATTTTAAGTTTGTTATATCACAAGAAAAAAGTTTAGGGTAAATGTGCAAAGTAAGTATAGTTTGGGGTTTTGATATAAAAAAAAGGGCTGAGAGTAAATATCTCACATTGAATATAATTTAAGATTTTTTGTGATTTTTTTCCAAAAATAAGCGTGAAAAAATATGGACACTTGATTAGCGGCATGGTGGTAGAAGTCATTCCTTTCTCTAGTCGCCTTAAGATCAATCCTATTCCATTGTCGTACGTAAATCTATCATTTGGGGTCGGCATAAAACATGAACAATTTGAAAAGCAAATCATTATCACAAATGCACAAGCCGTTCATCTCATATTACACTCCTACTTTCGTCTTATTACTATCCAAAGAACTTTATATCAGATCCGTGGGACTTGGAATTTCTGTTCTTGGGCAGCTTTCACTTTAGAAAGTCGAAAGCGACAAAGCACCACCAAGCTAAGAGCAACAGACGAAACTTCTTTCATTATTCCAAAGAAAGCAGAGAAATTAAGAATTTCTAACCTTTTTGGCTCAGGAAAGTAAATCTATACTTGTGAATTCACATCATGCTGGCCTTAGTGCGAAGATTATTCAAAACAAAGAATCAAATCATTATCACAGTAAAAAATTAAATTAATTCTGATTTACCCTGCTCTCGAGCTCCCCACCGAGATCATCTCTTTGGTTGAAAAATATATGTCCGAACAACTTTAATAATATGACGGGACGAAGTAGGAATAAGGTGATTCATCATGGGGCCTGCATTCCGTGTTCTTCCATCGATTCAAGTGCAAGTCAAGTCTCCTCCATTATTTAAGCTAAAAGGATCTTTGCAAATAGATTGCTTTCTTCCTTGGGATCATATGTTTTGTCAGTAATTATAGATTCCAACTAAATGGCAGAGATTTTTCATATCTAAGATAACATTCTCATCCATTCTTGTTAATTGTCATGTGCCGGATTTTGTTAATTTGAAAACATAAGTCTAGAAATTCATACTTCTTCGTGTTGACACAAATAATTGGCCAATTTTTTTATTTATTATTATCGATAAGCGGCAAGTTCACTCAACCTCATCAATGGAGGTTAATATATACTGGGGCACCTCCTTTTGGTTGCACTTGAGAAGGACCCCATCAATGGAGGTTAGTATATACCTTGGTCCTGTGAATTGTCGTGCTGAACTGTAGTTTGTGCCGCTTGTCGAACATGCAATGTTTGCAAAAGTCCATCTTCCAAATTTCAAGCCTATACAGAAGACCTGCTCACTCAAAATGTTCATACCTCTTTCATACATGTGGATGATAACTTTCAAAGCCTTAGACTTTGAAATAAATCGACATCCTCGATAGACTAATAATCTCAAAACCAATCCCTATATGATGTGATGTGATATGTGAATCAAGAATTCATGATCCACTCCTCTCTGGCATTATCCACCAGATTCAGCAGCATCACACACCTAGGCTTTTTCAAAATATCAACTTTTTCTTTTGCTTTCATAGTTTGAGGAAATTTATCATCTCCCTCCAATGCTAAATCCATACACTATGGCTCTAACATTACACACATCTTAATGCACCACAAATTAAAATCATTCACGCCAGTAAATTTCTACAACTCAAATTTAATAAAATCCATAATGATAATTGCATAAAGACAAAATTTTTGCAGCAATTGATCAATAATAAACCGTTACAACTAACATGAAAGCGTGAACAAATGAACGATTCAAGCATGAAGTAAATTGTAGAACTAAAATTAAACCACATTAGATCAAGATGGTTCCACAATAGAATATTACAATCGCTTGAAGGTTCAACTATCAAGTGTTTCCTAATCCTAGAAATCCAATTCACAAGGAACAATCACAAGCAAGGAGATTTTTTTTTTTTTTTTTTTTTAATGTTCTCAACTCTCTTGAATGATGACTCTAAGAATTTTCTAGGGTTCTCACAAGTTGTGATTTATAAGGACTTCAAAATAGGGTTTAAAACATGTTTGGATTCGAGACCGCATTGTTGGGTTGGGTGTCTAAGCGCGCCCGGACCACCGGACACTACGTTGGAAACTGCATTTGAGCCTTTGAGATCTGTTGAGTGCCCAGCCGGTCTTAGCTGGCCACCCGACAATGGGCGGCACCCCGGCCACTTATTTGCTAGGTGCCCACCTAGTGGTCGGACATGTCTGCACTAGGCGGGCCTTCTTCTCGCATCCCCTGATCATCCGTGTCCATCTTGGAGTTGCTCAGCAAACACTTTTGAGTTTCCCGAGAAACGTTGAACTCATGTCAATTTCAAATTAATCATAATTAATTTCGAGCCAAAACCAACGAATGCCATTTTCTCAATCTAATGTTTGAGTTCAATTTGAATGCATTACCTTGCTAGAGAAAGAAACGTGAAACTAAACTTTGGGGACTTCAGACTAAGGGAAATGCTTCTCATAGCTCTAGAAAGGAAAGAGCTCTTGTTAAAAAGTATTTTAAATTTCATTGAGTTGAGAAAATTTGTCCAAAAAGTTTTAAATCTATTATATTTTTGTCAATTCAGTCTTAAATATTTCTATCGTGCCAATTAAGTCCTGAATTTCTCGTTCTTCCAAATAATTTCATCTGGTCAATTTAATTGGAAAATCATTAACGTAAACGTTAATAGTCACGTAGGATGGTTGACATTAATGTAGATGATTTTGTATAAAAAAAACTAATTATTTTTTATTTCTCTTCTTTTTTTCTTTTTCTTTATTCCTTTTCCTTTTTGTTTTACCAAGTCCGTTGAGGATCGCCGGCCGATCCTCATCGGGCTTGAAAGAGAAAAATGGAAAATGAAAAATGAAAAATGTAGAAATTATAAAAATGGTCTAGTTTAGCACTTGTGTCATGTAACATAGTTGGTATTCATCTTAGCGATTTCCGACTAAAATTGACTAAATTGACCTAATTGGCAAAATGTGAAAATATTTAGAACTCAATTAGTAAACTGTAAAAATATTTATAACTCAATTAATAAAAGTAAAAGTTTAGAATTAAATGGATAGAACCATATTAAGTTTATGACATTTTGAATAATTTTTTCTCTGTGAAATTTAGGATGATGTAAAATCGTTTGACGGAATTTATCAGTAATTTTTCCCTCGTTATGCATTAAAGAGACTTACTGAGAGAGATGTGTAAGTGACTTAAGGAAAGGGCACCATCGAAAGGATGGCCATATTTCGAAAGTTTACTCGTTACTCTTTTTCTGATTTGACCCAAAAAGAGGATGATAAAGCAATGCACAGCATCTTTGGGACAATCGTCCGCGATGAGCCTCGTGATTGAATCCGCGGAACATGATGTTAACTGATTATCAAGTGCAAAATAATAATAATAATAATAATAATAATAATAATATAACAACAAGGACGACTATAAATAGTAAAAGGTTTAGTGACATGCAAAAGAATTAAAAGTTAAAAATGTGAATAATAATAGTACGACGACGACGACCACGATGACTTTAAACAGTAAAAGTGACTGGGGCATGATTACCCTCCCCAACTTTAATTCGAAGGAAGATTTCCACATGCAAAAAAGTTAAAAGTTCAGATGTGAATAATAATATAATGATGAAAACCCCGACGACCACAAAATGACGTCGACCGTGACGACTAGAAATAGTAAGAATGTTCGTGACATGATTACCCTCCCCCAACTTAATTGGAAAAAAGCATGCTCCATGCAAAAAATTTAAAGGTAAAATTCTCTTATTGGAACTCAGGTTCATGATTAGCTAGCAAACTCAGGTAAAATTCTCTTGTCGAGAACCAAACAGGAATCTTCCAATTCATTTGGCTACTCTTCGGAGGACTCTTTAGACCAACAAAAAATATGGAATTGCCAGCAAAGTTGCTTCTCATTTACTTGGATACACATGCAGTGTTCAAACTTCAGAGGTTGCATCTTTTTCGACTTTGTTTGTGGCTATGATGAGGATTCCACTAAAGAAAGTTCAGCATTGATACATGACTCGAGAATTCAAAGAGAAGACTTATCGTCCATGTTCTTATGAATTCTGCAGGTATCAGCAACGCTCTCACAGCTTAAACAAGAAAAGTGATGTTTACCGTTTTGGAATTGTGCTCTTTGAGCTGATCACAGGACATCCAGCAATAATGTAAAGGCCTGGGAGAAACAGCGTGCACATACTTGAGTATGTGACTCCGTTCATCGAAAATAAAAATAATATGCTGGGACTTATGGATCAACGTCTAAAAGGAAAATTCGTCGTCGGTAAACATTGCGGAGTTATGTACCAGAGAAAATGCAGCTGAAAGGCCGGACATAAGTAAGGTATTGATGGGACAGGAGGGATCTTTGCCAAGAGAATTGTCTCGCTTGGCACCCGAGACAAAGTGGGGGGAAGGAAAACCAAATGACCAGCTCGGAACGACCTCTTCGGAACTTGATCCGGCTCCTGGAGCCTTGGCAAAGTAGTTTAGTTCCATCAGGATTAGTCCACTCTTGTTGCGAAACTATGGAAACTCCTAGTACTACTGAACTCAAGTCGGTGTGTGTTTGAAATTCATGTTCGTGTATAGATACGGATACCTGGAGGCTTTTATTGTCTTCATGATTATGCGTGTGGAATTTCATCCTCCGTTTTTCTTTCTCATCTTTCCAGGCAATTCACCCCCTTTGATTCGTACAAAGATGACTTGAAATCGTATGACTTGGTCTACATGAAAATTGACGGAGGACAGTTGCAGCCTCTTACTTCCAAATAAGATGCAATTCGAATATCGCTGCAGAAGTTGCCATCATTGGATGACTATAAGTTTTCTCTCTTTCTTTTCCTTTTTCAATATTATGTAAAAGAATCTTATATGTTGCACCGGGAGTGTAATAAAATAATTACACAAGCAGTGTTTATGCGCCGACATGTATACTGCTTTTAAATTTATGACTGCTTGTGTATACAATGTTTTAGATTGGTGGTCTACATTACACAAATACAAACCAAAGAGGAAATTATACGGTCATGAAATGAAATGGCCACATGCTCTAATCAACCGCACTAAAATGACTATGGGCATTACCCGGACGATTCTACTGTTCCCTCCCCCAAATAAATGTGATGCGTGATCACGCATCAAAATGGAGCTTTTTTTTTTTTTTTTGGTAAATTCAAGAAAAAGTTAGTAAACATTAAAAAACTGCTAGAAAAAAATAATTATCGATCTCCTAATATCTTGATAACTTGTTATAACTTACCAATACAATTATGCAACTGCCAACTTTTCTCATCTTTTATCAATTTTTATTTATCTTTCTCCTAATCGTCTTAGATTTATCAACTCTTACAAGAATTCACAAACTTTTTTTTTTTTAAACTAACGTATAGTAAGTTTTTGCCTATCAAAATTACCGACTAGTTTTGTGTCACCCCATCTTATTTGAGTCACTTACCAATGTTTATTTCCTATAGTTATTTGTCAAGTTTTGTTATCATTTATCAACTGTTATTTCCCTTTTTTTACAAACGCCCAACATATATCAACTCTTATATGGATGTGCCAACTTTTGTGTGACTTAACAATTTCTCTCCTATTAGGTTACTAATTAACTTTGGTTTATCAATGCTTATTTAAGTTGCCTACTAACGTTTATTTGTAATCTTATACCAACTTTTCTCTTAGATTACAACTTTTATTTGTTTGAGAGCCCATTAAGTTTTCAAGCACTTTTAGAAATCATCAACTTTAAGTTGAGTGATTACTAACTTCACTCAGATTTATTTACTGATTAGTTTTACATTACCAACTCTTATTTGAGTTAGTTATTAACATTTGTTTTGTTTCTATGTTTGAATTATCAAGTTCTCTAAGTGCAAAG
Organism: Eucalyptus curtisii; assembly: GCA_017140595.1. NCBI lineage: Eukaryota > Viridiplantae > Streptophyta > Magnoliopsida > Myrtales > Myrtaceae > Eucalyptus > Eucalyptus curtisii. Next base: position 36,421,021 of record CM029503.1, on the reverse strand, counting down.
TGAAGAAAATTCGTTGATTTTATATTCAAGCAAATCCTCAAATTGAGATATCATCTCTATACTGTTCAACTCCAATTTGTTTTCTGCATAAAATTTAGTTTACTATGCATCCAAATAGGAATTCTGGGTTAGGCAACAATTAATAAAATATGAGAGTGAACCAAAACATGAAGTTCATTGAAAAACACCAAAAAAAATATTAAACAACAAAAAAATGAAAGGTCGACGTGATATTACAAAATCTGCACTTTATCGTTCACACACAATTCACCTTAATATACAAAATACAATGACAAAAATACAATCATTCAAAACATATAGAAACCATGAAAAGAAACCAAGTTAAAGAATGAAATGACAGCAAGACATTACATATGTTGACATATAAAATTACAATTGCTTCTTTATTATCAATGAAAGGATATTGTCAAAAGCAACGAGGTTATAAAGAGGATTAGCACGTCAATGAATGACACTCGCATCCTTTATTAACAACTTATATCCATTAAAGTCCGCCCATTTCTCTAGACTAGGGTTAAAAAATGGAAGATCACTAGGAATTTGCTGTCAATTTATGTGCTGTTGCAATGGAAATCTATGGTCTGCCAAAGAGACTTTGTGGAAATATTCACCAGTAATTCATCCCAAAAGTTTTGTTACCTTATGTGGTTATATTTTGAGTGCTCTTTTCGAGTGCTTGGCCTCAGTGGATCGGATCAGATCAAATTGTTAAAAAAGATATCAAAACAATACCTCTTCCAGAAAATTTGTGTTTCAAGGTTGGACTGGGTTCTAGCCTGACAAGATGATAGAATGACAAAGTGGGAGAAATAGACCAAATCACATCCAATTGTGGGAGTAGTGCTGCTCAATATGAGCCAACAGTAACAAGGACATCAATGCTTTACGTTTAGTAGATTGTGATTCTCTCAAGTCCCACATTAGATGTGAGAGGCATTCCAAATTGATTCATAAGAATCACCCCATAAGCTTACTACTTTACATGGTCACGCATGAACATTTCATTTGAAGACTTAACTCAAGTGATTCAGCATGAACATTTCATTTGAAGACTTAACTCAAGTGATTCAGACGGGGGCATTACATGTACCGTGTTTGATGCATGAGTTAATTATGTTATAAAAACTAGTGGGCTTAGCAAAGAAGGAAGACCATTATGCTATTTCTCATTTCAAGCACAATCATAGAAACACTGCTCAATCTGAGTTGCGTTTGAAGAACTAGTATCATCAAGGTAATTAATTGCCAACTCTTTCACGAATCTAACATATATGTATGCAGAAAATAGCTTTGCAAGTAACTAAACAAGATATTAAAAAATTCGTTAAAATATTATATTATTCTATGATAAAACACTTTTATCAAACATGAGAATTGCTTGGATATAAAGGCTAATGAATGGAATGAGCGCACAAAACCTTATATCATACATTTGTTGTGCCATGCAATAAGACAACTACTCGTTGTAACTAAAAACGAATATATCATAGCACGTTGTAAAATTGATATATAGCGTTATATATTGCTGTAATTTGAAGTACAAGAATAGTGTAACATAAAAAAAATTATGTGGTGATACCTTTAGAATTTTTTCCACCTACTTATTGTTTTCTATTGGAAAGAAGCTTTCTGCATCCAAAGGAAAAAAAAAAAAATAGAGTTAAATCTTCAGAAAATGGCCAAAATGGCTCTGCTTTTCTCGCCAAACGTTGATTGGAAGGGCTCATGTTCCACATTTATCTCCACTTTACTTTTGAAATCCAATTTGTTTTCTATTTAGTTTAGCATACATCCAAATAGGAATTTCGGGTAAGGCAACAAGTAATAAAATATGAGAGTGGAGCAAAACATAAAGTTCATTGAAATTCCAACCAAAAAGATGATTTTGTATGGAACACGTGTTTTGAATAATCTTCGCACTAAGTCCAGCATGATGTGAATTCACAAGAATATATTTACTTTCGTGAGCTAAAAAGTAAGTTAGAAATTTTTCATTTCTCTGCTTTACTTGGAATGATGAAAGAAGATTCGTCCGCTGCTCTAAGCTAGGTGCTCATACCTTTCAACCTAAAAAGTGAAAGCTGGCCAAGAACAGAAATCGAGGTCATCGTCCTCGTATCTAATATGAAGTTACTTCGATGGTGAGAAGAAAGCAGGAATGTAACATGGGGGTGTTAAAGTCATCAACAACTTGTCCATTTGTGATTGTGATTCTCATGTCAATTGTTGAAGTCTGCATCATGGATTTTACGTACGACAATGGAATATGGATTGATCATGAGGTGACATATACTTCTATTCCGCTGATCAAGTGTCCATAATTTCTCATGCTTCTTTTTACACTAAGAGAGTTTTTCAATATAATTTTTTCATGCCCAGGAAATACGGATTTTTTTCCATGATAATGAATTTCAAAAGGTATTGGTAAGTGTAAAAAAAATGTTGCTTATAAAAATTATCGGTAACTATATTTTTCTTCTAAATAACTTGTTGGTAATTTACCAACACTCTGATGAAATAATGATTATTTTATGTAGTTTGCAAATTAAGAATTTCTATACTAATTGACCAACTCTTATTTATATCACTCACGAATGTTTCAAGTTTATTAACTTTTATGCACAATTATCAACCTTATTCACCAACTAATTTTGAGGTACCAACTCTCATACTAGTTATTTTCTGATGTTTAAATAGCTTTCACTTAGCAGCCCCTTACATTTTACTATTACCAACTCAAATTACCGTGACTCATTTGAATTTTGTTCCATTAAATTACAACTTAATATGGGTTACCATAGTGAGTTACTTACCATAAATTAATTGGAAAATTTAAGCTATTGATAAGAAAGATAAATAAAAGTTACTAAACAATAAAAGGAATTCTTTTTGTTAGAGATAGAAATTTGTAATTTCAGAAAAGAAAAAAATAAACATTGGTAACTAACTTAGAAAAAGAAAAGTTGGTAATCACTCTGATTGAGATTGGTAATATCTAAAAATAGTTTATATGTTTAAAAAGTTGGTGAGTAACACAAATGAAAGTGACAACTCTGTAAACAAGTTGGTAAGTAAAAAAGAAAAAACTAAATGTTGGTAAAGCAACTCAATTGAGAGTTGGTAATTCAAAAAAAATTGATAACTTAATCAAGAAAACATTAGTGAGTCACTCATATAAAATGGGCAATTTCATCTAATCATTTGTAAATTTAAGGCTTTGATAAAAATGGTCCATAAAAGCATATAATAAAGGAGAGAGGTTTTTTTTTTTTTTTTTTTTTTTGCAAGAGATAGAAAAAATTGTTAATTTGAAAAAGGGAAATCAAACATTGTCAGTAAGTAAATCAAATAAGAATTAGTAATATAAAACTAGTTGGTAACTTTATTAGAGAAAAATTGATATCACTATAATTAAGGTTGGTAATATCTACAAAAAAAAGGTCTATAAATTTAACGGATTGGAAGTAATGAATATAAAAGTTGGTAACTCAATAGATATATTGGTAAATAAAAAAGAAAAACAGCCATTGTTTTTTTCTTTTTTTTTTTGGTAGCCCAAGGAACCTCGTTCACCGCTTGCGGCGGTAAACCCCGGGACAGTAGAGTCACCACCACCCTTGCCTGCCAAGTAAGTCGTGGGTTCCTTTCTCGCAAGGCAGACAACGCAGCGACTCGAACCCTGGACCTCTCGTGAAAGGAACCAGTACCCAACCAACTACGCCGCCACCACGGGTGGTTAAAAAAAAAACAGCCATTGTTGGAAGCAACTTAGTAAAGGAAAACTAGGTAGTAACTTAATGAAACAAAACTAGTAAGTTACACAAATACAAGTTTATACATTGACGGGTTAATTTTACGCAAAACCCTAAACTTGTATACATGTGACAAATTTAGTCCAATATAATTTTTTGATAACCAAAAATGCTAAACCAGTATACTTATGAAAAATTTACTAAAACCCAATTTTTTTACCATAAAAAACCCACAATTTGTATATTTGTGGCAAATTTACCATATATTAGTTTCCATTAAACTAAAGTAATACCACGAAAAACCACAAATTGGTATGCCTATAACAAACGAAGGTAAAATCTCAAATTGGTATACCCATTAATTGCTACGTGTTATCCAACTCAGTAATTTGATGGTAAAATTTAATAGAAACTAACAATGGGTAAATTTGTCATAGATGAATCAGTTTGGAGTTTTTAATGGTCAAAAAAATTAGTTTACGATATATTTGTCATAAGGTACTGATTTATATGCATATAACAGGGAAATTACATTCTATTTCATCTACACACAATTACATACATTTCTTTCTACACATTTTTTCATATTTCCTCTTTACGAGAACAACCAATAATGGTAAAATTCTTCTATGTTAAACCAGCGGAAAAAAAAACATTTCAAATAATAAGTCTGATTAGATATGCGCACACGATGCCCCATTGATAATGTCGTTCCTTGTGGGGAAGAGTACTCCTGATCACAACGCATTCACAGCAAGATCCGGAGCATTCTCAAATTAATTAGACCATTTTAAAGCGAAAATCACTTTTAGTTTTCTTCAATCTAAGTACATGGGATGCAATCTTTTCCATCATGGAAGCCAAGAACTTGCTACAGGATCCGCGGACAATTTTTACTTCTCTTTTGGTGACCAAAAGGAAAGTGCTTTGGCTTAAGCAAGAAAAGGCAGCGGACGGCTTCCTCGATGGAGAACAATAAAAAAAGATTTCTGCTTTAGTAATGCACATCGCACTCCGATTAAAGACATTAATGAGCAAAAAGATTTGCTTTAGTAAAAGTGATTTTTGTTTTCACATTTCCTGATTGAAATGATGCAAAAACCATTTCATACGTCAAGAAAAACAATCTTAGTCGTCGTAATATAAATTTGTTGGATGACATTTCCATTCAAAAATAAATTATTGTCATAAAACCGTGGTCATCCACAGTTAGTTCATTTGTGATAATGAAATGTTTTGATTTTTGTGTTCATATTGACAGAGTAATAGTTATTAAACTATCATTAAACGAATTAAAATTATCAAATTTCTGGTGCTTCTTTTCATGATTAAACAAAGGTTTTATTCTCCATCTAGGTGTCATCTGAGAAAGAAGGGTCATTATTAATTTTTAGTCATATCTGATACGATGTATTATTTGTGTAATTTTTGGCTTTTCTTTTTGACGTGGTCAAAAATGGGCTTTCTAATAAACTAAAGGGAAATAGCCGTCTACACCTTAAATTATGTCTATTGTGACACATGTACTCCAAACTTTTTCTTTTTTAACAAAATACTCCAAACTTGTGGATTTTGGAGGATGCCCTTGTGGTTTGTGTTGATGTTCAGTATCTCTATGAGCCTATTGAAGAATTTATGGGTATGTTAAATATCTTTGTGGGCCGGCCACCGGCAATATAAGTGGAGACTTAGCCAAAGGAGAATCATGATTGTTTGCCACGAGATGCCCTTGTGGTTTGTGTTGATATTCAGTGTCTCTTTTAAGCAAATCGAGTATCCACTATACACGTTTAATACATAAAAATGTAACTCATTTACACCAAATCCAGAATATAATGAACTTAGAAGACTAAAACAGGTTATATAATACTTCAATGTAACTATATTCATACTGGAATTACCCATTTCATCAATAGTATTAACAAAACAAGTATCAATAATCCAATCTACTGATCAATCTCATCAAATTACATGTAAATGGTCATTCCATTGACCAATCTTGTGCTCAAATACCTAATCATGATCACGCCTAATGCCTCGTGAGCAAGAAGACCAAGATTACTCATTGGTTGGGTCTCCATCTATATTGTCAGTGGCCAACCCACAAGGATAATCCTAAAAATAGTATGCTTATTGACAAACCACTCAATAGGCTCGTAGATATACCAAGCATTAACACAAAACGCAAAAACATCCTAAAAAATATACAAAGCCAATTCAGAATCTATGTCACTAATCAGTTTTGCAAGTCAAAACATATAATCTTTCACAACTCAATTCATTTGCCAAAAATACTTTTCGTAGAGTATTTCTCAAATCATTTCAGAATTCATTTCATAAATCAGATTTCGCAAAGCAGTACATATAAATATACATTAGTGACCAAGATAATATCAATATGATGTATTTGGTGACCATTTATTTTCTTATTTCCAATATCTATGTCAAAACCATATCTATATTTCACTATTTAATTACTCCAGTTGCTCTTCACGATGTTTTAGCTAGAGTATTACTATAAAAAATTTTGAAATTTTATGTTACTCCTTCTGTTAAATATTTCCTTGAAGTATTATTTCCATTCAATATCACAATAATGGAGTTAATCACATATATTTATAACGGATAAATGGATAAGAGACAAGTGAATCGCATGAACCCCATGGACAATATCTATAATCATGGAACGCTTACGAGTCACGATGGCCTCATGGAAAGAAAATCATCTTTGTGAGTCAATAGGCTCATTTATCTAGGAAATTCCTGTGAGCTTCTTGGGAAAAGTAAAGTGGGGCTCGAACCTAGTTTGTAAGCGAGAGAAGAACAATATAAGCTGCATTTTAAAGGGGCTTTGGACACCCAAAGTCTCTTTGGCCAATATTTGAATGTTTGGGAAAAATTTTACAACCCTCATTAGGGAAAAGTTGGCCTTCTTAAGGTTAAAAGCCCAAGACTGGTCTTAGGGTGCCTTAGGCTTTTAGCCTTCTCGGCATGCAAATTCGGGTATAGGTAGTAAAAATATTCTTCCAAGACAATCCTCACTAACCTTTTTTTTCCGATTTTGCCCTTATTTGACTGTTCATCTTTTCCATTGAGGTTGGTCGGCGGGGTTGCACAAGGCTACAAAGGGCCGACGATTGGCTAGAAAGAGGTTGATGACGAGCTAGAGAGAGGCCAACGTGGCCACGGTGAGCCAAGCGACCCTCACCGAGGGGTCACGTGACCTTCGCGAGGGGCCTCACGATTTGGGCCGTCGTGACACGTACGAGGTTGCCTGGGGTCAAGGCTGTGCGACCTCATGCAAGGGTCGCGTGAGCCCAAGTGACCCTCGCCAAGGATGCGCGACCTAAGGCGAGGGTCTCGCAAGCCTCACCGGTGGTCGCCCGACCCAGTGACTCTCACCGGTGGTCTTCCAGGGCTACCTAAGGTCTATCAACCTTAGATGACAATTGTCGATGAAAGATTTGGATCGCCAACGGCCGTTCCCTTCACTGGCCAGCTATTTTTTTAAAAATAATAAATGCCATTTATAAATATAATTTCTCTAAACACTATTTGGCTCAAAAGTACTTTACTATAGACTTTTACGGCTTGTTTGGTAACACTCCGAGGAACAACTGATTCTGATATTTTATTTCCCGGAATAAAAAAAAATAGAAATCCCTTTCGTAAATCTTTTTTTTCCCGGGAACAAAAATCTATTTTTTTGTTCCCAAGAATAGATTTAAAACAAAATCAAAAAGTAGCTTCTCATTCCTAGGAATAATTTCAAGAATCAAGCCAACTTTTTCTTTTCTTTTCTTCTTTTTTCCTTCTCTCTTCTTCTTCTTCCTCCCAGTCCCAGCTGGTCACCAACCACTGTCGGCCGTCATCACAGCCACCGATGGTGGCCGGGGACCAGCTGGGTGAGGTTCAACAAGTCTGTCAAAGCCTTGCTAGGCTAGGGTGAGGTTCGGCAAGTTTGTCGAAGGCTCACCTAGCCACTACGAGGCTTGGCCTCACCAGATCCGGGCGAGGCCGAGCCTCGTTGGTGGCCGGCGAACCTTGCCAAGATCTGGCAAAATCAAGCCTCGTGGTGGCTAGGCGAGCCTCCGGCGAGCTCACCGAACCTAGCCTAGTCGATCATTGGCCACCGTGACTAGCGACCGGCCACAAAGAAGGAGGAAGGAGAAGAGAAAAGGGAAAAAAAATGAAAAAGAAAAATATATAAAAGTATTAAAAAATTAGAAGAAAAAAATTTAAGAATCCTAACAAATGTATTTCTATCCCGAGAATAAAAATTTTTAATAGTTACCAAGCGCTTTCAAAAACTAAAAAATTGCTCCTAGAAAGAGAATACAAAAATCATTTCTGAGCAAAAATTGTTTTCCGGAACATAATAATTACTAAACGCACCCTTATATTACAATTTACCTAATGCAATTTGCATTTTAGAAACCCATTTTAACTTAAGGCCCTTTGCATTTTCTCGAATACTTTTCTCAAAAGTCCAACCAAAAGCACCCGTAGACTTGGAAAGTTCCGTTCATAGTTACATATTTTAGCAAACAAAAACATTTTTGCCAAAATAATGTTGGAGACTGAAAAGAAAAGAGTGCCAAAGCTCTTTTGCCACTCGCAAAGGGATAAGAAGAGCCATCTAAAGCCACTACCTTTCCATTATAGGACTGAAGAATTTTATGCCATAAATGTAAATAATATTGAGGTGAGAAGCTTCTTGTTGTTTTTTGCAGGATTGACCCCGTTGACGTGAGACCAAAAAGAAGGAAGCAAACTCAGTGTTTCTATGATTATGCTTGGAATCAGACATAGCATAAAGGTCTCCTGTCTTTGTTGAATCCCACTAGTTTTTGTAACACAATTTACTCATGCATCAAACATGGTACAAGTAATGCCCCCATCTGAATCCCTTGAATCAAGTCTTTAAATGAAGTGTTCATGAGTGACCATGTAAAGTAGTAAGTATATGGGTTGATTCCAACAAATTAATTTGGAATGCCTCTCACATCTGATGTGGGACTTGAGATGTTCATGTTATTGTTTGCTTATATTGAGCGGCACTACTTCCACAATTGGATGTGTGATTTGGTCTATTTCTCCCACTTTGTCATTCTATCATCTTGTCAGACTAGATCCCAGTCCGACCTTGAAACACAAATTTGCTTAAAGAGGTATTGTTTTGATATCATTTGTAACAGTTTCATCTGATCCCATCCACTGAGACTAACCACTCGAAAAGAGCACTCAAATATGACCACATAAGGTAACAAACCTCTCCGCAAAGCCTCTTTGGCTGACCGGAGACTTCAATTGCAAAAACAGATAAATTGATGGCAGATTCCTGGTGATCTTCCATTTTTTAAATCTTAGTCTAGAGAAATGGGCAGATTTTAATGGATATAAGTAAAGGATGCGAGTGTCATTCGTCAACGTCCTAATCCTCTTTATCACCACATTGCTTGTGACAATATCTTTTCATTGATAAAAAAGAAGTAATTGTAATTTCATATGTCAACATATAATGTCTTATTGTCATTTCATTCGTTAACTTGGTTTCTATATATTTTGAATAATTGTATTCTTGTCATTGTATTTTGTATATCAATATCAAGTCGAGCTTATATTTTTCGTTAATTAATGGTTTTTTTTTTTTGGTGTTTTTTCAATGAACTTCATGTTTTGTTTCACTCTCATATTTTATGAATTGTTGCCTAACCCAAAATTCCTATTTGGATACATACTAAACTAAATTTTATGTAGAAAACACATTGGATTTGAACACTAAAGTGGTGATATCTCAATTTGAGGATTTGCTTGAGTATAAAATCAACGAATTTTCGTCGCTTTGCACTTAGATAACTTGATAATTCAAACATAGAAACGAAATAAATGTTGATGACTAACTCAAATAAGAGTTGGTAATGCAAAACTAATTGGTAAATTAGAGTAAAGTCAGTAATCACCCAAACTAAAGTTAATAATTTCTAAAATTGTTTGAAAACTTAATGGGCTCTCAAACAAATCAAAGTTGTAATCTAAGAGAAAAGTTGGCAAATAAGATTACAAATAAACGTTACAAAGCAACTTAAATAAGTATTGGCAAACCAAATTAATTAGTAACCTAATAGGAGAAAAACTGTTAAGTCACACAAAAGTTGGCACATTCGTAAAAGAGTCGATATATTTTGGGCGTTTGTAAATAACGCTAATAGTCATTTGAGTACGGTTGATTAGAGCATATGGCCTTTTCATTTCATGACCGTATTATCTCTTCTTTGGTTTGTATTTGTGTAATGTAGACCACCAATCTGAAACATCGTATACACGACCAGTCATAAATTTAAAAACGCTATATGCGTTGGCGCGTAAGCACTGCTTGTGTAATTATTTTATTACACTCCCGGTGCAACGTATAAGATTCTTTTACATAATATTGAAAAAGGAAAGGAAACAGAGAAAACTCAGTCACCAAAAACTGGCAACTTCTGCAGCAATATTCGAATTGCATCATTTTGGAAGTAAGAGGCAGCGACTGTCCTCTGTCAAATTTCACGTAAACCAAGTCATACGATTTTAAGACATCTTTGTACGAATCAAAGAGGGTGAATTGCCAAGAACGAGATGAAAAAGGAAAACAGAGGATGAAATTCCACACGCATAATCATGAAGACAAGAAAAGCCTCCGGGTATCCATATCTATAAACGAACACGAATTTCAAACACGCACCGACTTGAGTTTAGTAGCATCAGGAGTTTCCATAGTTTCGCAACAAGAGTGGACTAATCCTGATTGGACTAAACTACTTTGCCATGGCTCCAGCAGCCGGATCAAGTTCCGAGGAGGTCGTTTCGAGTTGCTTATTTGGTTTTCCTTCCTCCCACTTTGTCTCGGATGCCAATTCTCTTGGCAAAGATCCCTTCAGTTCCGTCAATGCCTCACTTATATCTCGGAGGTCGTTTCGAGTTGCTCATTTGGTTCCGTCAATACCTCACTTATATCATTCCATCACTCCATCATTGGAAGAAAATTATTAAGTTATTTTTAAGTAATAACTCTCCAATCCAGGTTTATCCTATTAGGATATTTGTGTGTGCTGTGTTGAAAAAATCCCACATTAGAGAAGTAGATGTGATGTAGAATAGTTAATATATCATATTTGGCCTATAACTTATTAACTTAAATTTTTGAATAATGGTAGATCTAATTGAACATATTGACATGTTCGGACTTGATTCCCTTTTGGCTATCTCCTAAGGTAAAAGTTCCCACCGATCTAGTTCTCAGGTTCCTGGTTTTATAAAAAAAACCATGTTCATCCCTACTTGTGAGAATCCTAGAGAGCTTATGAGAGCCGTCATCCAAGAGAGCTGATATTCTCTAAGATTGGGCAGTAGTGGAGAGCTGAGAGTTTTAGTGATTCTAATATTCTCTTTGCCAATTATAGTGGAATCATCTTATTGATCTCTCTCTTTTCACGATGCTAATGTTTTATTTCTACAATTATTTCTCACTTGAATCGTTTGTTTATTCACGCTTCCAAGTTAGTCGTAACAAACTGGTATCAAAATTTAGGTTTATTATTGATTAATTATTCTGGAAAATTTTCTATCTACAATTATCACTATGGCTTTTACTAAGTCCGAGTAAGAGAAATTTACATCAAGAACAATTCAAGTTGGAATAATGCTTATCCTTGCAGGAAACAACAATAATAATAGTACTTCTCTGATGGTATGACTATTTTCACTCATTCGACTTTATCATCACATCTCAAATGAATATAATTTTTTCTCGATTTCGTTTTCAAATTGATAAAATCTGCCACTCAACAATTAATTGGAGTTGACGAGATTGCTATCCTCTTTGCAGATATGAAAAATCTCCGCGATGCAGGCGGAATTAACATTTACCTACAAAACAAGCGATCCCACGAAGAAGTAGATCTATTTGCCAAATTTTTTGTAGTTTAAATGATGGAAGAGACTTGACTTGTGCTTGGATAGATGGAAGAACACGCCATGTGGACCGCCTGGTGAAGTGCATTATTCAACTTCCGTTGTCCTACCACACTATAATAGCATGACGTGATATCACAAGAAAAGATTAACTTTCCTGAGCAAAAAGAAAATCTACACAAAATTTGTTCCCCATTCTTCCCCACTTTACTGTTCAAATCCTATCTGTTTTGTACAGTAGTAAAACATGAGAGTAAAACAAAACATGTAGTTCATTGAAAAACAACAAAAGCACAATCAATCAACAAAAAACAAAAAATAAAAAAACGAAGAAAACGAAAAATCACGACATGAAATTACAAAATCAGCATTTTATTATTCACACCCAATTCATTTTAGCATATAAAGTATCATGATAAGACCACAATCATTCAAAAAAAAAAATGAAAAAAACCAAGAAACCATGACAAGAAATCAGGTTAATGGTCGAAATTGTAGTCAAAAATTAAGTATGTTCATGTATATAAATTACAATGAATGGAGTGAAGTTGTAACAAGGTAGCTGTATTGGAAGGTGCGGCTGGATCACCTCCTTTTCAAGGAGAGCTAATGCTTATTGGGTATTTTTGTTTGACATTGCTTTACACCCATAAAGAGACGAGCTACATATGAGTTCAACTTGGAGATGGAAGTCCTCTTCAAATTGTATTATGATTCTTTTTCTCAGGAAAGGACAAAAAAAGGGTCAATGATAAATCTGATTAGATAAATTCACACGATATTCCATTGATAATGTCCTTTCTTGTGGGGAAGAATACTCATGATCACAATCCCTAATTTTTTTGTGACTAAACATTCTTTGGCAAAAAACGTCAAACTAGACCCTTTTCTTCCCATAAATTTGGCTATCTAGTCTCTCTATCTCCCTCATAGTTTAGTTTATTATATTTATTTTTACAAAAAATATTTTAAAAAAAGCAATCCCAAGAGTTCATACTTTTGGTAGCACTAGCGAATTAATTAAACTAGTATAAACCGATAATTACTTTCAGATTTTCTCAATCCAAATGGATGGGACACAATCTGCTTCATTATGGAAGCAAAGAACTTTCCACATGATTCATGTACAATTTTACGTTTTCTTTTGGGGGACCAAAAAAAATTGCCTAGTTCTTTTATTGATGGCTTAAGCCAGAAAAGCATCGGACTAATTACATGATGCACCATAGAGAACAATAAAAAATGATTTTTGCTACAATAATGCACAATAAAGAAATTAAACAGAAAATACTTTTTGCTGTAGTAAGAATGAGTTTTGCTTTTGCCTTTCTAGATTGAAAAGATACGAAAAACCATTTCATTGCTCCAGAAAAAAGAATATTGGTTGCTGTCGTACAAAGTAGTCGGATGATCTTGCTTTTCAAAAAGAGATTCTTGTGGAAATGGGTTTCCTCTCTTTAAAAAGAGGAAAAGAAAAGTAGGAAAAATGAGCGTGTGGTCATCAAAAGTTAATTCCTTTGTGATAATGATTTGATTTTTGCATTCATCTTGAACGAGCAAGTATTTTTGAAATATCATTAAATGGATTAAGATTATTAAAAATCTTGTGCTTTATTTTTGTAATTTTTTTGGTCAAATGCTTTTTTTCCATAACTAATAAAGGTTTCTGAGGGTCATTGGGAGAAGTTGGGTCGCTGTAAATTGTTAGTCATATCTGGTGGGTTCTTCTTGGGCTAACCCGAGATGTTTTCTTATTGAAAAAGAAAGTGAAATGGCAATGGAATGGACCGGATCTTTGGCCCATCATTTATTATGAGACGGCAACATTAGCATTGCTAAGAATCGCTTTAAATTGACGAGATGGATATATGTCTTCTTCTTTTCCATGTTCATGTCAAACCATACCTCCATTGCAGTATTTGATCACTGCAGTTGCTCTTGACAATGTCTTAGTTGGAGCGACGATAGTTATATAATTATCACTGTAATCTCAGCTTTGATTACTTCACTCGCCCCTTGTGTTTTGAATAGATAGTGATTGGCAGTGCTTTTGTCAATTCTAATGGTAGACCAACAAAGTTGAGAGCAAGAGAGGAACTATTCCTCCCCTTGTGCTTAGAATAGATAGTGATTGGTAGTGCTTGAACTATTCCCGGAGATAAATAGGTCATTATCAAGAGGGTAATTTTTTACTATGTACATGTGTGAGTGACACAAAAGAGTCGAACCTTGGACCTAGTATTCTCTGGCTCAGCCCCCAATCCCTTTTACGAGCAGATCCGCATGCCTGTTGGCTTCTTCTTAGATCTCACGGATATGCTTTTGGTTATGTGGTTCATGAGTTGGATACTCATTTGAATTTTTTGTATGTTGCTGCCAACTTTGAAAATTAAATAAGACGATTTACTTAAACCATTCATATAATCTCCCTTTTGCAGTAAATGCTTTCTAGTCGACCTTAATAAATTTAGCTCATCTCTCAACTACATATTTCTTTTCATATAGGTATATGTTAATCATGATTAACATAACAAATACCAAAGTTTAAAAGACATGAATATCTCTCTAGAGTCTAAGGACCTTTAGAAGGTCAATGCTTTATGTCATATTTCTGTTTTCTCTTCTTGTGAGAACCTGAAAAGTGCGGTGCCCATGATTTTAAAATTAGATCATTAAATTGATTTCGTTTTCACGAAATGGAAATTACATATCCTCATTATACGATGAGATTAAATCTCCCAAAATAGAGGCAAAGCAATTGCATTGCACAAATGATTGGTGGAAGGATGGGATTGAAAAAGATAGAATAAGCTAGGGATAAGAACAACAATATTGACACCTAAGTGTTGTCTATTCATTTTAGGTTTTAATTGCATAGAAAATCATGGATTAATTTTTAACCCCTAAACAAAAATAATCCTCATTAAAAGAATGTAGGTATTGGGAGCATTTATATAAATAGTGTTAAAATGTATTAAATCATTAAAAAAAAGAATAAAAAAATTAATTATTTAAAAAAAAAAAATTGCGGAGCGGGCCGACCCGGCCCTTTCTTTCTTTTTCCCTTCGCCCGCTCGGGCCCGGCCCTCTTCATTCCCTTTTTCGTTATCTTTTCACCGGCCCGGCCCGGCCCTTTCCTCTTCTTCCCCTCTCTTTCCCCACGGCTCGCGCCCTCTGCAGCGCGACGGGGACACTGTTACGACGGGGAACAGGACAGCCGCAGGGAACGTCGCGCGATGATGTCTGGTCGAGGGAAGGCCGGCAGTCGCAGCTGGCAGCTGGCAAGGCAGGAAGCCATGCACGCCGCGTAGCTTAAAAGGGAGAGGGGGTGTGAGTCGAGGGGGCGTTCGTTCGGACACAGAGAGCGATTCCGAGAGAGAGAGAAAGAGAGATCGAGAGACCGAGAGGAAGAGCGAGGCCCAGAGTGGAAGGCCTCCTCCGGTAGCCACTGCGCCTAGATCTCGGCCGCCGACCCTCGCCGACATGTCCCTTTCCCCCGGTAGGTCACGGTGTGATTTTTTTTTTTTCCGATTTCTTTCGGGTTGTGTCGATTTCTCGAGGATCTCGGCTCGGAGGCGGGCGAGGCGACCGGACGTAATCCGATCTATCGAGTTCGGCCTCATTCGCCTCTGCCGAGCCGGGTAGGGACCTCCATCGACGGCCCCCTATTTTCCCCATTTTGTGCCCTGCTTTTGCCTTGTTCTGTCATGTTTTTGCACAAGCTACTGAGCCGGGGCGTGCGTTTCGGTTTCGCTTATGCTGTCCTTCGTTGTTGTTGAGCATTCCCTGCCGATGCGTTTTGAGCTTTGATCCGGTTTGGAGTCTTGTTTCTTGTCCGTGGCTGCCTTTCATTTGATGCTCCCCAAGTGTTTGATATAATGCCTCAGTTATTGTTAACCTAAAATGAGACCGAGGCTTAGTTTGTTTCTGTGAAAGCGCGCCTTGGGTTCGTATGAAGTATTTTCGTCGACTAGAGATGTCCTCTGATTGATGTAAGGATGAACTCGACACCACAAACGTCAGTTCATTGGCGTGCCTCGCGGCTTTTAGTTGGACGCCCAAGACTCGCTCGATGAAATGCTACAGAGAAGTGGTGGAGAAATATTTGCTATCGTTCAACTCCAGACGCGCCCTCCTGTTCTGTTCTGCGTACTAGTGCTCGTCTGGTGAGCTGGTGTCTCAAAGTTTAGTATGATTCGTGCTACCCTGAATTTCTGCCCACATTCTCTTCTGTTCTTTTTTGGTGAACCGCTTGCATGCTAGAGGCTAAAACGGTGGGGTGTGTCGGTGAAGCAAAGGTTTGTGACGGTTCCTGAATTAGCGCTCATCGGTTTGTGTATTGAGTTCCTAATGCCCTGTTTGCTCCAGCTACGTTGTGACCGTATTTTTGCAACATCTCGAATGGTTGATGAACAACAGTGACGGCCTGGTGACGAGCGAGCGTAGAAGCGGCTCTTGTTCAACCAAGGTGCGGGATTGAGCGTTGAGGTTGGGGTTAGTTTAGTTTTGTGAAGCTCGGGCTCGGCTTAGCTTAGATAGTTTTGGATTGGGCTATTCTTTAGTGGGTTTGTTTCATTTGAGGAAGGCCTGATGTACTGGCCCAATTTTCGTGTCAGCCTATATTCGGACAGGGCCCCTGGGCCCAGCCCGGTGTCCCTATTTTCGCATTAAGATTTTCCTTTTTTAAAAGGAATATTCTGAAAATTTAAAGAAGAGAAAAGTCTAAAAATCCCGTAAATTTTTTTATTTATTTTATTTTAAAAGATTCCGAAAAATTCTGATTTCTTCTAAAAATTAGGAAAAAAGCTTTAAAATTAGTTTTCGAGTAGTGTTCTTTTAAAATGTGTGAAAATCCATGATCAAATAAAGATGTACTCAAATTTGAAAAAGCTCTTACGGCTTTATACTAGAGTTTGAATGTCCTTAAAAATAAAGGTTAAGTAGCTGTTTGCACATTTCTACTTCATTTATCACTGGATTACACACTTTAAATATGTTTATTGTTGTTTATCTTTAGCTTAATTAAGAGTGTTATTTTTCTTATTTCTTATTGTTAGGTTCTTGTTTCTCCTTGCAATTTATTTAATGCTCTCTTAGTTGCTTATTATTATTTTAATGATTGCGCACCGACATAGTCATCTCACATGTTAGTGGATAAGCTCAAAATCAATCCAAATTTCCTATGTAAACAAAATTAGGCATCGAAAGAACACTAGTTGATTAATTAGTGTAATCAAGTCATCAACTTTAGATACTCTAGTTACGTAGGAAGTAAGGTATACTCTCATGCTTTACTTGATTTCTGATTGACCCCAATAGATTAGTGACGACTTCCTATTTGAAATTCTCATCACGTCAATTTTATTTAACATCGAAAATCCCAACATCGCGTGGAGTAAGGTCTTGGGAGAGTCCACACATAATCAAGTGCCTTTAGCTCATTATTTAGTCAATACCCCTAAATCTATACCGTCATTTTCCCTTCAGATGGAAATGGTAGGTTGCGATAGTATTCTCTTATTGGGCCTTGACTGTTAGGTTCAATTGGTGTGATTAATGTAATTTAACAAAAAACAATTAATCCTCTCTCATCAATCTCAACTATACTAACTCGCTAGGACTGAAGTAGAAGTTTGGTTTCATGTTTATCATAAGCAGCGTTGCTCTACCCCTTCCAGAAGACAGAGAAAGGTCTCTTGCCAATATACATATTTGAAGATATTACATGCAACCCGTATTAAATTAACATTATACTAGTGCCCAGAATCTGAGGTGGTAGGAACAGGAGAAGTTCATGTTGGATATGATAATTCATTCAATTTGACTATTCAGTTAACTTTGGTCTGGTCATGTATAAATTATAGATTTAGAATTTGGGCTCTCTCTTGTTATTCCACTTGCTTCGTGCCGTTATTTATATTATAACATAGAGGGAGATCACATGAAAATTGACAAATGGGCTGCATATAGGAAATGAATTTTGGTAGAAACCGACTTTAATACCGTGTTAGAATGTCCAATCCAAAATCAAACTTTTAGATAGAGTGGGACCATATGTACATAAAGAGCATATAAATATCCCATAATCAAGTAATGTGAGATATTTTAACATGACATTTTAATATTGATCAATGTCTTCGTACAACAGTTAATGTTTTTAAAACAATGAGCATTGATTCCGAACTTTCTATTCATAATAGTCCCACATTAATAGAATCAAAATTGAATAATCTGTTGATATGTACTTATTTATCCGAGATATCTTAACTTAGGTCCTTGAGTGAAATTAAATCCAATTCATTAGGAGAAATTAGTGCTCACTTTGGAATTGTGAAATGACGTACTTTGGAATGTATTTGAAAGTTTGAATGCTCATGTTATTATTTTAATTATTAGAATAATGTTAGCTTTGATTTAGGTTCTCTTTATATAGCCGACGGCAGAAGTCGATAACGTAGCGAACATTCTATTTGTGTGAAATAGACGATGCTATTTAGACTCTGATCTCCTTGTCTTCTTTCTTCTTTGAGGTCTTTATTATTCTGTCACAAGTGATGAATCCATAGTCATCAAAAGTGACTTCATCGTCCCCATGTGTTTCAACTAGATCAGGAAAGCTTCTATCAATTCTCGTGGCAGACCAACTAAGTCACAAGAGAATTGACGATGACACACTTGAGCTCAAGACAGACTTTCTACATCACGTGTTTTGACTTTGTGGTTCTGTTGTTGCATCTCATACTTGATCAAAGTCTCCCGAACTTAGAAGGGACATCACATACTTATATTAGCAAAAATTCCTGCTGGTCTAAGATCATTAAAAGGTTCACTTTTCGAGTTTGGTCGCTAAGGATGAGCCCTCATTTTTTTTGAATCTCGTCATTGATCGCCGTGGACAGTACTGTTCTTTGGCACGTTGGTGAATACTCTTTTGACAAATCAGGCAATAGCAATGTTATGCCAGTGGTGCACATCTTCTTTGGCTAAGTAGCTCGTCTAGTCAATGGTACTGGTTGTCGCATTGGAACCCCAGGATAGCAGACCTATCCTAAATTCTAAGAATTAGATGAGTCGGAGAATTCCTTTTATCTGTATATAAACATTTTACGAAAGTGCATTATCAAAAGACAAGCTCAAGTCTGATGTCTGTAATTTGTTAAAAGATGCTTATGGGTATATCACTGCTTGCTTGTGAGAAGTACTACATTAGGACCACCAATGCTACATCTCGTTTGAGCTTATCAGGCACATTAGTCCCTTATTTTTAAATTTTCTCAGTCTTAATCAATGGCGTTGATTCCAACTAAAATGTCAGCCGAATCCCAATAAGGTGCTAACAGGGCCTGCTAACACCAATTACCCCATCCATGGATAATCCCAATCTCTAAATCACCTCCCCCAGACTCAACGTGGAATTCCTAATTTCGCAGTATTAGGAATGCCATTGACATTATTAATGGAGAAAGAAGTGACAAAGGATGAAAGGACATCGTTCTTATAAAGCAAGATTCGAAGATTCAATTACAGAAAAGCAAAGGGAAATGCAGGACGCAATCCAAAAAACACGCAAAAATTAATCTTTTACCTAAAAAGAAAATAGTCTTTCTGGAGTGGAAAAGTTCCGCTACCTTGCCATAGGGGCATTTTGAGAATGGAGGTTCAGGGAGATCATTTCAAAAGAACCACTTGAAGTGCTCATCGAAGCCTCCTTCAGCTCTACCAATACGTGATTTATGTCCAGCCTTTGAATTGCTATTGGTCGTGTACAAGACATAGCAATCTCCACCACTTTCCAAGCTGAGTTGACGTTGAATTCTCCTTGCAACCTTGGATCCATAATGTTTTGTATATCGCCACTTTCAACGATCGGAATCAACCATTCAAGTATGTGGATGCTCGCACTACAATCTCGGCTTCTCATTATTGCAGGTCGGCCCGTGATCAACTCAAAGAGTATGATTCCGAAACTATAAACATCACTCTTCTTGTTTATGTTTCCAGAAGTTTGAAACCTGGGAGGAAAACCAAACAAATAATGGATCTTTAAATCAAAGATAAATCCTAGGCAATGTCAATATTTCAATGAAAATAGAGATCCTCAACTGAACCAAATCAATAATACAAAGTTTTAGCCATTACTCAGGATCAAGGTAGCCGGGAGTGCCCGCAGGACAAGTTGACACATAAGAGTCGTTTTCAGTAGCAAAAACTCTTGATAGGCCAAAACCAGCTATTCTGGCTCGGAAGTCTTCGTTCAACAAGATGTTTGTAGTCTTCAAGTCTCTGTGGATGATGGGTGGCTTGCAACCATTATGCAAATAATCCAAACCTAATATCCTCGCAAAAACTATGTCAACAATGCCAAAGCAGTGATGGGAAAGCATCTACAACTATGGTATATCATTCATGTACCTTGTGCTGAATCCATAGCTATTTGTAGTCTCTTACGCCAAGTCAAGACCTTTGGATGGTCCTCTGTTGGTTGCATCTTTACTTTACATATGAGCAAGAAATAGAGCTTTTCAGGATTACAAAAGAAACAATACAATAGAACACAAACACGCACCTGATAAATGTTGCCTTAAATTTCCATTAGCCATGTATCCGTATATTAATGCCATGTGCTTCGAATCATTGCAATATCCCAATAGAGAAACCAAGTTTCCGTGGTGAACAATCATTAAGAGTTGAGCCTGCAGTATCATCAGTTTACACTGTCATAACGAATACGGATAAAGTCTAACAAAAAATTTCTAATTGCACGTCCACATAACCAAGCATTAAAAGGAGTGATTCCATCATCCTATCTAACCTCGGCTTGACATTCCTGATAACCTTGCTTTGACGATTCAGAGAGCATCTTCACCGCAACTGTGTTGCCATTATCTAGTGTACCAAGATATACCTTTCCAAATCCACCTTCACCAATCACTCGTCCAAAGTTTCCAGTGATTCTTGAAATCTCTCCATACTTAAAAGGTCGATTCTTTAATGTTAGCATACTTTCACTAGATTCTGCAGCAACAAGGTTCCTATGAGTAGTGCGACTACCCCTTTGGATAGTAGACATTCAAGGAAAATGATTCCAATTGAGTCCTCAGCAATTAAAAGACATAGGAAGGTCTTTTTTGACTCGTTTCGAGAGCTATATTAATGGAGAAGAGGACAACAATCAAAATATCTGGGTAGGGATTCTCTGTCACCTGCCTTCAATATGCTAAGAAATATATAATCTTTCTTAGATGAATGCATAGCGCGGTTACTTTTTGAAACATAAAAACTCAGAAATTTTATTGTTGATAAGTAAAGCTGACTAATGGACATTCTCTTTGTGATTCTGATGCAAGCATGCCGTGGTGAGCCCCGTCTCTGTCTTCTCTCAATTTTATTGTGATCAGTATGTAACTTCGATTACCAGCATTGTGAAATTTTGATTAAAGCCAACTTTCCTTTATTCTCGATTGCAATGTCGATTAGAATGTAAAATGATACACTTAGGGTGGGTGAGAAGAGAGTAATTGCTAAGTTTTGTTTTATCAAATCCTAGAAAAGACATTGTTGCAAAGATAGCTTTACCAAAGGAAAAGCAAAGTCAAGATTGTCGTCAAATGTCATGTGATTGCATGAACAGGACAAGTAAGAAAACTTACGAGATATTCGTTTATGTTTAATAAACCAAATAATTGTCAAAGCACCAAAGAGAACTACAAAGAAGCCTGAAATTGATGTAACAGCAGGAACGAGGATGGTATTTTGTCTCTTCTTCTGCGGGCAAGGATCAACTAGGCAAAGATTCGGGTTTCCTATCAAACTGCAACAAACAATGAAGGAGCTGATCTTAAATTCCTATCAAAATAGTCCCAATAGATTTCCCAAATGAAGACCATGAGTTGGCCTTCTTTTTTACTTTTAATCACTATAAACGAAACATGTGGATAGAGAGACACAGAGACAGAGAGAGAGAGAAGGCACCTCATGTTTAAAGTCTTATCCATTACCCTTCTCTTGAGAGCTTCAGGAATTGATCCAATCAGGTTGTTTCCACTTAAATTTCTGCAAATATAGTCATGATTAGAGATTTGTCCACTTCAAATCCTTTACTTCTTCACTTAGACGCAACAACTTACAGAAATCTAAGATTTTGTAATTCTGCCAAAGTTTCTGGTACTGCTCCCGTAAGCTGATTGTTGGACAAATCTCTGGCAAAAGACCAAGTTTAGAATACCTAATGTCAAGTTAACAAGCTCCATAACCAAAAGCAGGATGGTTCCACGCAGTAGGGCAATATTTCAACAACCTATGTCTCCTAAAACACAACCTTAAATCATGCAATCATGAGTTGACTCCCGGGGGTGCTTAATCACAAGTGACGTACATACACCACTAATTCAACCATAGTAATACTTACAAGTATTCCAATCTTGATAGATGTGAAAGCAATGAGACTATGTCGCCTGTCAAATTGCTTGAGCTCAATTTCCTGACCATTATAGATCAAAATAGAAGATCCTGTCATTGCCGTCTTCATGAAGGCAGCATTTTTTGGTGCTATAAAGAAATTTTCATGCAATCAATTCTGAAGAATGAAATATTGTAGGTCCCCCAGATGTAATATTTTAGGTACTATAGACCAATCATTATCATCAGCCTCATTCCTTGCATGGGTCTCACTAACTCCCTGTTGGCCCTAGAGTACATAAAAATTATTTTCGGAGGACCGAGCACCTGCTCATACACAATGCAATTTGAAACACTTATGTTACAAATTGGAAAAGTAGGCTATTAGTGACATGTTGCACAACCATGATAACTATACATTGGAGAAGAAGGGAGCATTTACTTTCAATCGATAAGTTTGTAACTTGTCATGACCCACCCCATCCTTCTCGAACAAGCCCTTCTCCAACACCACCACCCCCCCCCCCCCCCCAAAAAAAAAAAAAAAAGAAAAAAAAGATGGCGACATTTTTGGGAGTGACTATCAACTTAGGAGTCAGTTTATGAGCTTTGTCCAATGGTATGTGAGGCTTAGGGTGTCAAACACTCCCTCTTTTAAAACACGGAAGTTCCCATCATGCCCCCTAACTTAGCGGCACTCTCACCCCTTTCGACTCGTGAATTGGTCCACTTCTGCCCCCCTTGGCAATCTTAGAACCCACACAAGTGCCCTAGCAATTCCTCTCCGCCCTCTTCAAGCCAAGTTGTAATATATAAAACTACATCCGAAAACGAAACTCCATTACCCTTTTGTGATAGCCCAAAAATAAGTACCGACGGGGGTCATACTCTGATCATTTTTGGTTTCATTTCCTAGTCAAATCCATGTGGAGAAAGCCCAAAATGGCTACTTAAGATTGTAACTTTTGGAGGCCAGTATCAAATTTTGAGTCGCTTCATGTGTTATTTCCCACTTAATGTGAGACTTTGGGGGTATTAAAATTACAATCTTGTTGATCTCCGACTCTTAAGAAATTCACAGAAGCATGACAAATTTCTCAATCTATCTGAGAATTCGCACTGGAAGGCTATATTCATCCTAAATGTTCTTTCTTATTGATGCATAAAACTTCTGATTTCCATAAAGAATGACAATTCTTCTCTGATTTCACCTAGAAAACCAGAATTATCAAAGAAACAGTGCCAGTGGACTCACGGTGATATAATCATTGCAGGATTTCCATAGCTACAATTTAGACCGTCCCATTTGTAGTTGCTTGGCATGCATGGATCACCTTGCCATCTTTCTCTCTTAATGTGATGCATTAATTTGATTTCATTGATAGCTTTCACTGTGGTTAACATCACAAAAAAGAAAAAAAAAATCTATTAATTAAAGAGAAGGATAGAGACGTAAAATGTGGTTGCGATCACATATGAATTATACAGACTTTCAGCTTTCAAAAGACTTAACATTTTGGCGCATCAGCTTGAAGAGACATATCAGTAATTACCAAGCAAAAAGTAGCCAGCGAAGGGAATAAAGCAGATAGCAGAGTAATACTTAGCCACATCTGTTGATTCCAACAAATCAACTATTGCTTAGAGTTCATGAATAATATAAGACCCACCGTGGAGACCAGTATAATTAGCATAGGATTCCCTAAATCTTACTTATTGGCAATCGAATATCTGTCTAATTGTTACTGACGACAAGTGTAGCACTACTGTACTAAGTGTACGTGGACAACAAAATACGTAGAAGATTAAAAGCATACCATCGTCTTGTGCTGTGGGCACATTTGGAAGATCACCAATGGTATAGAACTCCACGGCATTGAGGATCGGTGGATGTCCAGACTTATTCGTCGATTCAATGGAGAAGGAGATGAGCGGCCCAGTAACAGGAGTGGAAACCACAACCACTGGCTTTAAGTATTCAAGGCTCACCGTCTTCTTGAATTCTTATCATTCATGGAAACTGTGAACTCCCTCTGCAGGCCATCCGTCAGTCTCTCAATCTCCACGAAATGAAAGTACACAAATCATTTCTTTATGGAGGTCGAAGGTGTCGACTCTAAATACATGGGAGAACTGGCATTCATTGATCTCTGAGCTGTCCGAAGAACTTCCGCGGGAATCTTGTATTTATATGCATCACTATGCTCAGGTAAATCAATGGCAGATGAGGTGTTTAATATGAACCAGGAATTTTCGTTTCGAGCTGGCCAGATCCGATCGTAAACATCGAAAGGGTGCCTGCTTGCGGCATTTCGACAACAGTTGAGAGCAAACAATTAGCAATTGACTGAGTGACTAGCAAATGTCAATTCATATGGATATGCAAATACCACGGACTTGGAACACGTTGTCTGTATATACGATACATCAGTTTCATATAGTTCAATTTACGTAATTTAACAAAAAATTTATCAGTCTGAAGCATTTCCTAGATGGAATCTTTTGGTTTGTCGTGTTCTTTTTTGTTTTTCAAGTCAAAAAGGTCTGAACGAAGTTGGGACCTACCTTATCTAGTGTTGGAATATTTCCCAGAGGGAACTTCAAATAAGCAATAATTATTAATCTTATATTTTATGTCAAATGAATATTACCACCAAACTTCAAAGAGATATATATATATTTTGTTAACAAGTATTCAATAGACACTAGTTAAAACCGCTGAAATTAGTAAAAACGCATACCGACATGTTTTATGTCCTGAACTTTGAATAACAACATACTTCAATAAAGTAAAGTAGTTTAAATAGAATTAGTTATATTTTCAAATTATAATTAATAACCTTTAACAAGTGTACAGTAGCTCTATCTTCATAAGTAGACATGGAGTTTTATTATAACAGACGTAATCTGCACTTTCTGTGGTTTATTGTACATCTTTATAATAAAAAGTTATATAGACATTTAAGCTTAAAAAGTATTGTGCTTGCATATTGATAATATGAAATTCTAAAGTTTCATCATTTGAACATTTTTATTAGGTTTTTTTATAAGATAGAGAAGATTTAAATTTTAAATTCAAAATATGCAAGAGATAAAATAAAAATGTTAATTTATATATATGTTTATATATAGAAAATACTGTATATAATTTTGGAGAAGAAGAAAAGCATTTCGATCCATTTAAATTATGAGTTCTCTTTATTTTGCATAATTGTATAGATATAGATTATACTTGTGATCGCTGATTGAAAGAAGCCAAACATTACAAAAACTAGTAACTAGCAAACCCCATGCTATGAAAAACAATTAATTTGAATTTAGACATAATACACGTACGAAATACCCTAACTCACATTATTAGATTAGTAAGTGACTAAATAAGAATAATTAGAATCATGCATGCCTAATAGAACATAGAACGGAATATAATTACATTTGTTGACATGACAATCTGCCTATAATAAGTGAATTTCCTCATATTACAGAAATTTCAATTTTATAAGTGTGACTTGGATTTGTTGACGCCTAAATTTCGTTTTTTAAATTAGGTTTTTTATTAATTATCTATTTTGCCTTTTTTCGGATAATAAATAAAACAATAATAAAAAAATAAAATAATAAAAAAACAACACAAACAAAAACGAAAAGAAAAAAACAAAAAAATTGAAAAGCGAAGCCCGCAATCTTTGAAATTTGGGCTTTCAAGCCCAGCCCCTCCCCTCTTTCTCTCTCCCTCGCGCGGGCCCCCAGGGCCTGGCCCGCACGACTTAACCCTTTCCCCTCCTTCTTCACCCTCGGCCCGGCCCTTTTCTCCCTTCTTCTTCCTCCTTCCCTCTCTTTCGCCGCTGCAACTCACGCGCGCGAGGGAGGCCGACGCGCGCGAAGGACGGCCTACGGCCAAGGAGAGTAGGCCGACGTCGGCTAGAGATGACTGATCTCAGGCGCCATTAATGGCCGCTTTCAATGCCGAGCACGCCTCGCTGGAAAAGCTCGGATGGGACGCCGATTCAGCCGAGGAAGACCGGTCGGCAAGCCGAAGGCCGACGGCCGAAGCTCTCCGTCGACCGGACCTCCCCTCGCCTATAAATAGGCGGCAGCAAGCTCCGTCAACGGCCATCGCGAGCTTGGAAATCTTCCCCGAGAGACTTCAGGAGGAGACCGAAGAGCGAGCGCCGAGGAGGACTCGAGTCGCGAGCCGCCCACCCTCCACCGAGAGACT
Organism: Eucalyptus curtisii; assembly: GCA_017140595.1. Lineage (NCBI taxonomy): Eukaryota > Viridiplantae > Streptophyta > Magnoliopsida > Myrtales > Myrtaceae > Eucalyptus > Eucalyptus curtisii. Next base: position 36,394,675 of record CM029503.1, on the reverse strand, counting down.
TCGGGAAGGCCGGCGGCGAGCGGGTTCGAGAAGGTCAGATCTGGCCGGTGGAGGCTCGGTTGGCCAGAGTGAGAGAGAATCGAGGCCGAGGAAGGTCCGGCCGAGATCTGCGCCTTAGATCTGGAGTTCTTGCTGCTGTCGTTGCCACCTGACGCTGTGCCAACGTCGTCGCCTCGACCAGGTCCCGACCTCGAAGGCTCGCTCGTCGTCCCCCGGCGGTTGCCGTGACCAATCCGCCGACGCCACGCCGGATCTGAAGCGAGTGGCCGCCGTCGTTGCCCAGTCACCGCCACCATTCGCCACCTCGTCACAGAAAGGTAACAGTAGCCGTCGCCGCCGCCGGTCGCGTTGTCGCCGTTGCATTCCTCCTCTCGAACCGTGTCGCCACCGACCACACCAACACAGCCGCGTTGTCGCTCGTCCTCGCCGTCCTCGTAAGCGGTTTGTCACCGTCGTCGCCGCCGTCGCCGCCGTAACGCCTCGGTTTCCCCCCCTCGGCGCCGCGGATTCGCAAACCCTAGGGTTTGCGATTTTCCGGGTCATTGAATCGGATCCGGGTCTCGGAATCGGGTAGGGTTTCGCGAGATCAAGGGCGGCCGGAAGCCGGGTCACGAGGTCGAGCCGGGTCGGGCGCGGATCGATCGGGTAGGGTTTCCACGATTTTTGGGGCGGTGGGAATCCGGGTCGACGAGCCGGGTAGGGTTTGGCCGAACCGGGTCGTCGGGTCGGCTGGTTCTTTTCGAAAACGGGCTCCTGAGCCACGGTGTCGTTTTATAAAGTAAAAAAAAAAAAAAAGACAAAAATCCGAGTCGGGCTCACAACGCGGGCCCGTCCGCGTTCGGGTTGCCGGCCCGGTCGGACCCAATTTCGTGGACCCGACCCGGGTCGGCTTTTTGTTTTATTTTAATATTTTAAGAAAAAATAAATATTTTATTTTTTTTAAAAATCCAAAAATAAAAAACGATTTATTTCAAAAAAATTAAAAAATAGTAAAAAATGTTTTATTTTCCAAAAAATTAAGAAAAATCAAAAATATTTTATTTTCAGAAAAATATTAAAAATATTAAAAATAATAAAAATAAAAAAATATTAAAAATATTAAGAAATATTTTTTTTCCAAAAAAAAAATCACAAAATATTTCATATTTTCCAAAAAATGCCAAAAATCCAAAAAAGGCCAAAAATTCCAGAAAAAGCCAAAAGACTTGTATTTTTCCAAAAATACCAAAAAATCCAAAAAAAAATCCCTTTTATGTCCAAAAAATTAGAAAAAGACTCAAAAATATTTTTCCTCCCAAAAATGCATGGAAAATCCCTCGAACATAAAAAAAAAAAAAAAAAAAAAAACCTCAGGATTTAAACAAGATTAGGTACCGAAAGGGCATTAGTGATTAACTAGTGTAATCAAGTGCCCGATCCTAATTTCTCTGGTTGCGCATGAGTGAGTATTTCTCCCAATACTTTGCTTGGGTTTCTAATCAACCCACCCCAAATCGATTAGTGGCGACTCCATTTTAAAAATTAATTTACATGTTAAAAACATGGACCATTAAGTCGTGAATTGGTGGACTTGGGAGAGTCTAGGCTAAAATAAACCTAGTCGAACCATTAGCCTCCGTTAGGCGCTCGCCCCGAGGCGTGCGCCGAAAAAAAAGAGGTCGCGACAGCTTGGCGACTTCGCTGGGGACTTGAAGACTTAGGCTGTTTTTATCTTGTTTAAATGCTTTACTGACTTTGGTTTTTTTCTTTTATGCAGGTTAGTATCTTAGTTTTTCTTTTTAAAATAAAATATCTTGTGATTATAAACTGATATGCATGCTTTACTGTTTTAACACTACACATGGCACACACAACCCGGCCGCCGGACCTGGGCCGCCATAGGATTTCTAGGATGGTGTTAAGAAAGATACGACCTCGAACGCGAGACTGCGATTTAGAGGTTGCCTTTCTTTTCCCCGAATTTCTTAGCCGAGGTTAGGAGGGTATCTTTGCTAACGCGAGACTGCGACAAGCGGATACCCTTTTAATTTCAACAAGCCTTCTCAGTTAGAAATCGAGCCGCACGTCCCATGTGCATGTCTCTGTGCTTGCCATTTTCTTTAAAAGCAAAGTAATTTATTTATTTTTTATACAGTCTTTTTATTGGCTCATGGCATAGGGTAAGGTTGTGTAACTCCCTTTCTCATATGTGATGGGAAGAATCGATATCCAGTTCATTCCTACTCCCAAGAAAGAGCTCCTCGAGATGGTGGAATCGTTAGATCACTCGGCCCGAGCGTGTCAAAGCAAGCATCGGTCATCTCCTTCCGTTGCTCCGAGATCAATATCCACTCGGAGTCATGCAAGCACTGCCACATTTCTGGTGCCCCGAAACATCCACCTTCATGTTCGGCAAATTTGAACTGACTCCGACCTTGGAAGAATACAGTCTCGCCATAGGAATGCCTCTGGTGAGAGAGCTTGTCAAGCCACTAATCAGCATTGACCCTGTGGTTAGTCTATCACGGTTTTTAAAAAATCATTCGGTAAGAGAAATTGTTGAAGCCAACAACAATGCTTTCCCGCTATCATCTTTAAATGAATGTTTTGAAAAACAATCGATGAACCAAAAAAGCAAGATCTTCCTCTTAGCGTTCTTCGGATTTATTATCTTCCCCTATAGGAAGAATGCCATAAATCCTTCAATGGCATGGGTGATAAATCAAGTCACTTTCGGGGTAGGATATGTGAACATGGTTTTAGCTGAAACATTTTTATCCCTTAATCGTTTTAAGGAAAACAAAGAAAAAATCATGAGGGCCGCCTCGGAAATTTTACAGATGTGGTTCTTTTCCCATATCAAAGGATTTGGGTACCTCATGCTAATATTTGAAATCAACAAATTCAAACATCCACTTCAAAAATTTCAAAACTTGGAAAAATACTCTCCTAGCGAAGAATATTCTCGATGGATTAACTTATTAAAAAACCCCGTCCCTGAGACATTCCTATGGCGAACTAAATGGTTCATTGCAGGAGAGGCGCGTTTTGCGCTTGATTATTACAACCCCATCCCACCGCTTGGGCCTCTCCGAGCTACCTCATATTATCCACATAGGGTGGCTCGTCGAGACAGGTCCTCCAAGAAATCCCACCGCCGCTCAAACCAGGATTGTTCCGAATCCTTTTCACCCATACCGGTTATGACTACTCGGAGGAAATCTGTATGATCCAAGATGCATGGAGTAGATGTCACCCAGAAAAGATTATCGTACCCAGAAGATTGAAGGGGCAAGAAAAAGCTCATCATGCATCCACATTCTACATCCTCAACCACATAATTCCCGAGGAACGCAACCAAAGAATCCCCGACGTGGCTGATAAACTTACTCTGCAAGGACGAATTAAATCTCTTGAAAAAAGTTTGGAGACAAGCAGGAAACACATATCAAAGCTAGCACGAAAGAGCAAGCGGCTTCACAAGACTGGAGCTTCCCATCGCATATGAAAATGGGCAGTCCGGTTTTTTTTGTGAATATGTCTAAATGCGAATAGTTAGGATCGCTCTATCTTTTGTGCCCTGTTTGAAGAGCCCTTTCGGCATTGTATATTTCCCCTGTTAATAAATAAAATGACTCGACCCTTGCCATGGGTTAATGTTCCGTTTGTTTCCCTCGCTTATGTTCTTTCCGTTTTGCGCAAATACAGGTAATCACAATATAGTCGTATTCGCCAAATCTAAAAGCTAGAATGGCTGAAGAAAATGTGCCAAGCCGTGTCGAGATTATGGAAAGTGAAATGAAGCAAGTCTTCCATGTGCTTCAACAACTCTCAAAGCAGATAGATTCCATCCAAGGCAAATTGGCTCCCGCCCCAGCCTCAATTGAAGTATTGTTACCGCAATCGTCCACCCGAGGTGATCAAGGAAGAGATACCGATGATAATATGCCCGAATTGGAGGATGATACGCACCAAATCATAGTTGAAAAAGCAAAGCCCAACAGTTTGTCTAAGACTGAACATGACAAACGCCTTGAGAAACTTGAAGAAAGGCTAAAACAACTGCATGGCCTTCAAGATCCTACTCCAACAGACCTCTCCATCTACTCTAAGGTCAAAATGCCAGAAAAATTCAAAATGCCTGAGTTTGAGAAGTACGATGGCACGACCTACCCAAGGGCTCACTTGCAAATGTATTTGGTTCGAATGACCCAATACGTTAATAATGTACCTTTAATGATCCAATTGTTCCAGTCAAGCCTGGTAGGTCCCGCCCTGAGGTGGTACATCAAAAAGAACATAAACCTCATTGAGACATGGAGTGAAGCAAGTGAGGCATTCCTCAAGCAAGACAAATTCATAATGGACATTACCCCTTCCCGTGAGGATCTCGATCGCACGGAAAAGAAAAAGCAGGAATCTTTCAAAGAATATGCTATTAGATGGAGGAATCTCGCCGCCCGATCGTCCCCGAGCCAACCGACTTTGAACCGAGAAAAATGTTCATCAAAACCCTCCCCTATGAATACCGCAATCGGATGGTGACTACGATCGCTGAATCATTCAATCAGCTCATTCCAAAGGGGAGAGCAAATTGAGACAGTTTAAGGGACGGCCGGTTCACCGAGCCCGCACTTGTCGGCGAAGGCTCAACATGAAAAAAGATAAACAGCCCCGATTGATGTCAATGCCACCTACACCGCAAACACCGGTCACCTCCCGACCGTTCGTACAAACACAGCCAACAACGACTAATAGTCGTCCACCCCAACGCTACAACAACCGAAGACAATTCACTCCGCTTCCGGATCTCCCTCCCGTGTTACGGCAATCCTCCGAAACAAGAGCCTCCTTTCAATTGAGCCAAGACGACCCAACGCTGAAAAGTTCTCCAACTATGACCCGTCCAAAAAATGTGACTATCACATGGGAGAAGTAGGCCATTCAACTGATGAATGTTTCGTCCTTAAGCATCGGATCCAAAACCTACTGGATACTAAGGCCTTCTCATTCCAAACTGCAAAGCCAAATGTCCAAAGCAATCCGCTCCCTGATCATGCTGACAAAGTAAATATGATATCCAGTTCTGAAGCCGGTCAAATCAGAAATGTCAATGCACATATTGTTGACATCTATCGAGGGCTAGTAGAAACCGGGTATTATCCAAGTGATGAAATACCACCCTTTGCAATAATGAAGGAAAGGGTATTAAGAATGATAGAGGCCGGAATAATCATGTACGCCGGCCACGCCAGCATAGTTTCTACCATATCGCAAGTCCTCATCAACTAGGAGGAAGAATTTGCCGTGCTGAATGCGGAAAAGGAAAAGAAGAATTCCGCCTCACCTGAGAGCATCTTTGAAAGGAAAGAAGCCATTGTTCAAGCATCAACAGCAGAAGTAGCTATAGTCATCGAGATTCCCCAGCCTTACAAATACGAATACAACAATGCAGTACCATGGTCTTATGACCTTGATGTTGGTTTAGTCACGAGATCTGGGAGAACCTATGCTCAAGCAAATACTCAGTCTGCTAAGCCCGTCACTGACAAAGAAGCCAGGGAGTTTTTGGCCGTAGTTAAGGCCAGTGAATATAATGTGGTGGAACAACTACGAAAATCGCCAACACAGATCTCTCTGCTGGAATTGCTTCAAACATCTGTCAAACACCAGAAATCCCTCATGAAAGTACTAAGTGAAGTACATGTCCCCGAAACGATTGAGCATGACAAACTCGAGGAGTTTGTCGGTACCATCCTTTTAAAAGATCAAATGGCATTTTCTCGATGAAGAAATTCTGAGGAGGGTAGAGGACATACCAAGGGCCTCTACATATCAGTCAAGTACAACGCATCTCACGTCGCTCGAGTGCTGATTGACAACGGATCTGCTCTTAACATATGTCCACTAGCGACACTCCGTCGCCTTAAAATAGAGAGATCATGGATCCAGGTACCCAAGACTTATGTTCGAGGATTCGATAGAACAAAGAAGGAAACAGTGGGAGAGACTGAGCTCGACATTCAAATTGGCCCAACCATATTCAAAATTTTATTCCAGGTGATGGATATCCCCACCGCGTTCAATTTCCTCTTAGGGCGCCCATGGATCCATGTCGCAGAGCAAGCGGTACCTTCAAGCCTCCACCAAAGTGTGAAGTTCGTGGTTGGAGGAAAACTGATCACGGTCCGAGGAGAAGAAGATCACCGCATCTACCACGAGACGGCCATCCCTTATGTCGAACCTAGTGACAAAAGCGAAGCCAGCTATCAATCGTTCGAGCTGGTGTCTACTATACATGAAACTCGAGGGACTTTGCCTCTCGTCCCCGAGGTATCAAGCGCAATCATGGTAGGAAAAATCATGGTTGGACATGGTTTCATTCCGGACGAGGGCTTGGTAGGAGAGGCCAGGCATCCGTCGGCCTATTGAAGCCTTGAGGAGACCTTACACTATCGGTTTAGGATATTCCCTGGATAGAAAAGCAAAGAAAAAAGTCGGCCTTGTGTATCCCCGTCTCGAGGAAACTTTCCCAGGCCCAGCCAGGATGATGCATGAGGAAGAAGAAGTGAATACTTCAAAATGGTTCAACCCCGGAAGCGCGAAGTTGCCTATAATCCAGGAAGACACAACTTGGCCCTCACTTATAAAGAAAGAGGGGCCAGATGACATGATCACCATGTTCGGGGACATTTTCATAGGTGCCATTGAGGAAGAGCAGTTAGAAGAGACATGCGATAACTTCTCGTTCATCCAGCTTCAACACCAAGTCGAAGAATTGCGCAAGACCGTACACCACCTGACAGAAAACTTCGCTCAAGCTACCCGTGCATTTCGCTCTCGTCACAATGAGGAGCTAGTAGTAAATGAAGAAGACCCTACTGACACGACCTGGCAAGGGGCACGGCTACCCTTGTCCCAAAGAAGCACTCGGCCATATTCACCTCTTCCTAAATCAATGGCCATTATTTTCCCCATCCTCCTAGAGCAAGGGATAATCGGTAAGGAACCGAGCCATCCTACTCCCAAGTACTTCCTTGATTATGATCCATCCAAGCAATGTGATTATCATTCGGGGGAAGTAGGACACTCGCTAGATAACTGCACCATCCTGAGAGACAAGGTTCAGGATCTTTTAGATGCTGGGGGTATTCACGTTCCGCTCTCCATGGTTGTGTTTTGGCAAGGATCACCTTCTCGTGGTACCCAGCACCCGTACCATGTTCCCCGAGCATGCTAAGGAAGCACATAGAGGAGAGGCGATCATGGACACTTTGGGCCAACCAAGTGGTAAATTTGACTACTATGTCGACTATTCAATCCCCCAAAATTTCTATAAGCATCATCACAACATCGTCCCTGATGGATGGGAAGGCATGGATGATCTGAAATCTGCAAAGCCGGGAGCACAGGGAGACACGGCTGGCGACTGGTATGAAGACTTCTTCATGGGCGCTATCAACGAAGGACCGTTAGGGGAAATGGGTGCAGACCCGCTCAAGTAGAATCCTTTTTAATTCCTCTGCATACTCCCCTACGTGGGAACCCGTACATATTTCTCAAAGTCGGCTTGTTTCGTTTTCAACATCGGTTCCACTCAAGGAACTGTTTTTGAAATCACCATGTAAATCCATCTACTAATAAATAAAGTTGAAAACATTTTGAGGGCATGAGGAGACACACCAAACCGGCCCGTTGATGATAGCCGGCCGTCAAATGAAAGAAGAAATCGAGGCCCGGGTCTCCTCATTTTTCCTTATCCTAAATCTTCAAGAACAATTTATCACCTTTTCAAAAGAATGAAGCATGCATGCTACTAACCTTATTGGTTCCCTTAGCCTATCTACTCTATGACACAAGAATAATCTAGCGACAGGCGAGGGTATGGGAACGGTCCAGACCAACACCGTAAGTAGCCATGATAGCAATTCTGATGACTTAGACGATGATTTTGATGATTCCGATGAAATTCAACAGAATTGGAAGCGCCATGAAGAAACAAAGCCCCCTACTACTGAAGACATCGTCATTGTCAACTTAGGCAGCACGGAAAGGTCCAAGGGAGATAAAGATTGGCGCAAACCTTCCTAAAGAAGAAGCTGCAAGCTTAATTGCCCTCCTAAAAAGGTATCAAGACGTATTCACATTGTCATATGCCGATATGCCAGGCCTCGATCCAATGATCGTGGAGCATAGTTTGCCAACCAACCCTGATGTAGCCCCTAAGAAACATCGGCTAAGGAGAACTAAGCTTGAGTTGTCAAAAAAGATTGAAGAAGAAGTAATGAAACTCCTGGAAGTAGGCTTCCTCGAAGTCTCGCAATATCCTAGTTGGGTAGCGAATATTGTGCCGGTAAAGAAAAAAGATGGTCGAATCCAGGTTTGTGTCGACTACCGCGATTTGAACAAATCAAGCCCAAAAGATGATTTTCCGCTACCTCACATAGACGTTCTTGTGGACAGTACTGCCAGATTCAAACTTTTCTCTTTCATGGATGGATTCTCGAGATACAACCAAATAAAAATGAAAGAGGAAGACAAGGAAAAGACGGCGTTCATTACTCCATAGGGGACTTTTCACTATAAGGTCATGCCCTTTGGCCCGAAAAACGCCGGAGCAACTTACCAACGTGCCATGACCACCCTTTTCCATGACATGATGCATAAAGAAATTGAAGTATATGTCGATGACATGATCGCCAAAACCAGACACGGAGAGGACCATGTAAATACCCTAGAAAAATTATTCAATCGACTTCGCCGAGTTTAAGTTGCCCTTGAACCCAAAAAATGTGTGTTCGGGGCAACTTCTAGCAAATTACTTGGATTCATTGTGAGCTGTAAAGGGATAGAAGTGGACCCATCAAAAACTAAAGCGATATTTGAGATGCCTCCTCCCTCGACTGTAAAAGAAGTCCGAAGCCTCCTGGGAAGACTAAATTATATTGCGCGATTCATTTCCCAGCTTTCTGAAACTGCAAAACCTTTCTTTAAACTTCTCGGAAAGGTGCACAAATCAAATGGGATGATGACTGCCGACCGGCGTTTGAAAATTTAAAGCAAGACTGATGAAACCCCGGTTTTAGTACCTCCGACTCAGGACACCCTTTGACCCTCTACCTTACCATCAACAATGAATCCCTAGGTGCAATGTTGGCACGAAGGACCCTATGATGGGAAGGAGCGAGCCATTTACTATTTGAGTAAAAAGTTCACCACTTCGGAACAAAACTACTCCAAGTCAGAAAAAACATGCGTTGCATTAGTATGGGTGTTGCACAGACTCCGGCAGTATACCTTGCATTACCAAACGTTCCTTGTAACTGAGAGTGACCCAATCAAGTATTTGCTCGGTTGCCCGGCCTTGGTGGGAAAATTGGCCAAATGGCAAATCCTAATCTCAGAATTCGACGTCCAGGTGATGTCACAAAAATCAGTTAAAGGTCGGGTGATTGCTGATATGTTAGCGAGATTGCCCTAAAGAAGTACGCGAGGAGCATTCCCGACGACCGAATTTCAACAAAGAGAAGAGGACACATGGACTATGTTCTTTGACGGAGCTGTAAATTTGTCGTTCCGGCACCGGGTAATCTTAATATCCCCAAATGGACAACATTATCCCGTGGCTGCAAAATTGATGTTTCCGTGCACCAACAATATAGCCGAATATGAAGCATGCATCCTCGGCCTGCGCAAATGGCTATCGAAATGGAAGTAACAAAACTAAAAGTGTTCGGTGATTTTGCCTTAATTATCCGTCGACTTTGGGCAAGTGGAAGACAAAAGACGCCAAACCGGTGCCTTATCATGACTACTTGGAAAAATTGGTGGGAGAATTCCAGACGTCTCGTTCGAATATCTACCTAGACTTCATAACCGGTTCTTGATGCACTAGCAACGCTATCATCTATGTTGCAAGTGACAAAGGGGTTGGAAGTAGAGCCTCTAAAGATTGAAGTCCCGGCAAGACAAGCCCACCGCATGACTATAACTAAAGAACCCGACGGGAAACCCTGGTATTACGATATCATGAAGTACGTCCGTAAGGGAATTCCCTAAAGAAAGCACTCCCTCCGATCGAAAATACCTAATGAAAATGGCTTCGAGGTTCTTCGTCGGTGGTGAAAATCTGTACAAAAGATCATATGACTCGGTCCCCGCTAAGGTGTGTCAACGCAACCGAAGCCACACGGATAATGCGAGAAATACATGAGGGAGTATGTGGCCCTCACATGAATGGACGCATGTTGGCCAAGAAAATAATGAGATTAGGTTATTACTGGCTCCTTTTAGAAGGCGATTGTGCACAACATGTGCGAAGCTATCATCGTTGTCAGATTCACGGGGACAAGATAAATATCCCTCCAACCGAACTGCATGAATTATCTGAGCCATGGCCATTTTCAATGTGGGGCATCGATGTAATTGGCCCAATCAACCGAAGGCATCAAACGGGCACCGGTTCATTTTGGTTGCAATCGATTACTTCTCAAAATGGATCGAAGCCACATCCTATGCAAGCGTAACTCGCACGAAACGTTATGAAATTTATCGACGTGACATAATCGCCCGTTATGGCGTACCGGAAACTATCGTCACCGATAATGGGTCAAACCGAACAACAAGTTGATTGATCAATTGTTTTCTCGAGTTCAAAATCCGACATCCGAACTCGTCCCCTTATCGTCCACAAATGAATGGAGCCGTGAAGCCGCCAACAAGAACATCAAGAGAATCCTAGCCAAGACAGCTGAAAACTACAAGCGACGGCATGAAAGGTTACCCTTCGCACTAACAAGATATCGAACCTCGATTCGAACTTCCACCGGAGCAACCCCTTTCTCCCCGGTTTACGGTATGGAGTGCGCTTTTGCTCGTGGAAGTAGAAATCCCTTCCCTATGGATCTTATCCCAGGTAGGATTGTCTAAGGAGGAATGGACGCAACAAAGGCTCGAGCACCCGAACATGATTGATGAAAAGCGATTGAAAGCCCTCTCGTCACGGTCGGTGTTATCAGCAGAAGATAGCTCGATCATTTAATCAAAAAGTGCGACCCAAGCACTTCGAGGTAAACGAGCTAGTCTTGAGAAAGACGCGCTGCGAATCTTTCCGAGCCCGGAGGCAAGTTCGCCCCAAATTACAAGGGTCCTTATGTAATAAAGAAGATACTCCCCGGAGGAGTCTTAATCCTAACCGAGATGGATGGGCGAGAGTTCTCTAAACCAGCTTAATTCCGATGCTTTGTAAAAAATACTACCCTTGAAAGATGTTCATCGTCCTGGCATAGCCAAACACTCCTCTATCATAATGAAAATGCCTATGCACCTTTATTTATGAGTGATGTATTTACACCATCATAAAAAATGTGTGTTTGGTTGACTCAATGGGGAAAAATGAATGGTAATCACTAGCATTTAAGGAAGTCTCAAAAATCAAGTAGCAAACTCGATGGCATAACTTGAGCAAATCGACGTTACCCAGGCGGACGCGTAAGAGTAATCCATGTCAATTTCGCCCAGCTCGGTGTAAAGGACACGTCATTCAAGAACTAGTCTGGTTGAAAGGAACCTTCTGTCCCAATCAACAATATTAGAATCTAAAGGCCTCACTTCTTGTTCCGGACACATTCTCTTGCAAGAAGTAATTACCATCGGAGAATTGGAAGTTTTGATTGTCCATCTCAAGTTCCATAGAAGCTTGAGGTATATGACTTTGCCTAATGCTGCTATAATCAAAGGCAGAAGGAGAAATTCCACAGAAAGAAAGCGTTGAAAATCGATCAACGACCAGCAGTCATGCATATGTGGCCACAAGTAGGAAAAGCCAGTCGAAGGAAGTATTGAAATGTAGAGGAGGCCGTCAGTAACTTCCCTAAAAGCCAACACAAATAAACTCGGAGGAAAGGTAACTTGGCATCATTTCTAACGCTCACTCTCTGAACTCATACTAACAGGAAGCATTAGGATTCAAGAGCCAGATTAAATGGTTAAATAGGACAAATCAACTAATCCAAGCCCGGGGCAAAAACAAAGACGTCCGACCAAGCCATCAACCTCTAGCTGATTATTCATGTGACATATCCCCATTCAATGAGAGCAATCTAGCGACACCCATTTGTAAATAACCCTTTGTAAATAACTCTTTTGATGTTTAAATTTCAACACATTTGTGAATACCGTTCCATCAAGTAAACACCCCTAAAGCCGTTAATAAGTTTTTCTTGAGTAAAAAGCCATTCATTTATGTTAAGAATACAAACTCTATCACGTCATACACTGCATGCCTTTTTCCAGGTGAATTTCGCATGATGATTTTGTCTGTCTAAATCTTTGATTCTATTAAGGATTATTAGAATAGACAGCTAAGTGAAGAATACAAGATTAATTGAGCATGCTGGATGAGGCGCGTCGGAATGATGACAGGCAAGCCATATCCTACACACAAATCCCTATCTATACACCGGTGAGATGAGTGCAGAAAATTCCATGACTACGGGGTAAAGAGTTCTCTCGCGAATGGTACGATGACCAAGACAAAGTGGGAGGCATTCCATTGCTCACTTTGAGCCCCATACACTAGCCAAATTTCTGTCTTACCCCGTAAAAAAAAAAAAAAAAAAAAAAAAAAAAAAAAAAAAAAAAAAAACAAACCACCCCACACTGGGGCAAGTCGAAGGCAAATCAGGATCACGAGGTGAGAAAAGGGATAGCATTTCTCTTGCTTGCACTTGCATCAATCTTCGAGTGTCTTTATTGCATATGAACACTCGCATTAATTTAAGTGCCATAGAGTCATGAAGAGCAATTCTTTCTTTACGCACTTGTATCCATTGTACAACTCAATTGAGTCTATAAATTCACCCTCACATGGAGGCAAAACAGAAGTTACTGCCATTCAAGCAGCAAAATCAGGAGCGCCGGCAAAAGATGAAGACTTAATAGTCTAACAATGGCGTTTGCTTGAACTTGTTTAGATTAGTTCCTCAAGCAACAGAAAACAAAAACTAGAGGCATAAAAAAGCAAAGTGTACACGATAAAAGCAAGGTCAATGCCCATGAATGAAAAATTGGAATAAAAACTAGAGGCATAAAAAAGCAGTGTGCCTGGTAAAAGCAAGGCCAATGCCCCCCAACTAAAGAATATAGTCAATTGTATTCTCAGAAAAAGTTGATTGTTGTGGTTCAATTGATAGAGCCTCTATCTGACAGTGAGAAGAAAGACCGGCGACGAATGCCAAGGCAAACACGAACTCTCATCGTTTTGCACATGAGTCAAGCCTACATTACGTCCCATTGTAAAAGTCTCTTCGACTAGGGCATTTCAATTAACGTAGGATTTCATATGTTTATAAACAACGCTCGAAGAAGTACGAGCAAGACTATTCTATCTCTTTTCGCAGGATTCCTAACTTGCAAACCCAGAGATGATCGTGCAGCGTTCTATTCATAAGCCTTGACCGTGATGGTCCCCATTACGATCTCAACAAAGACCTCTCACACTGGTAAAATCGTATCACTTGCGAGAATACTCGGACCCCTGCTGACATGATGACAGTGAGATGTGTGGTCCTTATAAATCCTGCATCAATGGTCAGGATAGCCTTTTCCGTGAGAGTGAGTGGAAAGTCCTTTCAAATTGAAAGTCCCTCATCTGGCATGCTCAAGACATCTATATTCCAAATAAAAGTTGTCTTTCAAAATCTTCCCCAGTGGAACTCAAATGATGTAAAACTGACAAAACTGTCATGCATAAATCACATTTAAACTCATAAATTTACAGCATATATAACTATGTGTGCATACTGTGCAAATAGTAGACATATCCCTTTGCCTTTGAGTACCCACCATTTGTCTAGGTACTCCCTTTCCGTGACACTCGACCTCTCCGAGTTGTCCTCAAAATTATACCATTGAATACTAGCAGCCATTCAAGTATTCCACCACATTGTGCTCATGCGATTACCCAGGTATGCTTTCTTACACCTGGACCAGCTGAGTGGTCCCTGATCGTATTAGTAAATATTTGTGTTCATCCAAATATTCCATTACTTTGTACACCTGTGTGCCTGCGACCATCCAGGTAAGCCTTGTGCTACATTCAAATTTATGTTACCAAGAGGTGAGACGCCTTCACGAATATCCAAGGTACGTCCTCGATATTCACAATTTCCAGAAGGCAGGAGGCCTTCACGAATATGCGAGGTACGTCCTTGATATTCTTAATTTCCAAGGAGGTGAGAAACCTTCATGAATATGCGAGGCAGGCCCTCGATATTCCCCTTTACCAGGAGGTGAGAAACCTTCATGAATATACGAGGCGTGCCCCTCGATATTCCCTTTACCGGAGGTGAGAGACCTTCATGAATATCCGAGGTACGTCCTCGATATTCCAAATCACCGAAGGTGGGAGACCTTCGGGGAATATCTCGTATTTTCCAACATCTAGTACTTGTGATCATCCGTGTACCCTCAACGACCGCGAATGTCCAGCACCCTCCGAATCGCACTTGTGATCATCCAAGTACGCCTTCGACGCTCGCAAAAGCCCAAATATCCTCCAGTTAGTACTTGTGAATATCCAGGTACTCTTTCAATGCCTATGAATGCCCGGGTATCTTCCGGAAACGATGCACCGAGAAAGGTCGGTCGAGGAGAGTAGGCCGACGTCGGCCGAGATGACGATCTCGGGCGCCATTAATGACCGCTTTCAATGCCGAGCACGCCTCGCTGGAAAAGCTCGGATGGGACGCCGGTTCAGCCGAGGAAGACCGGGCTCGGCAAGCCGAAGGCCGGCGGCCGAAGCTCTCCGTCGACCGGACCCCCTCGCTTATAAATAGGCGGCAAGAAGCTCCGTCGACGGCCATCGCGAGCTTGGAAATCTTCCCCGAGAGACTTCGGGAGGAGACCGAAGAGCGAGCGCCGGGGAGGACTCGAGTCGCGAGCCGCCCACCCTCCACCGAGAGACTTCGGGAAGGCCGGCGGCGAGCGGGTTCGAGAAGGTCGATCTGGCCGGTGGAGGCTCGAATCTAGCCAGAGTGAGAGAGAATCGAGGCCGAGGAACGTCCGGCCGAGATCTACGCCTCAGATCTGGACTTCTTGCTGCTGTCGTTGCCACCGGACGCTGTGCCGACGCCGTCGCCTCGACCAAGTCCCGACCTCGAAGGCTCGCTGTCGTTCCCCCCCCGAAGCGGTTGCCGTGACCGATCCGCTGACGCCACGCCAGATCTGGAAGCTGAGTGGCCGCCGTCGTTGCCCTGTCACCGCCACCGTTCGCCACCTCGTCACAGAAAGGTAACAGTAGCCGTCGCCGCCGCCGGTCGCGTTGTCGCCGTTGCATTCTTCCTCTCGAACCGTGTCTCCACCGACCACACCAACATAGCCGCGTTGTCGCTCATCCTCGCCGTCCTCGTAAGCGGTTTGTCACATCGTCGCCGCCGTCGCCGCCGTAACGCCTCGGTTTTCCCCCTCGGCGCGCGGATTCGCAAACCCTAGGGTTTGCGATTTTCCGGGTCATTGAATCGGATCCGGGTCTCGGAATTGGGTAGGGTTTCGCGAGATCAAGGGCGGCTGGAAGCCGGGTCTCGAGGTCGGAGTCGGGTCGGGCGCGGATCGATTCGGGTAGGGTTTCCGCGATTTTTGGGGCGGCGGGAATCCGAGTCGACGAGCCGGGTAGGGTTTCGCCGAACCAGGTCGTCGGGTCGGCCCGGTTCTTTTCGAAAACGGGCTCCTGAGCCGCGGCGTCGTTTTATAAAGTAAAAAAAAAAAAAAAAAGACAAAAAATCCAAACTCGCCCTTTAGTTCAAAGCCTAGAGACACCCAAAGATGCCGGGATGTAAACATTTCTAACCTACCCAAGCTGCATTTCTCGGAGGATCCTACCAGACCGAGAAGAAGAAGAGTTTAGAAAGCCATAGAAGTTTTTCACAAAACACTCACTTTACTTCGAGGGACTCGCCGAACACATTGCATCCTCCTCGCCTTATATAGGCAATAAGAGGTCACACAACAAACAAGGACCAAGCTCACGGGTCCGATACAAACAGAGGCCCCGAAAATCACGAAAATTTTCGGTGGGAAATTATTCGCACGGCTATGAACAAGGTGGTAGTGAACAAGGACTTCCCTAGCCTCACGCTAAAAAGATAACCGCTACGGAAGTGAACAAAGTGATTTGCTACGGTGAAATTATACG
This sequence comes from Eucalyptus curtisii, assembly GCA_017140595.1. Lineage (NCBI taxonomy): Eukaryota > Viridiplantae > Streptophyta > Magnoliopsida > Myrtales > Myrtaceae > Eucalyptus > Eucalyptus curtisii. The sequence goes on along the minus strand of CM029503.1, from coordinate 36,378,504 downwards.
GACATCGGCCTTTCAACGGTCTCTTCCATCACGAGCATTGTAATCATAGTCCGAGTCGTCGAGCTATTTGTTGCTAGAAAATGTTCCTCATATTTTTGTGCGAGAGCTTCAAGGTCTTTTGGTGTGAGGATTTGGTTTAGCTGATGTGATGAGGATGCTTCTTCTTGAGCCCAGTTGGTATTGTCATCTCCTGTAGTGTCGACAGGAATGCTTGGCTGAGGCCAATTGGATGGCTATGCATAGTAGGAAGTGTCCATGTGAGCTAAGGACGAGAGTCCTTGATCATAGGGATCTTGAGAAAGAGGGCCTCCCCAATGTGCATAGGGGTCCTGTGTGGATTGGACAATATCATCTTCTCCTGTCATTTTGTTATCTTGAGATGACGTAGCCTGCTGGAATTGCCTGAGTGCTTCCTTAGCTTCTAGAGCTAGGTCATAATGATCCCATGCAGTGGGTTCATTATAATTCCATATTTCTTCATGAATGGTTCTGTTCTCTTGGCACAAAATTCTCTGGAGTTCTCGATCGATGTCCACAAGACTCGACAGTCTTGGATAAGATTTATGGATTCGAGCTTCTCTACTATCCAGATGGGGTTTATAGGCTGTGGTTCCTATTTCTTGTGGTGCATTAATGATGTTGCCATTATTTCTGAGAAAATGCCATGGACGTCGGAAAAACAGGATGGTATGGACTTCAGGATTTGGTGTCAATGGTCTTAGTTCTTTCTCCAAAAGATGTTTCCAGTGAGTAGGAGGATAGAACCAATTGAGAAAGTCTAAAAGACTTCGATCACTTTCTCTTTCAATATTTTTCCCGAGTAAAAATATCCTGGTGAGATTGGCGATGAATCTTCTGGTTGGAATTTCAATAGCTATTAAGTACTTATTGGTTAAGTACCATAATAGTGTCTTGAGCTGTTCAGGGAAATCATCTTCTTTCCAGATAAGAGGATGTATGAATGGATAATTTGGATTTAATCCATAAGGATAAAGAATCGAACCTGCATTGAGTCTGAATAGATATGTGTGGCATTGCCACATGAGGTTTTCTAGATTTTCAAGAGATTGTCATTCGGATTTGTTCAATAATCTCCCGAGGATATTTCCAGCTTGGCAAATCTTTGATCTTCTCAATCTTATATTTCACACCATGGTTGAGCATATGGAAAGCGTGGTCTTTTGATGTACATGTTGATTTCGGTGGCGCCTTTGGTCTTGACAAGAAATCAAAGAAGAACATTCTTTTTCCAGGAATGTGTTTGGTTTCAAAGGAATACTTCAAAAACCATTCGGCCCATCTAAGTAGTTGAGAATTCGGAATCGCTTCATTTAAACTTGGTCATTTGAGGAAAAGATGCCATGTCTAATTCTACCAGAAGTGATGGCCGATGAGGTGGAATTCAAACTTCTTAATTCCATTTTTGATCGCTAAAATTTCTTTGAAAGTGGAATGGTAATGCATTTCAGCTTGGGAAAACTTTCCACTTTTGTGAGCACAAAGATGTCTCTTACCATCAATTTCTTCAAGCGGGATGGCTGCCCAAGATTCATCACCGGCGTCGCTTTGGAGAATTCTTTTCCCGATTGATGATATTTGTAGTGGTGGGAGATTCGCATTATCTCTTTGAGCTTAGAGACAAACTTTAGTCGGATCTTTCCCCAAGGTGGGGGATTCTTTTTCAGCATGGATTGCAAAGGAATTAAGAGCTTTGCAATATTTGGGACAAAATCCCTGAGATAATTGATTATCCCGAGAAATTGCTGAACTTGTTTTATGGTGAAGTTATCTTCGAGTGAAACTTCAATAGTTCTTGAGCAATGTGTGGCACTTTGGGTAGTATGTACCTTTGTTGAGGTGCATGCCAAGAAATTCAATTTCTGTCTGAGCAATGTTCATCTTTCTTTGAGAAAGCATGATGCCATGCTTTTTCACGATTTCCGCAAATTGCTCGAGAAGTTGGCAATGCGATTGCTCGTCAGGACTGTAGAGCAAGATATCATCGATATATGTTGCAGCACTTGAGAGAATTGGTTGGAAGATACGACACATGGCCTTTTTGAAAAGGGATGGTGCTACTTTTAGGCCAAAATGGAGTACTTTCCATTGGAAGTGCTGGTTTGGAATACATAATCCTGTTTTGGATCTGTCTTCAGGATGGATGCCCAATTGCCAAAATCCGGCTTCGAGGTCGAATTTGGAATAGATGTGGGCCTTGGTTAAACTAGTAAAGAGGGAAACTCTGGAGGGTAAAGTGAATTTATCATCTTGGAGAAAAAGGTTGAGAGGTTGATAATTGATTACCCGGTCTCATTTTTCCTCTCGTTTTGCTCAAAGACGCTTATTGACATAGAAGGCTTCACAAGCCCATTGAGAGTTGGAGGTTTCAATAAGGCCTTGTTGCAACAAGTTCCGAGCATTCCCTTTGAGCCAAAACCAAGTGTTATGGCTTCATTCCCATGTGACTCGCCTTGGTTGGATTTATATCTTCATTTTTCTTGAAGGGAAGGCGAACAAAGAATTCTGGGTTCTTCCATAAAGGATGAGAACACTTTTGGGCGAATTCCGAATGGGATTCGAACAAGATTCTAACAAAGCTTTGCATGATTGGGTCTAATAGACTCATTTGAATGGAAAAGAGTCTCTGGATATTGACAAACTCGGAGAATTGATCTTTATACCTAAGACCTTTTCCGGGAATGATGCGAAGTTGTGAGATCTCGAGTCATAATATCCCATCTAATGATTAGGTCTTTGTTGGGAAGATTGGACCCAAAGAATTTTGTGGTTACAAAACACCGAGGAAGAACTGAACGATCCATGGAGTGGTTCTCACATTTGTGGAGAAAGTGTCTCCTGATGCGAGTTGAAATATCGGGCGTAAGGAGTCCAATATTACTCGGAAGTATTTTGGTATCCAAAATTGAACAACTTGCTCCGGTATCAATGAGGGCAATGACATTGATAGGTTTGGCAAACTTTGAAGTGAGGATTTTTACGGGGAAATAGGGACAAAGGAGTTTGACTCGAAAATATGTCGAGCTTGGTTGCGAGATGTGGGTGATATATGAAAAATGTCTTGATTCGAATCGAATTGGTATCACTAGAAGTGTGATAACATGGAATGACACAAAGGGTTTGTTCGATGGTTCTTCATCATCGAGAGAACAATGATTCGATATCATCATTTTCAAGAGAAATACCTTTTCATTCTCAATTTGATGTATCAAATGATGTTGACCCTTTCGGCTTGGGGACAGTTTTTGGCAAAATGTCCTTTCGATTGCGAGATGAAGCAACGATTTGACTTTTTATGGCACATGCGGTCTTTCCTCTTGCGTAGATATCGCCATTTCTTCTTCCTTCGGAAGTTCTTGTGGCCATGTTTGGACTTTGTCATCCATAGTTTTCTGAAATGCTTCTTTTTTCGAGAAAACTTCCCACAAGTTCCATCACAGTCTTATTTGGAACATTTGATTTTTAACTTCGGCGAGAGCGAAAAGGTCTCGAGGCTTTTGTCATCTATGATGTAGCTACGGACCATCGGCGCTTCAGGCAAATTTCTTCAAGGCATATATGAATTTCTTGCTGTATTTCTCCCAAAGGAATATCCTGTACTCTCTTTTGTCTTCCAAAAAATGATCTTTCAACCATCTGGGAAAGTTCCTTAGGGATGAAAGTCAGGAAAACATGCTTCAGATTGGAATCGGCTCCGATTTGGTAAAAAAGCTAAAGCATTATTCGATAATGCTTATCAAGATGTTTCTTTTGGAGGGAGCAATATTTCCTTTCAAAGAATTCTCTTCTTTTCATTTCTATGAGGTCAGTGGGTTTTCCTACAAAGAAATGGTATATGATGGTGATGGCCTAGTTAAAATCTGGGGACATCAGAAAATGAATTTGGTCTTGTTTTGACACTGATTTCCACCAAAGTTTGAGGCTTCCCGTGAACCTTGTGACAAAATTGTAAAGGACATCATTCATATCATGGTTGGTTATGGACTGAGTATTTAACCAAGTATGAAATTCCTCAAGTCTTTACGGCCATTTATGATAGGGGATATCATCGATGGTGAAAAACTGTTTTTGATGCCATGGTCACATGGAGTTTCGGATTGTCTCGGACAATCTCTCGGATCGAGTAATTTGATTCCATTTCCGATCGGAGGATCAGCCATGAATATAGATGAGGTTATGGGTGGATTAGGAAGGGAATCAATTTCGGGAATCGAGAAAGGTGAAGAAGATCTTGAATATGATTCGATCGAAGAAGAAGTAGTCAATGATCGAGCTTGTTCAACAGAAATAGAATCGATTATTTGAAGGGTAGGATCGGGATCCAATACGGGATTCGTCTTGGATCGAGAATGTTTTTGAACACTCAAATCCTTCAAAAAGGATTCTAATGGATTTGCTAACATCATCGATCTGGTTTTTCTCTTATGATAACCGAACATGATTCTAGGAGCTTTTCTTTCCCCTTTTCCTTTTGGATTCGGCTCAACTCTTTGATGCGATCTCGTACCTTTGCCATATCTGGTTCTTTTCTGAAAGAATCTTCTGGAATGGCAGCAAAAATGGATGGCTGGGGTGCTGGAGGTAAATACCCGAGTTCTTCTTGGAGAAGCGAATGGATCAACGAGTCGAACCTTCCTTCTTCAAGGAGCTGAATTTGTCTTTTGAGTTTCTCTATCTCCGGTTGGGACTTTCTAGGTAATGATACCCTAGCCGTTGTCCTGATTCCAAGGCATCTAGCCTCTTCTGGAACTTAGAAACCATTTTCTTGACAGACTCATCGTACTTTCGGAGATCTTGTTGCACATTTCCAATCTTGGAATCAATTGCTTTGAAGGCATTGTTTTGTGCTAACAGGGTCTCTGATTGCCAATTTAGAACAGCTTCGGCAGCAGTGGTTTTCCTTTGTTTCCCATGTTCATCCACATCGGTGGGGGTAGAGATTTTAGGGGTATGGCGGTATCTACCTTGTGGATCAATGAATTCTTCTGAAGCAGGAAATTTGAGTTTAGATCTTTCTCCGACAAGAGGGGGAAAGTCAGTATCATGGAACATGGCAATGGAGGAAATGGGTGGTGTTTCTACTGGAGCTTCTAGTGGGTAAGAATGCTTCTTGGCCCACTTTAAGATTGGCTTGTAGAACGGAGAGGGAGCCTGTTTCTTCTGAGGAGGAGATGGTGGAGGTGATTTTGGTGGATCTGATGAATCTAGAGGTGTGGAACTGCATATTGGTGATGGGGGTGGTGCATAAGAGACCATGAATTGGTACTTATCACACTCACCAAGGGTATCAACGGAGGAATCTCCGTTTAAGTATCTCTGGTACAACTTGTCCTTTGGCTTCCTTCGTCGAGGCGGAGGTCTATCATATGGATCTTCCTCGTCAGAGGAATTTGCATCCTCGTTAGGGGAATTTGTGCAATAGGAACATTGGCAAAAAGGATCCCAAAAACAATGACCATCCTTGTCTTTATAGTAATGGACAGGATGTCCATCACTGTTAAAGTGTCTAACAAGCTTTTTTGGATCTGGCTCGGAAATGAATTCAGGAACACGTGGTTCAATCATAAAAAGAGTCTGGAAGACAGAAGGACTTTCTTCCTTTTCCTTGCCAAATTTGATGGAAACAGTTCCATCTTTTTTCCGGACGAATTCCGAGTCCGTAGACTGGAAAGGCTTGTTATGCTGGTGTAGCTTTTCATAGTTGGTAATCCAGGTTTTACGGAAGGAGCTTGGCCGCGTGTCCTTCGGGATCATGCAGGGAACATGGATGCATGATGCCCGATCATTACGCATGGAGATAAACAAGGCATCTTCATTACCGTTAGTGAAGTTCGAGATCGAGAGCATGGTTCCGCACTCGATACACCATCCGGTAATGTAGGGTTGCAGCTACGCTAGTCGTAGTTTGAGGGGCTCCGTGAGCTGAACTTGGACCTTTAAGAAAGAGAGTAGCTGGAGGTTTGAAAGAGCAATATTGAAGTTTGGATACGAGTCACAAAGACTGTTCCAAAGATTCAAAGTAGTTTGAACAACGTACCAATGCAAGCATGCTGGTATTGTAAAAACCTAGTATCCAACAATGCGATTCTTGCCACTACGGGCAAACCTTTACGACCATGAAAGGTGAGAGCAAGGCGAACAGCACCATAATGAACATGTGTGTATCCCTGTTGAGCCCATTGTCCGGGAAACTCGGAGGGATCGAAGAGTAACAAAGTACTCCTTTTCATTAGCAGGAATGGGATGCTGGTCGAATTTAGAGGACTGGACGTACTCCTTTACTTGCTTTGGGGTTTAGTGAATAAGCTGACGGATGGAGCAGATAGGGGAGAATGAAGAGCTTGGTTTAGCAAAAGCGGAATAAGGGTTCATGAGAGGGAGATGGGTTTCAGAAATCTTGGTTTCATCATTAAGAGAGACTTCATAGAGATAATCTATCTTAGAAGCATTTGAAACTCGAAATTCTGAGGGGTTGAAGATGATGGAGAGGGAGCAAGAGAAACAGGTGCTTCGAGAATCTGCGGTTCTAGACATGATGTGAGGAGATCTTCTCGCATTACTAGATTCACCTACTAAGCGCATGGAATGGATAATATTACAAACGAAACCATGGCGAACAGCGGTGTACCTGGTAAAAGCAAGGTCAATGCCCATGAATGAAAAATTGGAATAAAAACTAGAGGCATGAAAAAGCGAAAATGTGCTTGGTAAAAGCAAGGCCAATGCCCCCCAACTAAAGAATATAGTCAATGGTATTCTTAGAAAAAGTTGATTGTTGTGGTTCAATTGATAGAGCATCTATCCCGACGGTGAGAAGAAAGACCGCGCGAATGCCAAGGCAAACACGAACTCTCATCCTTTTGCACATGAGTCAAGCCTACATTACGTCCTATTGTAAAAGTCTCTTCGACTAGGGCACTTCAATTAACGTAGGAGTTCATATGTTTATAAACAACGCTCGAAGAAGTACGAGCAAGACTATTCTATCTCTTTTCGCAGGATTCCTAACTTGCAAACTCAGAGATGATCGTGCATCGTTCTATTCATAAGCCTTGACCGTGATGGTCCCCATTGATGAGCCAACAACCAAGCCTACATTACGATCTCAACAAAGACCTCTCACCTTTGGTAAAATCGTATCACTTGCGAGAATACTCGGACCCTGGTCGACATGATGACGTGAGATGTGTGGTCCTTATAAATCCTGCATCAATGATCAGGATAGCCTTTTCCGTGAGAGTGAGTGGAAAGTCCTTTCAAATTGAAAGTCCCTCATCTGGCATGCTTAAGACATCTATATTCCAAATAAAGGTTGTCTTTCAAAATCTTCCCAAAGTGGAACTCAAATGATGTAAAACCCGACAAATGTCATGCATAAATCACATTTAAACTCATAAATTTACAGCATATATAACTATGTGTGCATCCGTGCAAATAGTAGACATATCCCTTTGCCTTTGAGTACCCACCATTTGTCTAGGTACTCCCTTTCCGGGTGACACTCGACCTCTCGAGTTGTCCTCAAAATTATACCATTGAATACTAGCAGCCATTCAAGTATTCCACCACATTGTGCTCATGCGATTACCTAGGTATGCTTTCTTACACCCGGACAGGTTGAGTGGTCCCCGATCGATCGTACATATTTGTGTTCATCTAAATATTCCATTACTTTGTACACCTGTGTGCCTACGACCATCCAGGTAAGCCTTGTGCTACATTCAAATTTATGTTACCAAGAGGTGAGACGCCTTCACGAATATCCAAGGTACGTCCTCGATATTCACAATTTTCGGAAGCGGAGGCCTTCACGAATATGCGAGTACGTCCTTGATATTCTTAATTTCCAAGGAGGTGAGAAACCTTCATGAATATGCGAGGCGGCCCTCGATATTCCCATTTACCCGGAGGTGAGAAACCTTCATGAATATACGAGGCGGGCCCTCGATATTCCCTTTTACCGGAGGTGAGAGACCTTCATGAATATCCGAGATACGTCCTCGATATTCCAAATCACCCGGAAGGTGGGAGACCTTCAGGGAATATCTTAGGTATTTTCCAGCATCTAGTACTTGTGATCATCCGAGGTACCCCTTCAACGACCGCGAATGTCCAGCACCGTCCAGAATCGCACTTGTGATCATCCAAGTACGCCTTCGACGCTCGCAAAAGCCCAAATATCCTCCCGGGTTAGTACTTGTGAATATCCAGGTACTCTTTCAATGCCTATGAATGCCTAGGTATCTTCTAGAACAGATGCCCTGGAAAGGTCGGCGCATCTCCCGAGAAAGGTCGGGAACCATCCGTGTCCTTGACGAGGTCGCACCCCAACAAATCGATGCCACGAGCAAGGTCGGCGCATCTCCGAGAAAGGTCGGGTGCCAGGCGGGTGTCCTTGATTGAGGTCGGGCACCCCCAACAAATCGATGCCTGAGAAAGGTGGTAGCATCTCCCGAGAAGGTCGGGTACCAACCCGGTGTCCTCGGCCCGAGGTCGGGCACCCCACAAGCGGTGCCTTGAGAAAGGCCGCGCATCCCCGAGAAAAGCAACCTCCTCATATGTAAGCAACCCCTTTGATTGCTACGACAGCGGCCGAAGAATGGTTCGGGTCCTAGAAAAGTAACCTCCTCATATCACCGGGTAAGATGACGCCTTGATACTTGCCAAACTCGGTTCACACCCTATCTCACTCACTCCGTGAAGTAGCTATGGGTATCTCCTTATCTCTGTCTTAGTATATGTAAAGTTATATTGCTCCTTTTCTGCATAGAATAATAGGTCCCAAATAAAATAT